>OX381586.1:14945193-16195193 GCA_947458855.1 Monopis laevigella | reverse complement strand
TCGGGCGCTGTAAGGCACCCGTGAAGATATATATATATAACCTTTGAGAGACTTCCCTTGACTTGATTTTATAAGATTTTAATTCTGACTACTCCTATTTTTTTTATTCTTCATGGCGATGAAACTCATGGACAAGAGCACTTCAGACGTAAGTGGACAATACAGATATGGATCTCGTTGAAATATGAACTTTAGCCTTATGAAATAAAGTCGAAATTGACAAAACTATTATTAGCACTTATTACGTAGCTGCCTATTTAATCGTAGGCATTCCAGCACTTGTCGCAGCCCTAGAACGTTAACAATTAAAAAGACTTTCTTTATAAAATGTAGTAGAGGTTTTTTTTTTCTTGGTGAACGGCTTACGACTCTGTATCTACTTGATGGTTAACAGCCTTACAAAGTACATTAATATATTGTTGATTAACAGCATTGGTCGCTTCCACTATGACGGCTACATAATGCGGTTATGAAATCGGCGGCGATAAATATGAATTTGCATTACTAGCCTTCTTTAACCAGTAGCCGGTTTTGTAACAGCACCCTGAAAGAAGGCTACCACCTTGACCAGAATTCGATGCAGCAGGCTCCTAAAAACCGATGACTAAAAACGAAACATGACATTATATGTGTTTTTAGGAATAGTAAGTAATTTACATTCGCAATGGCGAAGTAATACTCGATTACTGTATGTTGCAGAATTATTTTTTTGTTTTTCGGTCATTATATTAACTAATCTTTCTGTATTGTTTTTATTTTTAAACCTGATTTTTTTTTTAATATAAAAATATTTATTATCCATAACAGAAAGATTTTTACGAACCAACATAAAAATAATAATTGAACTTTGACTAACAGCCAATTTATCATTTTGGAAGTACGTTTGTATGTGCATCAAGACGACTGCAAAGCCTTAATTTTTTTAATCGCCGCCCTAGCAGCCATAACTCTAAGATTAGCTGGTATTTATTTAACTTAGCAGCATAAGTATAATTACACAAGACCCATTAAAGCGAGGTGAGTTCAGAGACTATGTCGATAGTTCCAATTTAAAAAAAAAACTATTTTTAGACGACCAAAAAAAAATTTTCTTAATCTGGAGTATATTAGTGATATAAATTTTAAGCCGGAAACGTAAAATAAAATAGTTTGTTTGTTGTCAATTAAAAAAAAAAAAACTATTTTTAGACGACCAAAAAAAAAATTTTCTTAATCTGGAGTATATTAGTGATATAAATTTTAAGCCGGAAACGTAAAATAAAATAGTTTGTTCTTTAAAAATACATCGTGAAAATAGCTCTAAAATTTCCTTTTTCAGATTCTCTCATCAGGAACCGTACTTATAAAGCTGATATAAAACATAGGAAAGTAGATACAAATACGTAACTTCTCTGACGAGCATACCTCGCCTTGACTACAATAAATATTTTTTATTAATTAAAAAGTAATGCTCTATTTTCTTTAAAAAGATTATGCTATGTTAACTATTTGTAAAAACAAACAAGAATCCAATAAAAATTTCTTCCGTAAGTGTAAAATTTCTTAAAAGATTTCCCTTATAATTTGTTCAAAGAAAAATGTCGCAGTTAATTTGAGAAAGCCTTCTAATTATTTATAAGTACCAGAAAGAGTGGTCTGATTGGATGAAGTTCTGAATGTTTACCAGTTCCTGACCATCTTGGGGAAATACAGAGAGCTTCTCCATTTTACTGGTAGAGAGCGCTTGGGTTTCACATTTTAATATAGAGTACCTGTGTGCTCAACTGCTGTGGATTTAAATTGCTGCTGTGTTTTATTTACTGTCTTTGTTAATTTAACAATGCTTAAGTGCAAAGGAAAATGATTCGCGAGATCGAGATTCAAAAAACATCAAAATGTTGTTTTTAGTGATAATATGTAATAGTACTCCATTCAATTTGTGTATAGTGTAAGTAACTATATATTTATATATATGTTTATGTATGTTTGTATATATGTATGTATTATGATATGGGTTTTGTATGCATATTTAAGCACCCAACTTATCTTCGCACACAAAGATAATGCCTAAGGCATTAAGTTTGCCTTTGTACATTACTTTTGTTTACTGTGCAATATAGTATTTAAATAAATAATAAAGTAACATGGAGGTGTAGATTATATTTTTACTCTATCCTAATTACATAATTTCTTTATAAAATATTTGTTAAGTTTTAAAATGACAACTAAAGTAATATTTTAAGAATCATAAATCAAACTTTGGGTGTCTTTTGAAAAGTTAATAGATTTTTTATAAATATACTATTAAATTAGAATCGAGTATATTTACACGTCTACGTTCTTTTTTCATTAAAAAAAAACTTTGTTATCACTAAAAACAACATTTACACGTTTTTAGACGTAAGAGATCGCGAATCCTTTTCCTGTCTTCTTAAGTCTGAGTTATAAGCATGAAGATAATAGAAAGGTGTCCTAAGGTCTAAACCACATTATTTTGCATGCCTAGTAGGCTTATTCTGTATAATTTATATTATACCATCTTGTAAACTCGGAATTACTGCAAATAAATAATTTCATTTCATTTCATTTCATAAAATCGCCTTTCCAAACATGAGATTAAAAAATGGCCGCCTGGTTTTAAGTATCTTCTTTCTTTGTCGATATATCAATGATTGTCTGATAAACTCAGACTTAGAATGTTAACTGTTTAATATACTATATAATTATCCATACTGCTTAAATGATTAAAAATTTAAATTTGTTAGTGTATTTAGGTGGGAGGAAGGCCTCTATAATTTTGTTAGGCCGACCAACCGGACTCGTTACCACTGCGTTAAGTGACCTAGTCGTCGTTTTTAGTGTGTGGGTCCCCCGGTTTTTTTTGTTTGTGGGAGCGACCAATATTGTTAAACAACAAAGTATTCATGGATTTTGTAGGACTTTGCTTACCCTCAGGTAGATACAAAGTCACATGCCGTACCCCAATAATAATAAAAAAATCTTTGTTCAGTTATTGGCACTAATTTCTAATATATCTAGACCAAAATATGTCGCCTATAAAACCTTTAATAATGGATTAGATGAGATTTTTACCACCATTTAAAGTATGTCTTACAGATTATGATCTAACTACATTTATTTTATAGCTTCAGTACTAGTGCAAAGCAGGTCTGATCAGCTAGCAAGCTATAAAAGAACATGCAAAACTTGCTCTACTAGAAACATAAAAAACAACCATTGCATTTTTTACAGCACTCGAGGTTTTATGCAATAAAATATTATAATCAAAAATAGCGGATTAACAACGAAGTAAAAGAAACTCATACACACCCGGGATCGAACCTGTGACTTTTAATTTTAGTATTTCGTCTAACAAACTAAAAATAGGTTTAAATTCAATTATTATACAGGGTGAATTTGAAAGGTTGTACTTTAGGCTAATATGGGGCTCTACTGTTCAAATGGAACAACTTTTTCCATGAAACCTTGACTTTTTTTTGCAAATGAAAAAAAAAATGGCTTCCCCATACAAATTACTAATTTTAACATTATTATTCCATGGGAAAAGTTGTTCGATTTGATTAGTAAAACTTCATATTAGCTTAAAATTATAGAGCAAGATACAAGAAAACCTTAACAAAAAAAAAAAAACATTAAACAAAAACTATCATCTAATAAATATAAACCTACTAAGTTAAGCTAATATTAAAGAAAAAATAAAATTCACACTAAATAATATAACAACTTAAGAAATGGAAAGTAGGTACTACTACTATGACCGTTACCTTTGGCGTTGTACCAGAGGCCAGGAGTTCGATTCCAATAAAGTATTACTACGATTTTCTATACAGTTTGTCATGATCTAGTGTTTATAATATGTATTAGTTTCGTTATTTATTTCTGATACACATATTTCAAGTAGAGCTTCGTTTGTGACCAGTCCCCTTAGCCAAGAGCGCAGTCGTAAATCACGCTAACATGACATTTTATCATGACGTCACTTTCATTTTTTCGTTGCAGAAATAACCAAAATGAGACAACAATATAGATACACCAATAGGATAATACATTTGTTATATCCCTCTCTTTCATACTTCTGCGACGTTCGAGCGTAAAAAGCGACCATGCTCTTGGCTAAGGGGGCAGGGCAATATGTGTGTAAGCAACGTCCTTTATATTATTATTATTGTTATTATTATTAGTATTATTACTATCATAGCCATTCTCCTATAAAAAATATTAAACTAAGTTTGGTTTTAAAGTATACGCAATTACGCATGATACTTTTTTTATTTTTTTATATATCGTAAAAGTAAATAATTCGCTCTCTACAGCTGTTTTAGAGCTAGGATTTTTTGCCTTCTTAGAGAAATATTATCGTTTTATTTGTTGTTATTTTTATGGCTTTATTCAATATAAGAGTCTCGGGGTTTTAATTGGGTTAGCGAGTTACTGTCGTAGGCTTTTTATGTCTTTGCTAATTGAGAGGAGATTCTAGTTTAGTATCTATTTGCAATCTTTATACTTTCCTTATACGACCGCGAATCATTATTTAATACTTGATATCTCTATATTACTTAGTTATTTATGATTATTATATTTTTTATGCTATATTTTTGTCGTTATTTAGTAATTGTCATATAGACAATCTGAACCAATATATGTACATGGAGACCGAGATGATGTTTTAGTTTTTTATCAAATCAGCCCCGAGACTCCTTTGAGCATTTTACGCTATGCCCTGTAGTCTAGGATTTGGCCTTGAAGGCAAACTTAAAAAAATCACGGGTTTAATATTGACGGACAATTATTTTGTAATACATATCCATACTAATATTATAAATGCGAAAGTGACTCTGTTTAATTATTTGTTTGTTTGTTACGTTTCACGCATGTGTAAGCCGCTGAACCAATTCATATGAAATATAGGTATTATTATTTTTCGGCATAGCTATAGGAGGTGCAGATATACGGGCTGTTTGCTTTTAAGAGTCTTTTAGTGACATGTGTTCTATGAATAAAAGTTAGGTATATTACAATGATATAATATTGACGCATTTAAATATTTTTGAATATATTATTACTTTTATTTTTATTTACTTTTTGATGTTTCTAAAAATCTTGATAAGAGGCTCAATCTGTCCCAAAATGATTTGTTTTGGTTTCACTAACACCTTCCAGACGAATCGCTATTGCGTAATACTCAAAATTATACATCTGGCATAATTCTTTGGCCACAATGTTACGATTTTAGGCCAATCCTCCAGAATCAATACTGGAAGGTCAATACTCCAACAATGGAGTCTCTTCAGACTGCTAAAGCTATTAATATGTGCCATCACCTCCGTAGACTAGTGGTTGCGCCTTTGGCGTTATATCCGGAGTCGTGGGCGCGATTCCCACCCATGGCAAAAATCTTAGTGCGTTTTTATGTTTAGTTTGTCATGGTCTGGGTATTTATAAAACACAATATGTATTATATCGTTGTTTCTGGTACACATAGCCTAGAGCTTAGTTTGTGACCAGAGCTATATATGTAAATTATTACGGAATAATTACGGCACCCTTAACTGCAGACGGCCTCTGTTGTCATAACCGATGGTATTTTGAGTATACACTGAACAAGTGGTAAGCTCGCATGTAAGCCACAGCATGTAGATTGAAGATCTTTTGTAAGTGTATTCTGGCAAAATAAAAATATTTCATTTCATTTCTCGTAGCGGTGTTCGGATAGACTAAATAAAAACAACCCATCTATAAACAGTTTCACAAGTTCGTATAAGGTTGACTACTAAAATTGTAGCCAGACAAATAAATGACGCCGCTCGGAAAGCTCACGGTTGACAAATTCGCAGCAACTTTGCGCAGGTCGATACAGCATCGCGCGAATAGTGTCCTAAGTAGATTCATACACTTTGCTTTTAAATGTACCTAGCGTTGAGTTTTGTTGGTTTTTTGTTAGTCCTTTCAAATCTTTAAAACCTAATTTCTATACGAAATAATGTGATTTAATACAATAACAAAAATATATATTTTGGGTAAACAATTTACCTTACCAATTTGATTATGATTTAATCGAAAAATTATTTTCGGTATTAGAATATCCAACTGCCGTATTATAATGTCGTGTTTTCAAACCCACTTTCACTCAAGGATATTCTGTCTATTGATTTCATATTTGGTGGAATCAGAAAGACTATCCTTGAGTGTGAAAGTGGAGTGGAAAACACGACTTAGAATACGGGGGCAAATTAAATCTCTGTGAGGATTATAATAATAACTAGCTGTGCTCGCGACTTCGTCCGCGTGGAATAGTTATGTTTTTTATCATACAAACTTTCACCCCCTATTTCATCCCCTTGGGGGTAGAATATATCAAAATCCTTTCTTAGCGGATGCCTACGTCATAACATCTACCTGCATGCCAAATTTCAGTCCGATCCGTCCAGTGGTTTGGGCTGTGCGTTGATAGATCACTAAGTCAGTCACCATTGAGTTATATATATATATAGATATAGATTATACAACTTTACGTGGTGGCCTAGTTGGTTAGACCTTGGACTTAAAAACACTTAGGTCCCTGGTTCGAATCCCGGTCCCAATCTCAATGAGTTTTTAAATAAAAAAATTATGTACATTTGTTTGACAACACCACTATAGTGCCTCGGAGAGCACGTTAAGCTGTCGGTCCCGGTTTCACTATACCAACTTGTGAAACTGTTTATAGATGGGTTATTGAGTCTATTCAAAACATCGCAACGAGCTAGCCACTTGTTCGGTGTAGACTCATACCATCGGCTACGACGAGATGGGATTAAAACCCCTCCGCAGGGTACCCTGGGGCAGTCTAGGCGGTCACGGGCGCCGTAAGGCACCGTGATGATACATATATACAACTTTTGTTACCAGTGATGACTTATGGCACTGAAACGCAACTTTTACTATGAGCCTTATTAATAAGATTAAAATAGCGAGCTATGGAGAGGATAGCCATCTCCATAGCTCGTGTAATAAAAAATGGGATCAGCGTAATTACCACTGTAACTTTATTTTATGAAATATAGAAATGCTTAACTTTAGTTCGCTGCGATATTATAAAGTTATATAAGCCAAAAGTTAAACCAAAATTACATCAATGTAATTGTTACGATTAATGTAGTAGCCAGTAGTTTTTAATTTATATTGTATCTTAAATGGATTGTGTGCCTGATTATATGTGTATTTTAAGTAACTACAAGGAAGAGACTAATCACCACGACACAGGGAATCCTAGTGTGGTGAATAGTGAAATATATACCTTTGTAAATCTTAATATTTATATAACTAGCAAGCAATATTTTTTGTTACTTTGTTATTTTTGTGACTTCGAATAAATACTTTAAATACTTAATGTTAAAAATGGCGTCGAATGTAACAGTTTTATTTTGAAGTCGAACGACAGCTCAGCCTTACTGACTTAGGGCCGGTTGTTAAGTAGCGGTTAAAAATTTGTTTCAAGTACAATCGAATTTTTGAGCGTTGTAAAAACATAAAATGTAACTCAAAAAAGATGATAAAGTAGAAATTTAAAAGTCTAAAATCGGTTCATTTAAGTCAGTCTTTCTTGCTTCGCTAATTTTACTTTGACGGGCAATTTAAACGCTACCACGCTTTTAGCAACTCGGCCTTACTAAGTAAAACTGTTACTCATAATTGTACTTGATTAAGTAAGTTCTAAGAAGGAAAAGGTAGCACTATGCCATGAAGCCAATTTGTCAAACCATACCATTATTAAGGCTTTATAAGGAGTAGAAAGAAGATGCATATAGTGTAGAGAAGAAAACGAATCAGAGGTGTCAACATGAGATGTAAGTGATTATCTTAAGCTCATAAGAGGGGGTTTAAAAGGAAATAAAATACACAAAAAAAAAGTGAAATAAAACCCTTTTTAGTGTATTTCAACGACCAATTTTTTTATTAGTTACTGATCTCGACCGATGATGACTTTCAATTTTAATTTAAAAATAACTTTTATATTTGTTAATCATAAAAAGTAGGTGGGAAGGCCTTTATAACTTCGCTAGGCCGACCGAACGGACTCGTTACCAACGCCTAAACCGTCATGCGAAAATCTAGTGACCTAGACCTAGTCATGTTTCGGTTTTAGTCTGTGGGTTCACTGGTTTTCGGAGATTACTGTATCGATTTATTGTCGATGGGGTAGTCTCCTTTTATGGCACGCTTAAGAAACGGGCGATTGATTTAACGATAAAGAAGCGAAGATATTAAAATAGATTCGTAGAGCAAATAAATTTCGACGCCCATTTCGTAACTGCATCATTTAGCCAGCATAGTGGAAGCGATCAATATTGTTAAACAAAAAATGTATTGATCGACCTCATTGATGGATTTTGTAAGTCTGCTTAACATCAGGTCATACAAAGTCACATGCTCCATTAAAAGAAAAAAAAGTCAAGAAAATCTCCCACTGTAAAGTAAAATCAACAATACTGATTTTTTTAATACATATTGCTGTAATATAGATTCATATCACGTATTAGTATAGTTAGATGGTTTTAGGCTTGCCTAACTAAAAAACTATGAATAAAAACTAACAGAAGAGACGATTTATACAGTCTCTCTCTAGTAATTCTAATCTATGGTATAGACCTTGTCTTGTCTTTGTATGGTTATAGGTAAACATTGCTTGCGGAGTGACATAAATCCTGTAATTTTATCGTATTTTTCCATATTTGGTATTTAAGATCAACTTTATGGTTTAACGGTATTGAGTATAAAAAAAAATACTCAAGCACTGCCTCATTTTACATATTTTGGTATTATTGTATTAATTTAGGTATGTATTTAGTCTAAAAATCGAGTATTTTATTAGAATAAAAGTCTCTATTGAAACATCTTGAAAATCTCCTTTCAGAAAACAGTTATAAGAAATGGTAATGGGAGTTATTAACTAAGGTTTAAGGAATAACATTATCAAATAAAAAATATGAATAATGCATCCAACGATAATTTTTTTTAAATATTCCTTCCATGTTTAAGCATCTAGTAGTTTAAGTTTAGTTCATACTGTGATTTAAAAAAAAACTGTTAATACCTATCTCGTCTCAAAAAGAGGAAGACAAAAAAAAACTAACTCAGATAATAAGTTAGTTTATGTAAAAGTATTCTTTATTCTATAACACTTACTTAATCAAAGCCTATTAAATGTAATTATATAGTTTAAGAAATTTCGCCCCTTTACAGCTGGTAATATGTAATGACAATACTTTTGTGTTTGGTTTCAGGTGTGGTTGTGATGTCATGGTGGTGGAGGGTCTCGCTGATAGCGTGGGCGGCGGTGGCCAGCGCCGCGCCAAGGGCGGGCAACGGTGAGCTTTATTACAGTAAGCATTCAATGCACTTTTCTTTGGCTTTACACAACTATTCACTATTAAGTATTACAGCTACAAAATTTCTTACGGCTGAACAAGGGTTCAGTTTTTTTTTTGAAGGCGTGGAAAATGGTTAACTGTGGATTTTTTGTTGCTGTAATTGTTGTTAGTTCAATGTCTACAATAAATATTTAATTTTGTTATAATAATAAAACATTTAAAAGTTAATTAAAAATGTTTTTTGGTAGTATATTTGTTTTATGATTTGTTTCGACGGACATATACAAGTGTGGGGTCAATAAATTTAATTCTTCATTTACCGTCCCCATATATTACTTTATATTTATATTTTTCATAGGTCGTTCAATAAGATACATAAATAAAACACAATATAATAATAATACTTTTGCTATATTTCGCCTTATTAGGGCATCTTCAGGCAACAATATTTACAAAATAAAAATTAAATTTATATTTATATATTATACTATTAAATAGTAAATTACTATAAAGGTTTAGTTTACTTAATATTTTGTGGTGGACATTGAGTTTTATGATGCATGGAAGTTTTCATACTGCTTGCATCGAAACGTACTTTATTTTGATATACCTATAATTTTTGTAGTATGTCAATTCATCTATTTATCTTTATCTTCACCCTCAATCCCTTAAGGGTAGCCATATATCACCTTGTAACTCCTTGCCTATATCCACATAATTTCTTGATTTTTTTAGAGCAATAAAGTTAGGTGGGGTATGTCTCTATAACTCCGTTTGGCCTACCAATTAGCTTCGTTACTACTTATGCAAAAACCTTCAAATGACCTAGTAATTTTTCGGGTTTGGTCTAGAGTAATTCATCGGTTTTCAGAAGACTGTTATCAGATAGTTTACAGCATAGATTTATTTTCTAGGTAGTATCCTTATAAAATGGGCAGTTAAAGCAGCGAAAATATTAAAGTAATCGTATTGAAAATTAGTCATTGTCGCCGCCTATTTCGTAACCGCATTATTTAGGTTGGATAGTAAGAGTTATCAATGATGTTATACTACCGTGTATTCATCGATCTCATTCATGTACATTGTAGGTCTGCTTTACATTAAGTAGATACAAATTCCTTGCTGCAATAAAAAAACTACCTTCAAAAAGTGTTTAAATAACACGATATAAAAATACTTATAGTTTTGATATTTATTTGATAAGCAAAAAAAAAAGTCCAAATGCAATATCATATCATATATATAAAAAGCTTTCAAATGCAATATCATATCATATATATAATATATCTCATATATATATATATATATGAGATATAACTGAATATAAAGTCAATAAGAGATTTTCATCAATTAAGAGAAAAAATAGCATTACAATTTTATATAAAAAAATGTAGCCTAAACCTATTTATTATATCGTAGCAAAAAGCCAAAAAAACCTTTTCTACTAAAATAGGTCGGTACCTACACATTCATTCGTCTGGCTTGATCTAATTGTGAACCGGGTTTCAGAATTATTTACATAAAGCTTCATAGACCCTTGTAGAAAGGTCTAGCTACTTGGGTACGGAAATTCCATACCGGACCCTTATAAATTAAATCCCTTCTATAATGGAAATACTTGTAGAAGTACCTACCTAAAGAAATCAAACAATTTAAGAAAATTCATCAATTATTATTAAGTTTATTTGGAGTTTTAGAATGTTTTTGTCGATTTTTTTTTTGCTTTTTTGTTATAAATTGAGTTACCTAAAGAAATCAAATAATGTAGAAAAAATCATCAATTATTAAGTTTGTTTTGAATGTTTTCGTCGAGTTTTTTTGCTAAAAAAAAAGGATTTTTCCCCTTAGAAAACTTTATATTGAATTTTTCGATATGGAAGTTTAGATTTACCTTCTATAAATGGAAATACTTGCAAGTTCCCAAAGTAATCAAATGGCAATGATAAACATATCAATAATTATTATTAAGTTTGTGTTGAGTTTTAGAATTTTTGTCGATTTTTATTTTGCTTTTTTGATAAACATTCAAGAGTTCTCGTCGTGCAAAATCTATATAATACAGTAAAAATAATACTACGGTAAAAAAGTTCTAATTAATAGTATAGTATCAAAAAGAATATCGAAAATTGTTGATATATCAACAAAAAAAAAATGTATGAAAGCCATACATAAACCCATTAAATGATTTCAATTTATTTTATCGTCATACTATACTACTCTATTGTCTGTCTGCCCGCATGAAATGAATATGATAAAATTTGTTGAGTAAATGATTAGCAAAAGGGAACAATTTTTTTTTTTCACTTGAACTATAACATAAATTGGCCTTCTGCAGTAAGAATAGTAAACTAGATTGTGTGGGAAAATTAAGAATTTATCGAAAGATAACTACAACTTTTCTAATTTTAAACCATTATATTAAAAGAGCTATCAATTAAAAACTTTAAACCTTATCTCCACAGTTTGACAACCGATTTGTAGAAAAAGTATTATAATATTAAGTTAAAAAAAAAAAAAAAAAAAATCTTACGACCCAGCAGTGTTACCAATAGTACCGATATTCTCACTGGGTTACCTCTTTGTATCTCCAAGCTAATCCTCTGTATAAAAAATGACGCTCGACGGTCACCGCATTTTTGATAAAGTAGTTTACCAATTGACTTAGCAAACTCCTTGGCCTCCGGAGACCACGATCCTAAGGTCTCAACAGCAAAAGGAAGAAATACAAAGGAGTCACGCAGCGAGAAATATTTTTATATTGAAATACCACAAATATAGACTTTGGAATAATTTACCAGTCAAAATAAGACAATCAACAAAATAGAGACATTTAAAAAAAGAGTTTATGTTTAATATCTAAATTCATAAGTAGTTTTTATCTTTAATTATTCTATTCCTTTCCACTTGGTTACTTCTTCCTTCTCATTTTGTGGTTGGTAGTATTGTGTATGTATATGTATGTATATATATTTAAGTATATTGTAAGTATTTTATATAATAATCACTTAGCTTTATACTCAGTTACTGTATTGCACCTACCTCACTTATTAACTGCTTTGATTCTCCCGTAGGTTTGACTGGTAGAGAATGTCTAGCGGCATTAAGCCTGCCTTTGTATTTTGTATGCAATAAAGATTAAAATAAATAAATATATATATAACATATGTTTATCAATGTTAAAAGTGGACCTATAAAAAAATGATTTGAAATTTTTGAGGGAGGTTCCAAACTTACATAATATTATCCCATTACTAGAAAACCTAATAGCTTAACTATCCGAACGCCTGTCACTCATCTTTCTATGCGCGCGATCATAAATCATTGTCATGTTACGACAGGTCATCTTGACCTCGGGGGAACTTATTTGTCAAGACGAAAGCGAAGAGGTTTCACTTTCGTTCAATTACCACCTGTGAGGTCGACAATGTATGCCTCTTTATGACTAAAACACATGGCTTTCATTACAAAAGGAAATGTGTTACAATGAAAATATCGTATAAAAAATATGTTTATATAAGCGAGACTTGCACAACAATTCGTTATTTATATATTTATTGAAACAAAAAGTAAGAGAAATGAGAAAATAATAATAATATGTAGGATAATTTACACATATTGCTCTGGTCACAAACTAAGCTTTAGGATTGTATTATGTATATCAAAAACAACTTTATAATACATTTTACATTTTATAAATACCCAGACAAACTGTACAGAAAAACGTACTAATATTTTTTTGCCATGGGTGGGAAACGAACCCCCGACCGCCAAAGGCGCAACCACTAGTCTACGGAGGAAATTGATCAATATATCATCGTTTTTAATAGCTTTGAGTGCTTCCACTATTCTATCCTATCCTTTCCTTTATATAGCTCTAGTTATAGATAAAGTCAAACGTCCGCAGGTCGTGGGTTCAGTTCCCATTGAAGGAAAACAATATTAATAACTTTTCTGTACATTTTTTGCCATATATAGTTTATTTGCCTTAGTTACAGAGCAATGTCAGACCAGGAAAATGACCCACATTATTATAAAAACTATTAAACAAACAAACAAATGACTTAGTCATGTTTCAATTTTAGTACGTGGGTTAACCGGTTTTCAGGAGACTACTGCATCGATATTTTGTCGAGGTTATAATTTCCTTTCAGGGTGCGATTACGAAATAGATTTGAGTATAATGCGGCAATATAAAAGTAAAAAACCAGTAAACAAACAAATAGACATTTAGTACTATTTAAAAAGTTACTTTTGCTTTCTTTATGGCATTAATTTCATAGGTCGGAACTTTTATGGCGACTCTACTACGCCATTATGATTCGACACGCGTCAGCGGTTCAATTGCTTTGGGCAGTCAGCTAGCCATAGATGTAATATAAATCCGTAGATATGCAAATAACTTTTTAGATGTTTCTTACAAAAAAAAGTACCATAAGGGGTGAAATCGCCTAGATGGTTTTAGGATGGAGTTCTATTCCCACCATCTTGTAGCTGATGGTAGTCTGAGTGTACAACGAATGAGTAGCCAGCTCGTCGCAGTGTTCGAGTATACTCAATAACCCAATCATAAACAGTTTTTAGCCCATCTATAACAAGTTAGTATAGTCTTATATTGAATGAAATTAAAAAAAAAAATACAACGAAAAACATCCTGGTGGGCGGGCTTGAAACAACTATCCTCGCTTTCGCGGCAAGGTACTCAACCCCAAGTGACCCCTCACAAAATTTGACATTGCTTGTAATCCACTTATACACAGTCGCCGTCTGTGTATAAGTGGATTACTATGTGCATTGCTTCTAATAACTCATTAGAGTGAAGTTAGTTCTATTTTCCAATACTAGATGGCAGAGAACATGTCGTAAATACTTTCTAGCCCATCTATAACAAGTTAGTATAATCTTATTTTGAAATTTTTAAAAATAAAATGCAATGAAAAAATCCTGGTGGGCGGGACTCGAACCCACGATCCTCGCTTTTGCGGCAAGGTACTCAACCACTGAGCCAACCAGATTCCAGTCACCCCTCACGAAATTTGTCATTGCTTTTAATCTACTTATACACATACGCTCTCTATGTGATTTGCTTCTAATTACTCGTTAGAGTGAAGTTGATGGCAGAGAAGTCTGTTTTTTTACTTTTTTCAGTTTTTTATATTTCTATGTTTTTATAAATTCCTTATCAGGATAATTTAATATAGTGAAAGTGGAAATGACAGATTAACGCTTTTTAAGGCACTATGGTGGTATTGTCAAACAGATGTACCTTTTTAATAAAAAATCATTGGTAGACATTTTTGTTAATATAACTTCGTTAGGCCGGCCGACCGGTCTCTTACCACCGCCTATACAGATGCAAAAAGCGTCAAATGACCTAGTCATGTTTCGGTTTCAGTCTGTAGGTTCACCGGTTTTCAGGAGATCACTGCACCGAATTCTAATTCCTACTAATATTATATAACGCAAAGCATTGATTGTAAGGATGGATGTATAGATGTGTTAGTCTTTGACGCAAAAACTACTAATCGATTTTAATGGCACTTTACAGTAATAAAGCTTATAAATCAGTACATATATATATATATATATATATATATATATATATATATATATATATATATACATAGACTGTATATTTTTTCGACGACATAATGGACTTTATCTGCTTACTATCAGGTAGATATTCCAATAAAAAAATATAAATTCACACGCTGTGCTCCAATAAAAAGAAATCACCAACATGCCTTTTCTTCATACGCACTATACGTCATGTACGTAAAACAATAAAAATGTTAAAAGTTTATTCGTCAATTTAAAAAAAAATCCCTGATTTATATATCGTAGTACGACCAAGTGCATAGTTTTCATCTAGCCGTATCTAGCCAGATCCTATTTCTATATACAAACCTCACTTTCGTTGGCCCTCCCATCTCATACATATGGACTGAAAGCCTTCCCCACCTCAAAATTGATACGCTTTCCACAATATTATTGCTTTGCTTTGCTGGTTTATATTTTGAATTAATTTTCTAAATAATATACAGTAAAATTTAGATTAGGATTGTAAAATTTTACTATCATTGCTGCAGGGTATGAATTGAGTGCAAAGATTGTGGATCGATATATTTCAAGCCCCTTTTCATAAAGGTTTCTCTGGCTAGGTCGACCGGTTTTAATTACCGTCGACCCTAGATGAAAGGACTGGCCAATCATCTAATAAACCTATATTGACTTTGCATTCTCTGATTCTCTCGCTAGAACGAATGAATGAATGAATGAAAATTCTTTATTGTACAAAAGCTTAAAACTATTATACATAGGCGAGCTTATTGTCTTAAGAGGGCGTATAAAGGCAAATAAAACAAATGAAATAAAAGATGCCACTTACAAAGTGTAGTAAGAAACCAAAAAAAAATCTGGCGCGGAATTCTTGGGAAAAAATAGATTTTTTGCTATAACTTTCAAAATATTTAGAATTTTATAAAAACGCTAGGCCATGCACTAGATCTTATACATATATATAACTTATAATAAATATAGCTTTATAATCTACTCTATATTGAAGTAATAGGAAATATAGATAAATAATGGAGTTAACTTTGCGTTTTTTTTCTATGGAGGCAACTTTATGCTTTTACGTTTATCTAAAAGCCAGTTACTTCTAAATATCTTGTATTATTACTATGTTTTTTTTTATTTTTGTTGGCTTTTAGGTATTTGCATAATCAGAGATCTAGATTTCTATTTGCTTTCTACGCCCTCTTAAGGACACTTTTCGCAATCGCGAAGCTGCGTTCTCCATACAAAATGAGCTTTCGTACTTCCAGTATTTCTCCACTACCATTTGTCGCATAAAATAATATTTTTGTCGGTCATTGTAGTAATCTTTCTTTTATGGTCAATATTTTTTATTGAAATAAGAAAAAAAGATTTTATATATATTATTAATTAATAATAGAAAAATATTAATATACATATACTTACAAACTCATAAACTTTACCTCTAACTTTATAATATTATACGTAATAAGTATAGCTATATAGATAAACAAGTGGTAAGCTCGTCGCATTATATGAAATACTTGTTATACATACATATCATCACGGGTGCCTTACGGCGCCCGAGACCGCCTAGACGGCCCCAGGGTACCCAGCGGAGGGTTTTTTTAATCCCCCCTAGTCGTAGCCGATGGTGTGAGTCTACACCGAACAAATGTCTAGCTCGTCGCGATGTTTTGAATAGACTCAATAACCCATCTATAAACAGTTTCACAAGTTGGTATAGTGAAACCAGGACCGACAGCTTAACGTGCTCTCCGAGGCACTATAGTGGTGTTGTCAAACAAATGTACATTTTTTTTAAATTAAAAACTCATTGGTACACACCGGGATTCGAACCAGGGACCTAAGTGTTTTTAAGTTCAAGGTCTAACCAACTCGGCCACCACGTATATTTATATGAAATACTTGTTATATGATAAAAATAAGTTGTTATAAATAAATGTATTCACACGAAGTTATTGCAACAGCTAGTTTTAATAATATGTTGTAAGAACATTAAGTACAGCTTTCCTCCTAGCTAGGACGTTTAGTAAGCATTAAACAGTACTAAGACTGTGAATCAGTACCAACTGACCTTAACTGTAATAGTACGAGTATGTACGGTACGGGTCATAGCGGTCGAGCTTAATTAATATATGTATTTGCTTATGTCTAATGTTTATAAATCGAGGGCGAGAATACCTTTAGGTTAGGAGAACGGCAGGCGACTTTGTAGCTAATTAACAACATTCGTGAATGGGGTCGATCAATATATTGTTGTTTAATACGGCCCATACAGATGCAAAAACCGTCAAGCGACCTAGTCTTGTTTCAGTTTTAGACTGTAGGTTCATCAGTTTTAAGGAGACTACTACATCCATTTTTTGTCGAGGTAGTAGTCTTCTTTCAGGTTACGGCTACGAAACAGGTGGTTAAATTGACGAAAAGGCAACGAGGTTATTCAAATAGACTCTAAATGCAATTCGTCTCTGTCGTCGCCCATTTCATATTTGCGGTATTTAGCCGGCATAGTGGGTGCGATAAATGTTGTTTAACACTAATTATAGATTAACCCTATTAATGAACTTTGTAGATCTGGTCAACACCAGGTAGATACAAAGTCACATGCCTTGCTCCAATGAAAAAAACACAGCATTAATCATCCACTATACCGGATAAATATGTCGGTTACGAAAAAGGCGACAAAGACGAATTTGCATTACGAGTCTACTTTTTCCTAGTTACTTTTTCGTCAAATCATCTGTCCTTTTCGTACCCTTAAGAATACCACCCGACAAAAAATCAGTGCAGTAGTCTCCTGAAAATTGATTAACACACAGACTAAAACCTAAAGTATATTTTATTAAAAATTTACATGACTAGCATTATATAATATGTATGTACCATCCCGGGTACCTTACGTTGCCCGAGACTACGTAGTCGTAGCCGATGGTATTCTAAATCTACGCCGAACAAGTAGCCAGCTTGTCGCAGTGTTCGGATACGCTCAATAACTCATCTATAAACTTCACAGGTTAGTATAGTGATACTGAGGCATACAGTTAAGATAAAAAAAAAGAAACACAGAAAGATTAATAAATACAATGACCGACAAAAATATTTTTTATTATTTGTTCAATTTGATATTATTTTAATTCTGCGACAAATAGTAGTTAAGAAATACTGGAAGTGCGAAAGATCATTTTGTATTGAGAACACAGACTTCGCGATCGCTAATGCAGTGTCCTCAAACGTGCTCTCCGAGGCACTATAGAAGTAATGTCAAACAAAGTTTGTTTTTTTTTAGGTTAAAATTTAAGGTAGGTACACACTTGGGTTTAAATTTTTAATCAAAAATTGTTACTTTAAATCCAACCAATTCTGCCACCACGTATACATACTGGGACTTTGGTAGAGGTTTAGCCAAACTTAAGAGCCGAGTAGGTACATCTATGTAGAAAATATAAACTCAGTATTATGATCATTGTGGCACAAATTTTTTTAGGCTATTTTTCAGGATTTAAATCCTTACATTATTTTTTTTATATATTTTTAGTTAATACATTTTTTTTATTGTCTAAAAAATGATATTTTAATATTAATTTTAATCTAATAAATGTAATTTTAGCTAAAATAATAATAATGAGCTGCCAAAGTTAAAAAAAAACTGTTAAAGAAAGAAAAAAGTACCAATTTTAGTTCAAAAAAATTGGTCACCAAAGGTCATAGTACTGAATTTATATTTTCTTATTAGGTGTACCTACTCGGCTTGTTTCGTTTAGCCCTCAAAAGTGTGCCCCTAAATATTATTTTCCTGTTTGCCCTGTAGGTTAAAAAAATTCGTCATTAGCCCCGAAAAAGCAGGTCTCTTTGCCTTTGACCCTTAAGTTTAACCCTCTACCAAACAACCTGCGGGGTGAGGTGGTACTTTATTTAACACTTTCGATTTCGTCAGTGGAATCGTTTTCGTCTTGTCTATGGTCAGAACTTGTATGAAGATGCTGTAATGCATCTTCAAAATTATTAGGTAGATGATTTTTCGATTGAATTCGTCAAAGAAACGAATAATTGATTTTCGTCTCCTTTCTATAAGTTGAATCGAAAGAATTATGGTACAGTTTTAATAATTTACATGATCTGTTACAGCACTTCCGTATATTATTCATAGAGGTTCTGACCATAGACAAGACGAAAACGATCACACTGACGAAAGCGAAAGTGTTAAATAAAGTTCCACCTCACCCCGCTGTATATATACATTGTAGAGGTCATTACATGTTTTATTTTAATATCACAAGAAATTCACGCTAAATATATAACCCGTCTACTAACGCCAGTATCAATTAAATTGCTTGTAAGTTCACTATAATTATAATTTGAAGCCAATAATTATTAAGTAGCCAATAATTGTTTTTGTAATATTTTTTGTAACGTAATTGCGTTTTTAAATGAAGGAAACAATGAATGAAGTTGTAAAAAAGGTAACCTATTAATGTAGAAAATTATTCATGTAATGTATACTTAATTATGATTAGCTATCATTACATTTGTAGCAATGTAAATAAATAACAGTAACTACACAGTTTTCTTTTGTTATTTTCATTTGTTTTATTTACCTACTATACTTAGTAATAAGACAAAATAAACCTAGGTTTTAGCCAGTGGCGTAGCTAGGTAACCAAGGGCCCTGGGGCAAATCAAAAAATGGGGCCCCACGGCTATCTAAACTGGTTTGGTTTTATAAAATTGATAACAGAAAGAATTTAGGGGAAATCCCCAGGTATAACTTTCGAATTTCTCTCAACTGAGGTGCCATGATTAACCTGTCATGTTCATTTTGAAAATGGGAGAAATTTTCAAAAGTTCAGTTGGAATGAGATTTTTTGGTAAGGATTCGATGGGCCCCCCTGAGCTTGAGGGCCCCGGGGCACTGCCCCGCCTAGCCCCTAGGTAACTACGCCTCTGGTTTTAGCTTTAGCGCAAACTTTTACATGACCGCCCATACAGATGCAGGAGGTATCAAGCGACCTAGTAATTCGGTTTTAGGCTGTGGGTTTACCAGTTTTCAGTAGCCCTACCACAAATTATTGCTAACAGTTTCTACTAAATTCTCTAGTAACTATAGATAAGGATAAACCAATAGGATCGCTTTATTTTTAAAAATAAACCTCTATATTGGTTGATTCCTATCTACAGTTACTAGCGACTATAGTAAAAAATGCAAAAACTTATGGTAGAGCTACCTGAGACTATTGCATTGATTTCTTGTCCGGTTGGTGGTCTCTGTTCAGAGTGCGGCTACGAAATTGGCAGTTAATTTGACTATAAAGCAGATAGTAGCCTCGTAATGCAAATTCGGCTTTGATTTAATTTGATCATTTAGCTGGCATAGTGGGAGCAATCAATGCTGTTAAACAATAAAGTATTGATTTAGCTCATCCATATATTTTGTAGGTCTAGTTGTCATCAGGTAGTTTTTAATAAACTTTTGTTTAGTCACATGCAGCGCCCCAATACAAAAAGGGCTTAAGTAGCTTTTTTATTTCGTTCTTATTATTTATTTTTAAATATGCATTTGTTTTTAGAATTTAACAAAGTCAAAAAATTAAATCTTTCGTTTTGTTATTATAAAGTAATAGTTTTTAATAAAACATTTTGAAGTTTTATATGTGGTGGCCGGGTTGGTTAGAACTTAGACTTAAAAACACTTAGGTCCCTGGTTCAAAGCCCTGTATGTTCCAATGAGTTTTGTCGGTCCCAGTTTCACTATACCAACTTGTGAAACTGTTTATAGATGGGTTATTGAGTCTATCCAAACATCGCGACGAGCTAGTCACTTCTTTGGTGTAGACTCATACCATCGGCTACGATGAGGTGGTATTAAAAACCCCTCCGCTGTGTACCCTGAGGCCGTCTAGGCGGTCTGTATATATTTATTAAAGTAATTTTTATGTTAACTTGATTTAAGTAGTTTTGTTTTAATTGTTAACCAAATTAGACCTTGGACTTAAAAACGCTTAGGTCCCTGGTTCGAATCCCGGTGTGTACCAATGAGTTTTTAATTAAAAAATGTATGTACATTTGTTTGACAACACCACTATAGTGCCTCGGAGAGCACGTTAAGCTGTCGGTCCCGGTTTCACTATACCAACTTGTGAAACTGTTTATTGGGTTATTGAGTCTATTCAAAACATCGCAACGAGCTAGCCACTTGTTCGGTGTAGACTCATACCATCGGCTACGACGAGGTGGGATTAAAACCCCTCCGCTGGGTACCCTGGGGCCGTCTAGGCGGTCTCGGGCGCCGTAAGGCACCCGTGATAATACATATACATATGTTAACCAAATTTAAGCATGGCGGCATTAATCTTTCATCTTTACCACCTAATAAACAATCTATTACCAATCCATTACCAAGTAGCATAAACCAACAATGGCCGACAATATTTACCAAGTGAAACTCTATGTTTGTACGTCCCGGAAATCCTACAATTACAGCAAGTCCCAGTAGACGAGTTCTATCATGTCACACGCATTCTCAGCTTCGACCGTAACGATTTTCTTAAAGATTTCACTGCATTAGGTAGGTATTTAGTGGCAGGTTAGCGGCTATTTATGTCAGTCTTAAACAGTGTTATTTTTTTTATTTTTTTTATTGGAGTATCTACCTGGTGGTGAGCAGACCTACAAAGTCCATGAATGGGGTCAATCAATAATTGTACTTAAACAATATTGATCGCTCCCACTATCCCGGTTAAATGATGCGATTACGAAATGGGGGGCGATTATATTTTGATATACTGCCTTATCGTCAATTCAACTACCCATTTCGTAACCATACCCTGAAAGAAGAATACTCTCGATAATAAATCGATGCAGTAGTATTCTGAAAACCGGTGAACCCACAGACTAAAATCGAAACTTGACTAGGTCACTTGACGGTTTTTGCATTTGTATCTGCATGGGCGGTGGTAACGAGACCGGTCGTTGAGCCTAACGTAGTTATATAAGACCTATGTCTTAAATAAATACAAAATGATAACAGAACTTTGATTTGTCATAGCAAATTAGTTAGTACTTTTAATAAAAAAAAATATATACATGGTGGTGCAATAGGTGCTCTAAAGCCTAAAATGGGCTTTAAAACTTGAAAACTAAAAAACGTACAAAAAAAAAATCGTCAAAGACTATAAGACCATGTTTGACATTTATTTCGATAGGAGATTTTAGGCCACTCCATATATTATTCTTACTTTTATGTAGGTATATATATTCCTATATGTCTTGTTTTTTTTTTTTTTTTGACAATAGCTTTAAGCTTTTTTCTATTAGGCATTACATTTGGAATATCAACAAAAAGAAAGTCAAGTTATTTTCATCTTCAAGTTAAACTTATTTAAACAGTTTTCGTGGTCCAATATGGCATGGGTTCGATTCCCACTTGCACTTACAATATCGTATTTACAGTATCGGTATTTCTGGTACACATAGTACAAGCCTAGGGCTTAATTTGTGACTAGGGAAATTTTCATGAAATGTCCTACATCTTTATACTCGTCATGAAATAATAAAAAAAAGAATGAATGAAATTATATACCTTCCTACATACGAAAGTATGTCGTCACTTTAGTCAACCGCTACGCCCGTACTTCCAGGGTAATGTATACTCATATATATCTACATACATGTACCATAACCTCTATAGAAAGCTTCCATAATGTATTTTTAATGCATATCCGACAAATGGACAGATGTAAATTATGTATGTTTTCGGCGTATCGATTGAATTAAATTTTATGACTGCGAATTTATGAAAATTTACGCTACATAATTTTTAACTTTACGCTCGTGAAGATATAACAGTATTTTACGGCAGTTTCAGAGCTGTAATATTTTAAAAGGTAATGGGTATATTATCGTAAAATTGATCTTTTAAATTATCGAAATGTGCTTGTGGCGGTTTATTGGAAAACAAATGATATTTATGTAAAATTTAAAACATTGTCTTTTGCCTTTATTTATGTCGTTACTATATTTAGTTATTTGCCTACTTGTCAGACTTTAAATATAAAGTTTTTATTTCAGATATACAAATTTTACTTATTAGAAATATTATAAAACTACAAAAAAGCTAACTTAACTAGTTAACTAAGCTATTTTTTTTTTGTAACCTAAAATTTACAAAGAAATCACAAAACAAGTGTTCATTAGGCTTTCAGTATTATTATATATATATATATATATTCATTAGCTTTTAAAAAATATATATATATGATTTTATATTGGAAAATATTAGTTTAAAGTTATTTAGAAATATCTCATTTATGTTACGTATCCTACGGTTTTTAAGTCTACACTGAACAAGTGGCAATCTAGTCACGGTGGTTTTATAGACTCACTAATCCATCCATCTATCCATCTATAAACAGTTCCACAGATGTATTTGTATAGTGAAATTGGGTTCGACTTGTTACTATAGTGGTGTTGTCGAATAAATATACTTTTTTACTTAAAAAAATATTGGACCGAGGTTTGAACCTAGGACCTAAAAAGTTAGTACCTACTTAAAAACTCTACGGTCTTATCTACTCTGCCACTATGTATACTACCATATATTTTTAATATATATACCTACTACATTATACTTCTATTGAGATGTATACATTGGTCCCTAAGTTTTCGTATTATATGTGGCTTTTAGTTTGGACGTGAAAAGCTTATAGAACTACCCTCATCATATTTTCTTGTCCAAACTCCCTAGACACCGAACTAAGTCTAAAACTTGCTGACGGCGATAAGAAATATATAAATAAATACAAACCTAACAAGTTCGTAAACTCGTTTGGACAATTCGTAAATCCTTCTGGAAAAGACATTTTCCATCACAAGTTTTCTGAGTGGATTTTCTACTTTGACATCGGGATGAAAAGGTAAAACAAAATAGGGTTGTAATAAATTGTATTACTGTTGTAGCCCTTGGTCCGGAATTAAGTTTAGGTAATTTTATTGGAACACGGCATGCGACTCTCTATCTTCCTGACGGTAAGAAGGCTTAATATTCACTAATGGGGTCGATTAATACATTGTTGTTTAAGAACATTGAAGCTCCTTCCCTGACGCGGTTACGAAATGGACAGCTACTAGACAAATTTACATTACGGTCTATTTTATAATCCTTACTGCTTTATCTTAAAAACAACTGTTTATTTCATAACCGTATTCCGAAAAGACTACCATCTCGACAAGACCAATGCAATAGTCTCCTAAAAGCTGGTGAATTCGATCAATACATTACTGTTGAAAATCATTGATCGTTTCCACAATTTCGGCTAAATGTTGCGGTTACGAAATGGGTGGCGACAAAGACGAATTTAAATTACGAGTTTTATCGCCAAATCAAGAGCAAAATTAGTAAAAGGACTACCACCTCAAGACAAGAAATCAATACAGTAATTAGGTGTTACCTAAACATAAGAATGGGAGTGTTATGGATTTGTTAAATTACTAAATTCATTGTTAACAATGAAGAAAAAATGGAGAGGATCGCCAGGATCGTCACTTGGTTTGCCTCCGAGAACCTGTGAAGGTATTTTTCATTTATTTAATTAGTCATTTTATATTTTTAAGTTTTTGTTAAAAGTATTCCATTCTTTAATGATTCTGGAATGAAAGAAAAAATAATCCTTTAAATACCAAATCTAATTCTATAACATCGCTAGGCTTCCCGAACAGTTTCGATTACCACCCCATGCAGATGCAAAACCGTCAATTTATCAAGTCAAAAATGTTTTTGTTTTAGTCTATGACTTTACCAGCTTTTAGAAGACTACTGCATCAATTTCCTATCGAAGTAGAACCCTTTTATTTTTAAAATAAAAAATCCCCTTTTTAAATTTATAAAAATATATAACTTCTACTCGTATTTCTTTGATTTCTTTTATTAAATAAAAATATACATTCAAACTTCGCAAATAATTAAACAGTTTCCTCTTTTTAACTGCAAAAACCCGCGAACTCATTAGGGATTAGCTTACGGGTTCACTTGAAATCGCTTTTCTTTTTCTATATAGCACCTTATATGCTAATTCACTGGTTACTATTCAATAGCTACATTTTTCTTTGTCCATTGTTTCATTCATTAAGGTGAAATGGAGAAAATATCTTGTATTTATATGGTGGTAGCTTTGCCAGTCACTGTCTTATTTACACAATTTTCGAGGTGTTATACTAGAATTAACTGTATTTGTATGTGGTTATAGTGTTAAATGGTTTGTTGGGTTGTGTAACAAGGTTTGTGACTTTTGGTTATATAGTAGCAACTATTGAATTGCTACTATTGTGTCAAATGGGATTAGATAAACAAAGCTACTGACTTTGAGCTTTCACGGTCAATTGTAAATACATCGCGATTGTTTTCATTTGTATTTTATGGGACAACAGCTGTTTATGGATTGATTTATTTTTTCATAATAGCTTTTACTTATTTAGTACCAATATACGTGGTAGCCGAGTTGTTTAGACCTAGACCTAAAATACATCAGTCCCTGGTTCAAACCCCGGTGTGAACCAATAAGTTTTTAGTCTAAAAAATATGTACCTTGGTTTAAGAACACCACTGTAGTGCTTCGGACCTACTTGTGAAACTGTTTATTAATGGGTTATTGAGTCTATCCAAAACATCGCGGCGAACTAGCCACTTGTTCGGTGTAGACTCACACCATCGGCTACGACGAGGTGGGATTAAAAACCCTTCCGCTCTAGAGGCCGTCTAGGCGCTCAAAGGAATCGTAAGGCACCCGTGATGTATTTAGTACATAGGTATTATCACGGGTGCGTTATGGTCTAAAGGTCGTTTTTATCGTCGTAGTATTTATTTAAACTTATAAACAGTTTCACTAGTTGGTATAATAAAATTGGGACTGAGAGCCTAAAGTACTTTTCGTGGCACTATAATGAAGTTTATATTATTACTAGCTAATCCGTGCAACTTCGTCTGCGTAACTTTAACCGTTTACGCAGCGTACGCTCTCAAAAGGAATCATTTTCCCTTATTATTGCACATTTTTTATAGTTACTCCGCTCTTATTAGTCGCAGCGTAATGTTATATAGCCTATAGCCTTCCTCGATAAATGGGCTATCCAACACTGAAATAATTTTAGAATTCTAACCAGTAGTTCCTGAGATTAGCGCGTTCAAACAAACAAACTCTTCAGCTTTATAATATTAGTATAGATGAAGTACTCTTAACCAACAACATATTTATTTGAATAAAGATTAATATTATTATGTTGATACAACTTAAACAAATTATTTCGACCAAATTAGGTACCATAAAAACGGTTTTTGTGAGTTAATCTTAAAAGATAGACATATACTATCGCGGACTGTTTTTTAGATCATTAAAAGAGCTATTATTCTTTAATACATATTTTTTGTGTATCTTGAACCGTTTTCACGGCGCACGCAACGGAAGGCTTCAAAGATGAAATAATTTCTCCCGTTTTTTACACATTTACCACTATATCTTTGCTCCCATTGGTCGTAGCGTGATGTTATATAGCCTATAGCCTTCCTCGATAACTGGACTATCCAACACAAAAAGAATTATTCAATTCGAACCAGTAGTTTCGGAGATTAGCGCGTTCAAACAAACAAACAAACAAACAAACTCTTCAGCTTTATAATATTAGTATAGATTTATTTGTATTTTATAAAGGTACACATATTACTCTGCCACCATATTCAGTAACAAAATTTAAAACAAAATAATACAAATACCAAATTTGTTAGAAAAACTTATGTTCATATTTTTAACTCATATTATTAATATTTAAAAAAAAAATTGGTACCCAAAGGGTTGTTAAATCGTTCTACTTAAAGATAGCTTGGACTTGGTTTGTACTAATAATAGGATTTTCAAAAAAGTTTTTTAAATTTTATAGAAGTACTTATATCAAGATACTTGCTATAAAATTAAAAACAGACTAAATTAGGTAGTAGATACAGATGCGACAGTCTGAATAGAAAGCAGTCGCGACCAGTCACGGCGGTTCTTATCAGATCATTATATTTATAGATACGAGAAGCAGACAGTTCGGCGTCGTTTGGTAGACGAGACGGTCCGACTCGAAGGTATATACGCATGCAGAAAGCTTTGACAGGGTTTTTCAACATTTTATTTTGCACTATATAATCTTAAATAAATAATAAGAAAATAATTTATTTAAAATTCTTTATTGCACAAATTTGTACATAGGCGAGCTTAATGCCTTAGGCATTTTCTACTAGCTAACCTTTGAGAGAGTGAAATATGCTTAGGGTGCAGAACTTTTCGAAAAAAGAAATAGATATAATCTTAACAATGATGCATAACAATACTTAAACTACTTAAATACTGTATATAATATAATAAATGTAATACATAAACATACTTACCATACCAATAAAAAATTGTCACGAGGATATGATTTAAGCGTTTAGATATTCAGTTAATGAGCAGTGAGCAATCGTTTCAACACCCCGATGGAAGGGGCTGATCTTATAGTCAGAGGAAGCAAGTTCCACTGGCGAGCAGCTGACACCGTACACGAATCTGAATATTTGGAGAGACGTGTGACGGGATTTTTAGAAGAAATACTATTACGGGTACCTATTTGGCTACCGAGAACCATTTAAACGGTCTCAGGGTACAGGGTACAGCGGAGGGTTTATCCCGTCCTCATTTCGCCGATGGTATTCGGAGGCAACACCTAACAAGCGACGAGATTGTTGCGGTGTTTATAATAGCCTCGTTGTATAAACGATCTAAAATAACAAAGACAGTCTTATAACAGACTTTACAGGTAGTTAATTCTCGAATTAAAATCAATAATTATCATCTGTCAATACAAAATACATTTAAATATTATCTAAATAGTGAAAAATCTTTGTTATACCATGAGCATTGCACCTTTAGAGTCTTTCAACATCATGCAGCTCTTAATCTTGTAACAAATTATGTCTTCCAATAAAATGTTGCTCACTCCTTTTTAGAGGCAATATCCGACAAGACATTATGTATGGCCCGAAGCACGTGGACCGAAGAAATATCATAACGCGTTATCTAAAACGAAAGTCTTAAATCAATTTTATATACATTGCTTTTTCATCACGTAAAAGTCTTTAGTATTTCCTAATAAAGCCTTAAATGTACTTTAAAATTTATGATTATCTAAAAAAGCTTTTTGAGAGCAAGGGGCCTGTCAGGTTGTATGTAATCGAAATTTTAAAAATAAGATTTATTCTGGCAATAAATAATTTAAATTGGATTGTGTCCGTGGAGTGTAAGTTTTACTTTCACTTTAATATCGGCTTTGTTTTAATATCCAATAAACTGACTAACGCATGGAGGAAAGTAATCACTGTTTCCGTTAATCAAAATTGGAATTAAGTTTCTCCGTCGTACTTAAATTAATATTTATTTTATTTTAAGTTGTGTTGTTAATATTTCTTAATATTATTCTTGATTAAATAACGGCTTTTCGGCTTGTTCTGTTTAGCCCTCAAAAGATTGCCCCTAAATATAATAGTAGTTTAAAAAAAAAAAACGTAGTTTGCCCCGAAAAAGCAGGTCTCTTTGTCCAGAATTTTAAAATTGTGTAAAAAACTATTTAAATTGTACAGCATAATTAAAGTTTAAACAAGAAAATTAAAGTTTAAATAATATTCAAAAATGAATTTCATTATTTTTGGTGGGTTTATTGATTTAAAAATTGGATAGGCTTGACCTACCGCTTATATTTAAAATGATCAAATTATTATTTTATATAGTTTGGTAGATGAAATCAATGCCAAGGTTCTAGTCCCCATGGAGTCTATATTAAAGGTAACTTTGTTATAAAAACGTTTATAATTAAGTGAGCAAAATATAAGTAAAGTAAATATATACTATCTATCTATACTATACTAACAATAATATAAAGAGGTAAAGTTTTTTGTTAAGAGGGTGAGTTTGTAGGGGGTAAACTCTAGATCTTGAGAACCGATTTAAAAAATAATTTAGTGGTGGATAGCCTAATTATCGGGGAAGGCTATAAGCTATATACCAATAGGAGTGGAGCATCAATGAAAAATGGGAAACTTGTTCCTTTTGAGAGCTTCCGTTGCGTGCGTTGTAAACGGTTAAAGTTACGCAGACGATGTTAGCTAGTATTATAAACCACTTACCACTACAAACACTTCCGCTAGGTACCCTGGAGCCGTCTAGCTAGACGGTCTCAGGGGCCGTGACGGTACGTTGTATGGTATGCGTATTACTTTTTTTTTCTCTACATCCATTCAAAAAAAAAAAATCGGTCTACCTTTTTGTTATTAAACTTGACTTGTTACGTAAAATGATCTAGTTCATTAGGCTTAAAGTTCAATGTCATTTACCGACCAGTTAATCAATTTAACGGGCCGTTATTATGCACTGTTGCGCCATCACCAGCGACGATCCATCAGCTCGGATTATGATTAATTAAGCCCCAAATTTATTATGTAAATTATGCTTTAATTAAAAAATTGTGTTATGTAACCTTTTTTTTAATTATGTTTTCATTGGAGCACGGTATCTGACTGTGAATGATCTACCTGATAGTAAGAAGTGGCGTAGCTTCTAAAGGGCTAGGCAGTGCCGTGCACCGGGGCCCTCAGCAGGGGCGAATCCAGGATTACATTTTAGGGGGGTCCTCGTCAAGATTTTTGGTCCGAACTATTATAAATTATATCCTAAGTAACATTTAAAAAATCCTTGTTGCTTTTAAATAAATTTCGATTATTCTCAAAATTCTCAGTCTTCGAATGTTTTTTAAATAACGTTGAACTATTTATAAATTGTTAAAAAACATGTCAAAAATTGCGAAAATTTTATAAATTTTATGCGGGATAATGAAATATTATATAGGATCGTCTATTTGCCAAAGGTTGACACGTACTTTTTACTATAAACGGCCATCGAAGTTCGATCATTCATTTTGGCTGTTATATTGCGTCCGCTAAATGACGGGCGCTTTGTAGGAAACTAAAGGTTTCGATCTCTTTTGAAAATGAATTAATAGGTAGTTAAAAAAACTAAATTAGGAGTGGAGTTAGGTCTGTAAAAAACTTTATAAATTTATAATCAAAAAGCAAGACTAGCCATTGATACCGCATTTCTAATAGTTTCTAATAGTGTCGGGACTGCTTGTCCCAGCAGAGCATACCCTATTAGACGAAGGGTATGCTCTGCTGGTTTGAGAATATAGACATAATAGGCGATGAAGGACTGACGAACCAGATATATAAAAGCGAGGTGAAGGGTAAATGTGGGCGAGGGAGACCAAGGCACACATATCATCATCCAATTGGAAAGGTTCTAAAAGAAGGTGCAATTAAAAGTTCAAAATCGGAGTACATGTATGAGAGGAGTTTTGACTGTGGCAGAACCAAAAGGAGTATATAGTAGAGTCAAGTGGCTCTCGGTTGTCTTTGTCTACCCCGTAAGGGACCTGGTGTGAAGATAGATATAATAAATAGACCTATTCTTAAACAGTCTATATATATTTTGTAGAGGGGGTAAGGCTCTTGTTTATCCTTTCCCCATCTTCCCGTACATTTTTTTTATATTAATAGACCGGTGTTGAAAGTAAGATATTATACAAATTATATGCCGGTTAATATACGTGGTGGCCGAGTTGGTTAGACCTTAGACTTAAAAACGCGTAGGTCCCTGGTTCCATCCCCGGTGTGTACCAATGAGTTATTAATCCAAAACTTTATGTACATTTGTAACATAACACCACTATAGTGCCTCCGAGAGCACTTTAAGCTGCCGGTCCCAGTTTCACTATACCAACTTGTGAAACTGTTTGTAGATAGGTTTAGGGTTAATGAGTCTATCCAAACGTCGCGACGAGCTAGCCATTTGTTCAGTGTAGACTCCCTCTGGAGACCCTCCGCTGGCTACCCTGAGGCCAGCGGAACAACCGAAATGAAAAACCGAACTTTAAAAGTGAAACTATAAATAACTTATTGTTTTAATTACATTGCAATATTTATATGATAACATAGTAATTAGTGCTGTACGAACAGCGCATTAGTCACGTCGATGTAATTGTTATGTGAGCCGCTAGATGAGTACCGTGGCTTACTGAGAAAGTTAGATTAATGTATAGTTAATAAAAGATTAGCTAACAGCGAATCGTGACATGTTAGAAAGCAGACAAGTGTGAGATCGCCTGATATCACACTTTCAATAATAAACCGTGTGTGTTACATATCTTAATACCTATATTTTTATACTAGCTTTGCCATGTGTCGCCTATAGAGATTGCAATCCCGCAGCTCATTCAATCCCGCAAGGGATCCCATGGGATCCCGCACGATTCCGCACTCTTAAATTAATGTTATAAAATGGAATTAAAACTACAATTTTTAATGCTTCCTTTGGAATATAAAGTATAATTTCCTTACTTCTAATAGTTTGGAAGTTAACTTTGGTGATAACTTTTGAAAATAGGCTCTTAAGAAGCAAATATCGTTTATAGTATCATCTCTCAGCCTGCTTCTCAGTGCAAATATATCCTGAGGCTGAAAACGCCTTTTATGCTAGTAGATTGGCCAGTGGGTAGTCAATCATAGGCGAGCGTCAGATACTGTCTTCTAATTCCGACGCACTCAAAGCACGCCATTTTTTTAATTTGCGAGATCCGTGGATCCACGTTTTAGAGGTGCGGGATCCCGCAGGTCAATAAGTGAAGCGGAATCCCGTGGGAATGTGGGATCCCGTTTTTCGGGATTTCAATCGTCGGTTCTAGTCTTGTTTCTGTTTTAATTTGTCCGTTCACCAGTTTTTAGAAGCCCATTTTATTATTGAAGTGGTAGTCTCCATTCATTCATGGTGTAGTTACGAATGGGACAGTTGATTTGATAATAAAGCAGCGAGAATATTAAAGTTGACTCGTTATGAAAAAAGTATTTATCGCCGCCAAGTTCGTAACTGAACCAGTATAGTATTAGCTAGCATAGTAAGATGACCTTTGCATTGCTATGGTAGGTAGGACTGCTTACCGTTAAGTATTTCTGTTTTAATCGGCATAAAGACAGTTCTTTATGAGTTAATTACAATAATATAATAATAATATGTAGGTCAATTTACACATATTGCTTTCGTCACAAACTTTTATGAGTCCAAATAAAAGTAAATTCAAACCCAGAAATATCACTAATACAAGTTTTACTAACTTAGGCATAAATTTTAATCCATGCCGCAGTGAAACGCCGCTCTACTAAGGGCCGTTTATAATTATTTATTTATTTAGGGTAATACCCAACCAATAAATAGGACCTTAATAATTCAAAATTCCCTAACGTTTAATTCAATTTAAAATGACAACATAAAATTTCCTTTACTAGCCCATTAAATTTGTGCTACAATATATGGCATAATATTTCGAGCTTAAGTCGACAACTAGTCTATTTTATGAGAGGTCGAAGCATGTCTTGTTGCCAATTACTTAAATGAAAATATCTATCTTTTTCTATTAAGTGCACTTGGCTACAAGTGTGAAAGAGAAGGATAATGCAGTCTTGTAATTTGCTTGCTGAACAATATGTTATTAACCTATTTCCGGATGTTTTTTATTTAGTAAGCTATTTAGCTAGATTAGCTTATACTTTAATGTATTTGAGAATGTATATAGTTAATTATTGTATACTAGCTGTTGCCCGCGGCTTCGCACGCATTAATAAGGCTTTAAATATATATTTTTTATATTCTTAATTTCAAGTTCCAAATTACTTTTCAAATTAATTATTTTCCTTTTTTTCTTTTGTTGGAAATGCGAGAACAGCATACGCAGCATTTTTGCTATATTTACGACATCCTGATTCAAAATAATTTGGATTGGCAATGTTTCCGGAGGTCGTGGGTTCCATTCCCACCCATGTCAAAGCAATATTAATACATTTTACTGTATACAATTTGTCTGGGTGTTTATAAAATTTAATATTATATTTATGTAAACATATGTATACAATGTCAATTTACGCCGACACATCTGACAGGGTCTTCAAAAAAGGCGCAAATATGCAGTTTTCAATAGAGATTATATATTTGTGTCGTTTGCAGTAGAGACTATGAGGCCGTAGGGACCAGGTGCATAAACAATATTTAAGTATACATCGAAGGGTTTGGTCGACGTGTCTGGTGACTAAAGGGCTGGCTCGTTTCTCGGACAACGTAATAGTATCGCAATACAACATTACATATTCAGATATTCAATACATATTCAGATAAAAAATAGACATAAAATATAATTTATTGACATATTAAATTAATTTGATATTTTTAAGAATAGGTAAAATTATAATTTGTAACTATTTTGGCTGAATTTTGTTATTAGAGTAGGTATTAATATAAATTGACATTATGGTTTATAATTTTATTAATGTAACGCATAAATTTAATAATTAATAACATGATTGTACCTAACATTTGTATACCGCAAGGTGGGACAAAGAGAAGAACTCCAAATGTAAAAACATCTATTTAATAACCTCTGTTCACAAATAAAGAATTTCGTTTGATTTGACAACGAGGTGACGCAGCCAGTCTTTCGGGGACCCTTCTAATTGGCAGCGATATGAAAGAACCTATTTATTGTAATATTCCTACATATTACATTAATAATGTCAATTTATACTTTTAATATAAAAATAACAATAAATAATCAACTAAAATTTAAAATATAAACTAACCTATAAAATTAAAACTAGCACAAAAACCTATAGATAACCTATGTCACCTAAACTGGTGCCGTGCGGCATAGTGCACAGGATGCTAGCGGCGTTTCCTCTCTAAATTGTTAAACTAACATTTTTAGAAAAATACGCAAAGTCAAAGTCAAAATCATTTATTTCATGTAAATCTTTACAGATATTTATGAATAGTCAAAAAAAAAAAAGTTTAACAATGAGGTCTTAGAGTGCGTTTGGTTAGGCAGCTATTCATAAACAAAAGAACGAAAGAATGACAAATACCAACAGACGACGCCACTGCTTAGAGCAGTGGCGTATTTTTCTGTCCCTTGATATGTGGAGCAATTTTGTGTCTTTTATATATGTTTTTGTGTCAGATGACCAAGAACCTAAAGTATATGTAATATATAATTAGTATCGTTGTTTTTGGTACACATAGTACGAGCCTAGATCTTAGTTTGTGATCTGGTAATAAGTGTAAAATGTCCATCTTACTATATTATTATTATTTTTATGCATTTTTTTATAAATTCCTTTATAGGATAATCTTATATTAAATTTTTAAAGATATTATTATTTTTAAAGTTTCATAGCGCCATGGATAAAAAGTTGCTTAGGTTGCAAAACAGTGTTTATATTTTAAATAGATTAATTTATACCTCTGTTAACTCCCCTACATCGCAATAATTTCCCTAATTAATTCATTAATAATTGAACAGAAAATCATAAAGGCCGTAGCCTCTAAGTAGTGAAACGGTTAATATTTATCTCAACGTAAATCTAGAGTCGAATTGATTTAAAGATAATTAGAATTTGTAAGATTCCATAACTCTTGTCCGCAATTACGTCTAAGATTAAACGAATAAATTAATATGGGTTTATGCACATGCTGGTTTATATACCATCAAGCTTCGGCGGGTTGACGTACTTAGCCATAGGTTTGTATGTCTAGATAGTCTGGATACATCGTCTTGACAATGGATTGCGGGTAGAAATATGTGGTACAAGTACATATATTGTAGGTCGGAAATGCCCAAAAAATCTTTAAGGTGATTATCGAAATAACTGGTGTTAAATAAATTCATCATGTTTTAAATAATAGATACAAAAAGCTTACAACATATCATTATAAACAAACAAACATATTCTTATAATAATATGTAAACACCCCAATCTACTCACAATCTATATACATATTATACTGGCATTACTTTTTATTAAACCTATTTTTTTTTTGTTAAACCTAATATTAACCTTTGTATACCCTAGATATAAGACTTTTTGTAATATTTTAAAGGAAATAAATACATTATTATTATTAATAGGACCCATTACTTCTTATAACCTAAATTAGTTAATAAAGTTTTTTTTAGAATAAGCTTGAAATTTTATGATATTTAAAGTCGATATTAGTTTATAGTTTTTAATTCGTCATCTCTCATTGGTTTTTGATTTTGCGCCTGCGTAATTTATGTTAAGAGCCGTTCTGGGTGGACACAATGTCTACGTAACGTTACGAGTTACGTTACGTGTTGCACCTTACGTGAATACGAAGCTTTACTTATTTAGGTCTATTAGGTTTCCAAGGGACTGTTCTAGCTAGTTCCTTAGATCTAATGGGAATTCGCCTTTATAGCTTGTGAGATGTTCACTAGCGCACTAAGATTGTTTAGTCTTACTACATACCACTTTACTATGGTAACTCTACTCTAGTCTGGTCTATTTTCTGGTCTTTAACCCACTACTCGAGTTTCTCCATAACTAATGTGAAGTTGTTATAAAATGATGGTCGTTTCCTCTCCTCAGAACATTACTGCTAGGTTTCACTTAAGTGCTTTTTGTGGTCCATTTATGACATTATCTTTAATTATGTAAATTTAATTAAAGTCTGATCCTGTGTATTTATAACACTCTCTTCTTGGCCGACAATTAAATACTTTCATTTCTTTGCTTTTAATTTATATTTTGCTAGTTATGAGAATTTTAATTTCTCTTTGTTTTTTTTAATCAATATTTAAATTAATTTGAAAATTGCTTTAAAATCTTTGTAGAGAAAATATCAATTACACAGACAGTATTTTCAGCTTAAACTGCTATATAATTTTTTAGTCTTCTCTTCAACAATTTTTTGTCCTGATTTATCCGTGAAGCATATTTATTATGGTTTCTAGCTTCAAAGATCGAATGTTTCTATTGCAAAAGGAAGGGAGACGAAATAATTAAAAAAAAAAAATACAGTGACACCTCATTGTATTTGACTATTTGTTACAAATTTCAGTCCCTGGAAAAAAGAAATTAAAAGTAATGACAACTTTACTAAAGAAAGTTTTCATGAAAGGTTACAAAATGAATTTTATTTTAACGCGGGACCTAGACAGATACCATCACGGGTGCCTATGGCCTCAAGGTACCCAGCGGAGGGGTTTTATTACTACTTCATCGTAGCCGATGGTATGAGTGTACACCAAACAAGTAGCTAGCTCGTCGCATTAAGTGCACTTCAATATCTTTAAATCCTAAAATAGTTACAAACTTAGAAAATAGATTTAATTTGTATAAATAATATACTATCGAATTACGAAAACCTCACTTCAATCAGTTTAGTATTAACGGAAATATTTGAAAAAGATGAATCCCTTGTAACTTTTTTTTTTTTTTTCAAAACTAGGTTGTTTTTTTAAAACTCGTACTCACAAAATGTGGCCCCACAATCCTGGTGCTATAAATAAAGAAGTAAGGTTCTACAAAACAGCTTTCGTGTAATAATAAAACATTACTGTAAATAAATCTAAATATTCTTCTAAAAATATCTTCCTTTTGCTGACTCCCACACATTCCTATAAATAAAATGGAATATTTAGTACAATATATCTACAAAATTGGTTTATGGCATGAAAATACCTTGATATTTTTAGCCTAAGCTCTATTAATGTTGAAAAAGCTACAGCGTAAAATTAATAGCTCTGAAAATATTTCCCTAAGGCCGCAAGGTGTGTGCCTCAGGGGTGAATAATGTTATATATTTCAAAGGGTTTCTAAAGTAATCTGTTTAAAAATAAAACCTGTGTGTAACGACCTTTACAAAGCTGTTGTTCTGGAAAGTCATTTATGTCTAAAGAACGGAAAATGTTAAACTGAACGGTTTATTCTTTAATAATAGATAAAAAATAACAATAATAAAAGATAAATATCACGTCATCGACCGCCTAGACGTCCTCAGGGTACCCAGCAGAGAGGTTTTTCATCCCACCTCGTCGTAGCCGATGGTAAGAGTCTACAACGAAAAATATTAAAAAATAATTTACCTATAAAGCTACGTATCTACTTAGTTAAAACAGCATTTGTATTTTGCTTCCTTCCGCTAAATTAATGTTATAAATGAATGCCCTCTCCATACAAACTAGTAATGTTAAAATGACCAATTTGTATGGGGAAGCCAATTTTTTTTTCATTTTAGACACATGGTTCCATGGGAAAAAATATTCGATTTGATAAGTAGAGCCTCATATTAGCCCAAAGTACAGCCTTTCAAATACACCCTGTATATATAAGTAGTCACATATATAAGTAGTCACATATATAAGTAGTCACATATATAAGTAGTCACATATATAAGTAGTCACATATATAAGTAGTCACATATATAAGTAGTCACATATATAAGTAGTCACATATATAAGTAGTCACATATATAAGTAGTCACATATATAAGTAGTCACATATATAAGTAGTCACATATATAAGTAGTCACATATATAAGTAGTCACATATGTATGTAAGTAGTGCAAATGATATTATATTTTGCCTTGCATAAACAATAACTTTGACAGCGAAAAAAAATTTAACTTCGGCAAAGTAACGCTCGATTAAATTAATTAAATTATTTATTTTTTAAATTGATATAATTTAATTTTTTAAATTGTTACGTTTATAACATTAAATTGTAGTCCTGTTTAAAAGTATTAAATAATATACAAGTTTAATATATAATTATACTTATAATACAGTAGTAATTACCGTCATTTCACCAAATTATGTTCGAAATTCCGTACCGTTGACTTGAAATTTCTTTTTTTGGTTTGTACAAAAACGATCTGCGCACATTACATCTCAATTTCACGTAATTATAGTGAGCGCTATTACATGTTCCATTAAATTTCGCAAATTACGCGCGTTTCAGTTTTTATACTTACCCAAGGAATGTTTGCAAGTCATTAAAATTAATTTAAGAATTTTCGGAACTATTATATGGGTAGACTTTAGTTACAGCATGATTGTATAAAATCTTTGGTTCATATTTAATTCGATTATATATTTTTTTTGGCGATAAACTATAAGTTTTGTACAATTAGAAACAAGATAATTTTAAACTCCTCCGTGGACTAGTAGTTGCGACTTTGGGATTATATCAATAAGGTCATGGGTTCGATTCCCACCCGTGGCAAAAAAATTATTGGTACATTTTTCTGTTCAGTTTTTAATGGTCTGGGTGTATATATATAAATTTTATTGAGGTTCACTTCATTAACCATTTTTTTTAATTTTTATAGTACTTATATTTAAGTATAAATAATAATTATACAAATATGTAGGTATTAGTATCGTTGTTTCTGTAACACATACTATAAGTCTAGAGCATAGTTTGTGACCAGGGCAATGTGCGTAATGTCCTATTTATTATCATAAAATTCTCAGATAAAAATACATGGTGACTTGAAAAGGTTGTACTTTGGGCTAATATGAGGCTTTACTGATCAATAAAAACAACTTTTACCATGGCACCGTGTGTTGCAAATAAAATAAAATAAATCTAATTCTAAGGTCCCTGGTTCGAATCCCGGTGTACCAATGAGTTTTTAATTAAAAAAAATATGTACATTTGTTTGACAACACCACTATAGTGCCTCGGAGAGCACGTTACGCTGTCGGTCCCGGTTTCACTATACCAACTTGTGAAACTGTTTATAGATGGGTTATTGAGTCTATTCAAAACATCGCGACGAGCTAGCCACTTGTTAGGTGTAGACTCATACCATCGGCTACGACGAGGTGGGAATAAAACCCCTCCGCTGGGTACCCTGGGGCCGTCTAGGCGTTCTTGGGCGCCGTAAGGCACCCGTGAAGATATATATGTATCGGGAAGATTTTTTAGCTTTTTTTGGTTAGCCTAAAGTACAACCTTCCAATGTCCCCAGAGGCTCTACAAGGGTCTGCGCATTGTAGCAATGTAACGTATTTGTATACGTATACGTGAGCAACAAACAATTGTGCCGCTTTATTTTTGGTAACATGATTTTATTTATTTTTATTTTATTTATTATAAGCCACGAAAACCTTTTTTTTAAGTCTTAAATTTTTTGTCATAACAGCAAAGATATTATAAAAAACAAAAGTTTACTTAAATATCATTGCATAAAGGTCATTGTTGACTAAAACAAAAAAATGTACTTAATTAATTAGCTGACTTTTTTCTCGCACAGAAAAATTGTATAATTATTCAGCGAGGAAATGTTGCCAGCATTTTAGCTAACCACACAGACAGATATATTTTTTGTAGGATATATATTTTTAATATTAATTAATTTTTGCTTTGTTGTTTTTTTTATTTTTATTGTATTATTAAATAAATTACAATCTTTGGAATTACTAAAAAAAATGAAAAAAATCTTATCTGATGTAAGTACAGTGTCAGGATGTTCCCTTAATAAATGTAATTTTATTTATTTACGTATGGCTTTACAACTTAAGGTTATATATATATATATATATATAATACGAGATCTAAAAATACATGGTTTTATGAAATAACTTTGAAAATAGTTAACCACATTTTTACGACTTGATTAAACTCTGTCATCTCTCTACTCAAGTCATTTTCATACTTATCATCCGCATCAATCTATAATTCAAATAGTTTAATAAGGGCTTAATGATGTAGTTACGAAACGGGCGAGGGAAAAGACGAATGTGAGTTATAAGATCATGAAATATTCCACTAGTTCCCTGCCCTGTGCAAAAACAATTTACATTACCAATAATGTAAGAAGAATCATATTTATTGTTACAAAACCGTAATGTAACGAAATTTCTTTCTATGGAAAATTAAGATAATTTTACCTCCCTTATAAAACCAAAATCGTAGCCCAGACATTTCTGAACCGCATTCTAGGTAGAAAAATTAAAGTGTACACGTGTGTGTACACTTGTGTGTGGATTACACATGTAGCAAAGTGTTAACATCAAAGTTTTTAGCTCGATCTTCTAATATTTATCTATTTAAAATACACCCATATATTTAATTAACATAATGGCTTTGTATATTATTTATCATTACGTAAACATACGAAGAAACAGTCGGGCGTTCGCAGTGACATAGCGGCTGCGTTCACCACACTCATTACCTGCCTCATAACTGTCTGTAACAATGGGGTAACTAACTATGGATCACACTTCTGTATAAAATATACAATATTATTTTAGAAAAATAAAATATTTAAAATAACTATTAATACATACTCCTATAAAAACCTAATAATAATTATATACATTCTTACTTCCTTTTGAAATAAAAATCAATTTAATTTGATAGAGGTTGACCGAGATATCTTGAAATTGACTGCTACTGTATTTTATTTAGTTTCTATTAAAATAATAATTTAACTCGTTGCAAAAAAAGTTGATCTATCAAATTATAAGATATTTAAATATCTATATACTTTGTAAAAAAAAAAGATTTTTATATATAGTAGATATTCTAGCGATATAATAATAATAAAAATAATATAGTATCTACTCTATTTTTTATAAACACATACATATTTTTGTTATTTAGCGACTAAGGCATATATTATTCTTATAATTAAATACATATATGAAATCTAAGAATAAAGTTTACTGGGATTTGTAATCTATCAAGGAGGTAAATATTATTAAAAATAATATTTTTGTTTTTTTGTAAATCTCAACAACTATCTACCCCCTAATTATGAAACGAAATTTTGACAGATCGCTATCGTCATCTATTGCAATTGGACCTCATAGGCCTTTATTGCAATGATAATAAGAGCGAAGACAACTCAAATTATCAATGCGTTGACAGATCGCTATAGCTTTCGCCTTTTTATAATTAGGCCCCTGGTTATTGTTGTATAGCTCGGCCAGCCAAATTAGTATGGTTTGATTGTCACACCATTGCCACGCACGCTTTTATGGATATTATCGGCTTCGACGAGGTGGGATTAAATGCCCACCGCTGGGTGCCCTGAGGCCGTCTAGCAGGTCTAGGTGATGGTGCAAAAAAAAAGCCTTTTCTACATTAGCGAGCCTTATACCGCCATTTCACTTGTACAATTGTATGACAGCCATTAATACAGCTCAGATTAAATCGTTACATCAAACCGTAATGTTGTTCAACTCTACCGCTTAATGCAATAATGACGTCATAAAAGCGACCGCAGCTCGACTTTTTTTTGTCATAAAAAAGTTATAGTGCAAGCTTTTTGCATTTTATTGCGAACTTAAAAGTTCTTACTGTTATCAGACGGTAGTTGTTTCCTTAATATGTTGTCCAATTTATTGTATTTTGAGAAGATGATTTGCGGTTTTCCCGCGTACTTATTGCGGGTAAATAGAGTTTAATGATATGTGGCCGTTATGCTATTCATATCTAAAATTGTTAATGCCAAAGTTAGTCTGTTGGTGGTAAGTTAACGTCTAAACTATTATGCTGTACTTGACAAAATTTTGTAGGATGGTAAATTGATAGATATGATATTGTATCTTAATCGATATACTAATAATAAGAGTATATAAATTTGATTTTATAAAACAATAACTTGTAGCAAATTATAAGCTAATGAAATAATTAGTACTTTGTGAAAAAAAAAAGATCTTTGATATTATATTTAATATAAACTTTTAATCAACACTTACATTAAAAAAATCTAGGTACTACATTATCTGGTTTTGTATCTTTATAATATACTAGCTGACCCGCGCAACATCGTCTACGCATGCATTGGAAGTTCTCAAAAGGAACATTTTAGCCAACATTTTTTGTTGAGTCGTAGCGTGATGTTATAGCCTATATCCTTCCTAGATAAATGGGCTATCCAACACTAAAAGAATTTTCAAAGTCGGATCAGTAGATCCAGATATTACCACCTACAACCTCACAAAGTCGGATCAGTAGATCCAGATATTACCCCCTACAACCTCACAAAGTCGGATCAGTAGATCCAGATATTACCCCCTACAACCTCACAAAGTCGGATCAGTAGATCCAGATATTACCCCCTACAACCTCACAAAGTCGGATCAGTAGATCCAGATATTACCCCCTACAACCTCACAAAGTCGGATCAGTAGATCCAGATATTACCCCCTACAACCTCCCAAAGTTGGATAAGTAGATCCAGATATTACCCCCTACAACCTCACAAAGTCGGATCAGTAGATCCAGATATTACCCCCTACAACCTCACAAAGTCGGATCAGTAGATCCAGATATTACCCCCTACAACCTCACAAACTCCCAAACTCACAACTTTACCTCTTTATTATATTAGTATAGATATATTACTTTTCTTACATTAAAGGCAATGTAAATGGGTTTTATACGGGGTAGGGAACTACCTGTAAATAAACTTTTTAATTAATTTAATTTAATGAATAGCTGCCTAACCACGCACTCTAAGGCCTCATTGTTAAACTTTTTTTATTTTTTTATATTCATATTAATATCTGTAAAGATTTACATGAAATAAATGTTTTTGACTTTGAATTAATTAATATTCAAGCCAGGTCTCTAGGATGCCATTGTAGGAAGAGATAATCGAGCGACACTTGTCTCTATATACTTATTTTGTCTGGTTGGCAGTCTACACTGTTCTCATACATGCACGCCGATTTGGGACACTTAATTGCACTGACTTATAAAATCTTTGCAATTTAATTATGGTACTTTATCTCCTACGGAAACGTGGCCGCCCTTCACCTAGTTTTTAAATATCTAATACGTCATTCTATCATCAATTCATCACTCATTCTTTCTTTCTCATCCCAAATCAAGCGAAGCATTTCCTTCCTCATTTTAATAAATTTTCGTAAACCTATTTTAAAGACTCATTAAAGCATGTGAAGCTTGTTCATTTACAAATCTTTTTCTTACAAATCAAAGTTTTTATTTACTGATTCAAAAAAAAAATCACTGAAATTAACATTAAGTAGATAGATACATAAATATCAATAAGTATAAGGACTACCTAAAAAAACTAAATAGTATGTAAACTTAAACCTTTACAAACAAAAACCTAATAAATATTTACTTTTTATTTTTATTTAAAAACTTTATTGCACAAATTTAGTACAAAGGCGGACTTAATGCCGCTAGTAATCATTAATAAAAATAACAAATTACAATAAATAACTTGAATAATGTGTATAAGCAGAATCGTTTTTACTAATTAGAAAAAGCCTGCGCAAATTTACCCCCACAACACCAGATTGTGTTTAAGTTATTTGTCGCTATACCTACTTTAAAAGTAAAAGATATATATAAATAAATTAAAAAGGGTGTGCTAGGTAGGTAGAGCACTCTTCAGAAACTGTACCGGTAAAGTAAAGATCGTTGTTTGATGCCACCCACGCAAAGGCTCGGTGTCTCGGTTACAGGATCCTCAATCATTGCCAAGTTTTTTACCGTACACTTTACCCGTATTCGTTTCGGTATACGGTCATCCTTCATCGAACAATGGAAGTCTCTTAATTGATACTTTCATGTTCGATTTTTTGCTGCCATTTAAAGATGATCGTCGATTTTCAAATTAATTGATACTCGAATAAATAAAAGAGCGGTTCCGTTATTTATTATGTTGGTATTACAATGATTTAATACGAACTGATTTTTTGTACTCCCATCTCTCATTACATTCTCTTGTATGTAATTAAATATATTTTTTGTTAGCGGATTCTTAAATTTTATTAATGTTTTTGGAGTGTAGTATTTTAATCGTAAATGTGAGAAACTTTTATACTGTAATTTAATATATGACTATGGTTCTATTTAGATCAGGAAACGATGATTAAATTTTACCTCTAGGTCCGGGTGTGTCGAGTTCGTAAGCGTGAGTCGAGCGAACAAAAAAACGGAATGCCCAATTGTGTTAATGATCTCTTGTGTTACGGGTTCAGTTATTCGCCTCTCACGTGTATTTTTGTAGGAACCATTCGTATCTGATAAAGACGTTATTTATTCTACAGCCTGTCCACGAAGTACGCCCACCTCGCGAGCAGTTTGAAATATAGTGCGGTCAGGCTTGGGACAGGGCGCCTCAGGTCCTCGATTTATGCTTAACGGGCCCCCGGTGCAAATGATATTGATTATGAATTCAGATGCTGTTTTGTAGCCGCAGCCATTTATTAAGCAGATTGTGTAAACCAGTCTGGGGTGCTCCTGTCGTCCTTGGAATTTAACGGAGATGCTAATGGTTCAAGTGGCCCCTTCGGCTGTAGGTAGAGATAATAAACATTGTCATAGAATTTATGGCATGTAGTATAAACCCTGCATATTCTGGGCAGTATTTAATAAATTGTATCTGTGGTAAATCTTTTGTGCTTTGTTTTAAATGAAAACACACCTATTGATATGCACTGAAATGACAGTTCGTGGTTAAGCCAATTATAGATCAAATAATAATATGTAGGACAATTTACACATAGTGCTCTGGCAACAAAACTCTACAAACTAAGCTCTAGGCTTGTACTATGTGTACCAGAAGCAATGATATAATAAATATTATATTTTATAAACACTCATACCGTGACAAACTTTATCAGGAAAACTATTGTTTTTCAAAATGTACTAATAGTTTTTTTACCATCAGTGGGAATCGAACCCACGTTCAAAAAATTCCCAACCAAAAAGGTTTTAGCTATAAATTAAAAAGGTCGGAAAATTTACCCGCCCTATCTCCACACAGACTTCATTTCTATCTGAGGTAACCCTATACACCTCAGACATGACATACTTTTTTCGCGCCGTATAAAATTTTATACCTTGAGTCGGAACCACAACTCGAGTCCGATAGCCGTGGCGCTTCTGTAGAACACTTCCGTCAAACTACGAGACAAATTTTTAGTTCCAGTTTTAGTGGCAGGACTTGAGTGGTGGCCCTGACTCTATGTAATGTTATTGCAGGGGAGTTATTAGTTAATACAATTCGCCTAAGTTTATTTTAGTAGGAATGGTTGGTATGCGTGGAGTGGGAGGTATTTCGGTTGCAATAAATTTGTGCGTAGTTAAGGTACATTGTCAGGATAGAAAGAATTCGTGATGAAAGAATGATAAACCAGATATATAATAAGGTGAAGGGTAAACGTAGCCACAGGAGACCAAAACACGTATCGAGGAAAAATAATTATGTTTAAATTAAAACACATCTATCCATAGATATATTGCGACGAGCTAGCTATTTGGTCGGTGTATATTTATACCATCGGCTTCGATGAGGTGGGATAAAAACCCCTTTTATTAAAATAGGTTCCAGAACCTCATGGTTGGTATGGCTGTATCTAATATATAATATACTAGCGGCCCGTCCCGGCTTCGCACAGGTTTGTATAACTTTAACTATATGCTCAGCGCACGCCACGGAAGGCCTCAGAAACGATACTTTTCCCCCGTTTTTAAAACATTTTTGGTTACTGCTCCACAACTATAGGACCTAGCGTGATATTATATAGCCTATGTTACTTCTGAATAATGCAGCTTTCTAATGGTGAAAAAATTATTGCAATCGGTCCAGTAGTTTTTGAGTTTATTCATTACAAACATACAAAAATACAAATCTTTCCTCTTTATTATATTAGTATAGATTAGTATAGATAGTATAGATTAGTATAGATTAGTATAGATAGTATAGATAGTTAGTTTGTCTGTTTGTAGAAGTTTCACGGCATAGGTTCTATAAACGCAGATTTAAACCCGAAGATATTATACGATATAATTATTATCATTGGATTTTACTTTGGTATTATACTAATATTTTATTTATAACATAAATAAATTTAAATACAAAGTTAAGCCGCTAACCGATTAATGCGCGGACTGATAATTCGCGGATCGTATTGGTGCGCCATTTGTCTGCGATTAATCAGTCCGCAGATTATTAGCGGAGGCAAAAATGCGAGCAATTGGTCTACTGTAAAAAGGAATGCTAACTGGATTTCCAAAAAGGAAGTTCAGATCATTACAGTAACCAAGTGGACGTCTCATTGGTGCTTACGACGCAGTATAAACAAAAGAATTGCAGTTTTCCTCGTGGGCGGTTGATGATTGCTACGGCTGGACAATGCGTGGAAGCGATTCTGTTACCTACTTACTTATATAGTAAGGGTAAATGACTATCATGACCCGGAAACTTAACTTTTTGTAAAATTGAATTGATTTTTGTATAATTGGCTTAGTGATTGAGTACCTTGCCGCGAAAGCGAGGATCAAGGAGGTTCGGGTCCCGACTAGGGCTTGAACTCCGGAATTCCGGTTTCAACAAAATTTCGGAATTTCGACATATTTCAGTACCTATCGTTTGTAATAACGGAATTGCGTGTCTTTTCAACAGCTTGAACGCATTGACGTTCTTGAAATTTCCCTGCCAACCAAATTCCTAGCAATTCTTGGACCAGGGGTCCTACCAGACAGCCCATCAACACACCCATCAACGCGTCGATCAATAGAAATCGAAACTCAAATGTATAGGATTTGACGTTTATGTTCAATCGAGTACTTATACATTTTCCTACATATTTTTATCAATCGACGCGTCGATCGGTATGTCGATGTAGCTTTCCCCTGTATAACATTTTTAAAGGAAGCCTTTAACTCCGGAATTCCGGAACTAAAATGCTTAATATTTAAACCCGATACCGGAATTAAAAAATGGTCCGATATTCAAGCGCTAGTCCCGACCACCAGGATTTTTTTCATTGCATTTTATCTTTAAAAAAAAATATATAAGATTATCCTGATAAGGAATTTATAAAACAAATTTTAACTTTTATGCTAAACCACAGAAGAAATAATAGGACAAGTAGCTAAACTCACGATTAAGACCCAGCCCCTTGTCTAAACGTATTTTATTTACGTAATACCAAGAGAATATGTATTTTTTGGAGATAATTTTAACAATGTAGGATAATTTACTTTAGGGCATAAGTTTCGAAGAAAAAAATACCTATTGGTAAGTACCTTTTTTATATTCAAAAATTGGCCTATAAGTGATACTTAAGGCCTTTTTTTAAACTAAGAAAAAACACCCGGTATATATATATTTATTTGCGTTTTACGCTAAAATCTAGGGATGAATATAATATTTTACAAAATCATTTATACGATATATTTCGCCATAAAGGCTTCCAGTCGTATTAATACGACTGATGAAGCCTATATCTTTATTGCGAAATATATCGCATTTAAATAATTTAATAAAAAAAAAAAATATATTTGTCAACACTAATAGAACTTAGTCACTTTTTACAATAAAAAATAAGAATGTTTTTTCTCTTCGTTATCACCATAACCTTGTCAATAGACACTCTTTATCACCCATTTAAGTTGCGTTACCTGATACCTCACGAAGCATCTGTGTTTACCTTTTTCGCTTTCGACCGAAGACTTGCGCATGCGCATCACTTTCTTTCGTAAGTAGGTAATGTTCATCTACCACGTGTTTAAAAACTAACCACGTGTTAAGGCGCTATACGAAAAAAATACTTATTGTAAAAGGGGGTGATTAAGATGGAATAAATAGGTTTATTACATAGAAGTACGCATACTCCCGACCAAATAGCCACAATAAGTAAAAGACGGAGAATTGAAACCTAGTAGAATCAATGTGTGAAATGTTCTACGTGTATATAATTTTAAACCTGATTTTTTAGCTTGCTTGTATTAAGAGGATCGTCTGATCAAAAAAATCCCATACAGCATACCTTTTGGTCGCGACCTAAACAATCATAGATTTTAATGATTTTAAAAATGTCAACCTCATATTAAAATAATTCCTATAAAATATCAAGATAAAGATTATACTTTCAATTTACAACTCAAAACGACTTTCGGTCCACACTGTTTCCTGCCCTAAAACTTTAATGGATTTAAAAAAATTGTCTTATTTTTTAAAAGAGAAAATAAACGATGACTGTACGAATATCTAGACAGAAAATTAAGAAAAAGAAAACAGTCATCGTTTAATTTCTCTTTAAAAAAATAAGACATTTTTTTTTAAATCCATTAAAGATTAGGGGTAAAAAACAGTGTGGACCGAAAGTCGTTTTGAGTCCTAAATTGAAGGTATAATCTCATACATGTTCATTCTCTTTTTGAGGGTCGGGTTTACAGACATATTACACATGTATGGTAGCGTTACCGACTCACCGTCATTCGCAGGGAGAGGTAATACTTTGCAATTGAAACAGCATGGACATCAAAGAGCCTTATCAGACGCTCCTCTTAATATGTTATATAACCAAAGTACAGCCACATAAACAATATCGTTTACAATCGATGAATGAATACAAGTGAAACGGGTTTACTTTCATTTCCTACAATGCGTTTGTCCCTTACTATGTATCTAGGGAATAAGATTATATATCTGTGTTTAATATTTATAATTTATGATTGTTTATGAATGAATGAATCTTATGTAACTTCATTATCATTAACAGTAGTGATAATGGATAATGAGCAAAGAAATGAATAAATTAAAATAATAGAATGATTACGTGTCTGAACAAAGCACGTCTACACACATCAAATTCGGGATCACCTTAACAACTTAAGTAGTTTTTGATCTGATTTTAGCTCTACCATTTGTTTTGCTAACTATAGTTAATTATATTCTCTAGCGAGTACAGTTAGGGATCAAACATAGAATAGCTTTATATTCCTAAGCAGTATTTAGATTGAGGTGGAGTCTTGACAATACTGTAGCTCTAACACACGTTTTTGCAAACAGTTTGTTACTATAGATAGGAATCAACCAATAAGAAAGGTTTATTTTCAAAATAAAGCGATTCTATTGGTTGTTCCCTATCTATAGTTACAATCGACTATAGTAAAAACTGTTTGCAAAAACTTGTGTATAGAAAACTGCATAATTATCGAAGTCCCATCAAGACGTGTTTGACGACAATTTATATATTTAAAAAATCGTCTAAAATATAACAACAATAATTCCAAAGCATGTACATACCATCACGCCTGTATCCCAGTTATGGGGTAAGTAGAGAGCACTGTACGCCACATCGAACGATCCCTACATACTTCACTAGCTTCCTCAACATTCATACATCTTATCATACAGGCGCGTCAATTTCGGAGACTGCGAATTTGTCCCTTTCTCATAAGATCACCTATTTGATCGAAATAAACGCGCCTTGGTCGACCACGTAATCCACTAACATTCTCGATTTTTGTTTTATAAATTGTTTTAGTTATTCGTTCATCACCCATACGTTCAATGTGGCCGAACCACCTTAGCATAAATTATTATAAAATAAAATAATACTACAATCTAGTACTAGCAGCATTCAGGCATTGGTGTTGTAAATCCAAAGCGCAATATATTTCATCGGCGATAAATTGCCAGGATACATTGTATGTAGACAGCTGGCTACCGGTTTCCACTCTCGCGAGACTTCTACATCTATCGACAGCAACACTGGATAACGGGGAAAGTTATTTGGCTAAAATGATTAAAAAACAACAAATACCTATACATAATATGTTTCTAAAATTTTAAGAAGAAAACTTGAACTCTGCTACAGCGTTTAAAACTCATCTTTGCTCCAATTTTCTAATAAATTTTAATAAAAACATATTGTATATTGATAGTATTCATGTCGAAAATATTAATAAAAACAGATTGTATATTGAATATGTATTCATGTCGTAAATATTTATTGTTGGATCGGAACTTTGTCTATTATTTATCGATTTTCCAAAGGTTAGCTAGAATATTTAAAAATATATTATACCTATATTTAATATATTAAAAAAGTACCGTAGTGCACAGTGTGGTATGTGCAAAAAATATTAATTTACAAGATACATATTTAAAAGTTTGAACCTGCTTTACTGAAGCTATTATGAGTTTATCTATATTAATTAATCTATACTAATATTATAAAGCTGAAGAGTTTGTTTGTTTGTTTGTTTGAACGCGCTAATCTCAGGAACTACTGATTCGAATTGAAAAAATATTTTCGTGTTGGATAATCCATTTATCGAGAAAGGCTATATAACTATATAACATCACGCTACGACTAATAGGAGCGGAGTAACAAAGAAAAATGTTGCAAAAACGGGGAAAAATTATTCCTTTTAAGAGCGTACGCTGCGTAATATAGAATAAATATAAATCTCATTAATTGGTCCAGCACTTGCCACATTGCCACATTGTACAAAGTCATATTCAATAGCTGTACTTATATATTTTTTGTAAAAAAAACATACTTATACTACATTTGTGCACTATGCTCTCCAATGTATAATATATTATTAATATTCCTAAATTTAAAATTTGGGTTAGATTAACATACCCCATACCTATTTTATCCGGGCATTTAAGAACTACAGCAAATATATATATTTCGGGTGCCTAAAAGGACTTTCGCTTGAGGTAAACACACTGCTTTTCATTTCGAATATTAGTAAATAAAAATCTGATTAGTTAAACATATTAAAATTTAACGCCACGATTTTTAACGAACGGAGTGGCTGTTTAAAAGTATGGTCATATAGTTTTTTTTTACAGCATTCCTTATTTAAATATTAATGTCATGTATAGCCGTGGCTGATAGAAAGTTTCATGTAAAACAAATGTGATTTTTTAAATAACTTGACAGTAAGGAAAATTGTTTCCCGGGGACGAAAAGTACAGTTTTTCAACTCCCCAGTTAACTTCAAGGGTACTTTCGAACCATGAGAAATAAAAATAAAATGATAAAATAAATTATATGAAGAAAAAATAAATAAAAAAAACTAAGCTTTTTGAATGCTTAGTTATGTTTGGAATTTTATCAATTTATGTTTCTTTACATTTGTAAAGATGAAACAAGAACTTTTACAATGATGAGTGAATGAAGATATTCATTATTATGCAATCTCTATTAGAAATAAATTATTTTCTCGCCTTACGCGGAAGTTATTCGAAAGGAAATGAATATCCCTTCGTAATGTCGGTCTGATGATAGAATTAGATGGAAATAGGCTTCTCTAGGTTTTTTAAAGAATACATACATACTGCCTCCGTAGACTAGTGGTTGCGTCTTTGGCGTTCGATTTACACCCATGGCAAAAAAAATATTAGTATTTTTTTCTGTACAGTATGTCTGGGTGTTTATAAAATATTATAGGTATGTATTAATATCGTTGTTCCTGGTACACATAGTACTAGTCTAACGCTTAGTTTGTGACCAGGGCAATATGTGTGTAATGTCCTTTATATTAATAAATATTACAAAAAGGAGAACGTGTTTTTTTTGTATGGCGAATGGGCCCTCAAAAATATTAGGTAGGACGTGTATAAAGTACGTAATATTATGCATTTTTTTTATTTTTATTTTTACTATAATGTAGAAGTATAATTACATATACATATTATTTAAAATAATTTATAATTCCGGTTATATTTTACTGTGTATGATTCTTTGTAGTTTGTATAAAAAAATCGGGACATGTATTATTTTGGGCCCAAAAAAAAATTTATTTTATTTGTTTCCTGAAATTTGATCGCAGTAGTAAATGAATACATGTGTTCCTTAAAAAAGGGATACCCATATTTGATCCATAAAGACGCGCCTTGGTTAGCTACGAAAACCAATAACATAAAATGCAATCCCTTTATTTGACCCTTGAGACCGGGTTAGCAATAGTGGCCTAAGAGAAACGCCTCGTTCAATCTGGCCTATGGAAAAAATATTTCCGACGACACGTTTTGATTAGATCTAGCCAATAAGAACTATGGGTGATGATGCTGCACAAAAATAGGGTCCAAAAAACAACCAAAAGGAGCCAGTGGATTTTATTATTATTTCAGAAATACATTTAATAATAATTATAATAAATTTCAACCTACACACATTTCTCTGGTCACAAATTAAGCTCTAGGCTTGTACTATGGGTATCAGAAACAACGATATTAATACAGATTATATTATAAACACCCAGACCAACTGTACAGAAAAAAGTTTTTTTTTGGCATGGTTGGGAATCGAAACCACCACCTCCTGATAAACGCCAAAGGCGCAACCACTACTTTTCGGAGTCGTTCTTAGTATTTCAGTATTTTCTTTTTTTAATGTTGGTCTTTGCTTATCATCAAGTTGATACAAAATCACATGCCGTGCTCCAAATAAAAATAAACAAAATTTCAACTCTCTACTTTTTTAGAGATTTCTAGAGTGTACTATATTTTTATAGGTTATTTTGAATAATATGAAGAAAAGTTGGTAACACTAGTGCAAGCCGTCCCCAACCTCTTTTAAGTACAAAGTGAGCCAGTAATCAATATTATAATGTTTGTGATATTATTGTTTATTTTAATATTGTATATTTAGAAATATACAATATTAACATTTGAATATTAATATTAAAAGCATATGACAAAATTATAAACATGTATTACGGTAACATTACATGGCCACCAGCGGATAAGCATTGTTTTGTTGTGCAACTCCACTCCTATTGTTTGACATAAACTAAGAAAAATAACGTAACTCATTACGTTCCGCTTTTCTTCCGAAATTTCAATTTGAGACGCAAACTTGCAACGACCATAAAAATAATAGAGAACGCACGCAAAGTGTTAATCGGGTATTAATTCCAGTATTAGTCTAATAATAATACAAATCGTATGTAGCTACTTTATTGTTTTCAAGTACAAGTATGTTTGATGATCGCGAACTGTTTTCAATTTAATATACTTTTCACAACCATATGACGCATGCCTTTCTATGGGTTGATTCTACTGAATGAATTAAGTAACAATTGCTTAATAAAATTTAAATTTTCCCATACCATGGGTCACTTTTTGCCTTTGATATCCAATTAATTTAGTAGAATAAGGCCCCAGTATGTTTGAATAAGTGTATATTTATTTTCTCAATCATACATTTGACTGCCCCCGACCCCCTTCATGCTATAGTGTTTACACCGTTGGCGCTGTATCCGGAGGTCGTGGGTTCATAAAATATATTATGTATTAGTACCGTTGTTGTTGAATCACATAGTACATGCCGATAGCTTTTACTATATGTTTTGAAAACAACATAGGGCGTGAGTTCATAAAATTAATATTATTACGTATTTATAGGTACCGTTGTTTTCGAAACCCATAGTACAATCTAAAAGCTTAGTTTGTAACCTAATTCTTGTGATTCTTATTTAAAAATTTGTGACATGACCTATTAGGTTATATTAGATTATCATTTTTGGTATTATTCTACTAAATTAATAGAATATTAACTGCAGTCTGCATATAAAAGTTAAAATTTCACATATTTTTATTGTACCATATATAGTACATTCAAGCGAGGCCAATAGAGGCTCCTAAAGCAAATCCTTCTTTATCTCTGCATATTTCGTAACTGTATCATTTAGCCGGCATAGTGTGAGCGATCAATACTGTTAAAAAACGACTCCATTCATTTAGTAGAATAATTCTTAAAAGACAATCTAATATAATCCCTGACATTAAATTTTAACCAAAGCGCTGTCTATCTTTATAATAGCTCAAGGGAACACACTCGCATACAATATAGTCGTAAGGAAGGCCATCGCGTAAGGCACGTTTTCGTTTCGTAAGGGTAAGAATTTACTCTGTTGTTTGTTTGTAGGCCGCTATGATGAAGATATGGCCTTAATCTTATAATGGAGTATTGTTTGGACAGGACGTAGTTTGTTACTTTTGTACTTAATATTGCGTTTTTCTTTGTGCACTTAATTTTAAAATTTATTGTTTACAAAATAGTTGACGAAGGTACTTGAGCTTTTTTTTCAGATGTACTTATTGTTGTTTAAATATATTTAAAAAAATACCTTTGAGCGAGGTTAATAAGGCTCGTAATGTAAATCGCACCATTTAGCCGGCATAGTGGAAGCGATCTACTGATATACGATACTGTTAAACAACAAACGTGATTTTTCGACTCCATTCATGTATTTTGTAATCAGTCTGCTTAAAGAAAAAAAAAACGTGTGATTTAGTATAATATAAAAAGTATTTTTTTATATATTTTTTGAGGTAAAATTAACAATAAAATTTTTCTTTTACTAAATGTATATATCACACTATTTTATTATGTGTTTTGTCATTAAAATAAAACATTCAATTAAGTATATAATGACTCGCAATGTTTTCAATGTCAACACTTAATTTACAGTAAACCCTCGCCATATAAATCTAAAAGTTCTCTTTTTAGATACATCTAAATTTCTAAACAACTAGCTTGTTAGCAAGCCATCATCAATACCAGAACTGACAGCTGCAAGTTTCGTTTTTCCCGCTTTGGTGTGAACACCATTAATTCAACATCACTTAGACTAACCGGAGAGTCTTAAGTTAGCACTGAGTATTACGGTATTACGTATTAGCTGAGCTTTAATGTTACTGAAAGAACTTGAAACTTATTCGTTTAGGTATAGGGTTAAAATTCAATTGAAAAGTTGGACTGAAATCTTGGTTATCCTTGTGAAACACCTAGCCTTTAGCAGTGAAGGGATCGTGTCGAGACAGAAGCGGAGATTAATAGGGCGGATCTGTCTGCTTGATTCTTAATACTTTACTCTAAGAAGTGTTTAGAAAAAGATAAGAACACGAAGGTATCGGAGGATTTATTCAATTTATTTTCTTGCCAACATTCTACTTAATACTTGTTATTTATAATTTTATTTAAGTCTGTGCTTTTCTGTTTATACTACCTGTTTATTTTCAAACTACCGGTTCGTATTTAGTCTTTGAATTTTCAGCAGACTACTGCATCGATTTCTCACTGGACTTTGTATACAAAGTCACATGCCGTGTTTTAATAACAAAAATTATCTATGTATATTTTATTACTGTTAGATTTATTCAGATTTTGTTACTGATGCTTCCTATAAGTTGTTTTTTTTAGTTGCATAGGTTCAAATTTTCTTTACGTGAACGTGTTAATGATAATAACACCAAAATAAAAGTTATATAAATTAAAACATTTTTTTTTGTATTTTTTTATTTAATCTGTAGTGTCCTACTGCTGGGCAAAGATCTCCCCTCCCTCCTTTTATCTTTTCCTGGTGCCTTGAGCTGTCCTGGACTAAACCTTTGAAAGGGCGTCCAGCTCTTCTCTCCATCTCCTCGTGGGCCTATCGCGTTGTCTTTTCCGGGCCTGTAGCACTCACTCTGTCTTCCTCACCCACAATTCTCCTGGCATTCTATACACGTGGCCGGCCCAGTCCCATTTTTGAGCATGGCTGCTTTCTGAGTGGCTTCAGCTTCACGTCCTAGAGCGCAGTATGCTGTTCCGTATCGTATCTATACGTTTAATGTAATTATACTACGCTCTATGTCTCGTTGGCAAAACCCAATTTTTTAATTAATATTAGAAATACTTAAAAAAGTCTGTCAGATCACTATCCGTGGATGGGATACTTTTTTTGATAGAAAAAGCTGTTACCTCTATAATTGTCCCCGTATATGTCAAAGAGCTTAGATACTTTTTCTTTATTTTATTATTAATTATCATTTGGTAAATTAATAAAAACTAATTCAATTTTTTTACCGTTTCAGGTTACCAAATGTCTCGCAAGTCATGTTCAGTAGGGGGTGCTCGAGGCGCTTGTATGTGGGTGCAAGAGTGCAACAGAGCAGGGGGTACGCATGCCGGCGTCTGCGTCGACGGATTCATGTTCGGCTCCTGCTGCAGACTACCGGATATGCCAAAGCCTCATTCAGGTACTATTATTATACATAAGATTCGCCAAAGTTACCTAAAAAACGTACCCACTTATATAATATTGCTGTCTTAAGTTAGAATCGAACCCACTATCTCCCGCAGGTAGTACAACTGCGTTATTACTGAACTATCTATTTTTACTAAAGCAAAATTATTTTCTTAATATTTTCTTAAATGTATGTTCAGCTTGTAGACAACTATTTAACTAATAAAATATAAAATAAATGCCTAAAAACGTTACGAAACCATATCAAGCCAGGAAATCAACATCAATTCAAAATCACATTTGGAGCAGGAAATGTAACTTCCTTGTCACTTAATATTTTCATGAAAATCGTTTTCTATTTCAGAGACGCAGCCTCCAAACCCCTATTCAGAAAAGCCCTCCACGGCGCCATCTAGCGTCCACAGCACAACACAAGCTCATGTAGAGAGCTCGACACAGACGATAGCAAGACCGAGCTGGCAAACGCAACGGCCGTCGTTCATGACAAAGCCGATAGATGGCGGTCCCGCTTCCTACAGCTACCGCCCGCCAGAATTAAATTTACCGTCCTTAGGAAATTTAGATGGAAATAGCGAACAAAATAGTGATATAGCTCATAAAGTTACTTATAACAGTGTAAATAAATACCAAAATAATGTAAACAGGCCTGGAGAGATGGCGCGGCCGTCTTTGCAGGATACTAGTCCACATAATAAGATTTCATCTAGTCCTAGCGTAGTATCGGGCGCGAGGCCCATGGCGGTGTCGGAGCAGCATTCAGATAACAGTATATCTTCGGGTGAGTAGCGATCGAAGTCAGTCGATTTTCGGTAGATGGCGTGGGGCAATTTTGGCGTTTTGGGCATCCATGCCGGTTTGAAATATTCATAGGATAAGATCTTAGGTCTGTAAAAACATTCATCAAAATAATAGTTTTCTATGGGATAAAATTTTAAATCAGATATTTTAAATTGACAAAGGCGACAACGCTAAAACGTTGATCAAACATAAAATAAAATATATTATTATTGCATGAATTTTAAAATTGATGATAAAGGGACTGATTACAGGTACAAATTATTTTTGCACAAAAAGGGTCCCAAAGTGCTTCTCTTTCATAAATATATTTAACATATTTTTACACATACTACAAAACGCTGATTTTAATTTTTTTTTAACAATATATAGTCTAAAGAATGCATGATGAGTAGGTAAATGCTTAAATCTGTAGGTATTGTTTGATTAAAATTAACCAACAGGAATTCAGCAATTATGTTTTCTAAATTCCGCCTAAAATATTCAAAATGTAGTGTAATAAGACCCGATGATGATATTTTGGTACGATATGGCGACTAAAATATTATACCTATTATATCAATAAGAGTGTTACGAGTGTCCGTTGATTTCATAGGTATGATATTTTTGTCACACGATTGAATTCAACAGTAGGAACTTTGGAAATCAATGACAAATTTGACATTTCAGTGAAATTTAGTCATGCGCTGTTATTCAATAATCGCACCCCTGATCATAGTTAAATTTTTTTAATAATTAATTTTTAAATAATTTAAAATATCAAATCAGATTAAAATTGAAATAACATTACGTTTCAGCGCAGTGGATATCCCGACCCAGCAATCTCAACACGATCCACTGGCAGGCCACTACTGAGCCCTCGTTTATAACGAAGCAAAGACCTTCGAACTGGGACAAGCCTTCGGGCAAACCAAAGCCGACCAAGAAGTTCACGACAACGACACCGAAGCCCCACAAGAATTATGTAAAGCCAAAGGATCCAGGGTTTAATATGATAAATAAGACTGACGTGACAGCCAGCACCCCCTCTCAAGCTGTGACAGCTGCAACGTCTTCTGTCGGTTAGTATCTTTTAACTGACTGAATCTATCAATAATTGAGTAAAATTTATAAGTATATTTCAAAACTCGTTGTCACGTCAATAAAAAGATAGGTGCCTCGGGGTAACCAGAGTTGAAGTTTATTCCCACCTCATCGTAGCTTAATATAATATTCTGAGGTAGCCAGTTCATTGCGATATCAGTCTGCCTTTAGTAGCCTATACCTATGAATAGCTCGGTACCCAAACAAATGACTAATACCAAGTGTATGGAGAATTTTAAAAATTGCATTTGGCTCCATACTTACTTTGTGTAATGCATTCACAGCGATTCGTTTCTTTTTATCACCCCACTCCATTTTAATATCGCAAAATATTGGCACCAAAATGAGAAAACACATTGAACAATCGTATAAAAATGTTAAGAAGAGCGAAGAGAAGAGCATCTGATGAATCGTGGCTGTTAACCCTCCCCTAAATATTCATAGATTTTTATAATTTTTGAAGGCGACATAAATTTGACCGAATTCTAGGTTCGTACGTTTTCCTTGTTTTAAGTTTAGTATAGGAAAGGAAAATAGCCCTTGAAAACAAAAAAAAAGCCTAACAATCCCTCATATTAAAATAATTGCTATAAATTATCAAGACAGATAAAGAAGGTCGACGTAAAGTCATAATTTATTTTCATAATAAAATAAGACATTTTTTTTTTCAAATCCATTAAAGTTTAGAGTTAGAAAACCGTTATGGCTGAAAGTAGTTTTGCTGCGTATGTCTTATTAAATAAATAATAAATAAATAAAATGTTTATTTCTTTCTAAATTATACATTTCTTTACTGTGATTGAGGTCATTTTTTAAGTAAATTAACACTTGTGTCAAATGACCTCACTCTTCCATAGCTGATTTTCTTATCAAGTACAAAAATATAAACATTAAAATTACTTAACCAATAGAATTATTGTTAACACAGTTTATTTTTAATTACATTAAAGTGTATAAAATATGCCTATGTGATTGTGTGTGGTGTATGTGGTGTGTGTGGTGTATGTGGTGTGTGTGGTGAATGTGGTGTGTGTGGTGAATGTGGTGTATGTGATGTATGTGGTGTGTGTGGTGTATGTGGTGTATGTGGTGTGTGTGATTGCGGGTGTATGCGCGTTTGTAAAAGTGTGCTAGTTTGGGTTTTTATTTGAAAACCTAAAGATTGTAGGTATGAATGCGTGCATAGTTTTATAATGTATAAAGGTGATTCATGCGTGGATATATATAACTTTTTTTTTTTTTTTTTTTTTTCATTATTATTAATAGGTATTCCTTTTGATTTTTGTTTATATATTTTTTTAAGCTAAAGTGAAATAATTGTTTAAAACATTGCGGGTAGGTATTTTTTTTTTTAAGTTCAGTAGTAGGATCCTATGCAATTTATGAAATAAACTGCATAAGATCCTCAGTCTGACTGTAATTTAGACTCATTAGCCATTTTACAAGGGTGTTTTTACAATCTATATATTTCATACTATATATGTTCAGTGTTTTATTAATTTTATTATAAATATGAGTTGATTGTTTATCATATTGATGATTTGCGAATGAAGTTTTAGTTATATGTGTGGGAACAACATTATATTTTCTTCTTTTACTTAAAAACATAGGGTTATAGATTAGCGATTTATGCGTTCGTAAGGTAATCTGCAATACAAATAATTTTCTTACACTAAGTATCTCGCTGGTTAGATAAAGCTCGTCTGTAGGAAATCTGTACGGCTTAAACAACATAACCTTAAGAAGTGACCGTTGAGCTCTTTCCACCTCGATAAACTTAGTTTTAGAAGCACCTCCCCATACTGGGATACAGTATATTAAAATAGACTGAACCAAGGCTTTGTAAATTCTATTTAAGAGTTCATTTGTACATACATGTCTTAGTTGTTTAAAGATCCATATTAGTTTTCTTACTCTTCCTGTAACAAGTTCTATTTGTACATTCCAAGACAGCCTTTGATCTATCATAACACCAAGGTACCTGGTAGATGTTACTTTGCCAATTTCTTGGCAGGTACAGTTATGTTGCAAACCACCGCAAATGTGAATTTTTATACTAAAACTATTTTCTGGTTGAGTTCTGTTGTTAATAGAAAAGCACATATAATTAGTTTTATGAGCGTTTAGTGTTAGGAGGTTAGTTTGTAACCAGTCAGCAATATCAGCAAGTCCCTTCTCTGCAGTTCTTTGTACTGAGCTCCACGATGCACCAGTAAATACAACGGCTGTATCATCGGCGTAAGATATTATTTGTCCGTTACTCATGTTTAAATTACATAAACCATTTATATAAACTAGAAACAGCGTGGGGCCCAGCACACTTCCCTGAGGAACCCCGAAGGATATGTGTGTATCGTTGCTTATATACTGACCAATTTTAACTCTCTGTTTCCGTTCATTTAGATAGTCTGCAAATAAGGCTAAAGGTGTACCCCTAATGCCAATTTCCTCAAGTTTGTGTACAAGAATGGGGACAGAGACGGTGTCAAATGCCTTTTTTAAATCTATAAAAACCGCTAAACACTTTTTCCCATGATCTAGTTGGTTAACAATTTGTGAGCTGAGTTTTAATACTGCATCTTCTGTAGATTTTCCATATCTAAAGCCATATTGAGAGTCTGATAAGATTTTAAATTTATCTAAGTAATTTATTAGTCTATTATTTAATAATTTTTCTAATATTTTAGAAATTGAGGGTAAGACTGAGATCGGCCTATAATTATTGACATCGCCTCTGTCACCACCCTTGTATACTGGAGTGATGATCGATTGTTTTAATAGTAGGGGAAACACTCCTTTGTCAAAGCATAGATTAGCAAGATGGCATATAACCGGAACAATGGCGAATCTAGCTAGTTTTAAAAAAGCGGTTGTGATGTTGTCCCAGCCAGGAGCACTATCTGACTTTAAGGACATGAGTATTTCATATACCTCGTCAGGTGTAGTGTGCAGCAAAACAAAAGATGATTTTTGTGTATGGCGCATCTTTAAAGACGATTGGGAACTGGCACTTACTTGAATATCTTCTGCAAGCTTCTTCCCAATGCCTCCAAAGTAGTCACTAACACAATTTACCGACTCTAAGGGAGATGACTTTATATGTAGCAATTCTGTATTATTAATTTTGTTTGAATTGGTTTGTATAATATTTTTTATATTTTTCCAAAGGTTTTTAGAGTATTTTGTCGATTTTGCCAATAATTCCGATTCATATTTATATTTAAGCTTTTTAATTAAATTATTACAGTAGTTGCGATATCTTTTATATGTTATGTTAAGGATTTCATTATGAGGATTGCGTTTTAGTTGTTTTTGCATTTTGTTTCTATTATTAATACAACGTAGAATCCCCGGACTTATCCATGGTTTTATTGTACGTTTATTTTTGGGTATTCTAATTTCTCTAGTATTTTCTTCTAGTGAATCTGATATTTTACCTATAAGATTTTGTACAATAATGTTAGGATCGTGATATGTTAGTAAGTCAGATAAGTTTTTTTCTATGAGTGTATTTAGTGCCTTGTCAAAGTCAGTTATACTTTTTATTTTAGGACAATGATTTTTTATTTTTAGGTCAGCTAGTTTAAGTAAAATCATACAATGATCCGTTATAGTGGTGTTTAGGACAGCTATCTGTGCCGATATTTTATATTTCTCTATTTTAAGTATAAAGTGGTCCAAACAGTTATCCTCTCTGGTAGGTAGTTCGTGTCCAGGTAATAGACCATGTGAAGTAAGCATATTAAGATAATTAGATCTATTATTTCGTTCATATGATTGTTCGACTGTTTTTGGAATAATATTTATATTAATATCTCCAGCCAATGTTATATATTTATACGATTTAATTGTTTCTAAATGGTTATTTAAAGAGTTAATAAACAAATCGGAATTATGATTTGATGGAGAGCGATATATGCCTAGAATAGCGTTATTTTCAATTGTCACTTGTAGACAAGTAGCTTGATTTAGGTTTATTTCTTTTACTATTGCTTTTACAGTATCTCGAGTATATATCACTACCCCATCATTTTGATTAAGATTGTTTGTGGTAAAATATGCTTTATAATTTGTAAGATTAGGAATAGGTTTATTAGGATTAAGTCTACATTCTGTAAGTATTAAAATGTCTACTCTAAAATTTAAATTTTCAAGGGTTATTTGTAAGTCATCTATATTTTTGTAAATACTTCTTATATTTTGCGTGATTATTGTAAAGTCTTTTTTCTTAACATAAAAATACTTCGATACATCCTCAATGTTACATCGAATAGCGTGTGCTATCTTAGTATTATCTATCTCTTTCAACGTTTGAAGAGCATTATTCATATTGTGGATAATATAAGAGATAGGAAGTTATTACTATATACTGCCTATAATAATACAGGTCTTTGATTCGTACATTTTCCATGATTTCAATGTCGATGCATGGTTCTATATATAGGTAGTAGTTAACAAGGTTGAAAGTAGGCATATATAGATAGGATTTAAATAGTACAAATAGTAGTAAATTATCTAGGTTATTATATTTTTGAATTAATCGTATATGATATGAAATAATTTGTAAGAGTGAACTATGTAGATTTAAACGTTTGTATCTTAATTTATAATAGAACGCTTCAATGATTGCAACAGAAATATGTTTGTCTGTATATAAGTATGTAAGTATTGTCTTAATATGTGAATAACAGTGTTTACGTTGTAAGGCTAATAGTGTTGTGACAAGCGAGTATAGAATTAGTAAGCAAGCAATTGAGTAAGTGTAGTTTATTTGTATCCTTTGCAAAGTTATATATATATATTTTAATTTAGGAGACTTTACAATTTTATTATCCATGTATTTGCATGCAGTGGCTTGAAACTGCAAATGGCTTGCTATTAGGGTCATAGGTATATACATTACACTATACCTATTAATATAAAGAACATGCAGTATTAACGATAACTTAATCAATTTAAAGAACAACAATGATATATTAACAGAAAAAATGTGTAAGGTGTGTAAATAGGTGTAGTAAATCTGATGTAACAGTCATGGTTCTTGCATTAGTTGATGTATCTGTGTTTCATTTCTTATAGTAATAATGTTGGTATTCTCGTCTTTTCTGATATAGACTTTACCGTAGGCTGTCCAGCAGAACTTATACGCTTTCGATTTGGCCAGATCCCTTGCTAGAAAGTGAAGACGAGATCCTTTTGCAGTCAGATGTTCTGTGACAAAAATAGGTGTGTCCTCTTGTGTGCGGTGACCCAGATGTTTGGCACAAAGTTTTGTTTTATGTTTATAATTAAAAGATTTACACTGCTTTAATATATTAGTCTTTAGTATAGTTGAGGTGGTTTCCACTATAATTGGAGGGTTCAGTAGTCCTTGTTTTTTCGAGCGTACTCTATAAATATCTTTAATATTTTCCTTACTTATTTCGCAGCCTATGTTCTTGACCAAATATTCCACCATTTCAACCAGATCTTCCTTATTCTCACTGTTCTTTTTAGGTACATTTTTTATTTCAAAATGAGCTTTACGACTGCTCTTCTGCAGATCTTCAATACTATCCTCCAATATAGTTATATACTTTTTATCTTCTTTAGTTTGGTATTCTAATTGATCTATTCTTTTTTTAAACTCTTCATTTTGAGCGGTAAGGAACGATATTGATTGTTCTATGTTGTAGTTAGATTGTTGGATTTCTTTCTGTGTGGATGTAATTTTCTTTAATTCTTGTAGATTCATAAATGACATATCTGATATCATTTTTTTTATTTCTTCCTTAAAATCACTAAGTTCAATTTTAACATCGTCGTCTCTTTTCCTTTTAATAAGCAAATAGTTAGTAGAGTGTTCTGTCTATTTTTTCTATGCGACTTATATCTGACTCCGATATCGCTTTGTCCATTGAGTGCTCCATTCTCAACCAATAACGTAGACCTCTATTGTTAAATGTAAAATGGTTTCAACTACGACACCACTGATAGGTGTGGCGAATCAATGGCGTTCTTTATAGGCGTATCTTATTAGCAGTTGATAAGCCAATCCCGTAGCAGCGCGTGCGCCGCGCGACTCAATAGGAGGAGTAAGCAACGGAGGCGTGGTAGTAGGTAATCTTCGTCGTCCTATTACGTTTATGATCGCCGCTTGAAAGTACCAGGGTAGCACGTTTATCTAATTAAACATTACTCACAGATCGTGGTGACTTCTTGTAACTTCTGCACTCCTATTATTTGTTGTTGATTTTATTTCACAATTTCTTACTTTTATTTATTTTTATTTATAAAAATCGACACTAACTGATTACACGTTTGCACTTGAGAGTGGTCCGAGGGGAAGAGGGATCTTATTGAATGTTGAGGAGAAAGTTTACATATATATATAGCATGAAGGTAAAAACCGTGCCCGTCCGCGCGCCGCTTTTTTAGCTTCATGATATATAGCATATCACCGTCATACGCAGGAGAAATACTTTGCAGTTGAATCGAGCAGCATCATCAGACGCTCTTAGTGCTCCATTATCTATTTTTTCGTCTCTCAGTAAGTTAGCCAAGGACTGCTAATACTATAAGATTTTCTACAGGTTTTCATTGAAATTATATTATTATTGTAGGTTACAAGTAAATATCTAAGGTTTTAGAACGTTGATTAATTAATGATTAAATAATGTTATGCTACGTAAATTTTGTAAAATCATGAGCCCCCAGTTTTAAATCGTTGACCAAAATAATCTATGTTTAAAATTGGCTAACATTTTTTTTGGTCAACGATTTAAAACTGGGGGTTAACCTACCAAAATGTTATCTATAAACTTTATAAATGGCTTTAATAAATATTTATATTTAATATGTAATTAAATCTATTTATAATATTACCTTGTTGCCACTAAAATTTGAGCACAATACACGGTGAAAGCCACCTGTGAACGGGAATAGTCAACACTCTGCGATGTTGACATTTCCATATAGTTGGTAGATTCCATTGCCTTGAGATGTTTACGCTTCGCTTGAAGGACCTGAGATTGTATGTGGAAATTGAAATAGGTGTGCAAGCATGTAGACATTTCTACAAATGTAAGATGTACATATCTCTATTGTGAAATTGTTGTTTTATTTCAATTCATCGCATTCATGCTTTATTTATTAGTTCTGTTTATTTTTGTATTGAGGTGTTACCTTACTCTTTGTTATACCCTTGTATATTTATAATATGATAAACTGAGATATCTCTTGTTTTGTGATCGTTCACTTTTTTACCAATTGTGTTGAAAGTTACGTTCTTTTATTTATTTCATTCTTTAATTACATCCTTAATGACAATAAATAAGTTATTAATATTTTCAGAATGTGGATTAACACAGATGTGGCCTCGACCAGAAACTCGTATCATGGGAGGAAAGGATTCAAGTTTTGGACGATGGCCGTGGCAGGTGTCAGTACGAAGGACGTCGTTCTTCGGATTCTCCTCCACTCATAGATGTGGGGGAGCCATTATTAACGAAGGCTGGATTGCTACAGCTGGACATTGTGTTGATGAGTAAGTATAAAATCATTTTCTAGAGGCCATTTAAATGACAAACATGTTACGAAGTCATATTTACCGGCGATATTGGAGACTGATAAATGACCGGTTCATAAACTTAATAACAAATATTTGTGTTAAAATTTTTACTTATTCTTATTAATTAAAACCCCTCCGCTGGGTACCCTGGGGCCGTCCAGGCGGTCTCGGGCGCCGTTAAGCACCCGTGAAGATATGTATGTATGTACTTATTGTACTTATTCTTAAGATTCGTAGCCAAAATAGTAATTAAAATCAATATTAATGTAAAATAAATAATAATGTACATTTCTTTGACAACGCCACTATAGTGCCTCGTAGAGCACGTTAAGCTGTCAGTCCCGGTTTTACCATACCAACTAGTGAAACTGTTTATAAATGGGTTATTGAGTCTATTCAAAACATCGCGAACAGCTAGCCCCTTGATCGGTGTAGAGTCATACCATCGGCTACGACGAGGTGGGATTAAAACCCTTCCGCTGGGTACCCTTGGGCCGTGTAGGCGGTCTCGGGCGCCATAAGGCACCCGTGATGATATATATACAATATTAATGTATCATGGTTTTCTCTTTTTTTTAGTCTCCTAACGTCTCAAATAAGGATACGAGTTGGAGAATACGACTTCTCATCAGTGTCCGAACAGTATCCTTTCGTCGAACGAGGAGTTGCCAAAAAGGATCTTCATCCAAAGTACAACTTCTTCACGTACGAGTATGACTTGGCGCTTGTGAAGCTGGACTCACCGATACAGTTTGCTCCTCATATTTCTCCAATTTGTCTTCCGGCTACTGATGATCTGCTGGTGGGAGAAACTGCAACTGTGACTGGATGGGGAAGGCTATCTGAAGGCGGAGTATTGCCTTCAATTTTACAGGAGGTAAGTAACTTTATTATTTCTGATATTTTTTTTTGAGATTAATAATACTTAATAATGGTCTTTGGATAATATAGAGTCATAGTCATGAAGTTTGACTGATTATTTTTATAATTTTATTATTATTATTATTAAATAATAGGCGAGCAGCGTATTGCTGATATGCCTATATTAAGCACTGGTGTATAATTCTTAATTTTTATTCATTGTCTAATTTGTTAGTTAATAGCCACTTGTCCAGTTTATTCTTAAAAGTGTTAACAGTAGAGGAGTTGACCATGTCCTGTGGCAGCCTGTTCCGCATATTCACCACTCTGTTGCTAATAAAGTTATATCCAACATTTTTGCTGCTAAGTGTTCTTGACAGTTTCATGTCATGGTCACGACGGGGAAATATAGAATCGTTGAAATGGAACATTTCGGCCAAGTGGTCAGGAATATTTGCCTGTGAGAATTTTAAAGGTCTCAATCAAATCTCCACGTGATCGGTGGTCTCTCAGCGTTGGTAGTTTAAGGATCTCAAGCCTTTCTTCGTAAGTTCTTTTCCGCAAGCAATATGGTAATTTCGTTGCCCGTCTTTGTACACTCTCAAGCTGGTTTATATCTTTCTTAAAATACGGATTCCAGACTTGGAACCCATATTCTAAAAGTGGTCTAATGAATGTTTTATAGATTTTGAGGAACATCACTAGGGAAATTTTCTGGAATGATTTCCTGATTGCGTAGAGAAGTGAATTAACACGCTTAACTATGCCATCTATATGTTCAGCCCACTTTAGGTTAGTGGTAACCACTATGCCAAGGTCTTTCTGCATATGTACTGAAGTAATTTGAACATTTCCTAAATTATATTCAATGTTGGGATTGTTTGAACCTATGTGTAGTAATTTACCTAAATAATTTTTATTTTTATAATTTACCAATTATTTTAATTAGCTAAATATGTTCAATTCATTAATATTATAAAGTTATAATGTGATTGAGTGGAACTTATAGATTTTTTATTATAAAAAATAACCTTTATTTTTTCAGGTGCAAGTTCCAATAGTATCAAATGAAAGATGCAAATCAATGTTCCTTCGAGCTGGTCGCCAGGAAGTCATTCCGGACATATTTCTTTGCGCCGGACATGAGCGAGGGGGGCATGACTCTTGTCAGGGAGATTCAGGGGGACCATTGCAGGTAAAAATAGTGTTCATTTAGTACAGCAATATCAGTCTTTAGGCATTGTCTACATGGTGATCCGGATCACAAAATCAATAATGGTAATGAGGATAGAAATGTGTTCTGCAGGTTGTAATTCTGATCGTGATCCTGATCACTGTGGTAGACCTAAAGTTGTCGATTGTGTTAAAAAGGAAATGAAAGTAGGAAATTATTTTTTGGCTTAACTAAAATTATTACCATCTGGTCTCGTTACCACCTGATCGGTGCAAAAACCGATCTAGTCATATTTCGGTTTTAATACTGGGTTCACCGGTTTTCAGGAGACTATTGCATCGATATTCTATCAAGGTAGCAGTCTTCTATCAGGATGCGGTTACAAAACGGGTAGTTGTTTTGACGATAAAGTAGCGACCATATTTAAGTAGACTCACAATGCAAATTCGTAGCTTAATAGTTGGTAGGCAAAACTTTCCCAGGTAGCATTTTGACGTCCCTATGACGTCAGCTTAGTGTCATTCTCGACGTAATTGACGTCACAAGGTCAAAATGCTACCTGGGTTAAATACACGATAAAAACTTTTTCTGTTAATCCCAGGCACGTTATATTATAAATTATCACCTTGAAATATATATACATTTTCATAATCCTATTTTCAGGTAAAGGGGAAGGATCAACGTTACTTCTTAGCGGGCATTATAAGCTGGGGCATCGGCTGCGGCGAAGCGAATCTACCCGGAGTGTGTACCAGAATATCTAAATTTGTGCCCTGGATATTACAGACTGTGAATTCTTAATATTTAACAAAATCCATTTCATTGGAATAACAGTATAGGACTGAAAGAAGAACTGTATTATTAAAGGAGAAGTACTTGCAAAAGGAAAAGTAAGAAATGAAGATACAATATTAAAGATAACAAACATTAAGAGTTCTTCAAAAATGTTGATTAAAAGTCAACATTTTCTGAGGAGTCATATTTAACTTCTACTACATCATCATCATCAACTCTTGCAGTTCACTGCTGGATAAAAGAGTCTAACAAAGCACGCGGTTGATTAACAGCATTCAGGATCTGCCAGCCTCGTTCCGCAGGTTATAATTCTGTTTAGGTAGGTCTTACATAGTCTATTTGTGCAAATTTTATCATAAAGTTCTTAAATAGTGTTAAACTAATCCACAATGCGTGAAATTTTTGAAACTATTTTCGTGGCTATTAAGCAGTGAAACCATTTTGCGTCTTAACAATTTATAAAGTGCAATGAAGTGATTAATAGATTCGGCGAAAGTTTAAGCTAAGTCTATTAAAGTTTAAAGTGTTTAATCAATTTAAGACTTTGTATGATATTATAGACAGTTTGAACGGAGTTGGGTTAGAAGACATTGTAAAATTGTTTTATAGTGTAAATAATATTAAACAAAATATTATATCTTGCCTTAAGTATTACTGATTAATTTATTTTTATTTCAGTATTATCTACCTATTTTTATTGCGATATTGTTTATCATGCTTTTGTATTATTGTACATATTTTCGTAATTTAATTTAGGTGTTGTTAGTGAGTTCCTTTTGTGAATATGATTTATTAGGTTAGTTTTAAGTGATCTATGAAATTATTATTATTTATAAAGTAGTCTTTTTTAAGTGAGTTTTTTTATTGTAAAAATGATTTTTTTTAGGAAAGGTGACAATTTTAATTACCAAAATAATTATTGTTACAATGTAACGAAGTGTTACAATGTTGCTTAGTATGAGCTAAGTAAAGTGATGTCCAATGTTAAATATTATTGTTGTATGTAGTTTATGAAACGTTGAGTTCATTTCGTTTGTTTGAGATACCCTTTGTTAATAATTAAATAATGAATTATTAATTTTGAGCTTATTATTTATCTACAGTTTGTATCTAACAGAACTTATAAAGGGAGATATTTTCAAGTGGGCCTTCATGGAGTACAGTATGTGACTTTGTGTCTACCTGATGCTAAGCAGATCTACAGTATCCATTATAGGGTCTATCAATACATTGTTGTTTAATAGCATTTATTGCTCCCACTATGCCGGCTAAATGTTGCGGTAACGAAATTGGCGACAAAGACGAATTCACATGACGAGTCTGCTCTCATAGTCTTGCTGCTTCATCGTAATATTGATTACCGGTTTACTGAGAGGAGGACTACCAATCCCATACAAATCGATGCAATGTTCTCCTGAAACAATTGAAGAAAAATAGAAGGAATTGCAAAAAATATATAAATTGAAGCTATAAAAGAAAAGATAGTTAAGACCCTTAACAACACCATGTTCAATAACTAAATATGGTCCATCCAGCAAGACTCAGCGCCACTGAAGCTGTCAAAAGCTGTCACTGATGACGCCGCTCCATAGAGAGGCGAAATATTTGGCAATAAAATTTTATAGCTTCAGTTTATAGTTTTTATTTTATAGTTTATAGTTTATTTTACCAAGTAAGAAACACATCTAACACACTTTATTTGTTTCAGATAAAAAATATTTAAAGGATCTTAGGGTCAATTTTAATATAATAATAACATTTATCAAGTGAGTTATTAGAGGTGGTAGTCTCCTTTCAGTGTGCGGTTACAAAATGGGTAGTTGAATTGACCATAAGGCAGCGAGTATACTAAAATATACTTGTAATGCAATTTGTCATTGTCGCCACCCATTTCGTAATCGCATCATTTAGCCGGCATAGTGAGAGCAAACAAAAAACTTACCCTATATTATTGCACCAGCTAAGAGTGTATTTTATACCTAGTCTTGCCATAAATATTGTAACAAAGATTTTTTTTTTCTATTGCAAATAACATTTATTACTTTTACAGTGTGTTTTACAGTTTAATACATAAATATAAAACAATTAAAAATATAAAGAGCTTATCGTAAGTGGTCTCCATTGGCTGCAATACAGTCCTTTAATCGTTGAGGCCAGTTATCAATAGAAGCAAGCACTTTTTCCATGGGAAAATTCTACACTGCCAATCGTATGGATTGTTCCTGGGACTCCAAATTACCATGGCGTTTAGAGCAAGCCGTACTCTCTAAAACTGACCATAAATCATAATCCAGCTGATTAAGACCAGGACTAGACGACGGCCAGTCTTCAGCTCTGATGATCGGATGAAGTCCGAAACGAAAGGAGGGACCCTTATTATTGTACCTGTTAATAGTCCGGTACACAAACATTTGGCTAATACCAAGTGTATGGAGAGTTTTAATAATTGCAATTGGCTCCATACCTACTTTGTGTACTGCAATCACAGCGATTCGCGTCTATTTATCTCCCTACTCCATATTAATATCGCAAAATATTGTACAATGTATTGGCGTCAAAATGTGAAAACACAATGAACATCTTATAAAAATGACAGATTCCAAATTCAAATGTAATATTTTTAACACCAAAGCAAGGACAAGAGAATTTAGTTACGTAGACCGATGAGTGTGTGCAATTGTGCATCACAATGATCTGAAACCACATGCTTGTGATGGGCTTTGTAGTCATCTTGACGCCCATATAAACGTACTTCCAATATTACAACTTGAGTCGAAGTTCAATTATTATTTATGCAGAGCTCCTGAACTCATACCTGTTTTTGGCATTTTCGGTTGAGACGATGGGCCCATGGTCCGAGGACGCTAGTGAATTTATCCACGATTTAGGAAAAAAAATAAAAATTGCTACTGGAGATCCTCTGAGCAAAGAGTACCTTGTTCAGAGGATCAGCATTGCGATCCAGCGTGGTAATGCAGCTAGTGTCCTTGGTACACTGCGCCCATCGTCTAACATTAAAAACTATGCATCTTTTATTATTATTTTTATGTTGGTAATTGTAGGTACGCTAAAATCTTTCTACTGTGGGTATTTTTTATATTATTTTTTATTGTAATATTAAAAAAGTTTTTGTTTCTGATATCGAAAAAAAAAAAAAAAAAAACCCAACACAGAAACATTAATAATACAATGGCCGACAAAAATATTATTTTAATTCTGCGACAAATAGTAATCGAGTATTACTGGAAGTATCTTTTTCTGAAGATGTCCTATTAATAGTCCGGTACACAAACATTTAGAAATTATCTCGAAGAAAATGCCTAGCGGCATTAACAGCAGGTATTCCGGGCCGAATTAGGCCAAAGAAATAAATTTCAAAATCATAAATCAAGTAGGCCGCTGCGGCTCAATATTTCACTATTATTTTGATAAAAAAATATTTGGAGCCATTATAATAAAATATAATCCTTTTTCATTTTAGTAAAAGCTATGTATTTTTATTTGACATATAATATTCTTATTTTTACGTAGTGGTCTACGAAATATTAAACTTAAAAAAGATATTTAAAACGCGCTGTCTTTGTTTTTTTTTTTCAATCGAACGAAGTAATATTAATTACGTTTTGAGTCCCACACAAATACCAATAAAATGGTCTTCTATGACATATATTTTGTTCACTATTTATAAGGTATTATTTAAGGTTAAAACTTAATTTTAAAATCGGTAAAACTGGAAATCATCTTGTTAAATATATCAAAAGAACCTTTATTAGTTTTATTGCGAATATTAATTTGTTTATATGCAATGTACATCTTTCATGTAACAATATGTCACATATAAAATATCCTACAAATATATAGAACATAATAATAAACGTTAAAAACACAAATAAATAACAAAAAAACTGTGAATTTGTCGCGAGCTTTAATCAATCATACGGGCTCAGGTGTGTTTATGAATGAGCAATGTGGTTGCCATACTACTGGTTTCAATTTATCATGAGTTATTCAACTGCAGCGGTAAACTATCAGTAAAGATAGAGTAATATATTTTGATGGTAAATACCATAGATTAAAAAAAAAAACATCTTTTATTAGTAGATATTGATATGTATTTCTAAATAAAAAAAAATGTATTTAAACACTGTCTTGCACATAAAAATACATGCAAATGCGAGTTTAATACCTACCATATTAGGCAATATTATTATCTACCAGCAAACTTTTAAAAGAGAAAACATTAGACCACGGGAGGTCTAAAGTTTTATAAAGTAACAGACTAAATTACATGTTATTGATTTATTGCCCGTTTTTTATAAGGTTTTTTTTTAAATTGTAGGTAACTATTTGAAATAAATAAAGTGTGTTAGATGTGTCCAAACCTATAACAATAATATAAATTATATAAATAAATAAAAAAATGAGAAGTAAATAATAACATAAATAAAATTCTAATACCACAGATACAAAATGGAACAGATGATAATGTTGTGTCAAAGAATATAAAGGTTGTTAGCCACGCGTCGAGCGCATGGATGATGAACGAAAGACGAAAAAGTTTTTTTTTTCTTTTCAATATTTTTTTTATATTAATTTTGTAGGTTTTTTTTTATACTTCGTATTAGACGCGCCCAAGGCGCGTCCATGGCCATGTAATCCACTAACATTTTGTATTCAAAAAAATAATATATATATATAAACATATACTTAAATCTCTTTATAAAACAAGCTTTTTAAAATAAATATACCTACACCCAAAATTAAACAAATACTTATTGTAAAAGTCACAAACACACAATTTATAATCAAAATATTATTTAAAAAAAAAAATCATAAATTTCGAATTTGTACAATTTGAGAATCATTTCCTCATAGACTTTGAAAGACACGGTATTTTATCATTAAGTACCTATATGTAAATAAGAATTTAACATAAAGATACCAATAATAAGAATATAATAAAAATATAATAAGAATTTAGATAAGGACATAATACCTAATCAAATCTTTGTCAAATTTCTTTTGTGGAGACACAATAAACCCTTATAAGAGACAACTAAGAAATATATTTAGTAATATGAGAATTCCTATAATGATCATGTTTTAATAATAGATATAAAGGAATGCTTCACAATAATAAAACTTGATCGAGACGAACATTTCTCGAAGGCACCTGAGGAATTTTACAATAGCAGTCATGTTGAAGTGGAAATCGTCGCTGAAGGGTTAGTTACAACTCCACCGATTTCAATTGTAATTATTTCAGAACAAAGAATATTAAAAAATCTATAGTATCTATACTAATTTAATGAAGTTGTAGTGTTTCTTTGTTTGCAGTCGGATTTAAAAATTTCGTATGCAATTATTGTGAAGGAGGTTAAAGAAATATTAAAAATATCATCACGCTATGACCGTTAGGCTACGGCGAGGCGGATGAAACCACGGGAAACGCTATGTAAAATATTGATGAGCCGTGTTCACGGAAGTATTAATAAAAGGAAAAACCCTAACGCCTATAATCACCTGTCTAAAATCTGTGAACGGAAGATGTAGGTATTTTATACTTATTTATATTTATGACTATGAGATATATTTATAATATATCTATTATAGCTACGTATAAGCTATAATAGATATATTATAAATTAAAGTTTCCGAAAAATAAAAAAAGGATACGTCGCATGTCTGGCTGTCTATCTACATTATAGACCTATAACTTTTGTTCGTTTAAGTATATATTTTGTCTTGTATACTTAGTTACTATAATAAAAAAGAAAGTAACGAATCCCGAATTTTACGAGACGTTGCTTACATCTGATACCCCCTCTGAAATACTACAAACTAAACGATTTGGAACAAACCCGACGCTTTTAGAAACGTTGGAGACTCGTGAGAAGTCTTCGTAACGATAATCTACTTTAATAGGAAACTTGCGACGTTGTGTAGAATTCAAAAGGAATCCAATACAAATAAATGAGGAAAATATCGTAGCATTAATATAGATACCTGAACGTCTGTGACCTAAAATGATTGCAATATTATCTTACCAAGGTATAAATAAATGAATGTATGGAAGATATATTTAAATACTATAGGTACCTATATTAAAAAAAAATCTATCAAAGCCTCTTTATAGCCTAGATAGGTCCCATGCCTGCGGATTCTTTGTGATAATACAGTTAATCTGCTTTTTCGTCTTATAGGCGAAAAAATTCCTTTATAGTAACATTTAAACTTTTTGGTTAAAACTTTTGTTGGGCTTCTAACATACCTTAGGAACAACAGCGTAATGTTATATTTTGTACCAATGATCAACATAAAATGATGCTCTAGTACTCGTAGTTAAGAGTTCCTAGGGATCTTTTATACATTTATTAATTTTCCTTTTTCTTCAGATAAATTCTTTATTTCAATCCCAATATTCTACAATAGAAAATTATTTAGTACGCTTTAAAAAATAATTCGCTAAGTTAAACATTATATAATAGTAACTTTAACTGGTGCCCGCAACTTCTTGTGCATGTTTTTTAAGTAAATAAATAAAATAAAATTCTTACTTCAGAGTTTCAGAGTTTACAGAAGACTGGCTCTTTAGTTATAATGCTACAAAAAGAACTAATAACAATCACTTTAAATATATTTATGTTATATGTCCAATCATGTGTGTGTGTAAGTATGTAAATATGTTAGTGTATATATATTATATGAATATTTATTATAAACAAAACAACCTGCACCACACCGTATGCTCGGTAGCTGTAGTTAAAATTTGCAAATTTGCAACTTCATAGACTTTCATACAATTCAATAGTAGACTTGACGCCCATACAAACTTACATTGCTGCTCATTACAACATGGCTGCTAAATTATTTTTATCCCGTTCGTAATTGTGAGCAAAAATCTTTCTGTTGTGGGTAATAAATATTTATTACCTTTTTTTTTATTTCGAAAAAAATAAAAATAATAACCCAACACAGAGAGATTAATAAATATAATGAACGATAAACATATTATTTTAATTTATATTTATAAATAATAACTTATTAATTTAATACAAAATGATAATTTTGTATGGAGAACGCGGAGTTCGCGATTACGAATGCTGTGTCAAAAATCCTTTCTGAGCGGATGATATATCCCAAATATCAGCTTTCTAGACTTAATAGTTTTTTGTGCGTTGATAGTCAAGACTAACAAATAGATAAGTATAAAAAATCTCCATTTTCTTCAGTTTCATTCTTATTGTATTCTTAATAAACTCCAAAAGAAAATTAATTATTTATTCATTAGATACTTACTAAAGTACCGGTACTAATTTATAATTAAGAAAGTACTACTCAGTATCTTCGTTGACAAAGAGTTTTGTCTTGAGGTGGTGCTCGTTATAAAGTTTTTCCATTAAATCATGTTATTGTCTTTTTTCGATGTAATATTTTCTCTTTTGAAAAATATTTGAAGTGAAAAGTTTGCTTTCAGACAAAAGTTTTTAATAAATCTCAGTCTTGCTTGATGAAAGTATTGTTGGGCTTGTATTTTATAAATCGCTCTTACATACAAAATTATCTATAGGTACACTCAAATGTTGTTTGTTTCATTAAATCCCTCTTGATTTGGGATCTGATAGAATAAGATAAGACTTATTTGATTGAAAACTGTAACTTGCGAAGCGTTTGGTTTGTTAAGATGTAAATTGTTTACCAAAGAGTTTAGAATATATTTTACAAAAACAAATAGAAAAAGAAATAGCCATTAGTTTTCAGAGAGACTATGTAAAGATTAAATTTTATTGTACTGTAATAATCAAGCAAACTGAGTTGAAACAGTTTAACGGAGCGGTTGTAATATAACGACAAAGCAGATGAGAGCTTTACGTTTCCTAGATATGTCATTTCATTATATTAATATAAAACGATATTGCCCAAATCAGTTAGAGAAATGGGCCATCATTGTTTTTTTTTTTTTTTTTTTTTTTTTATGAGAGCTCGGCATGTGACCTCACATCTACCTGATGGAAAGCAGTATGAAGGTCCAAGAACAAATGCAACCAACAATTACGATCTACGTAACCGTTGATTGCACCTATTATGCCGGCTTAAGATGCCTATTCACGCTTCGTTTAAAGGACTCGAGATTATAGGAAGAAGGAAACACGCGAGCAGGTAGAGCATTCCACATTTTAATAGTGCGACAGATATACGAATCACCAAATTTTTTAGTGCGGGTTGGTATATCTGCCACAGTATATGCATGCATTTTGTTACCCGCTCGTGAAGTCCTATACCGGAAAGGAGAAGGGGGAATGAGATGAAAAAGTTCTTCAGAGCACTCTCCATGATAAAGGCGATAAAACACGCTCAACGACGCCACATCCCTGCGAAGCTGCAATGGCTCTAGAGTGTCCGTGAGCTCTTTGTTTTCGATAATTCTCGATGCACGCTTCTGCAGACTATCGAGAGCATGCAGCAAGTATTTGGCAGATCCACCCCAAAGATGCGAACAGTATTCTACACAGGGCCGTATCTGAGCTTTATAAATCAGATGCCTGAGTTGAGGAGTAAAATACCGTCGCACCTTATTAAGGACGCCGAGCTTTCTACTTGCTGTCTTCGCAATGCTCTCAATATAGTTGCGGTGATTTAGGTCGGAGCGTATTTCTAATCCCAGGATATCGAGAACTGGAGACAATGGTAAACGTGTGCTCTGAAGGGAGGGAAAGTGAGAAAAGGGGGTCTTTTTTGCTGTCAATGCGCAAGCCTGGGTTTTTTGGGCATTAAACTGGACCAGATTAAGAGAACCCCAGTTTGAGATTTTTTCCAGGGTTTGGTCCAATTCATTTACCAAAGAACTCCTATACTCCTCTGTTTCGACGCGACTGGGGGGCTGACGCATCAAGTATTGACCGTGGACAGTGCTATCGTCTGCATAGCAATGTATGTTACCGAGTGATAACAAATCATTGATATGCAGCAAGAACAGAGTAGGGGATAGCACAGATCCTTGGGGTACGCCTGCGTTAATGGTTTCGCGACCCGAGGTCGTACCATCAACGAGGACTCGTATAGCCCGGTCTGATAAAAAACTTGAGATCCAGCCACAAAGTCGCGCCGAAAATCCATATGCTGGCAGCTTAGAGAGTAAAGCTTTGTGCCATACCCGGTCAAAGGCCTTAGAGATATCGAGGCCGACTGCCAAGGCCTCTCCATGCCTATCCATTGCCTCACCCCAGATATGCGTAATATATGCTAGAAGATCACCCGTAGACCTTTTTCTACGAAATCCGTATTGACGGTCATTGATAATGGAGTGACCTTCTAGGTATCGCATAATCTGTGCATTAATAACTGTTTCCAGAACTTTGCACAGCACTGAGGTGATGGCAATGGGCCGGTAATTATTGGGGTCTGACCGGTCACCCTTTTTGGGGATAGGTTGCACATTCGCTTCCCTCCAAGCTGCGGGGACCATACCAGAGGAGTATGATAGGCGGTAAAGTCGCGTGAGAGCAGGAGACAACTCAAGAGCGCAGTTTTTTATAACTATCGCTGGAACACCATCCGGCCCACTGGCCTTCCGAACATCGAGAGAATGGAGTGCCGCGCGCACGTCACGCTGCCGGATATGAATATCTGGCATTGTGAATTCGCAATTGGGTATAATAGGCGGTTGCGCGCCTCCATCGTCGAGTCTGGAGTTAGAGGCGAAAATATGAGCCAGAAGATCGGCTTTTTTAGTCGCCAAATGAGCCAGCGAACCATCGGGATATCGCAGCGGCGGCAATGATGAGCGACAGAAGTTTACCTCGACCGATTTTGCAAGCTGCCAAAACTTTCGGCTACCTGCCGGTTGTTCAAGCAGCTCATTCCCGATCCGAGATATATGATTAAACTTTGCTCTTTTCAATACTTTCTTGCACATATTGGAGGCGACGTTATATGCTATCTTCAGGGTGGCTGAGTCAGCCGTCGAACGACCCCTTACCCATTCCCGGTACGCAGTATTTTTGACTGCGACGGCCTTCGTACAGTTGCTGTCGTACCAGGGTCTGCTGTTGCCCTTGCTGGTGACAAACGAGAACGGAATGTAATATTCCATTCCAAGATTAATTTCATCAGCAAGAGCAGAAGCACAAGCATTAGGGTCATCAACCTGAAAGCAGCGTTGGCCCCAAGGTAATGCAAGAAAGTACTCCCTCAGTCCATCCCAATCTGCTGACGAGTAATGCCAGACTTTCCGTGCAGTCGCCTTCCTAGGAGGAATAGGAACACGCGGAACTGATGTAACCACCATGCAGTGATCCGAACCCCCCAGGGGGGCCATGACTGACACCTTATATCCGGCGGGATGACTCGTCAACAGAAGGTCTAGTTTGGAGGGCGCATGGCTGATTATGTCTGGGATCCTGGTGGTCTGATCAACCAGCTGAGTCAAGCCATGGGTAAGTGCAAAGTGGTAGGCGGATTTCCCGGCATGATCGGTCTTTAGAGAACCCAACCATTGTACATGGTGTCCGTTGAAATCTCCTAAAAACACGATCTCAGCACAGGGAAATAGTTCATGTGCTTTATCCGTCGCTCTGCTCAAATAATTATAAAATTGAGTTGTCTCCAGGTCGCCCCTATGGGATCTATATAGACACACGTAGATTCGAGATTGAGTTCCCAGATCTACGTGTACCCACAAGGTAGAAAGGTTGGAGTCCTCTAAACAGCGTAGACGTCGACAACAAATATCCGACCGAACATATAGGCAGACCCCGGCTTTGGGAAGGAACTTCTCCTCAAGAGTAAATCCAGGGTATTGCAAGTAAGAAGTGTCGGCCGGGCAGCGGATTTGTGTCTCCGTCAGAAACAATAATGCGGGTTTAGCCATCTCGAGGTGGTGATGGACGGCAACTAGATTGGCGTTGATCCCGCGGATATTTGTAAAATCCACGCCAAATTTGGTGTCGGGGATGTGCACCGCTGTCCGAATGTCTCTTTTTGTTTGTGCTGTCATCGGTTTTTATTTTTATAGGGGGAAGGAAATTGAAATTGTGCCTAAACTTTTGTTCATAGTACGCAAATCATTAGGTACTTAATTTATAAAATTTTATGTAATAAATATAAGCGTTACTTTCACCCTGAGAAAGTAATTAATAAAATAAAAAAATCTTGTACTATATTAGCCATCAAACCAAAACAGAGAGTGTTTTTTATTTATTATGGCATGGAAACAAGAACTTCAACCATAAGAGTGTTTTATAAAAAAAAGTGCTCTGTATGAATAATATTATTCATACAGAGCACTTTTATAACAGAATAATATTATATAAGTATAGTAACACACCTTGTGAAGTAGAAATCACAAATATTAATCTGTCTTGTTCATACAAATTATAAAAGAGATAAATGACTACCTATATTTTGTTTAGGCACAATGATGGCCCACAAATGGGCAATGTCTTTTATAATTATAAATATCTGTAAAGATTTACATGAAATAAATATTTATAAATAAAAAACAGTGAGTAATATTATAAAATGGTTTACAACATTTTTACGAAATCAGTATGGCTGCGAAGTTTGCCTAACGCCTGAATAATTGTAACTATCAACGACTATATAATATAGGCGCCTAAATAATGTGTAATTTCGGCCGAAGATAAAATGGTTTACAACATTTGTACGAAATCAGTATGGCTGCGAAGTTTGCCTAACGCCTGAATAAGTGTAACTATCAACAACTATATAATATAGGCGCCTAAATAAAGTGTAATTTCGGCCGAAGATAAAATGGTTTACAACATTTGTACGAAATCATAAAAACTTCGCACTTTTGCAGCCATACGGCTGCAAAGTTTGCCTAACGCCTAAATAATTGTAACTATCAACAACTATATAATATAATATGTAGTATAGAAGTTTCGGTTCTCTAGGAGTTTTTTTTTTGTTATTTTAGAAGTATCTATCAATTATAGACTCTACGGCAATGCAGTAACAGTGTCGTTAAAGTTCATGTACTATGAAAACCGTGCATTATATGGGGATTGTTGATAACGCCACGATAACTCCGGTTTATAGTAAACATAATTAAGATTTGTTATGTTTAAATGTTGTTATGATTCATATATTAACATAATATATACTATATCATAGTACATATATACGTACTTGATATAGATAGTATAATATACTAAATGTTGCCGATTCAATCTTGAAAAAGTGCAAAACTTTTCATGAGCTATTTGATTTTATCTTTTAATATTATCGTGATCTTTTTTATTACATAATTTTGTGAATATATATTTAAATATAAATTACTTTTAATGGTATATGTATAATTTGCTGATATAACAATCTTATAAATTGATTAACTTTTAAGGAGCTTAGAAGCTTCTTTTTTTTGCAATTTCTTTGTAGTTATCTTTTTTATTATCAGGAGCATTAAAATGTTTCTTATTTATTTTCTTTTTTAGTAATAACTGTCTTTTTATTAGATAACTAGTTTCGTTCATAATATCGGTTCTTAGGCAATTTTGAAAAATATATATAATGTACTGAAAAAAAAACATAATATGTTCGGGTGTAGGTTAATCGGTGGGTATCTTGGGCCGCGGTTTGCTGTTGAAGTGGGTATAGTGGGTATAGTGGGTGGGTCAAAAGTCAAAAATATTTATTTCATGTAAACCTTTACAGGCATTTATGAAAAGTATATATAAGGTCCTGTGTGCACTTGGCCAGGTCGCCATTCCTCCCACAGACAAATGTTGAGAATATAATACAAAATAAACAAATCGTAAACTATTGTCCTAGCGGAAAAAAAAATAAAAAACAACCCAACCGAACACACACTACATAACCAACCAGTTTAAGACAAGGTGGTTAGTTGGTTCCATTGACCTGTCAATCGTTGACTGCCCTGCAAAAGTGCCACCAAGGCGACCAACCCAACAGACCATAGCTACGCCCCAAATATACATACTTTAATATAGGTAATCAAAATATACCTACAAGTACAAGTTTATTTTCAATGAAAAAGAACGTAGAGGTGTAAATATTACTTACTCGATCCTAATTAGATAGTATTTTTATAAAAAATATATTAACTTTTGAAAAGACACCCAAAGTTTGATTGATGATTCTAAAAATATTACTTTAGTTCTCATTTTAAAACTAAACATATTTTTTATAAAGAATTTATGTAATTAGGATCAAGTAAATAAAATCTACACCTCCATGTTCTTTTTTTCCAAAAAAAAAACTTTATTATAACTGAAAACAACATTTAGATGTTTTTTGACGCTCGAGCTCGCGAACCCTTTTCCTGCCCACTATAATATATAAGAAAATAAAAAATAAGCTGTGCTAGTATTTAATTTTATCTAAGATATTGTAAGCAAATAAAGAATTAATTTATTTTTCATTATGGCAAGTATTTTGCCGTTACAGTAAGCTTGCAAATTGCAAAACCTTTCAGAAGCGTTAATCATTTCCCTTTTAGTAATTTTATTACATAGTTTTGTAAATACATTAAAATCACTGATGCGTATTTCACTGCTATTTTTTTCTAGCGGTGTTTGCTTTTATACACACGTTTTGCTTTTAAAAACTACCGATTTGTTGATCAACCAATATGCAAAAATATTTGCAATTTTATTGTGAGATAAAATTATTTAAAATTTCTTTAAACAAATCACGATTCGATACTGTTTTCAATATTTGTTTCCAGGTTCCCACAGATGTAAAGTCAAGTCATAATATTATTATTACATTTTATATACATGGTAGGTAGATCTAGGTACTTATAAAGATCTAGGTACTTATAAATTAAAGCAGTTAGGTAATTTTAAATTTCTTTAAACAAATCACGATTTGATATTCTTTTCAACATTTGTTTCCAGGTTCCCACAGATGTATTATTATTATCTTATTAGTTTTTGGGGCTGACATCAGTCAGAACACTTCGACCCAGTGGGATCTTTTGTGTATTCCCCAGTCTTTTACACCTCACTCGTCCTTCCCATCCTCAAATATGCTGCAGACATATTTGAGGACGTCCTCCAGTTTGAGGAGCCTGTAGCTTTCCGGTTCCGGGTAAGCCTGTTGCAGGTATTTCATTCTGTGCATGGCCCTTGCATCGCACTGACACAGTAGATGCTGCATTGATTCTAGCTCATCAGAGCAAAATCTGCTTCTGGGATCGTCTCTAACTCCCATTGTATGTAGATGTTTATTTGTTATATGTCCCGAGAAGATTCCCACCAGTAGCCTGATTTGTGTTTTGTTAAACTTCCAGATCTTGTCCAGCCCTATTGCCTTTGTACCAATGAATTTCTTGGAGTGTGTTAGGCCTTGTTAAGTTGACCACCAAGTTGTATGTTTCTCATTGGCAAACTCTTTAAGTGCATTGTTTATTGTTTTACTAGGTATGCCTATAAATGGTTCAGGTCCCATAAAAGGGGTTTCTGATCCCTTTCTAGCCAGACAGATGTAAAGTCAAGTCATAATATTATTATTACAGTTTATATATATGGTAGGTAGATCTAGGTACTTATAAATTAAAGCAGTTAGGTAATTTATATTTATTTTAATATACGTGGTGGCCAAGTTGGTTAGACCTTGGACTTAAAAATACTTAGGTCCCTGGTTCGAATCCCGGTGTGTGTGTACCAATGAGTTTTAAATTAAAAAAAATACGTACATTTGTTTGACAACCCACTATAGTGCCTCGGAGAGCACGTTTAGCTGTCGGCCCCAGTTTCACTATACCAACTTGTGAAACTGTTTATAGATGGGTTATTGAGTATATTCAAAACATCACGACGAGCTAGCCACTTGTTCGGTGTAGACTCATACCATCAGCTACGACGAGGTGGAATTAAAAACCCCTCCGTTACCCTGGGGCCGTCTAGGCGGTCTCGGGCGCCGTAGCCTATCCGTAAAGATAATTATGTAGTTAGGTAATTTAACCCTTCCTTATTTTAAAGCCCTCTATGGGAACTTATTTAACAATGTATTGGACTGTGTAGGTCTGCTCACTAGTAGATATGATGTCACATTAGTTCTTCAATAAAAAAGAAATAGAGAAAAATTCTGCTGTTTTAAGATTAAGAATTTGCTTAATACAGCATGATTTTTACTAACATTACGGTGCACCCTCAAAACCAACGCGTGGCATACTGCAAAGTCGTCACGCAAAAGCTACACCCTCAGCATATGCATGGCGGTCCAGTTCAATAAATAACATTGTTATGTATACTAACATAACATACTTAAGTTCTATTTTACAATTTAGCATAAGTTGTGTATTATTGTTTATGTATATATATTTACGGCCCGAGACCGCCTAGACGGCCTCAAGGTACAGGGCATTAAATCCCACCTCGCCGTAGTCGATGGTATGAGTCTACACCGGACAAGTGGATAGCTCGTCGTGATATTTGGATAGACTCAATAATCCATCTATAAACAGTTTCACAAGTTGGTATGGTGAAACTGTGATTGACAGCTTAACGTGGTCTCCGAGGCATTATAGTGGCGTTGTCAATTTTTTTGTTTTTAATTAAAAATACATTGGTACACACCGGGGTTTGAACCTGGGATCTAAAAACTGTAGTGTTTTTAAGTCTGAGGTCTAACTCATCCAACCAGCTCGGCCACCACGTTTTTTTTTTAATACGTACCTACCAATTGCTTATTTTATTTGATACTATTGAGTATTTTTATTTTTTATTCTATTTTAATATAGGTTTTACCGTAGGTAGGTACATTATTGTATGTGCAATATACTACTTATATATTTATAATGTAAATGTAAAGCAATACCCGGCGACCCTTCCCCAGTGTTATCAGGGTTTGCAGGATAACCCGGGGTCCTGAGAGACCAGCCGCTCCACATTTACTTAATACGAACAAATCTTTGACGTCATCTCTTATGATAGCAGATATTTGTCGGTTGATGTCGTAGACTTATACTATATAGACTCGCGGTTTAACAAAAACCTTTTAAATATGTGCTTCGACTTCAAAAAGACTTTTCTTTTCTTTTCAGGCCGATTTTTCAACAAAAAAAAACATGGAAATATGTAATCTAGTATAAGTAAGAATTATCTATACTAATATTATAAAGCTGAAGAGTTTGTTTGGTTGAGTGCGCTAATCTCAGGAACTACTAGTTCGAATTGAAAAAAATATTATAGTGTTGGATAGCCCATTTTTCGAGGAAGGCTATAGGCTACATAACGTCATCCTACGACCAATAGAAGAGGAGTAACAATGCAAAATGTTGCAAAAACGGGGAAAATTTATTCCTTTTGAGAGTTTCCGTTGCGTGGGTTACGCAAACGGTTAAAGTTACACAGACGTAGTTGCGATGGTCAGCTAGTTTTAAATATAAGTAGGTAGATATTTATGTGATTATAAAACTAAACACAAGACAAGGTAAGAATAAAAATGTGCGTTATACAAACTGAAGAGGTTTTAAAAGAAATTGCTACGATAATAGGAAATATTGGTTTTGATATCAGTGAATCGAACCCACAACCTCAATAAACTCCACGCGGATAGCGTTACCCCTAGACCGCGAAAACGCACGAAGGCGTCAAATGTGTAGTTTTTTTTACGCAGATTAAAACGAATTGCTGAGAATTGACGTAATAAGTATATAGTAGTATATATCTTTGGATGAAGCAGCATTATTTTGTAATTATGTTGAGATTTCGTATTTTTGCTTCCAAATATATCTCTGTTTTCTTACTTATTTGGTAGGGAATGGTTTTCTTTTTTGTATTATGTTGTATTCAATATTATTGCTATTTCCGGCGTAGACATATTGTTGATTCTTTCGCTCACTTGTTATTTACTATTTATCATATTTATTGTTCATGTTTATTATTATTTCAACAATAAAATTTTATGTACCGTCCGTCACCTCCGATTTCACATCTAACAAGTTATCCCAGGTAGCATTTTGACGTCCCTACAACGTCAATTTAGTGTCATTCTCGACGTCATAGGGACGTCAAAATGCTACCTGGGATGATGACATAGACTTTTAAAGTACATCAGATAGAAAAGAGTTTTCTATGATTATGATGAAAAGAATGAATCTCATTTTAATATACTTACTCAAGTATATTAAAATGAGATTAAATTTCATTGCAAGTATTTTCGATTTACCTACTTCTTGAGATTATTTTTTGGTACCTACTGATTGTTAGGTTTCTGCCTAGGTACTTCAAAATTATACCTATGAAGGCTTGCGCTTATAGAATAGAATATATTTTACCAAACTGAGGAAGTAAATAAGTTAATTAATTATGTAATTATTCCATAGGCATATTCTAATGCCTATAAATGATAGCGTTTTTTTTTTTTGCTCATCAAATAAAATGATAAGACAATTTATAAAACTCAAAGAATTAACTTTTTGCCGAACCCAAATCCGCCCCTGTCTATCAGCATGTTAATTTTACCATTATAGATACCTATTAAAAACAATATTAATATAGTTTTATTTTATTTTAAAACAACACAAACATGAAGTAGATAAAGATGATTATAGTCCCAGTCTTACTTTCAAAGTATTACTTAAAATATTCCTTGCCTTAGCTTATATTAAATTTGAAAAAAACTAACTCACTCTATAACAAAAGCGATTTTGCAAAGAATGAAAAGTGTTCATGTACGAAATTTTAATATTTGGTAAAGTAAAAAGTCTCTGCGCCCGACAGTGTCGAGTTCTAAAGTTGGGATCGCGTTGTCGCTTCTTGTATTTCACAGGCCATTGGTGATGCCATGGATGTAAGAAAAAATACATATTTTTCTTATATGAAGAAAGAATCGGAAAATAAAATAATGCCTCATCAAGTTCGTTAAGATTGTCCTACAAACTGCTTTGTAATTTAACTTAACTCTTTATTGTTATGTACTTAGTCGACTAAAATGAATGAACAAGCGAATTTTCTTTCGCCTTGACATAATTATTATCAGAGAAAAAGTTGATTATATTCAATACTGAAATCTCTAAATTAAAAAGAAGAGAAATTAAGAAGACGAATTTAATTCAGACAGAATACCGTTAACGAACTTTGCCACTACCATTCATTTTAATTTATTTAATATTATTATATTTTAATATTGATATTAAGATAATAATAATAACAATAAACTATTGACTTACAAAGTCAAAGTCAAAATCATTTATTTCATGTAAATCTTTACAGATATTTATGAATAGTCAAAAAAAAAAAAGTTTAACAATGAGGTCTTAGAGTGCGTTTGGTTAGGCAGCTATTCATACACATACTGTCAGTAATGTATCTTGTGTTTCAAATTATCAAAAAAAGTATAATCAGTAATAGTATTATTTAATTGATAATTTTTATTTGATTTAATATTATTTACATTGTAATAATGTACTGAGTAGACTAGAAATATAAGATCTAATGTACCTTATTTTGTGCAAATAAAGAATATATTAATATTATTTAATGGTACCGTCTCCATAATTTAGTAAGTACTATTCTTATAACATGGATGTCAAATTTGTTCCATTTAACTTCCAATCGTAGCAAAAACGGCAATAAAGACACACGCGAGGGACATTTTCCAAAATAAGGTATTTGTACGAAATGGAGAAAGAAATAAAAGGTGTTTTTCTGATAATAGTTGCTCGAAGGAAGAATTTTCTTGAAGGAATATTTTTGAATTTTATCGTCTACTATTATTTGTTACATTAGCTTGATGCGCCCTCTGAAGATGATCGTACCGATCACAACAAAATAGTCAAATTTTGTTGTGATCGGTACGATCATCTTCAGAGGGCGCATCAAGCTAATTAGAAATCTAGATCTCCGATTGTGAGAATACCTCAAACCCAATAAATATATTAAAAAACATAGTAATAACACAAGGTATTAAGAAGTAACTGGATTTTTAAAAAACGTTTTGGCGTAAAGTTGCCTCGATAGAAAAAAATCGCATTTTCATCAATATTTTCTATTACTTTAAAATGGAGTAAATTATAAAACCATGTTTTTTATAAGTTATGTATATAATATATAAGATCTAATGGCCTAGCGTTTTTGTAAAATTCTAAATATCTTGAAAGTTATAGCAAAAGAACCGTATATCTTCCAAGAATTCCGCGCGATATTATTTTTTGTTTCCCACTCGCACACTTTGTAAGGGGCATCTTTTATTTCACCTGTTTTATTTTCCTTTTAAGATTGTAGACAATTAATATTTATATTAAATGAGTTACCTTCATTGGTCTTATGGTTATGCCGTTGGCGTTGTATCCAAAGGTCGTGGGTTCCATTCGCTTTATTTTCAAAGACTGGCAAAATAAGCTTATCAGTAGCTTTAGTTTGAGTTTTCTTACTATTGAGTTTGTGGAAAATAGTTCAGCTCGCCAAAGGAAATTTTAAGAAGTGATTGCTGAAAATGTTACTGCAGTAGTTTTTTTTAAATTTTTATTGGTGCACGACATGTGACTTTGTCCTCACCTGGTGGTGAGCAGTTCTACAAAGTCTATGAATGGGGTCAATCAATAATTGTTCAAACAATATTGATCGCTCTTACTATGCAATCAAAATGGTGCAATTACGAAATGGGGGGGCGACAATGTACAAGTATATTTTAATATACTCTCTGCCTTATCGTCAATGCAATTACCCATTTTGTTATCGCACCCTGAAAGGAGACTACTGCCTTGACAATAAATCGATGCAGTAGTCTCCTGAAAACATGACTAGGTCACCTGACGGTTTTTGCATCTGTATGGGCAGTGGTAACGAGACCGGTCGGTCAGCCTAACGTAGTTATAGAGACCTTCCTCCCACCTAACATAGTATAGTTGGATAGTAAACGTTTATAGGAGTTAGGCTCTCTGATGCTCATGCAAAGTATCACCGCGCATGACGGTTAGTCAGTATATATATTCTGATGTATTTTGTGTTACTACTACTATAAATATTTATGTAAACCTTTCCCCTGACTATAAGTATCTACTTATAATTACATCATTTAATTTTAATATTTAATTTAATAATAAAAACGAAATGTTGATATTGCTTTACACGCTTAAGTATTTTCAACTAAGGGCAAAAAGACCTACTTGGTTGGATTCAGGGCAAAATGAAAGATTTAGTAGGTATACCTAAAAATAAATAGTTTGCCCCAGGGCTAAACGGAAGAAGCCAAATTTACACTCCTTAAAAAATGTTAAATTCCGATGAACAAAATTGTACCACCACCACCTTGTAAACACAAAGCTTAAGCAATAAATATATTTGTATAATTTGCGTTTAGAATGAAAGTTTAAGTGATTTGAAGATATTTTAAAATAATATATGTGTGATATTAACAATAAATTTTGAAAAAACATAGATAGGTAACAATTGAAATTAATAACTAGGCTGGTACGTAATATAATATCCTGTATTCTATACAATGGTCTTAATACAGTGAATAGTAGTAGATATAATATTAGTTCAGTGTTTGAATAGTCAATAATAATCTGTAGAGATTAAACTGATTTTAGACGTAGTTAGAACCCCTAAGATTATAAATAAACCCTGTCGATCTAGAATATATCTTGGTACTGTAACCCCTAGTATTTGGAACGCAACCTATGGTACTGGCTGAAGAGGGCTGACCATATTATTCTTAAATTAATTTCCCATTTTTTAATAATTTGAAGGTCATGTGACGGGAGACAAAAGAAGTAGTAAATAATTCTTGATTGGATAAAGCAGCGAATTCCTGCAGTAATTTAAATATATTAAAAATACGTATTAATTTGTAATAAATAATCATATAAATGATATTGGATGGCTACTCAATAAAACAAGTCCAAAAATAATAAGAGTTTTAATTTATTTCCAAATAGTTAGGTAGGTAATGTAACAGTCACGAAAACGGCTGTTACAGTACCTACAGCGTCCACCGCTGGATATTGAGTTATGTATCTGATATAGGTTCTGTATTTAATTTTAAGTGAATTCGAATTTAAAAAAATAATAATATTTGAAAAAATCTAGATAAAAGGGTTAGAGAGTCGGCCACATTCTGTTTCTTATAACGTGAGCGTTAGATTGTCAAAATAACGATTTTCGCTATTAGCGCGCTCTCCTCCAATCAGAGTAGTTTTTTAGTCTTCGTTGATTGGAGGAGGGAGCGCTAATAACGGAATTCGTTATTTTGACAATCTAACGCTCACGTTAAGATTCTTTGAGGGTAGCCCGAACACAGTAGACGCGTATTTATATTATATTTTTCAAATTAAATTTTATTGAATACTATTATGCAAAAGTGTACTAATTTTGTAGAAGAAGCATTCGTATAGTAATATTGAGTGTGAGAAGTGTAGCATTTACGCAGTGATCTCGGTGTTTGTGTTATCTCAAATAATCCCACAATCTTCAATAAAATGGCGGTACCCATTTTACTGTAGATTATTTTTCTTTCTTCACTTGATATTGGCAAGACTATACTGTATGCTTACATACGGTCATGTCGCCATTCCCTTTTCTACCCTATTCCTTTTCCTGTCTATCCCATTACCCCACTTTTACTTTAATTACATAAATTTTAAATGTCTATCATCAGAAAACACACACTAGACACTGGAAAAATTACTCGTAAGGAGTAGAGGCTATTATTTAAAAGAAGAAGAAGAACGCTCACGTAATAAAAACAGAATGTCGCCGCTGCCTGGTTAATTGCCTATTTTTTTTTTTAATATTATTTTCTACTTACCTATTTTAATATGAAGGCAAACTAACTCAGCACTATGGAATTATTTTCCAGTTAGGGGTCATTAGTAAGTTAGGTCCAGCAGTTTTTAAGTCATGCGAGTACCTACAAACAAACAAACAGTCATGCATTCCATTATTTGACAGCCTCCGTAGACTAGTGGTTTCGCCTTTGCTGTTAAATCCGGAGGTCGTGGGTTCGATTCCCACCCATGGTAAATAAATATTAAGACGTTTTTCTGTACAGTTTGTCATGGTCTGGGTGTTTATAAAATATAATATGTATTGTTGTTTCTAGTACACATAGTACAAGCCTTAGAGCTAGAGCGTTTGTGACCATAACAATTTGTGTAAATTGCCCTACATATTATTATTATTATTGAAAAATGTTAGATTATTTTGTTACAGTCTATTTAGAGTGCTGTCAATCAACAATTTATTGATCGACCCCGATTCATGGATTTTGTAGATATGCTTACCATCAAGTAGATACAAAGTTACATGCCGAGTACATGCTAAATATAAAAGAGTATTATTTAGAATAAACAAAAACACCCCGAGGCACCAATACTTCATGTTTATGGCCTACCTTTTCAATATGAAAAAGGAAAGGTAAAAGATTTTATTTCACCCTAAGATGTTCTTCACTTACTGAAAAAATATTTATTTTATAATATTCTTCGCTTTATATTATTTTAAATAAATATTTATAGCCTCCAAAATAAATAAGTGGCCGGTCAAAAATTACGTCACATTTATAATAATAATTTAATTACAAATAAAACAAAAAAATTCGGAACTGCTGTTTTAATTTAATAATTTCTAGATGTGAAATTCCAAAAATATGACGTCACAGATTGGGGAGGGGGGAGTCTCGCAGAGGACGGATACGGGGTCAAAAAATACGTAATTTATGGATGGCCCCTAAGGAATCATGTCATTACGTTTTTAACCTGTTGTGCAATTTTGGCAAAGTCCGATTTATAATGAGAGGTTTTTTTAACTCCTAATTTATTAATTAAAACTAAAATTTGATAATTACAATGTTAAAAATTATAAATTAAAAAAATCTTATAGATCCTCCGAAGCTGTGCATGTGCCCAAAATACATAGAGCATTGCCCCTCTGAATTTCCAGCGATATTCGTTGGAGAAAATAGGATCTTGCTCGATGGTCTCCACATGCATCAATTAAAAGTTTTCCAAGATTACTACCAAATTTTATTGCATTTGGTGACCATGGTCCCAAGGTTTCCACGGAAAACGCTAGAAATTCGTAAGACGAGCTATATTTCTTGTATTTATCATTTTTTTTATTTTGGGCGAGGTTTTTTTTATAAAAATAAATATTTAGTATGATATTTAAGTTTGTATTTGTATTGAAATATACAGGGTGAATTTGAAAGGATGTACTTTGGACTAATATGAGGTTCTGCTGATCAAATCCAACTACTTTTCCCACGGAACCATGTGTCGCAAATGAAAAAAATGTTTGTCTTCCCCATATAAATTGGTAATTTTAACATTACTAGTTTGTATGGAGAAAGCAATATTTATTTTCATTTACGGCACATAGTTCTATAGGAAAAGTTGTTTGTATTGATCAGTAGAACCTCATATTAGCCCAAAGTACATCCTTTCAAATTCACGATGTATATGATAATTTATACATACTGTACAAACTAAGCTCTATCTGACCGCCCTGCAGTTCACCATACAATGTGCCCTTACAGCGTTTCTTCAATATTTCACTTTTATTTTTATTCGACGCGGCACTTAACTTTGTATCTATCTATATATATAACTAAGGTAAGCAACCCTATAAAATTCAATACATGGGCAGCCCCAATGAAGAATTTGCTTTGCGAGTACTGCTGGACAAAACAACTGCCCGTTTCTTAATTGCATCCCGAAAGAAGACAATCACCTCGACTTAAATTCGATGTAATAGTCTCCTGAAAAATATTTATAATGAGTTTCACACAAAAGCCCGTTGATAATGCGGTGGTGTATCTATCCTATACATATGGTAGATGGGACCAACTGGTCTCGTTACCACTGCTCATACAGATGCTAAAACCGTCAAGTTTTAGGTGGAAGGATGGTCTCTATAACTTCGTTAGGCCGACCGACCGGTCTCGTTACCACCACCCATACAAATGCAAAAATCGTCAAGTGACCTAGTCATGTTTCGGTTTTAGTCTGTGGCTTCACCGGTTTTCTGAAGACTACTGCATCGATTTCTTGTCGAGGTGGTAGTCTCCTTTCAGGGTGCGGTTACGAAATGGGTGTTTTAATTGACGATAAGGCAGCGAGTATATACTCGTAATGCAATTCGTCATTGTCGCCCCCTATTTCGTAATCGCACCATTTAGCCGGCATAGTGGGAGCGATCAATATTGTTTAAAAACAATTATTGATTGACTCCATTCATGGACTTTGTAGGTCTGCTCACCACCAGGTAGATACAAAGTCACATGTCGTGCTCCAATAAAAAAATTAAAAAAAGTTACCTAGTCATTTAGTCTCTGGGTTCACTGGTTTTCAGGTGACCATTGAATCGATTTCTTATTGAGATGGTAGTTTTCCTACAGGGTACTGTTACGAAACGGGCAGTACCTAAATTTAACGATAAAGTAGTGCGATTCTAAAAAAGTAGACTCGTAATGCAAAATTCATCTTTGTCGCCCGTATCTTAAGCGCCTCATTTAACGGCATAGTGGCAGCGATCAATGCTTTTAAACAACAATTTATTGATCGATCCCATTCATGGAATTTGTAGGTCTGCTCACCATCAGGTAGATACAAAGTCACATATATGCCGTGCTCCGGTAAAAAAAACCTTTGAAGAAACAAATCAAGTATTTTTAAACCCTGAAAAAAAAAAACTCTGGCCTAATCATGCATAGGAACTTTGGCCGATTTTTGTATTATTTCTTTTTTGATCATTATGAGAAGGATTATGATAAGGTGGACCACAATATTTTTTATGATAGGTACTTTAATAGTATCATAAAAAATATTGTAGTCCCACCATCTGATTTAGATGGGTGATTTTAAAAAAAATTCAGATAAAGTTATTCAACATTTGACAGTTAACACAACATATAAGTTAACTTCCGAATAACTTTATCTGACGATTAAAAATAAACCCGTAAATAAATAATTTTAATAATTAACTAAATCATTCGAGCCTAGCATTTGAATCATAATAATATATTATAATTAAGTAAGTAGGCATAGTTTTAAATTATTCTTAAGTACTTAATTCAACTCATTTAACTGTAGGTAACTCTTAATTTTATTATTAGTGAAAATAGAAAGGTGCTTATAAAGAAACAAACAAAATGTTACACAATTAATAATTTATTATTCTAATGAATGAATCAATTACAAAATTACACTTATTTTGTAGTAAAAGAACATAAAACGGAGTTATTTCTGAATTAAAAAATACTATACACGAATTAAATTAATATTCTACAATGAATATTTTTATTACTAACAATATTATTACACACTATATTAACTTAATTAATTGTTATTTTAAAAAGTCATTCAGTCTAAGATATTAATTTTAATTTGTTCCAACAATTTGGACTTAGTTCTATTGATTTTCTTGTACTTTGGATTAGCCTTGACAGATCTTCTCATACTGCTCCTTGTCATAACTCTATCGAAAGCTTCTTCACTAGTATCTTCACTTCCATCATCGGAAAAATGATTATTCATACTATCATTCTTTGTATTAGCATTTTTTAATAATATGTTTTCTATTGACGTTTCAAAACTCAGGTTTTCACTTGATATACAACGGTCATCATCACTTAGTGATATGTCTGAACTGAATTGCGAACTATTTCTTGTTGATACTGGTACATTTAGATGTTGCGAAGATGAATCGGTATTAGTCTTACTATTATCACGAGACTTACACCTTCTTGGAGAGAAATCTACTCTTCGGAAAAATCTGATTGATTCAGCAAATCTTCTCGAACATTTTCGGGCTTTTGTTTCTTCTTTTGTTGTATTGCCTGTCTGATTTTTAATATCACTTTCTTCGAAGGCTATTCCCGAATCAGAATTTGAATCAATACTAAGAACTGTAATGTTAGGTACAGATTGTTTTGGCGAATGCTCCTGTAGTTTTTTATTTAATTCTTCAATTGTTTCAAGTTGCCTTTGTATGATTGCGTCTTTTGTTTTTAATTCTTTTTCCACTGATTTTGACCTTAGTGCTAATGTAACCTCGTAGTTATGTAATTCTTTGGATAAGAATTCTAATTCTTTCTTCCTGTTTTCTTCTAGGGTTTTTATAGTGGACGCTTGGTCATAATATGCCTTTTTCCATTTAGCTATTTCTTTTTTGTTAGAAATATTGAGAAACTTTATCATATTTATTGCTTCTTGTAACGTCGTAGGTTGATAAATAGAATCCTTCGTAGTCATTTTGGTTTATCTGAAACAATATAAAAATATATTATTACACGATTTTGTGTTACACCTGTTATTATATTTAATGTAAACTATGAAACTAGTTCTATTGTCGCTGTGGGATTGTTTATATTAAACATTGATTCATCACGTTTTATGTAATAAGTTGTCGATAATTTCTAACAGCGATTGTTCTATAATTTTATTATTCCTGTGTATTGGAATTTAAAAGGGTTTACTTTGGGCTAATATGAGGTTCTGCTGATCAAATTTAACAACTTTTCTCATGTGTTGCAAATGAAAAATAAAATTGGCTTTTCCTTACAAATTGGTAATTTTAACATTACTAGTTTGTATGGAGAATAGATGAACAATTTATTATTAATAATATTTTTGTATGAACAATTTTTTCATTAGTTTGCGACACATGGTTCCATGTGAAAAGTTGTTCGATTTGATCAGCATAACCTCATTATTAGCCCAAAGTACATATTTTCAAAGTCACCCTGTATATATTTTTATAAAGATAACCTTATATTATTTAAAATACCTACTTATGTTGTAACAAAACATTAATGTAACATGACCTTGTTTATGGTTATTGGAGGTTCAAAAAGAAAATAGCTCTAATTGAAAATTTAATCCACAAAAATTTCAATTAAAGCTTTTTTTTTTTTAATGTCAGATGAGAGCACAACAGCAATTGGTTGTTCCTGATATTATACTATATTAGACATTAGAAGTAATCTGTTCTATAATTTATAAATGTTTTCTAATGATTTTAAGGGCCCTGCAGTCGACTTGACGCCCATACAAACATACTTCCAATATTACAACTTGGCTGTTAGTTGAAGGTAAATTATTTTTTTCATGGACTTAATTGTACGCAAAAATCTTTCTGTTATAGGTAATATATATTTTAAAGAAATAATTAAAATAACACAGAAATATTAATAAATACAATGAGCGATAAAAATATTATTTTAATTCTGCGACAAACAGTAATCAAGTATTACTGGAAGTGCGAAAGCTCATTTTGTATGGAGAACGCGGAGTTCGCGATTACAATTGTGGCACTGCATTAAGGATAGGAGGAAATCGGAAAAAAAAACTTTTTTAATATTATAATACAAAAAAAAAAATACCCACAACAGAAAGATTTTTGCGTACAATTACGAACACAAAAAACTAATTGAATTTCGACCAACAGCCAAGTACGTTTGTATGGGCGTCAAGTCGACTCCTGGGCCCTTGTATAAACTGTATAAGCTTGGTTACCTTACCTAAAGTATACCAACTATAATTATTACGCATAAAATGCTATCATAATTAGGTACCAATTTACCAATATCTAGTTTACTAGCAATTTTATATATTATTAATAATAATAATAATTATTATTATTATTAATAATATATAATAATTGGTTCAACGCACAATCTAAACCCAGCAGTATTATAATAATAACAGAGTATTTGACTCCTTTTTGAAACTCGTTTTATATGATTCTTCATTACATAATAAGCACACTATATTGATATTTCCGGGATGTCTACTCTATTATTAATAAAAATCAATGTTAAAGTTTGAATTTCCACAATGGCGCTCAAAACGATGTTACGCAGTCTATGTCAAGTGTGACGTCACACGCAAGTAAACAAACAAGCACAGATTAATTAATCTCCTATATATTATACAATAATATATTCTGTGTATTGCTTTGTTCACTTGCGTGTGACGTCACCAGTCATCAACCAATCAAAGATGTTTTTGTTATAAATAAAATTGTAAAAAATATTCAATTTCATTTCGTGTAATCAAAAGATATACATAATTTAGTTTAAATTAAAGTGAAATATGTTTTTTACGCCATTGTCTGATAGGATGACCACAATTTATAGTATATTTTTAATGTAGTCAAATAGCCTATTAACAGATATGTTTAGGGGGCAAGTTTTTTTACTGGAGCACGGCGTGTGAATTTGTATCTACCTGTTGGTAAGCAGACCTACAAAGTCTATGAATGGGTCGACTACATGATTATTAATCACCATTGATCGCTCCCACTATACCGGTTAAATGATGCGGTTACGAAATGGGCGGCGGCCAAGACACCTTACGTCTCGATTGCGAAAAATAACTGCCCGTTTCGTAAGCGACCCCTGAAAGAAGACTACACAACTCGATAATAAATAGATGCAGTAGTCTCCTGAAAATGAACCCATAGGCTAAAAACTATAGGTTATGTATGGTATTAATAGGTATAGTTGGTAAAACTATTTATTTTAATTTATTAGCGTGTGGTTGGTGATCCAGTATTAATAATTATGATCTTTAGAAGTCATAAATGTAACTAAATTAAATTTGTTTCATTAAAATTTTATTACAATACCTCGATGAGAATGTTAAGCCAGGTTCGGGTTCCACTGATATCAAATTGTAAATTACTAATTGAATATTAAATTATAAATGGCTTATTGTTTAATATTAAAGGCAAGTAAAAAGTACAAGTATAGTAAAATAAGTGTAAATAAGTACTCAGTATTTATATGGCATGGAAACTTTTAGAATTCCACCAAGGATAAATAAGAAAAAAAAACACAAAAACAAAATAAAATGCATTATGGAAAGCAATAAATATCAAGTATCATTTGTCAATGTAAATTGAACTCTAAAACAAGTAGTAAAGGTTGATATAAGCTTCAACCTACTATCGTCTATACCTACGTTCCCGACTATTTAAATGTCAGTTCGTATAGCCGAAAGCAACGACATTCTTTAGCCTTAATCTAAATACCACATTAAAGCCTAAATGCCCTAACCCAGTTCTAGAATTTAATACTCTATTACATGAGCAATAAAGTTCATCATTATCTTAACATATTATTTAAATAAGTATCTCTTATTGTTGTGATATATATCTAGGATTTCACATATCATATTTCTCTGGTCACCAACTCTAGGCTTGTACTATGTGTACCAGAAACAACGATACAAATACATATCATATTTTAAAGAAGTAAATGAAAACATTGCAAACTGTACAGAAAAATGTACTAGAAAATATTATTTTGCCTTGAGTGGGAATCGAACCAACGACCATATACATCATAACGATGATCATGGAAGTCCAGATGAATCTAGAAACTGAACAAAGGTTACTAAAAACAGAATCACAAATATTTATTTTGGCTTTAAGAATTTCAAACGCAAGTAATATTATGAATTCTAAATAAGACCTTAATATAATTAATGAATAATCAAATACCTTACACATAGTTTACTAATTTAAAAAGAAAAACAAAATAAAACACCATACCTTCACACTCCACGAAAAACACACAAAAATAACACTGCACTGTTCACATTAATAGTACCTTCACCTTTAGCGGACGACTGTAGACTGGTTGTCTCGCTAAAGAATGCAACAAATGCTTCAACTGTATCGGTATAATTATTATAGGTTTCTTGGATCTACATAATCCCTTTTAGAACAAAGGCAACAGGTTCTCGGGTCTACCTGACTATACCTGTTCAATATGCATCAATGAATTTCGTTGCTTTCTCCATTTGTTTTATTAGGAAGTCCTAATCTTCTATTGTTTTGATTATTGATGTTCTTTTGTTTTTTTTTTGGTGTGTAATTATAGTTGGTTGGTTGGTATTTTATTCTTGGAAAAAACAGTAATAAGTTTAGGAAGAAAAAACAGTTAGAAGTTTATATTATTAATTATTGTTAGTGTAAGTACGGGGTAAGATTGTATCACGTAGCGAACCTTGATTTGTTTCAAAAAATTCTTTCACACATCTTTATAAAATAAATTAATAACAGTTCTCTTATTAGAATTTGATTTAATAAATTAAATATCGGCACTATTTTACCTCGGGTAATTGTTCAAATTCAGGTTGTCCATTTGGTGCTTTTTATCGTGGGAAAATCCTTATGGATTTTTTAATTAATCAGAGACCAATGTACAGTTTTTTTTTCATTTAAAATATATAATTATAGATACCATAGCTTAGAGGTAAAGACGTAAAGTTTTTTTTGAATTATTTGACTGACTGGAGTGATTCAGCGACCGAGTAATAATTGGAAATAAATATATTACAGCGCGAAAGTAATAATTGGAAATAAATATATTACATTTTTTTTTTTACAAATTATTATGAATTAGCAACAAAACACCGACTTCACAATAATTGTGACTAGTACATACCTAATTATAAACTTGTTGTCATTAGGTTTTCTAATTGTTAAACTTTGATACTAATTAAAACAAAAAACTTTCTAAAATAACTTTTCTGCTAATTTTGATAAATTTACTATTAGGGTTAAATATTATAAAGCGACTTGTGAAGTTATTTTAGTGAAAAACACATGTTTTTGTTTTGTTATTTTTTAACTTTTTAAATATCAAAAACTACTTTATATTACATAACCATTATTTCATTTTGTATCATAAGAGGTTTCGTACGGCTGACAAGTATAATAGTTAAGAGTTATTTCTTCATTTAATTAAACAATTTAATAAAAAAATATTTAAGTTAATAATAACATGCGCAAAGTTCATCTCATGTCACTCTGTTACGCACAGCCGTAGACATAAGCGTGTTTTCAACACCTAGCCTATTATAGCCAGGGGAGGATCCATGTTGGGGATTCGCAGGATGCTATGGACCCATCCCTCCGAAACTATTGAAATTTACTTAAAAGGTTATTATTCCCTTCAAAATGAAAAATGAAAAAAAAAAAAAAATCACATAAGTGGTTAACCGCGGGATATTTGTTGTTTTTTTCTTAATATACACCGAACAAGTAGTAAGCTTATCGCGGTGTTTGCATACAGCTAATAAACAGTTTAGCTAACAACAAGTTGATCGTATAGTGAAACTTGACGACAGCATAACATCTCCAATATAGTATATTTTTTACTGGTGATTAAGTATACAATTAAGTCCTATATATGGCCGTTGGGGCATTAAGGTTCTCGAGTGGCGACCGCGTGCTGGAGGACGCTGCAGAGGCAGGCCACCCACAAGATCGACCGACGACCTGAAAAAGGTCGTCCTTGGAGACCTATGTCCAGCAGTGGATGCGTGAAAGGTTGGTATGATGATGATGATGATGTGGTCCCTAACTCTTTTTAAGACTAACAATGTATATTGTGGTAGGTAACGAAATTGGAAATTCTTGAGTAAATCCTTGCTAATGCTGAAAACTGCTTTTATTGTATAGGGACACGTAATTTCTAAGAATAGTTGAGGACTGAAGCTTTGATATCAATAGGTAGCTTATAGATTTCTTGGAAATAATTTCTAGACTTACAAAGTTTCACTTGTAATGTAGTAAGTTAAAACCTATTAGTGATATTTGATAGGTATTTACTATTTAGATATTTATTATTTAAACTAAGTAATTAAAAGTTAGGGTAGCTTTTCTCCAAAATAGTTTTAACCAATTTATTAAGAGTACCTACACAGAGAAGGTTCCATCCTTTGATGTAGTTTTTAGCTAAAAAGTTTGGGTTATTTTTGTTCGTTTGAAGAAAAAATAGTTTTACTCTGTTGGAAACTTATAGAAAAAGTTGAAATTTCATTCATTGTTCGGAAACTATACCCTAGAATGATGATCCTATTTTACCCACGTTTATGATGTCCAGAAGTTTATGGTAAAAACATTTAAGAAAAGAAGTGCTAATTCTGTTTGCGAAGTTTGGTTCCGTAGAACTCAAGAAAAAGAAAAGGTATTTTAGTTTGAACTCAGTAGGGATTTGAGATATAAAATATACTCGTAACGTAATGCAATTCGTCATTGTCGTCCCCCATTTCATAATCGCATCATTTAGCCGGCATAGTGGGAGCGATCAATATTGTTTAAGAACAATCATTGATTGACCCCATTCATGGACTTTGTAGGTCTGCTCACCACCAGGTAGATACAAAGTCACATGTCATGCTCCAATATTTTTTTTACATCAGTCCATCCGATTTAATAATAGAAAAAAAATAAAAAACTGCAAACTTCCCCAAAAATTTTAAAACGGTATAATTTTATAAAAGCCTACATGTTTTTATAGAACTAAACTGCAAACTTTCTCAAAAATTTTACCGTTTTATAATTTTTGGGGAAGTTTGCAGTGGGGGAAATTGAGTGAAGGTTTTTTTCGTATTAGTAATATGGTTGACAAAAAGGTGTCAATAAATACTAGTAACCAACAAAAGTAGTATTTTTAAGTCTAAGGTATAACAAACTCTGCAATCACGGACATATTATACTATCTGACAGCGCACGCAACTGAAACTCTCAAACGAAATAATATTCCACCGTTTTTGCAACATTTTATTGTTACTCCGCTCCTATTGGTCGTAGCGTGATATTATATAGCTCATAGCCTTCCTAGATATATAGGCTATCCAACACTAAAATAATTTTTCAATTATAACCAGTAGTTATAATTGAAAAATTATTATTACTTCCTGAGATTATCGTGTTCAACCAAACAAACAAACTCTTCAGCTTTATAATATTAGTATATATCATCATCACGGGTGCCTTACGGGCGAGACCGCCTAGACGGCCCCAGGGTACCCAGCGGATGGGTTTTAATCCCACCTCGTCGTAGCCGATGGTATGAGTCTACACCGAACAAGTGGCTAGCTCGTCGCGATGTTTTGAATAGAATCAATAACCCATCTATAAACAGTTTCACAAGTTGGTATAGTGAAACCGGGACCGACAGCTTAACGTGGTCACCGAGGCACTATAGTGATGTTGTCAAACAAATGAATTAAAAACTCATTGGTACACACCGGGATTCGAACCAGGGACAGTGTTTTTAAGTCCAAGGTCTAACCAAATCGTCCACCACATATATAACTAAATAACACGAATATAGTATAGATAGATGACTAAATTAATAGGAGATTATTGTCATCGCCAATAACCCATAAAGCCTCGTTGAGGTGTTAAACAGGATGCTAAAGCCCAGGGAACAGTGGAACCGTTATCAGTAACCTCACACCTCATTAAACATGAACTATGCGTTTCGGCCGTTTTGTATATAACGCATAGTTGACAGCAAACTAGTGCTGCCAGACGACCCGTATTATGTGTTTTAAACGTCCCGCCTGGAATGACTTTGTCCCGAATTTCAACCGTGTTTGATTTGTTATTGCCAGGACAATCGTGCTACAGTTGACAAGTTCGTTCGTACGAAATAAATGTACCCCTTACTTAATATATTATTTATTTATAATATTTATTTATAGGTTAAGCAGATGACAACAAGACCGGCCTGGGATGGGTAACCGCTTTATACAACGAGGCTATTTCATCATAAACACCGCAACAAGCTCGCCACTTATTAGGTATTGCCTCCGAATACCATCGGCGAAATGAGGATGGGTTAATCCTTTCGCTGGGACCCTGAGGCCGTTTAAACGGTTCTCGGGAGCCAAATTGGCACCCGTGATGGTATTTATTTTTTATTTATTTATAATATTTAACAAAGCAAATAATAATACAATTATAATCATAATTTAAAACGTTTAGTAACTTTTTGTTGCATTTAACATAATATTTAAGAAAAAATTATACAATTATTATATTTATAATTTAAAACGATTAACTTTTGTTAATAATCGTGTTAAATCCAATAAAAATTGTTTTTTTGTTGCCCGTTCATCAGAAATCGCATTATTTTTTTTAATGACCACGCATTTGTCCCTTATATAGTCTGAAAAAAAAATCTGGCAACACTACAGCCAATATACAATTTGTATGTCCCTTGCATCTGTATAGGTAATATTGATTTCGATGTGTTACCGGCCAAACCCGATTTAGGACAAACTAGTTTTTCCTAGGACAAATCAGTTCATCCTTTAGGCGATATTTATATATTTTAAGTATTTAAATAATAAGATATTTTTGCTTTGTTTACAACAGAACTACACTTTATTATATATAGACTAGGATAAACCAGTTTATCCTGAAGTGTACTTATTATATTAGGCTCAATTCTAGCCTAGGTTAAACTAGTTTCTCCTATCGGCTATAGGACGAACCAGTTTAGCTTAGCCTGTACTGGTGTATCCTATCGCCCTGATTTGATGTGTAGTACAGTAAAACTCAATTATTTTCAGGTTGTTGGTGCCCATCTAAATTGTTTTCCATGTTTATAATAGGTTAGCTATTATTATAATACTAGCTGATCCATGGAACTTCGTCTGCGTAACTTTAACCGTTTACGCAGCGTACGCTCTCAAAAGGAATATTTTTCCCCCGTTTTTGCAAAATTTTTCATTGTTACTGCGCTTCTATTGGTCGTAGCGTGGCGTGTTAGGTATGTAGCCTTCCGCGACAAATTGTCTATTCAACACTAAAATAATTTTTCAATTCGAACCAATAGTTACTGAGATTAGCGCGTTCAACCAAACAAACAAACTCTTCAGTTTTATAACATTAGTATAGATTATATTTATTTTATAAGGTTGACTCTCATACCATCAGCTACGACGAGGTGGGGTTTAAACCCCTCTGCTGTGTATCCTGAGACGGTCTCGGGCGCCGTTATGATATTTATTTATATATTTTTTCAACTATTGGCATTTTCAATATGATATATATTTTTTAGAAATTTTTGGGCAAGGTCAGTATGACGGATGGGGAGGTTCCCTAGAGGGTCTATTTCTAAAATATCAAGAGTTCTTTATATGATATTGAAAAGAAACATTAATTATTAAGTTTTCTATGCGTGGTAGCCGAGTTGGTTAGGCCTTCGTTGTTTACGTTAAACAGTCGGTCCCCGTTTGACTATACCAAGTTATGAATATGTTTATAGATGTGTTTTTAATTTTCTATCCCATCGCAGGGATTAGGTTATTTGTTCGGTGTAGACTCAAAATACCATCGGCTAGAATGGGAATAAAACCCCACCGCTGGGTACCCTGAGGTTTAGGCGATCTCGGGCGCGATAAGGCACTTTTATATTATAGGTATAACAACTTAATATTATCTTTAAATAGCATATTAATATAAACTTTATTTTCCTTAAAACCTAATTTGAATAAAAAAAATCCTCATTTGCTGACAGTTTTATGTGGTATTTAGGCCGACCGACCGGACTCCTTACCACCGCTCATACAGCATACATATTTCGGTTTTAGTCCGTGTGTTCACCAGTTTTCGGGAAACTCCTCGATTTCTTGTCAAGGTATCCGCTGCGAGGATATTAAAATAGACTCGTAATGCAAATACTTTTATTTCGCGGCCCATTTTGTAACCGCATAATTTAGCCGGCATAGTGGGAGCTATCAATATGCTTAAACAACAATGTGTTGATCGACCTGATTCATCTATTTTGTAGGGCTGCTTACCATCAAGTACATACAAAGTTACATGCCGTGCTCCCATAAAAAAAAAAATGTACTTACCCAAAATCTGAATCTCTAGCGACATTCGTTAGATGAAGTACAATCTTGCACGTTGGTCTTGGTCTCCAGAAGCATCTATACTTTACTTAACTTGGACTACACAATTACACATAATCTAGTATCAAAGGCATTCTATAACTAAATATATTTATATAACTAAATAAACCTACAAGTAAATTAGTAGCTAAAGTTTACGACTATCCGGAAGTTGTTCCGAACTTGACAACCTAAGAGAAGATAGTACGAGTCAAACACTGGCTAACGACACAAGGCAGTTAATTTATTTGATGTTTGTAAGCTACGTCGTGTCGAAAGCAACCTTATTAACATACAGGGTGCCTTTGAAAGGTTGTACTTTGGGCTAATATGAGGTTCTGCTGATCAAATCGAAAAACTTTTCTCATGCAACCTCTAGTACCTACCTACTTACCCTATACCTATGATATATCACATAGAATATAACAAAAATATACCTAGATATAGAATTGATAGTTTTCAATTTTATGTCTATAGTTTTAAATAAAAAAAAACCTCCACCATTCGAATAAAAATCTCAAAGTGATAATTAATACATGTGAAACTAACTTTAAAGTTTTATTATTTTTATATTAAATAAGTGTTAAATATTTTTTTCTGCACACAAATCTGTTATGTTTCTTTAAAAATACGACATCTTTATTTTGAAAAAAAAAACTGAACTTTTGTAAATAAATGTTTAAAATCCAATTTGGTTACAAAGATAAATATTATTTTAATATATTTTTATTTTGAAGTCTTTATAGCTTGATGGATGAAAAGGAATGTAAAAATTATAGTTATTTTGTACTACCAGCTCCTTCCACTTCACTTTACTTTAATAATTTTGTTAACATTTTTTTTTGTTTTATTACTAATGAAATTGTGAAATGTAATTTGACGAAACTACGGGATCTCCTGTTACACAGGTCTCAGGACTTAGCACAGAGGTCCCAACATCCAAACAGAGTAACATTTTGGTAAATAAATAATTTTTAATTAATAAATTACTACAAAAATAGGTTAAGTATTCAGTGATACTCACTCAGATCCATCGTAGTTACTTCAGCAAAGTGCACGTCAGCTAAAACTCCCTATTTCTAATCTACAGTAGCCGTAGTGTAAATTTTAACGTTTACTTTCGAGTTAACTATACTACTGTGTTAACTTTTTACCAATCTCACGCTCGCATATTTAGTTCCCAAAATTCCCGGTTGAGGCGCTGTGCTATTTTATATACTGATGTTAGTTAACTCAATCGCAAAGTAATAGTTATAAAACTAAAACTAAAGGTACCTGAACTCTATTTTATTATTCACCATGAGTTATTCTATACCTCATAGAATCACACACTGAGGTACAGTTTGTAACTTGTGCTCCTTACGGAATCTAACTTCCTTGTCACTTTGGCAACATTTACGGTACATGTGGGGACCTAACAAGCATTTTCGTTGGAGTTTTAGTACAAATAAACTTTTATAAGTCAAGTATTATTTTTATTATTAAATTGCTTTTAGTTCAGGGATTGAAGTTTTTTTTTATGGGAGCGTTCTCAAAAAAATAACAAAAAACAACTTCTTGCCATGTGACCTTTCATCCAACTAATAGAAAGCATGCAGGTCCAAGAATGAATACAATCAGCTTTTATTGCTGTATTGTAAATTCTGGTGTCATCTATTATGCCAGCTTAAGAAGCCTTCTTTAAAGCACTTTTTTAAAGAACTTAAGGTTATAGAATGTATGAAAGACGAGGTTGCCGAGTTAGATTTAAAAGCACTATATGTTTTAGATCCTCGCTTCAAACCCATGAGGAATGTACCAATGAGTTTTTAATAATAAATTATATAAATATGTATAAACTTTTGTTTGTCAACACCACTCGTAGTCGCAGACGTTATGTTGTCAGTCTCAGTTTCACTATACCGACTTGTAAAATATTTTATAGATGGGTTATTGAGGGTAAAAAAGTGATTAGTCCTCGCATTCTCCAATATTACCATTTTTTACTATTTATTTTATCTCGGATATATCTTTAAAATTAAACTTATTATTTTGATATCATTCTTTATACCACCATATACTATATTTTTTTATCCAAGATTTTTTTTTTAAACTAACAAATGTTAAAACTCATTTTATAAAGCGATAAAAATTGTTTTCAGGCTTTATACTGTTGAAAAATTTTTGTGTCATCACGACTTATAAATTTATATTTATGACAAACGTTTAACTTTAATAGAAAAGGGTGCGGAATTAATGGTAAAATGTAAAAATATGAAAAACGCGTTCTAAACAATATAAATACTTTGCCCATTGTTACTTGAATGGGGTCATAAAAGTGAAACATGGGTATATCGTGTTAAAAAATTGTTGGCTTGAATATTGGTTACATTTGGTCATAACGGCGGGCTTCGCTAATATCGCTATGGTTATAACATAAAATAACAAAATCAGAATAAGTAGGTAAAAAAAAACGTATAGATATTAATACCTATTTCTCATTTATTATATTTTTTTTTAAATAAATATTCGGCATATGTTAATTTAATAATGTATAAATGGTGACTTTGAAATAATGTACTTTGGGCTAATATGAGGTTCTGCTGATCAAATGGAACAACTTTTTCCATGGAACCATGTGTCGCAAATGAAAAAAAAATTTGGCTTCCCCATACAAATTGGTAATTTTAACATTATAAATAAAACTCTTTATTTGCTCATAAGGTTACAAAGGTGTTAACAAGTTTTGTTTGTGTTTTGCTGCTTATCTACCAAGCTGGTTTGCAAATTAATTTGTGATATTATGACATCACTCTAATGATACATTCATTATACCTACCTTACATTATAACAAATAGTTACTATTTAGCTACATATTCTTTATATTTATTAATTATATTGACACATTTTATTAAACCCATTATATTTACAGATTAAATCAAATTAATTCTTATTAATTAAATATATATTCATTATTGTTAAAATTAAATTTATCATTATCATAAACATATTTATTTATATATTAAACACTTTAAATTAATTTATTCAAATCATTTTTTTATTTTTTATTATTATTTATGTTATTAACATTTCTTTAATATATATAATAATAAAGATATAATACAATTCCTTCTTTACATTCAAAAATTATATTGTTATTACTAATAACTCGATACAGTAGGTACATACATGGTTATTCATTACACCTAACATTATAACAAATATTTAATTACATATTATATTTAATCTATTATTTATATTTACACATTTTATTAAAGCTATTATACAATTAATTACAGATAACATTAAATTTATATGTATTAAGAATATATAATATTATCCAAATATTCATTAAGGCTATAATAGCACTTCTGTAAAAGCATCTTAGTAACTGCTCTTTTGAATTCTTCTATTTTATTAATATCTCTTATATGATCAGGTAATTTATTATAAATTTTATGAGCCATTCCAAAGATGCTTTTGCTATACAGTCCTGTTTTTGATAGACCGGGGCTTATTTTATTTTTCATACGAACACTGCAAATTTTTTTAAACATACATAAATTAGTCCTTACAAAAATGGCTACTTCCAAAATGTATAAAGACGGAAATGTAAGTATGTTTAACATTGTAAAATATGGTTTACAGCTATCTGAATATTGAAGATTACACATTGCTCTAATGCATTTCTTTTGAGCTTTGAAAATACTATCCTTTTCAGTAGAATTGCCCCAAAAAATAATTCCATATCTTAAAGTAGATGCTATATTACCGTAATATGCTGTTAGTACTGTGGATTTATTTGAAATTTTTGATAATTTTCGCAATGCATATGAGAATTGATTTAGTTTTTTACATATTAATTGTGTTTGATCCCTCCATGTTATTTTGTTATCAATAATAAGCCCCAAAAATTTTGTTGTACTAACTTCTTCAATAATTTTATCCTTATATTTAACACACATTTGAAAATCATTTGGTCTTTGCTTAAAATTCATTATCTTAGTTTTTTTTAAATTTATATTTAAATTATTTATTTGCAACCAGTTTATTACATTCTTCAACGTATTATTTACATCGTCTTCGAAAGTATTAATATTATTACATGTACATACAATATTACTATCATCAGCAAAGAGAATCAAAAGCTACTCACTATCCTATTAGTGAGTAGCTTTATTGAAATCGTTAATATAAAGTAAAAACAATAACGGCCCTAAAACACTACCCTGCGGCACGCCATAGCGTACAATTTTTTTACTTGAATTGTATATCTCTTCACATTTAGATTTTAAACTTATTCTATTAATTTGCGTAATTTGAAGTCTGGTCTTTAAATATGATTCAAACAATCTATTTGTAATGCCGCGTATTCCATATGTGTCCAATTTATCTAATAGTATTGTATGATCAACAAAATCAAAAGCCTTTGTTAAGTCCATATAAATGGCTATCACAGGTTTCTTATCATTTACATTATCAATAATATTTTTAAGTAGCTCGTAAATGGCTAGATTTATAGACATGCCTTTTCTAAACCCTTTTTGCTCATTAATTAATATGTTATTTTTCTCCAAGTAAGAATACAGTCTAGTATATATAATCTTTTCAAAAACCTTTGAAAAAACTGGGATTAATGCTACAGGTCTGTAAAAATTCATATCTTCTTTGTTGTCTTTTTTAAAAATAGGTTTAATTATAGAAAGTTTTAATTTGCTTGGAAAAACACCCATCTCGAAACATAAATTAATAATATGACAAATTACTGGAGATATAATAATGTTTGTATATTTTATGACTTTAGTGTTTATATCATCATATCCAGTACTGTAGCAATTTTTTAATGATTTAATAACATTTGATACTTCAATTGTGGTTGTAGGATTCACATAAAATGACTGACTATAATTATTTTTTAGAGTATTAGTATGATGTTTTCTATTAACATTTGGTGTCACTTGATTAATAAAAAAATCATTAAAACTTTCAGCAATATTTTTTGGATCACATACAACACAACCATCTATGTTTAATTTCTGAATAGTTTCCCTAGGTACATTTAGCTTATTTTCATTTATAACTTTCCATGTTGCCTTTGATTTATTTTTAGACGTCTCAATGTAATAGTTGTTTTGTGCTTTTTGGGTCAGTTGAATTATACGTTTTAGTTTATTAGAATATATTTTAAATTTAGATTTAGTATGCATGTTAGGATTCTTTCGATATTTCCATAATAGCTCGCGTTTCTTTTTACAGCATAGTTTAATACCTTTTGATATCCACTTTACCTTTTTACTTGTATAGTTTTTAATTTTTATTATTGGAAAGCACAGATCGTAGAATAGCTTATACAAGTCATGAAAAATATTGAAAGCCTTATTAGGATCAGAATTAATGTATACCTCGCTGAAGCTAAGATTGCTTATACAGTCAAAAAACTTTATCATATTATCATTGCTGAAATCTCGTTTAGTTGAATACCAATATGCTATAGTACACGTTTTCTTTATAGGGCATTTAAAAATTTGGGCAGTATGATCAGATAGAGCAAATTCTTTAATTTCTGCTTTACAACCTTTAATATTATTATGTATTATATTATCAATACATTTACCACTACTTAATCTAGTTGCTTCACAGATGCCCAATTTCAAGTTAAACCCTAATAGCATTTGTTCAAACTGTATTGAAATTTTACTTTTGCTTATCATGTCTATATTAAAATCGCCACATATTAAAAATTTTTCTGTCATTTTTATAACATAGTTCAGACAATACAACCGTAAGTTTATCAAAAAATATAGTTATTAGTTCATTTTTGTATTTAGGTGGTCTATAAATGCAGATTACAAAGACTTTATGTTCTATTAATTCAATACCACAGCATTCAATTAAGTTACACTCAGATAAGCCATTAATATTCGTTAAACTTTTAAATTTATGTGTGTTACCTACCAATATGCATTACTGGATGGGATGGAGAAGGCAATTCTTTTTTTCATTTGCGGCACATGGTTCCATGAGAAAAGTTGTTCGTATTGATCAGTAGAACCTCATATTAGCCCAAAGTACATACTTTCAAATTCACCCTGTATCAATCACGTTCATGCAATGGCCTTTGTAAATCTGCTTACCACAGGTGGATACAAAGTCACATGACGTGATCTAATAAAAGTATTTAAAATAACTTATAAGCGATTTAAACATCTATAAATAATTGTATTGGTCCCGACGTTTATTTTATTTCATCCAAAACATTAAAAATATAAGCATTTGTTTGTCTGCAAGAAAAACAATTCTATCGCAGCAGAACTGTGAGCGCAATGGACTGAAAAATTTACGAAAGGAAACTTATATAAAGGATCCCTTAAACCGAGCGAAACCCGTTATATGTTCTACCACGGACCTCTTCTTTCTTTAGACGGGCTCCATCTTATTTGTCAAACTAAACCTATGGACTCTATTCCAAGAAGTCAAGATTGAATTTCCAACCAAAATTTCTCTTCTGAGAAACTATTACGTAGTTTTTGTAATTTATAATCTATACTATTGTCTTAAAGTTGAATATAAAACAAAGATTGTTTCCTTTGTATAATTTTATTTGTAAGTATAAGCTTCGTCTGGCACAATGTCTGGATTTTATCTATATACAAAGCGAAGCAATTCGAATTGCTATTGATGATTGCAAGTGAATTTTGGGAAAAATAAGCTAATATTGTCGGTCTGTTAGGTGGGTATTTAATTAAACTTTTGACTTCAATATCATAGCAATTGATTGGTAAAAGAGAATATAAATAAATGTATTTAAGGTTTACTATCAAACATGGTTAAGGTTAAAAATTAGTTAGATATATCAAAATGAAATAAAACATATTTAATGTCATATTTATAAAAGTCGAAAAATTAAATAAAAAAAATAATCATGTAAACGTAATAAGACTAAATTAAAAATTAATCTTTTTAGATGATTTTAATAAACTGTCATATTTTTATTATTAAGATTGGATTAACATGATCTGTGAATATTAATTTGAAGTATAAATTAAAGGTGTAAAAAAACATAAAAGACGTAGATAACAATGGCGGTATATCAACAATGAAGTTAAATCTTATTTTTTATCAAAGTAGGAACGGAAAAGGTTTGTAGGAACATAATAATATTTTTTTATAATATACCTAGATGGCCTCAGCGCACCTAGGGCGGAGGGGTTTTAACCCCACCTCGTCGTAGCCGATGGTATGAGTCTATACCGAACAAGTAGCTAGCCCAAAGTACATCCTTTCAAATTCACCCTGTATAATAATATCTTGGTAATATTTTTTTTTAAGATCTTCTACCTAAATACAAAAACAACCGAAACAACAAAAAAATCCGTAACAGCGGTATCAATAAAGCTTAATCTTTATATATTCAGGTAGGTACAAATAAAAAGCGAAGAGCTTTTAGGTCTATTGTCCTCTAGGTAGAGGGTACAAAAAAAGACAACAATTTGATGGAAAAAGTCACTGCGATAAGAAGTTTAGAGCATCCTCTAGAGACCTGTATCCACCTTTATTTCAGCGACGACCTTTTCCTGAAAAACCTGGCCAAGGTTGTAAAATCCACGATAGATAAAAACAAACAAATGACACAGTTACAAATAGTTAGGTTTCGTATATTTACCGGCTAATTTGAAACCCTTTTTGGGTTAGGATGTAATTTGTGAGCCTTTTTAACTTTGCATAAAATGGGTTACGGGTTCATGAATAGTTTGGTTTAAATTTAGTGAAATAGTATTTTTTTATGTGAAATACACAGGTTTACCTGACATATTGAGGAATGGTAGGTAGGAAGGTATTTGTACATTTAGTAAATGTTTTTTTTTCTTTCGAACTGACATTAGCAGGGTAACCACGAACTTCGATAACGTGGCATCTCGTTCGAGTTGAGATCATGAACGATGTTTTGGTAATATGAAAATTAAAATATCATAGTTTGAATTGACCACTGCATAACTAGTTCGAGTACCTAATAATTACAAATATATATATATATATATATATTATAAATTTGGAAATATCATCTGTATGACATGACGTCATTTTTGATTTCAACTCGAACGAGAACTTACGGTATCGGTGTCGGTGATTACCTACTCTGGTTTTCTTTAAACTAGACTACTTTTAATGTTTTGAATTTAGTATTTCAGCAGCCTACTGCCTCCATTTTTTTTTGAGTTTTCTTTCAGGGTGCAGTTACGAAACGAGCAGTTGATGTGACGATGATATTAAAACAGTCTCGTAATGTAAATCCGTCTTTGTCGTCGCCCGTTTTGAAACCGTATCATTGAAATTTAAGGATATTATAATAATTTAGCATGTAAGCACATAAATAACAATGTTCAGAACGACTACATTATCGGACTTTTTTGGTATGCTTACCATTAGGTAGAAAATCACATGTCGTGTCCCAATATATGGTCCATTTGTTATTAAAAGTGTAAATTTGTAGTCGCGTTCTCCATACAAAATGAGCTTTCGCACTTCCAGTAATACTCGATTACTGCAATGTTTGTCGCAGAATTAATATAATATGTTTATCGGTCATTGTATTTATTAATCTTTCTGTGTTGGGTTTTTTTTTTAATATTTTGTTTTCGAAATTAGAAAAAAAACTTTTTAAATATTATACTATTTAAATATTTATTACCCTTAACAAAAGATTTTTACGTATAATTACCGTCAATATATAAATAATAATTGAACTTCGACTAACAGCCAAGTTGTAATATTGGAAGTACGTTTGTATGGGCATCAAGTCGACTACAGAGACTTAAACGTTTAATAAAAAAAATCAGATCTGTTTTCTTATGATATTTTATACCTAAAACGTTTAATTCTATTTGTAAACTTTTAAAAACAAATGTACCTATTCCAAATTTCAAATATGAGCGTATTTTTAAAAGAAATAACAATGAGAAACTGGGATTACGCCATTTGTGCTGGATTTAACAGCGAAAAAGTTTTCCTTGGAACGGAATTGAATGAAAAATGCATTAGATTTGTTCAGTTACAAAGTTTACTTTACCCAACCAACTATATGGTTTGCGGTGGAGATTTATGCAAGTCATTACTTATTCGTACGTTCTTAAAAATAACGTGTCCTATATGAACTTACTTCGTGTAAGATCTAAGGTTTTGCCAGATTTATAGCAGCGCATTGCCCGAAGAATCGATGAGTGCTGAAACAGGCGTGGTTTCATGTAAAAAATGTAGTTAACAAATTGTGAATACATTTAAATTTGACTGCCTCCGTAGACCTGTGCTTGAGCCTTTGGCGTGGGGGGTCGTGGGTTCGAAATCCGAACAAAACACAATGTTGTGTAATAAGGGGAAAAAATCTCATTTTGTTCATTTTCCATCTCTTCAGAGCACCCAGCTATCGCTTTTACTATCACTCAATGTCCTTAGTTTAGATATACGTTCCGATCTTAACCACCGCAATTATATTGAGCATTGCAAAAACAGCTTCAAAAAAAACTTGGCATCTAATATATCTCATAAATAAGGTGCGTCGGTTTTTTCACACTCGGGTTAAGAATAATGCTATATAAGGCTCAAATTTGACCGTGTGTGGAATACTGTTCGCATCTTTGGAACGGATCTGCCAAGTATCTGTTATATGCTCTCGATACCCTGCAGAAGCGAGTGACTAAAATTATTGGAGACGAAAAGCCCAATAAAACCTTGGAGCCGTTGCAGCTTCGCAGGGATGTGGCATCGTTAGGCGTATTTTACCGCCTATACCATGGACAGTGCTCTGAAGAGCTTTTCAACATTATTCCCCCTTCCCCTTTCCGTTACAGGACAACACGCACTGGTTGCAAAATGCATATGTATACCGTGGCGGATGTACCAACTCGTAATAAACGTTTTGGCGATTCATACATTACGATTCGTACTATTAAAATGTGGAATGCTCTTAGCTTGCGTGTTTCCTTCCTCTTATAACCTAAACGAAGCGTGATTAGGCATATTAAGCCGGAATAATGATGGCACCAATAAATAACCAGCGGTGCACCTGTATGCATTCGCTTGTTGCTATCATTCCTGGACATTGCATACTGCCTAATATCAGGTGGATGCAAGGTCACATGTTGAGCTCTAATAAAAAAAATACCAAAACAAAAACTTGAAATAGGCAATAAACACTTTAACAGATATCTACAAATAGAAAAAAAAGCATGCTACAGGTACAAAGAAATGAATGTACATACAGTAGTAGGCAAGTAAAGAAGATATGGATGAGATAATGAAATTATGAACTATCCAAAACATGCGTAAAAGTTTTAAGTATATAAGAGCATATATACAGTTTAAACCTGTCTGATTTAGTGTGTTTTATGGTAGTGTAGTGTAATAACATTATTTTTATAATGCGAAATAGTATAAGTAGGTACCTACAAAATTTGGGGTCGATTTTAAGAAGCAGTGTGTGTCGAGATAGCAAAATTTTAAATTCTGTAACATATTTAGTAAGTACAGGCTAACCCGTGCTACTTCGTCTGCGTAACTTTAACCGTTTACGCAGTAGTTCTTGAGATTAGCGCGTTCAACCAAACAAACTAACTCTTCAGCTTTATATATATTATTATAGATTTACCAACACTTATTTTGTTTTATTATTACTGACAAGCTGACCCGCGCAACTTTGTCTGCGTAACTTTTTACTATTTACGAAGCGCACGCAATGGAATCTATCAATACCACGTGTTATGTTAGTAACATGTATGTTAGTCTATCCAAACTTACCAAAACTCCATATTAATTTGAACTTTTAATATCAGGCCTAATAGCTTTGATCTAACCGTGATATGTACTAATAATTATTATTTTTTACATCCTCTTTGTTAGAAATAAATCTGTTTTAAACGATATACATAATTTTTACATCCTCTTTGACGCATTCTGTCAATGTTATGACAAACGCCCATAAGGTTACATTAAAAAAGTATAAATTGTCAAAATCGATAAGGTAATTTAATATGGTGGTTAAGAATTCTTAAATTTTCTCGCAATTTTTTTCTTTTTTTCTTTCATAAAAACCTTCTCCAGAGAATAGTAAACACAACAAAAAAAGAATTAGCGAAATCGATCCAGCCGTTCACGCGTGATACCGTGACCAAGGAGATAGGGATTCACTTTTATATATTATATAAATTTCATTATTTAGATAAAGATAGTATAGATAATCTAACAATCCATGAATATAATAAATTAATTTAATCATATTATTATGTAAATTTTCAATCAATGCAAATATTAATTTCATACGTGTAATTATTGGATATGATACTGGGATTTATGGTGCAGATTTCAGGCACATATACAGCTTAATGAACTGAAAATTATTTGAGCAATTTATCATCTGCCGTTTGATTTTCAGGGGCATAATTACATGAACTAATCTATTTTGTAATATGAAGTGAATTTTAGATATTATAATGTATTAGTTTTTTTTATGGGAGCATGACATGTGACTTTGTATCTACCTGATTGTAGGTAATCAGACCTACAAAGTCAATGCGTGGAATCGATTAATATATATATGCCCGTTTCTTAACCGCAGCCTGAAAGGAAACTATCACCTTGACTGGATGTAGATGCAGCAGTCTCCTGTATGCAGTAGTCATGTTTCCTGAAAACCGAAACATGACTAGGTCACTTGCCGGTTACATTTTTTTATATCATTTAGTCAGATCTTTCTAGTAGTTATACAATAGAGTAAATAAATATAATAAAAACTGATCGTATTTGGGATTCAATTTTGATTTCGACCGTATGACCGAAAGAAATTAAACAAATGACTGATCGTGAATGACAACTTTTACCTCTATAAGCTTCTACTATATTTAATACAAGCCGTGAAATATATCCCATGTTACTCGCTGATAAAGTGTTTTTTTTAATCGGTTCAGGTTTTTGAGTTTACCCGAAACAAACAAACAAACAAATAAATCTTTTCTCTTTAAAATGTCTTGTATAGGTAGACTTATCCACCATAAGAATACATCATTCATTTTCATCGTCATTCATTCATTGACTTCAGTCGTATGACCGAAGTTTAACAAAACAAATGAACGTGAACCACTGTTACCTTTAAAAGCCTCTAAAATATGTATTATTCAGCCGTATGACTAAAGTCAAACGAATGACTAATAAAATGACAGATTTCACCTCCATAAGCCCTTATATATTTAATACTTATTCACCTAAATTATTCCTTAAATACTTTTGCAAGTAGGTAAATATTAACTTTTCAATTAACGTTTAATATCATTTAGATTCCAATGGTAATCTTTACGACTGAAAAGCCATAAAAAATCTCATCTAACCGCCATAAAATCAATCTCAAGATCTTAGATAACCCCATTTGGGATAAATAATTTGCGCCGTTTAATCTTATTCAGATTAAGCTATAATTACCAGACCCTGTGACCCTTGGTTAACCATTAGTTAAGCTTCTAATCACATTATGCTGTTTAATGCTGCGAATTCTATTAAACTGTGAAAGTGGCGTGAAGAAGTCAAGGTTTTTGTTTTAATTAATTGTATTTTATTTGGAGAAGGTTGTTTTTGAAAATTAATGATGTTCTTCTACTAGAGAGAGTTGATCTGTCTAAATGTGCGCCGCTAAATATACCGTATGGTACATTACCGTATGGTGTAGGTTTCTTCAGTCGACAGCGTTGCCATAACGTACTTCTCTTAATGGCGGTATGGTGAATGTTATTTAAAAGCTTATAAAGTTTACATTTATTAACATATTTTTTATTTAGCTATAAATCTTTTTATTTTTCACAGCGTTATGACATTTTGTTAAGGTTCCTCCAGTCGATACTGCTGCCATATAAATATATTTACTTCTCATATTATTAATCCAATTGATAACAAAATTAAAATTGTAATTAATAAAGTCCTTTTTTTAATGTTTTCAATAAATGGATTAATAATATGAGCAGTATTTGTATGGCAGCATTGCAGTGCAGTTAAAATATGTTAAAAATCGGCCCTATAAAATAATATTTTATTAAGCATTCTTAAATAAGATATATCATTACAACATATAATGCGTTTTTGTTTTATTTTAACTCTACATTATTGTTTAACCTCAAAGAGAACGGTGATATGTCGGTCCCAGTAAAACTATGTGAAACTGTTCAACTGTACATTGGCTACGACGTGGTGGAAATAAAACTCCTCTGCTGGATACCCTGAGGCCGGCTAAGCAGTCGATGTAAGTAATAAGTAAGCAGGTGATGGTATTTTTTCGTTAGAACGATCAATTTGATATTTCGTTTAGAATATCTTCGGACAACGATGACGCCATATCGATTCTACTTGTGGTGTGGCTGCAGGATTTTAATGCAGTATTCGTTTTGGCGATCCATTTTTTTTTTTAATATATAATTATGGCGAGACTTATGTTTATTTGTTTGTCCAAATATCTCCAGAAAGCAAATCCGTTCATTTTGAAATATGCATTCTTGTGTTTTTAACTTGTTGAAATATGATTAAGAGTAAAAAAAGCTAAGACTGTGATATCTTTATTAGCATGACACCTCGCCTCGCTCACGAGATGCTATCGCCGCGGGACGTATGAATATTTATGTTATTTTATTCCATACCTTTAATATCTAGTTGACAATTTATTTAGATGTAATGTTTTATTAGGCTGCATGTACACATAAAATATAAATATCATCACGGGTGACGGCGCCCGAGACCGCCTAGACGGCTTTAGGGTACCCAGCGGAGGGGTTTTTAATCCCACCTCGTCGTAGCCGATGGTATGAGTCTTCACCGAACAAGTCGTCGCGATTTGGATAGTCTCAATAACCCATCTATTAACAGTTCCACAAGTTGGTATGTGAAACTGGGACTGACAGCTTCACGTGCTCTCCGAGACACTATTATTATTGTGGTGTAGTTAAACAAATGTACATATTTTTTTAGTACATATTAACTCATTGGGTCACACCGGGGTTTGAACCAGCAACCTTAGTGTTTTTGGTCTAAGGTCTAACCAACTCGGCCATCACATATATATACACTGCATGTACACAAAACAAAAATATATTCAACTCGTCTGGCCAGAAAAGCCATTCACAAGTTCTACGAAATTACAGGTCGAAAAAATATCTGTACAATAAGTTACCTGAAGGAGCTTCCAACGGTCAGATTTACAGTTTACAGCGGAGCCTGAAAAAGAGGTTAATTGTGTAGTTAGTACGACCATACTTTATGAAACTCCCTTGCATCTTAATCACAGCGATAAACAAAAGGTCTAGTAAGGTACTGTATTAAAAAGGTATATACAATTTTTAGACAGGTTATTTTTTTTAATTTTTTTATTGGAGCACGGCATGTGACTTGTATCTACCTGGTAGTGAGCAGACATACAAAGCCCATGAATGGGGTCAATCAATAATTGTCCTTGAACAATATTGATCTCTCCCACTATGCCGGCTAAATGATGCGATTACGAATTGGGCGGCGACAACGAATTGCATTACGAGTATATTTTAATATACTCGCTGCCTTATTGTCAGTTCAACTATTCTACTAAATCAATTGTGTATCAACACATTTTGTATGGGAAATATGTGAAATTTTAACTTTGACATACAGTTTATATCCGATTCATTTAGAGAAGCCCCCTGTACTGCAGTACCATAGAGGCATACATATATATTTCATAAGCTTATGATAACTATTTTGGGGATAAAAAATATGCCTCCTTTAGGAAAGACCTTTTAAAATGCTAAATAGTTCTGCATAATGAATAAACTATATGTTGGTGCATGCATTTTTATCAGTTGCATTAACTCACGATTATGTCATATCTATGCGATTTTAAGTTCTACTAATAAACATTTAGGGTCGTCTCATCCTCAGCGGGTAGTGTAAATCTTTATGATATAATGTAGGTATAGCTTACTATGTAAGGGATACCTCTTAAGCTTTCGCGATACATTACACATCTTAATTACTTTCTGGTAATCTTATTTGTTTAGTTTAATGTGTTTAGATTTAATTAATCCTTAAACCACTTAAATGTTTTAAATGAACACAGTTTAATCAGTTTTCTTGTGATTAAAAATACTACTTACTAAGAAGTAATTATTATTACCTACCTTAACTACATGATTATTTGATAAGACATATTACTCCATAAATGATTATATAAGTGACATAAATTGAATCTAAAATGCATGCAATGATTTAAATTTGTTAACATTTTAAAAAGTTTTTATATGAATACCTATTGTGTTTTCATTCTGTCATTTTGTCTTTATGTGTTATTTTTATTTTTGTAATTGGGATTTATAGTTTTTATATTTGTTATTTAATGTTTTTCTCCTGACATCGATATTTAATAATGATTTTGCACGCCTCATGAGCAAATTCTGATGAAACTGTATACATTTTTTTTTAACAACTTGTAAACTCTGAATTATTCAATGATTCATTCATTCATTCATTCATACATACTACAATATACCGACAAATGAAATAAACGTGGTGGACGAGTTATTTAGACCAAATACTTAAGGGCTCTGCCTGCAGTCGTGTTGACGCCCATAAAACTGTAATTATAACTTGACTGTTATTTAATTGTAAGTCACACAAACAGATTACAGTCATTACATACATATATTATTATACACAAAGTTTTATACGAGATTATACTCTAATGCAGTGTGCACAACATGGCAAGTTTACATCTATACTAATATTATAAAGCTGAAGAGTTTGTTTGTTTGTTTGTTTGTTTGAACGCGCTAATCTCCGAAACTACTGGTTCGAATTGAATAATTCTTTTTGTGTTGGATAGTCCAGTTATCGAGGAAGGCTATAGGCTATATAACATCACGCTACGACCAATAGGAGCAAAGATATAGTGGTAAATGTGTAAAAAACGGGAGAAATTATTTCATCTTTGAAGCCTTCCGTTGCGTGCGCCGTGAAAACGGTTTAAGATACACAAAAAATATGTATTAAAGAATAATCTAAATATATATAACTCAAAGGTGACTGACTGACATAGGGATCTATCAACGCAAAGCCCAAACCACTAGACGGATCGGGCTGAAATTTGGCATGCAGGTAGATGTTATGACGTAGGCATCCGCTAAGAAAGGATTTTGATAAATTCTACCCCCAAGGGGATAAAATAGGGGATGAAAGTTTATATGATAAAAAAATAACTATTCCACGCGGACGAAGTCGCGAGCACAGCTAGTTAAATTATAAAATTAAATAGTGCAAATAACACAACTCTAAATCTAACGAAATATCACAATTTTACACATTTAGAATGGTTCAATACCATTTATAAAAACAGAAAGTACCTATTTAATAATTATTTCAGCTTGAGGATCTCTGAAGTTACCTTTCTCTTAAATATACTGAATTTACTGTTAAATATATCTATCTCTTTATTATTGCCACTATCAGGGGCCTATTTCATAAACGTGACAATTGTAATTTACCATGACAATTTATAATACATTGCTTGGTTTAGTTAGTTGTAAGTAAAAAATTCCAACTAAACTGAGCAATGATTATGAATTGTCATGGTAAATTACAATTGTCACGTTTATGAAATAGGCCCCAGGTCGTTATATGTTCGACACATTCGGGTTAGAGGATTATATATATATATTTTTACTCAACAATGCATGTAATATGGTCATTATTTTGACAACCTTGTTTGAGCAAAGTCGACCTTGCCGTTCTGTTTCAAGGAGCGCCCGGCAAAGTTTTGCTGGTCGCTCTAACAACAGGCCGGCAAAACATTGCCGGCCGCTATTTAGGTTTTTCAACGTTTTAAAAAATCAAATGCAAAAAGATTTTATTTAAAACACAGCTGTTTGTATTTATAGAGATAGGTTCAAAAAGATTTTATTCCATATTTGGCTGTATAGTTCCAACTACCATTGCTAAAAAAAAAAAACAAAGAAGTAACAAAAGCGCGGTTTAGTGAAAATTTTATCATTGGAAAGTCGGTGTTGAATTTTAGTAACTGTACTTTTCATAATTGTCATTTTAATTAAATTTCTAGTTAATCAATATATATTTTATTTAAATTACTTGCTGGTTTTATTTAGATTAGGTACTTGCATTTTTGAGTAAAGCACTATACAAGCCTTGGCCCACTATGACTGCTTCGTTGGTCACGCTATGTTTGCCTCGAGCTAGCCTAGCTACGCTCTAGGCCTTCCAGCTTGGCCATTATTGCAGCCCTTGCTGTCCTCGTGCTGTGCTGCACGCTCTCCGCGCTGTGTCGGCTTGGAGCTGCGCTGTCGGCCATCATCAGCGCGGCCAGCAAAGTAGTCATTATACATTGACCGCGGCAGTAATGTACTATTAAATCTATTTTTAAAGGGCTTAGTCCATTAGGATTACAGTACAAATGTTGCAGGCATACGGGACTTAAAACGCGTATTGCTATTTATAGAAGATAGCAGGTTACTGCTATAAACAGCTAAAAAACGAATGGAGTATCCTGTGAAGATATAGCAGGTCATATCTTCTGCGTCTTGCTTCCAGTGTGATCAAGTTGATCTTGGTTAAGCGATCAGTAAAAATCTCTTAAGGGACCTTATATTGCGTTAAGCCATTGCCATGTTAGCGCTTTCAAACGCTTCTTCTGAACAAGTTCGATGTTATTTTTATGAACACTGTAAAATAGGGACCATACCGGACAACAATATTCTAGTATACTTCTTGCCAAACTGCAAAACAATGTTATGGTAGTGCCAGGATTTTTTAATCACGTTAGTCGTAGTCCAATTATTATGTACCTATACAGGTGAAATTTTTCGAGTGTGTTCAAGGCCTAATACCTAAACTACTATAAATATCGAAAAATGCTTAAAGGAATCTCGGGGCCATTTTTCATAAAAACTAAAGTATACGTCATTAGATTTTTGAAAAATTGTATTCTCCTAGTCGGGAATCTTTATGTTGTGGGTAATAAATATTTTTGTACTATACTTTTGGAAAAGTCTTAAACGACCGACAAAAATATGATTTGAATTATACCAAGAACTGTAGTCGAGTAATGAGGCGTACAGAGTAATAAAAAGTGGCAAAGTTAATTTTGTTTGAAGAATGAATGTATGATTTCTCGATTTTGAATGCAGTGTCCTTAAAATACTACAGTTTTTAGGGCGTAATAGAGTTTTCTCTGAAACTTTTTTCTCTTTTGGATCGAAGTTGCCGCATTGATATAGCTTCTTAATAATAAAATCTACATTTGATTAAAAGATGCAGTTGATTCTTAACTTCTTAACATTTAGATGCATGTTCATATTATAGAACAACTACTCTATCTATTGTTAAATTAAATAAATATTAAACAAAGTTTGTTCCAATAGTAGATAGCAAATTATTACCAGAAACGTCTGCTTCTGCGTCGAGAAACTAAAGTAATTAAACCGAGTTTAATTGCTTAGCAAATAATGGTAAACTGCATGCATTGATGCTCTGAAAACATAAATAAGTTTAGTGAGAAGCTGCGCCTTGTCACTTTAATTGAACATGTTTCTAATAGATGGGAATGAGATTAGTGGAAGTGAGCAGGTCGCAGCCACTACATAGTTACGTAGCCACTACATACTTACCATAGCTACTGCATAGTTACTACATAGTGGAAAACATAAATTAGAACGCAGGAAAAGAAAGGTACTCCCCAGTCAAAAACCAAATAGTAGGTATGGTCTTATGGCTACGTCTTTGGCGTTGTATCCGGAGGTCGTAGGTTCGATTCCCACCCATAGCAAAAAAATATTAGTACGTTTCTCTGTATAGTTTACCATGGTCTAGGTGTTTATAAAATTTAATATGTATTACAATTTAATTAGTACAAGCCTAGAACTTATTATAGTTTGTGACCAGAGCAATATGTGTAAATTTTCTTACATATTATTATATACAGCTGACTTTAGTGTAAAAAAAACTTTAATTTCTCTCACGACCTTAGTCTAGAGTCTAGATTAACATATTTATCTAATATAAAAAGCCGCAGTGTAGTAACCCACAGACTTTTCCTTCAAAATTGTAACTTAACTAAAAATTTTACATTTTAACGGTTCATACAGGAGGAGTTTGAAACTGGTAAAGAGACGAAAGTAAATAAAATGTGAGGTTTTACGCTTAAACCTGTCAGTTGTAGCGTAAATTTGTTTGAAAACTTTATGTGACAAGCACAAAGACTTGACTGTCAAGTGAAGAATAAAGAAGAAAGGAAATTGTATTACTTATTCAGTTTAATGGCGTCAGTTCCACACCATGTCTTACCTCTAAAACCGTAAATTTCTTTCCTTTAAAAACTGTTGAAGAGTTAATGTATTCTTTTTATAGATTATTTACAGTAGTAGTGTAGTAGGATATCATCACGGCGCCCGAGACCGCCTAGACGGCCTCAGCGGAGGGGTTTTTAATCCCACCTCGTCGTAGCCGGTGGTATGAAATATGTATGGACATCGAACAAGTGGCTAGCTCGCCTCGATGTTTGGATAGACATAATAACACATCTATAAAGTTTCACTAGTTGGTACAGTTTCGGTTTTAGTGTTTGGGTTCACCGGTTTTCACCGTTTTCTTGTGGTAGTCTCTTTTCAGTGCGGTTACGAAACGGGCGGTTAATTTGACGATAAAGCTAGGATATTAATCAAATAGAATCGTGATGCAAATTTGTCCTTGTTCCAATTCGCATCGTTTAGCCTGCATAATGGGAGCGATCAATATTGTTAAACAACAATTTATTTATCGACCCCATTTCATGGACTTTGTAGGTAGGTACCTATGCTTAACATCAACTACCTACATACAAAGTCCCATGCTGTGCTACTGCTTAATTTGTCCCAAAGGTTTGACTGGTAGAGAATGCCTGGCGGCATTAAGTCCGCCTTTGTATTAAATTTGTGCAATACAGTTTTCAAATAAATAAAAAAGTTTTTTTTATGGCTAAGGGCCGATGTTTTAATCTTTAAATGAAGTTATTTGACATTAACGGCAGATAGATATGAAGAACTGTCTAATTTATATATTCTCCATAAGTTATCAGTTGAATAACTTTATGACGAATAAAAAAACGTTCCTAAAGTATGTAATCTTTGTGTTTATCCTTTACAAACAAACATACAATTATTTTCTCTTTTTAATATTAGTATAGATTATTATAAATTACTCGGAATCTATTCATATTCATACACAGACACCCTCCGTAGACTAGTGGTTGCGCCTTTGGCGTTGTATCCGGAGGTCGTGGGTTCGATTCCCACTCATGGCAAAAAATATTAGTACGTTTTTTTCTGTACAGTTTATCATGGTCTGGGTGTTTATAAAATATAATATGTATTATATCGTTGCTTCTGGTACACATAGTACAAGCCTAGAGCTTAGTTTGTGACCAGAGCAATATGTGTAATTTGTCCTACACATTATTTTTATTATTATTATAGGTAATATTTTATGAAAATACTGTTATATTGCCTCGGTCTGAGGCCATGTTAAGCAGTCGGTCACTGTTCCAATATACCTACCGTAAGTGTATAAGCCTACACAAACGTTGTGTGACGAGCTTGACATTTGTTCGCTGTAAACTGCGGCAGCATTTTATTATCATTTGATAATAAAATCCTTCCGCCGAGAGACTTCGAGTCTCTTTTATCTCTAGTAAGATCTTATTTAGTCCAAACACAACTGTTTTCTTCGTGCCATAAATGCACTGTAACATCACACTTTAGCAAGACAATAACAAATAATAACATAGAAAACCTATTCCATAAGTGCAGCAAACATTTCACAGAAGGGTAGTCTTAAACATAGTATAGAAAAGAAACAGTATGTTGTTGCGGAAGTGTCCTTTCTAGTAAGCTGTTCGGTAGTGTTAGGTTCGATGTCGCACCAAGCAAGGGTGCGATTTTTGAATATCAGTGGATGACTAAATATTAAAATTGTCATCGATTTCTAAAGTTCCTATTTTTGAATCTCATCGGGTGACTAAAATATCATCCCTATAATATTAAACCTACCACTCGTAATTAAAGTCACAGATGACAGCTGTTTGTTTGTTATGAAATGAGAAACTAGAACGACAAAAAATATTTTCTTCGTTTAACGAAATGAAATTAACTCTTGTCCATGATAAATGCGTAAGTTAGTACCGCGACTATCAAAAATACGAATTTTGATAAAATGTGATGATCCTAGTCATCGATGATATATTTCTCACTGATGATATTATCAAAGTCATTGATGAGATTCAAAAATCGCACCTCAGGGAGTTTTTCCTAAAGGAGAAAGGGTAGTGGGAGCGTGCTCCATAGCGAACGGACATAAAAAGTTAAAGTTAAAGAAAGACATAAAAATCAAAATTCTTTTGAAAAGACACGTCTATTATTAAAATATATCCTCATATTATAGTAGATAAACACGCACTAGGACTGCCTTTAACTGTGTTTCTACGGTTACGTATTTAATTAAAATAAAATATTTTTTCATTAATAAAATCTTATTATTTTGTGCTTAGTTAAATGAATAAAATAAAAAATACAATCGATAACTTCGTGTCATATTTTACGAAAGTAAAAAAAATCTGCAGTAGAGTGACACACCGTTTGCAGACTGAGAAAAATGGTAAGCTATTTGGAGTCGTCATTACCTTCAAATCCGTCGTAAGACAGCTAAAAAACCGGCCGTTAGGAATGAGGCGTATGTATATTTTATTACAAATCGAAATACAGATATAGCATTACCAGTAAAACATTGAGCGATGCCATTAAAACGATCTGTGAACCTCATATTTAGTCGTATATTGACGATAAAATCTATGCGAACTGTAGGTAAATATAATAATAATAATATGTAGGACAAATTACACATATTGCTCTGGTCACAAACTAAGCTCTAGGCTTGTACTATGTGTACCAGAAGCAACGATATAATACATATTATATTTTATAAACACCCAGGCCATGACAAACTGTACAGAAAAAACGTACTAATATTTTTTGCCATGGGTGGGAATCGAACCCACGACCTCCGGATACAACGCCAAAGGCGCAACCATTAGTCTACGGAGGCTGTCGAATATCGACCACTCGTATGCAGATTTTATGGGTGTTTAACAACATTTGTGTTTGGACTAAATAAGATCTTACTAGAGATAAAAAAGAACTCAAAATCTCTCGGCGGAAAGATTTTATTAGGCACCAATCGTCATAGCCGGTAATGTTCTGAGTTTACTCACTTCCGTTCAAAATGGTTACGTCTTACCGCCTGATCATTTTCGACGTAATATTTCCGTAATTCCGTACGTAACCGACTGTTGTGTATCAAAGTATACCGAGATTACAAAGCGCGTCATTTCGTCTGTTTCGTTTGAAGACGTAATATTGCTTTTCTATACTGTGTCCTAATTCTGCATGCACCTTGCAACGAGATGCGACTCCACTGAAACACCTGTACATTTTACGATAATGAATATTGCGGAGCGCGAGGCTTTTACAGAATACCGCATTTATAATAACGTCTTATGGAAAAACGTTGTAGAATATGAGGAAAGGTAGTTCTTTGTAGCTAAGTGGATCGTTTTAATAAAATATTATGCTGTAAAGCTGTTTAGTGCTTACAAGGATTTTTGAAATAGTCTCTTCTTCTTTTAGTGTAAAAGTGTTTATATTTTACTTGAAATGAAGGGATTGTTTTAGAATAAATAAATAAAATAACTTTATCTTGCAAGAATATGGTTACATATTTGACTCTTCTAATATTGTATGCATTTAAAAAAAAAAAAAAACAATTTGAAAAGCAAAAAAGTTCCTCAGTTATTTTTTTTAGTATATCGATTGATATTTTAGTATTTTTATTATACCTAGTTACTGAATAAATAGAGGTTAACAACACGACATCAATACTTGAAAATACTACAAGTTTTAGGTCCCCACAGTTCACAAACCGGTGTGACCAATGAAATTTTAATAAAAATAACGGAGAGCACGTTAAGCTGCCGTTCCCAGTTTTACTATATATCAACTTATGTTGTCAATTGTCTAGTTGAAGTTTGGATATACCTACCATACATCGATCGTGACGAGCTAGCCACTTGTTCGGTGTACGTAGACTCATACCATCGACTACGAAGTCTACGACTACCTCCACTGAGTACCCTGACGTCAGTCTAGGCAGTCTCGGGCGACCCGTGATGTCATTTATTTATTTACCTCCGTAGACTAGTGGTTGCGCCTTTGGCGTTGTAGCTGGAAGTCGTGGGTTCGATACCCACCCAAGGCAAAAAACATATTAGTACTTTTTTCTGTACAGTTTGTCATGGTATGGGTGTTTATAAAATATAATATGTATTATATGATTGTTTTTGGTACACATAGTATGATACAAACAAATAATGTGTGTTAGATGTGTTTCTTATTAGGTAAAATATATAAATTAAAGCTATAACATTTTATTGACAAATATTTCGCCTCTCTTTGGAGCGGCATCATCAGTGCAGGTTTATTATTAACTAAGAAGAAGATTGAAACAAAGAATCGTATAAAACTACTATGTATTCTTTATAAATAATAATAATTAATAAATACCATCACGGGTGCTATTTGGCTCTCGAGAACCGTTTAAACGGTTCTCGAGAGCCAAATACATATATTTTACAGAATACCGCATTTATAATAACGTCTTATGGAAAAACGTTGTAGAATATGAGGAAAGGTAGTTCTTTGTAGCTAAGTGGATCGTTTTAATAAAATATTATGCTGTAAAGCTGTTTAGTGCTTACAGGGATTTTTGAAATAGTCTCTTCTTCTTTTAGTGTAAAAGTGTTTATATTTTACTTGAAATGAAGGGATTGTTTTAGAATAAATAAATAAAATAACTTTATCTTGCAAGAATATGGTTACATAGGTATATTTAACTCTTCTAATATTGTATGCATTTAAAAAAAAAAAAAAAAAATTGAAAAGCAAAAAAGTTCCTCAAGTTATTTTTTTTAGTATATCGATTGTTATTTTAGTATTTTTATTATACCTAGTTACTGAATAAATAGAGGTTAACAACACGGCATCAATACTTGAAAATACTACAAGTTTTAGTTCCCCACAGTTCACAAACCGGTGTGACCAATGAAATTTTAATAAAAATAACGGAGAGCACGTTAAGCTGCCGTTCCAAGTTTTACTATATATCAACTTATGTTGTCAATTGTCTAGTTGAAGTTTGGATATACCTACCATACATCGATCGTGACGAGCTAGCCACTTGTTCGGTGTACGTAGACTCATACCATCGACTACGAAGTCTACGACTACCTCCACTGAGTACCCTGACGTCAGTCTAGGCAGTCTCGGGCGACCCGTGATGTCATTTATTTATTTACCTCCGTAGACTAGTAGTTGCGCCTTTGGCGTTGTATCTGGAAGTCGTGGGTTCGATACCCACCCAAGGCAAAAAAACATATTAGTACATTTTTCTGTACAGTTTGTCACGGTCTGGGTGTTTATAAAATATAATATGTATTATATGATTGTTTCTGGTACACATAGTAGAGCTTAGTTTGTGACCAGAGGGAGAGGTGTAAATTGTCCTATATATTATTATTATTAACTAACATTAGCTAAAACAAATAAAGTGTGTTAGATGTGTTTCTTATTAGGTAATATATAATAATAAAATGTTATAGCTTTAATTTATATATTATAAATTAAAGCTATAAAATTTTATTGACAAATATTTCGCCTCTCTTTGGAGCGGCGTCGTCAGTGACAGGATTATTATTAACTAAGAAGAAGATTGAAACTCATGTAAACAAAAAATCGTAGAAAACTACTATGTATTCTTTATACAATGACTAAACGGAATTTTCTCTTAAAAAAGCTAATAATTTTAAAATTATTATCAGGTCATTACCTATAGGTACTATTGCAGTTTTGCCGTATTCGATATCGACCGGTCGTTTTGTCGTACGCGGCAGAATGAGCACCCGTAGGTTTACGATAATGAATATTGCCAAACGGCTGCTGAACCATTTTCCACAAGGAAACTGTACAAATTTATTTCACTGGTAATCCTATATACCTACCAATATGTTATATTACCATTTCGTATAGAGGTTTATGATCTCATTGTGAAATAACTTAATTCCTGACCTTTTTTGGGTTCTCTAAGTTTTGAACAAAAACAAATGAACGTTTTGAACGAAAACCGGTAGGTTTACCGTATTTTAGGAGACTACTACATCGATAGTCTCCTTTCAGGGCGCGGTTAAGAAACGGGCAGTATATTTAACGATAAAGCAGCGAGAATATTAAGACGAGCGCCTGATAACATTTCCCATACATTCACGACCTATTGGTCCTAACTGTTACGAAAGTCGCTTTGCTGCCTAAATTGTAGGTATAATCTCATACGTTCTCTTTCTCTAATTGGGGGTTGGTCGGGGGGAAGATTTACATAAATGTATGGTAGAGTTACCGACTCACCGTCATGCGCGGCTCTTCCCGCGCATGACGGTGTCGTACTTTGGTACGTACGGAGAGTGATACTTTGCAGTTGAATCAGCATGAGCATCGAAGAGCCTCATCAGGCACTCCTCTTAAAATAGTAACGCAAATTCTACTCTAATACATTCTTACATACATATCATCACGGATGCCTTACGGCACCCGAGACCGCCTAGACGGCCCCAGGGTACCCAGCGGAGGGGTTTTAATCCCACCTCGTCGTAGCCGATGGTATGAGTCTACGCCGAATAAGTAGCTAGCTCGTCGCGATGTTTTAAAATAGACTCAATAACCCATCTATAAACAGTCTCACAAGTTGGTATAGTAAAACCGGGACCGACAGCTTAACGTGCTCTCCGAGACACTATAGTGGTGTTGTCAAACAAATGTACATATTTTTTTGTTAATTAAAAACTCATTGGTACACACCGGGATTCGAACCAGGGACCTAAGTGATTTTAAGTCCAAGGTCTAACCAACTTGGCCATCATGTATACTATGTATAATATGTATACTCTAATACTTACATTATTATCTCAGGAACCATTTAATATAAAGAGATACAATGTTTGTACCTATCCATAGATTCTTCGTGCCGATGCCGGGTCCATCGCGTTGTTTGGGAGGCAGGGGGGTGAACTATAGTATTTCCAGATTTAAGACCGCGAAGCGTAATAACTCTCTCCTTCACTGTGTTCACTACCCTCTTTACGCAACCAAATATGTAGGTAGGTTCTATAAGATCCTGTCACCGCCATCTTGGGAACGCGTTTTATAAAAGTTAGGTCGGCCGATCTTGTTTGTATTAACATTTGTTTTATTTCGTAGGTTGTTCGTCTATTAAATTAAAACCTTAAATTGAACCTTTTGGACCTTAGTCTTGAAAACATTTAAGTCCCTGATTCAAACCCCGGTGTGTACCAATGAGTTTTTAATCTAAACAAATATGTACCTACATTTGTTTAACAAAACCATATTATTGCCTCGGAGAGCACGTTAAGCTGTCGGTCCCAGTTTCACTATAACAACTTGTGAAACTGTTTATGGATGGTTTATAGAGTCTATACAAACATCGCGACGAGCTAGCCACTTTTTTGGTGTAGACTCATACTATCGGCTACAGCGAGGTGGGATTAAAAACCCTTCCGTTGGGTACCCTGAGACTGTCTAGGCGGTCTCGGGCGCCCTAAGGCACCCGTGATGATATGTGTGTATGTATTATTATGATTAAGTTCTACGTTGACTAACCATTTAACCGCTACTACGCATTAAGCAACTCTGCCTTAATAGTTATTTAATTTAACCTTGGTAATTCCAATTACTCATTCACAACTTTTCATTACCCACGCTTAATATCTAATTAGATACCCACCGACACAAATCTAATTTATTCTATAAATAATATTGTCTAATAAATTACTAGCCTTGGGCCGAGTTATATAACAGCTCCGTTTCAGGAATATTTGTTTGTAGGTATTAGGTAATAAATACCAAAATCCGATAACATTAAATTGCTATTTTAAATGGCAAAACTTTATGCTGAAGGGTCACGTAAAAAATGAATAATTTTCCTAAGTACCAAAATTTTACTCAAATTTTATCAGACCTCCTCAAAACTCATTATTCAAGTATTAATGTAATTTTCAGAAGTTATTAGCTGAACCATTTTTTAACCTTTAAATAAATATGTTCGATGGATTAACTTATATTTTTTACACAACGTTGCATTTCTCTAAAAAAATGTTTTTATACTTATAATTTTTAAACCGAAGTTTTTAGGAGAACAGGAAATCGTAGTGTTTCGCAATAATGGAATTTCGGAACATAAAGCAAATTTTATTAATCATTTATTTACAAAACTTTACAAAATATATAATAAATTAACCTAAAACAATAACTTATAATAATTTTATGAATTATATTTACGCAACTTCGTAACTTTAACCGTTTACGCAGCGGCAGTTTAAAAAAAAAATCTTTTCCCGTTTTTACACGTTTGTAACATTTTTCATTGATGCTCCGCTTCTATTGATCATAGCGTTTATACAGCCTATAGCCGTCCTTGATAAATGGGCTATCCAACACTAAAATGCATGCATATCATCACGTCATCCCACCTCGTCGTAGCTGATGATAATACTAAAATAATTTTACAAATCGAACCATAGTTCCTGCGATTAGCGCGTTCATTCATAAAAACAAACTTTTTAGCTTTATAATATTGGTATAGATTTGTTGAGTATACTGTAAGAGTATATAGGTATACATTTGTTGAGTATACTGTAAGAGTATATAGGTATAGATTTGTTGAGTATACTGTAAGAGTATATAGGTATAGATTTGTTGAGTATACTGTAAGAGTATATAGGTATACATTTGTTGAGTATACTGTAAGAGTATATAGGTATACATTTGTTGAGTATACTGTAAGAGTATATAGGTATACATTTGTTGAGTATACTGTAAGAGTTTATAGGTATACATTTGTTGAGTATACTGTAAGAGTATATAGGTATACATTTGTTGAGTATACTGTAAGAGTATATAGGTATACATTTGTTGAGTATACTGTAAGAGTATATAGGTATACATTTGTTGAGTATACTGTAAGAGTATATAGGTATACATTTGTTGAGTATACTGTAAGAGTATATAGGTATACATTTGTTGAGTATACTGTAAGAGTATATAGGTATACATTTGTTGAGTATACTGTAAGAGTATATAGGTATACATTTTATTTCACTGAATGTGTGTAGGTACACATTATATACCTATACTTTTTTTTAATACGTCTCTACTTAACTGTTCCTCAAGATACAGGTTCCTCAAAGTACGTTATGTGTTGTTTTGTTTAGTTATCCTAGTTTTAAATTTAATTTGTCTTGTACTATTTTGATTTGTTATAAATAAATAAATAATTAAATTGTATAAAATAGCAACATAAAAAAAAACAACTTGTGAAACTGTTTATAGATGGGTTATTGATAATAATTAATATCAGACAAAATCACAGCGAAGCGGTAAAATATTTATTTGTATATTGAAATTTAGTATCAAAGAATCTAGCCATTCATTGGCCATTAAGAAGTAAATTATTATATGAATGGGTTTTATATCGATGTTTGTTTACGTTAATATCTTAATATTGCCCACAGCATAATTTATTTTATAAATTAAGATGATATACTGTTTATTTTCCTTTATTATTTATTTTTTATATTATTTATTTATGTTCACACCAGGTTCCTAACAGGTTTCCTTTATTACTGTTTTTTTATCTATAACTGTTAGATATGATTTAATTTTAGTTGTGTTAAACTTATTATAATATTATATATATATATATCTTCACGGGTGCCTTACGGCGCCCGAGACCGCCTAGACGGCCCCAGGGTACCCAGCGGAGGGGTTTTTAATCCCACCTCGTCGTAGCCGATGGTATGAGTCTACACCGAACAAGTGGCTAGCTCGTCGCGATGTTTTGGATAGACTCAATAACACATCTGTAAACAGTTTCACAAGTTGGTGTAGTGAAACCGGGACCGACAGCTTAACGTGCTCTCCGAGGCACTATAGTGGTGTTGTCAAACAAATGTACATAAATTTTTAAATTAAAAACTCATTGGTACACACCGGGATTCGAACCAGGGACCTAAGTGTTTTTAAGTCCAAGGTCTAACCAACTCGGCCACCACGTAATATTATATTCGTATTATATTATATTCCACGTATTATATTCTAGATCATTTTTTTGATAAAATAAAGGTTAAAAAGAAAAAACATTGAAAACTAAATAGAATAAAAAACTTTACTTAATAGGTTGTGTTTACCTATTAAAATAATAGTAAAATAATTTAATCATCATAACAGATATATCTAAAAGGAATATAGTGTACGTTAAGCTGTCTCAGTTTCACTATGCCATCTTGTGACATTATTTATAGAGCTTATCTTACACCGCGACGAGCTGGCCACTGGTTCGTAGTAGACTTAGAATATCATCGATTACTACGAGGTGGGAATAAAACCCCATCGCCGGGTACTCTGAAGGCTGTATAGTAGTTCTCTGAAAGGTATCCGTGATGGTACTTTTGCTTACCTTTCGAACCTTTTAAATGAATCATAGAATCGTTCCAAACAGGAGATTGCTCTTATATTTTATTGTAGGTATTAAGTATTTATTTTGAACAAAACCACAAGGTATTTTACCTTTATTTCCAAGGTAAAGGAGATCGTAATTGAAAAAAATAAAAGGAATCTCTTGCTGAAAACGTGCACACTCATTCGTAAAAGGGCAAAATTGATTATTTGAAGCGGAAAGAATTTTATTTATTGGCCCTTTTCAATATAATTTGTATAGTCCCAACATTTTGGATTAAATACATTGGCCTATTTCAACGGGTTAAGGTACAATTTGAATTAATAATAATAATAATAAGCCTTTATTTCCAATACCAGTAAGATAAAAAATACAAAAGGTTAGAAACGATGCTATGTTATATAACTTAATGTCTATATCTTATATATATATATATATTATGTACAACACTTTAAATAAATAACACTATAATTATCACTGAATTCACTATGAAAATGTATATCACGAAATATCTGATGTGGTAGAATTTTTGTAATTATAATGTATTAACGAGTTATGTAAAATTTGTGTTGGTGTGGTGTGTGCACTTAGCTGTCGGGTATCGGCACCCATCTTCGGGTGTAGGCCTCCTCCATCTGCTGCCAGATGCGGCGGTCCGCGGCCTGTCTGCACCAGGCGGCGCCGGCCACGTCCACGATGTCGTCCCGCCAGCGGCAGGCGTGACATTATTTATAGAGCTAATCTTACACCGCGACGAGCTGGCCACTGGTTCGTAGTAGACTTAGAATATCATCGATTACTACGAGGTGGGAATAAAACCCCATCGCCGGGTACTCTGAAGGCTGTATAGTAGTTCTCTGAAAGGTATCCGTGATGGTACTTTTGCTTACCTTTCGAACCTTTTAAATGAATCATAGAATCGTTCCAAACAGGAGATTGCTCTTATATTTTATTGTAGGTATTAAGTATTTATTTTGAACAAAACCACAAGGTATTTTACCTTTATTTCCAAGGTAAAGGAGATCGTAATTGAAAAAAATAAAAGGAATCTCTTGCTGAAAACGTGCACACTCATTCGTAAAAGGGCAAAATTGATTATTTGAAGCGGAAAGAATTTTATTTATTGGCCCTTTTCAATATAATTTGTATAGTCCCAACATTTTGGATTAAATACATTGGCCTATTTCAACGGGTTAAGGTACAATTTGAATTAATAATAATAATAATAAGCCTTTATTTCCAATACCAGTAAGATAAAAAATACAAAAGGTTAGAAACGATGCTATGTTATATAACTTAATGTCTATATCTTATATATATATATATATATTATGTACAACACTTTAAATAAATAACACTATAATTATCACTGAATTCACTATGAAAATGTATATCACGAAATATCTGATGTGGTAGAATTTTTGTAATTATAATGTATTAACGAGTTATGTAAAATTTGTGTTGGTGTGGTGTGTGCACTTAGCTGTCGGGTATCGGCACCCATCTTCGGGTGCAGGCCTCCTCCATCTGCTGCCAGATGCGGCGGTCCGCGGCCTGTCTGCACCAGGCGGCGCCGGCCACGTCCACGATGTCGTCCCGCCAGCGGCGGCGCGGCCTGCCGCGCGGTCTCTTAGACTCGCGCGGGTATCAATGAAGCACACGCTCACTCCAACGGCCGTCGGTCACTCGCGCGACGTGTCCTGCCCATCTCCATTTTAGTTTGCATGCTAGTGTAGCCGCGTCTATTAAGTTTGTTTTATTTCTAATATCCTCGTTTCGGTATCGATCGCTTTGTCTTATATTAAGCATACTACGTTCTATGGCTCTTTGAAACACTTGTAGTTTTTGTATATTATTTCTAGTTAGGGCCCAACTCTGACAGCCATATAGAAGTGTAGGCAATACTGCACTATCCATCGCTATTTTTTTTAATGTTATAGGTATTTTTGATTTAAAAATATGTTTAAGAGACCAATATTTGTTCCACGCCTTCTTTATTCTAATGTCCAGTTCTTTCGTAGATTGCTCATGAAAACTAATACTTTGACCTAAGTATGTATATTCATCTACGTATTTTAATTTATTATTTTGAATTGAGAGTGATTTTTGAATGCTATTTGTCATCAAACGTGTCTTTTCAGGATTCATGTGTAGGCCGCAGTGGAGACTTTCAATGTTAAGTGTCTGTAGCATGAGTTCTAATTGTTCAGCGTTTTCACTAAATATCACAATATCGTCCGCAAAGCGCAAGTGATTTAAATATTCTCCGTTAATATTAATGCCGAGCTGGTCTCAGTTTAATTTTGAAAATATATGCTCTAGCAGGGCTGTGAACAGGTTTGGGGATATTGGATCTCCTTGTCTAACTCCCTTTTCAATATTGAATTGGGGTCCTAGTCTATCCATATTTATACTAGCTTTACTATTTTGATATATGTTTTGAAGTAAGGTAATGTAACCAGCTGGTACTCCCTGGGTGTTCAATGCTGTCCACAGCGTGTGGTGTGATATAGAATCGAATGCTTTAGAATAATCTATGAATGCTATGTATAGAGTTTTTCCATATTCATTGTATCTTTCTATTAATTGAGTTATTGTAAAGATGTGATCTGTCGTGGAAAATTTTGACCTAAAACCGGCTTGTTCCTTTGGCTGATTATTATCCAATATAGTTTTAATTCGTTTTAATATTATACCCGTAAACACTTTATATAGTACTTGCAGTAGGCTAATAGGTCTCTAATTTCCGATGTTCAACGGGTCACCTTTTTATATAGTAATGTTATAATAGAAGTTTGCCATTGAATAGGAATAGTTTTTTTGGGAAACTATTTCATTGAATAGTGTAGTTAGTATTGGTGTTATTGGCTCAATTATAGCTTTTAGAGCATCATTCGTAATACCGTCCTCTCCTGGACTTTTCGCATTTTTAAGGACAATATTGCTCGGTGTATTTCGGCGGATAAAATTGGTGGTATTTATTCACTGATGTTGCTATTAAAAATGCTATCTCGGAAATCAATATCATTTGTATCATGTGTATAAATATTTTTATAATACTCTGTGGCCGTTTTAATTATGCTTCTACGATTTGTAATAATATTATTGTCGTTATCTTTAAGTGATGATATCCAAAGTTTTTCATTTTTTAGAATGTTATGCGATCTCTTCACCGATCTCTTTTGTTTTAATTCTTGTTCAATAATTTCTATTTTATACTTTTTTTTGTTGTTTAATATTTTTCTTTTAATTAATTTGTATAATTTGGTAAGTTGTTGCTTATCTTCACGACTTTTATTTGTTTTGTTTTTTAAAAAACTTCTTTTTTCTATAAGATCTTTTATGTCTGTTGAGATTATGCGATTGTTAATGTTGCTGTGTATTTTGTTCTTTGTTAGTTCTCTTTGACACTTTTTAATGTTGTTTACTGTATTAGTTTAGACAGTTTGCATATTTTTACCAGTTAATTTACATTCTTCGTTCAATTTTATAAATTGGTTTTTTATTGACTCCTTTTCTATGGGCGTTATTTATTTGGTTTTTTTACCATACGAAGCACGTGATTTTTTAATTTTACCTAAAATACTGAAGTTAGAGCGCACGAGGCGATGGTCTGTGGGAAATGCGGTGTGTATTATGTCTATGTTTTGTATATTTTTGATATTATTGGTAAGAATGAAGTCTATTTCGTTTCTAATAATGCTATTAGGCGCCATCCATGTCTTTTATCAGGTTTTTTAAAGAAAGTATTTGTTAAACATAGTTTATTTTCAAGACAGAACTGGATTAACATTTCACCTCTGGCGTTCCTCTTACCATAACCCCACTTGCCTATTATGTGCCCATCGTCACTTGTTGGCTGACCTATTTTTGCATTAAAATCTCCCATTACCAGCGTACAAGAACTAGTGTTATCTAATGCGCGCTTGATATCTTTGTAAAATATTTGCATTTCATAATCGTTAGCCTTATGTGTAGGTGCATAAACTTGTATTATATTAATTTCTTGATTTTCTATAATTATATCTAGTCTTGTAACTCTATCGGAAATGGGTAAAAAATTTGAAATGTATTCTTTAAGGTATTTCTTTACCATGAATCCTACCCCGTTGGTGCCTCCTTTTACTCCAGTATACAAAAATATATAAGAATCTGTTTCCACTACATGTGTGCCCTCTTTTTTTATTTCTGATAATCCTATAATATAATATTAAATGGGATTTAATATTTTGTAAAGCAAATTCCAATTGATTCTGTCTATCGTCAGCTACCAAAGATCTTATGTTGTATGTTGCAATTAATAAGTTAGAAGCCTTTATTTTGTTATTTTTTTTTTATGTTGGTCTTATGCTCCCACGGCGACCACCCGGATTGGGAAATATTATCATTGGTGTGAGTGTAAGTTATTGTATTTTGTTTCTTTTCGTATTTCGGTGCATTCCGGTTTATTTCACTTATTTCGTTTTTGTTAGTATGTTTCTGTAATTGCTATTTTTCAGAAAGGTTGTCATTTATTGTTTGTTGTATGTTCCTTGTAGGTGTTATATATAATATAATAATAATATGTGGTCCAAATTACACATATTGCTCTGGTCACAAACTAAGCTCTAGGCTTGTACTATGTGTACCAGAAGCAACGATATAATACATATTATATTTTATAAACACCCAGACCATGACAAACTGTACAGAAAAAAACGTACTATTTTTTTTTTGCCTTGGGTGGGAATCCAAACCACGACCTCCGGATACTACGCCAAAGGCGCAACCACTAGTCTACGGAGGCTTTCAAATTAAAAAGTAAACTTAAGTGCACAGGAAATTGATTCGCGAACTGGCACAAAACATATTAATGTTACTTTCAATGATAATAAAGTTTTTTTTTATAAAAAAAAACATGGAGGTGTAGATTTTACTTCTACTGGATCCTAATTACATAATTTCTTTATAAAAAAATCTGCAAAAATCTGAAATGACAACTAAAGTAATATTTTTAGAATCATAAATAAAACTTTGATTGTCCTTTGGAAAGTTAATATATTTTTTATAAACAGACTAATATAATTATATATATTTTATATATAATTTTATATCTAATTAGGATTGAGTAAGTAATATTTACATCTACATGTTTTTTTTTTTAACTTTAATACCACTGAAAACAACATTTAGACGTTTTTAGAGACATTCGAGTTCGCGAATCCATTTCCTGGCTTCTATAAAAATATTACCTACACAGTTTTTTTATATGTATAAGAATTTATAAATATTAAAATTATTATGACGATCAAATTGCAATGAAAAAAACCCTGGAGGGCAGGACACCCTTTCATGGCAAGATAAGCTGCTGAGCTATCCAGGTTCAAGGGACCCTTGACCCTTCAGGATTTTTTTTTACACATTTTTTTTTTGGCCACTGCCTGTGACTTATCTAACTGATGTTAAGCATGCTTACAAAATTGATCGAATCTTCCACTATGCCGGCCATGTGAGTTATTTATAGATATTTATATCTTTAAATTACTCTACATTAGAGAGGTCTTAAATTTGTTATACCTACTCTATATAATAAGGGTGCCGGGTTCGAGTCCTCACCAGAAAAATTGTTGTTATACTTTCAATATGATAAGAAATTAATAGAATACTAGAATTTGTAAATTATATTTTTGGAAAACATAATGCCTATTATACATTGGAGATAAATAATAAAATAATATTTTATTTTTAATTAACAATTTATTATTATAATATAAAATTATATAAGTATGGAATATTATTTTTGCACACACCCACAGCCTTTTCATTAAATTAATAATACATTTATTTATTTATATATTGAATTTTTTGCTAAAGTTGTATTGATTAATTTAATTTATAATTTACTAGATGCTAAACTCTCTAATAGCGGCACTATGTCACCCAAACTTGAGGCGTAAAAATCTGGTTTTATATTCTTATGTTCCATCATTTGTTCTTTAGAAGTATTGGTTAATACTAACAAAGTTTTGAAACCGCAAGCTTTTCCTAATCCAATGTCTTGTTCTATCCTGTAAATAAAAGTATGTGTTGAAACAATGAACTTAGGTAATTAAATCGCTTATTTAATTTAACTTTTTATGGGGTCATGTTTTATATACCTAATACTGCCCGCAACTTCGTAAGCTTCTTTATTTTGAAACAAAACAATAATATTTGCTATTGTTTTTTAATCTATACTAATCTATACTAATATTATAAAGCTGAAGAGTTTGTTTGTTTGTTTGTTTGTTTGTTTGAACGCGCTAATCTCCTAAACTACTGGTTCGAATTGAATAATTCTTTTTGTGTTGGATAGTCCAGTTATCGAGGAAGGCTATAGGCTATATAACATCACGCTACGACCAATAGGAGCAAAGATATAGTGGTAAATGTGTAAAAAACGGGAGAAATTATTTCATCTTTGAAGCCTTCCGTTGCGTGCGCCGTGAAAACGGTTCAAGATACACAAAAAATATGTATTAAAGAATAATCTAAATATATATAACTCAAAGGTGACTGACTGACATAGTGATCTATCAACGCACAGCCCAAACCACTAGACGGATCGGGCTGAAATTTGGCATGCAGGTAGATGTTATGACGTAGGCATCCGCTAAGAAAGGATTTTGATAAATTCTACCCCCAAGGGGATAAAATAGGGGATGAAAGTTTATATGATAAAAAAATAACTATTCCACGCGGACGAAGTCGCGAGCACAGCTAGTATATTAATAATTTAATTCATATTAATATGTTAATTCAATCCTGCGATAATTCGAAACTCTTTGTAATTCAAAGTTATTACGAGTTCCCTACAAAATCTCTTATATTATATTTCTAACTAAATCAATACATTTTTATGCACTTGGTTGGAATGGTTTTATGTATTCGAACGAAAAAATCATTGCTTTGTAATAAAACGATGCGAGGTTCGAAGTGATCGGCGTCAAACACGCGGAAATTCAAAGTTGCAGAGAGAAAGTTTGACATATACCTACTTCCTAAAGATCGTAAGTACATTTTGAGACCAGTTCAAACTTGTATCATTGTACATGAGCCTTTGTTTTTGTTAAGATTAGTTTGACACACACTTCCGCAAGAAAAAAATCAAAACCATTTATAGAAAATGTCAAATACTCGATAATTCGTAATATTTTAAGAGTCCCTCGAGTAGACATGTGACAATCGCGAATGATTCAATCATTTAGATATGGTATTGTCAACTGACCCAGATAAAGATTCACCGAGATAAAAAACATTCGCTACTTTTGATTGAGACACAATATGCCGACCGAACGAAAGCAAACTGATATAGATTGACATGGGACCGATTGAACTCCGCGACCGAACGAAAGCAAACTGATACAGATATGATCGAAGGATAAAGATACATATGGGACCGAAAGGAAACAAAAGACACACTGATATAAACGCAATATGTTTCAATAGCAGACCGAACGGAATTCGCAACCGATAACAATTATCTACCGATAGAAATTCCGTTCATTTTGTGTATTGTACGTGCGTGCGTGATGGTGGCTTGTCATTTAGGGTTATTTTTGTGGTCAGTATTGACTCAATAATATGAGAGCCGTTAGTATAATTATATTACCATACCCCCCCCCCTTTTTTGTACTATATTTATTTAATTTTTTACTCTTTTTTGTTTTTTTTGTCGTTCTTGTGACCTGTCATTACGGGGTATTTTCGTGGTTAGTATTGACTAAATATTGTTAATGCCGTTAGTACAAATATATTACCATACCCCCCCCCCTTTTTTTTTGCTTGTTCTCGTAATTTTTTTGTATCTTTTTTGATAGAATACTGGGAATCCAATCGCCACTGCCAATGAAACAATTGAGATCATATCCTGAAAAATTAGTGATTGTCACATTACTACCCTCGAGTTTCGAATTAACGAGACTTTCTTTTGTACCTACTTTTACTAATGTAAAGTAATTATGTTAACTATAGCTACCATGCCCGCATAGGCCTTTTTATTATATATTTAAAACCCTAATTTATAGGTATAATTTTGGGGGGTTTAGTAACAATTCTTAAAGTTGCCAAAAACATACCTAACATAAAACTTTATACGAAAAAAAAAATCTCAAAAATTCAATAAAAAATCGAAATTATTTTAATGCAGTTTTATGTCATAAAAATATATCCAACTTGGCTTCATAGATCATTTATTTCTATCGGGTATAGGAATATAAAAACTTTTCCTAAGAGACTTTAAAACACATACAGATATATACACAAAAGACCGCATATAAATCGGTCCAATAGTTTTTTAGTAATGCCCCGACAAACAAACAAACAGAGAGACAGACACGAATTCGAAAAATAATAAATTATTGTTCTATAGCCTATTTAGAGTCTACGATGTACTTTGGGCTAATTGCGGTTCGGCTGATAAAATGCATAGAAAAAAAATGCCTCCTCCATACAAACTAGTAATGAAACAATCAATATGTATGGGGAAGCCAACTTTTTTTTCATTTGCGAAACATGTTTCCATGACAAAAGTTGTTCGATTTGATCAGCAGAACCACATATTACCCCAAAGTACAACCTTTAAAAGTCACCCTGTCTGTAATTATAATGTAGCAGGTATATATTAATTTTATTGTATGTATGTTGTTTGGTATCAACAAACATATTTTTATTCATTCATTTCAAATATTCTTTGATTCTACGTTGAATCAGCAATTTGTAATACTTTCCAAATAAAACTCACATATCTCCGATGAACAATACTCTCCCGGCATTGGTCACTCCTCCTCGTTTCATCGCGAATTCCCCGAACATTTTTCCGGGTTTCCCCAAAAGAATAGGTTTACGGTTGGTCTGTTCCTCCACTATTTCTGTGAATACCCCCGTTCCTAAAATGCAGATGAAATAGGGAAATATAAGTTTAAACCACGTTTAACGTTCTACATATAAATATGACGTCCTATAAAAAAATAAAAAAATGTTAACAAAATATTCCATCTACTAAGTATGAAAATACAAAACTTGAAAATTGTTATTATTTTTGTTAATAAAACTTACAAAACATAATGCCTATTATAAAAGCTAGATAATAATAAAAATAAAATTAATGAATATAATTCATTGAGTTTCTCTGGAGCCGCGCAGGTGCCAAAACTGCAGCCGCATTGCCTCTTTGAATTTTTAGCCCTATGCGTTGTAAAAAGTAGGCTCTAGTCGGTAACTTTATTTTTCTATTAACAATTTTCCCATTGGTTGAGAAAATGCTAAAGCATCAGGTGACCAAGGGCCTAAAGTTTCTACCGCAAAGGTCAGAAATTCAAAGTGGTCTGCGAGCTGGAAATCTTTATCATATTTCAATTTCTGCGGCCCCAGAGGAAACAGAGGTGAGCTGTAGATTAGATGGAGCTAATGTGTCCGTGCAGGTGGCGTCGCACACTAATAGATCGACCCTTACACCACGGGACTATGGTCATACCGTCAAGCCTTTTGCCATCGTCACGACTCTCTCCTGGTGGCTAAATTTTTGTTAATACAATACTTTATTTTTCTTTTATTCAACTAAATATTAAGTTGCATAGGTGAAATATTAAGATTTTAATATTTAGTAATTTTGATATAGAGGTATATTTTGTTTTTTCGAAATTTTCGAAAAAGGAATTTTAGGGAAGGAACGGTTAAAAATATCATTTTTGTTCTAAAAAAAATCGCAGAGAGTGTTAAGCAACAAATTAAAGTATTTTTTACCTAAACATAAACATCCTTTAGTAAGAGGAACAGTTTTGTCTGATGCACCATTAATGAAGATAACATCAGGACGTTTTAAATAAGTGATAGCCTTGTATAGCTTCGGCAAGTTAACAAGGAAGTCGCTATCAAAAACCACTGCACCGATTTCTGGATCGTCTTCGAGATATTGTATAAAGTCCCCATAGTATTCGCATCCAATTTCTGGCTAAAAGGTGTTTGAAAAGTAAATTTTAAGATTTTCTAGTTCGATTGTAGAACAAACTTAGGTGCCATTTTACGGTTGATTACTCAATGGTGAAATGAAATTGTTTAAATGATTTTTTTTTTAATTAGAAATAGTGAAAATGGTGGTCTTTTGTTTTAACTGAAAAAACGCGCGTCTTTTAAGGGCTCTGTAATCGACTTGACGCCCATACAAACGTACTTCCAATATTACAACTTGACCGTTAGTCGAAGTTGTTACCAACTTGACCGTTAGCTGCTAATTAGCAGCATAAAAATAATAATTGAGCGCAAAAATATTTCTGCTGAGGGTAATAAATATTTTTGTATGATAATATTAAAAAAAAAAAATCTGATATCGAAATAAAATAAAAACCCAATACAGAAAGATTAAGAAATACAATGAACGGTTTTATTTGTGTGGCGGTTGAAACCTTCACAAAGCGTTGCCACCATCTCCGACTGCTCTCCTGTGGCCTTATTCCAAGATTGCAACCGCTAAACACGACAAGACGTTGCGTGAACTATAAATATGGAAATATAAGTTCTATTCCAATGTTTATATAGTCTGTATTAGGTTGGCTATAATAATGCCGCCATCTTGAAATACACGAATTCTTCGCAAGTTTGAACATTGGAATTTCAACTCTATAATTAACAGAATAGAACATTTCAATAGTTATAGTTTACGCAACGTCTAGTCGTGTTCAGCGGTTGCAAACTCGGAATAAGGCTCCTGGTACATTCGTAATAACTCAAACTCAAAATGTTTATTGCATACTAAAGTGTGGTCTTAATAATTAAACATAAGTTTAATAATTTAGTAGCCTTCCTCAGGCACTGCAATATGTGGCAACATTATAGACATATTCATACAATAAAAAACATGAATTTAGTACATACAAAAAAATACATAACACCTAGTACAAGTTATATTCGGTAGCAATATATCTATAAATCATGGCTGTTTATTAAACTGGTAAATGTCATGTTATAATTATTATATAGTATTATACTCACGCCATATTTACATTTTAATCCATAAGATTCCATGATAGATTGTGTTTGTTTGCAGGCCACACAATAAACGTGTTTATCAAATCCCTTGGACGATAAATATTCTGAAATCGCTATCGATGGATATGTGAGATTTTCCTGCAAAAAAAATAATTATTTATTTAAAATACTTTATTGCAATATTACATAACAAAATTGTACATAGGTATTTTGCATAGGGTTTAGTATTTAAATTATTCGCCGCTCTATTTTTTTATGAGCACGGCATAGGCGTAGCGAGGTACGGGCAGGGAGGGGCAGCTACCCCCTTAAAAGAGCAGTCGTTTGCTGGTAAACTGTAATTATGACGAGCTTCATAGCTTGCGATGCTTTTATAAGACCAAATAAACTAAGTCTGCCACCCCCTATATAAAATCCTGGCTACGCCCTTGGAGTACGGTATAAGACTTTGTATCTACATGATGGTAAGCAGACTTACATAGTCCATGAATGAGGTTGATACATTGTTGTTTAACATTATTGATCTCTCCCACTATGCCGGCCAAATTATTTGGTTACAAAATGGGCGGCGACAAAAACGTATTAGCTTTACGAGTCTATTTTAATGTCTTCTGTGCTATATCGTCAAATCAATCGCTCGTTTTGTAACCGCACCATGAAAGAAGACTACCAACTCGACAAGAAATCGATGCAGAGTAGTCTCTGGAAAACAGGTGAACCCAGAGACTAAAAACCGAAACTGTCCATGTCAAAACCTTTGGCGGTATTATTATATATACTTGAAATATGTAAAGCTCGAGGAGAGTTTTGTTTAGCTTTAGCTTTTTCCACCAGAGATGAGCTATGCTACGTTACTATGGATACGTTTGATATCCACTAATCATATTCATTGGTCTACATGGCATAGCACTGGTGGAAAGGGGTTCTACAAAGCTATGTTTTATACATGAATATATGCGTGCTATACTCCACCGGTACCCGTGCCATCCCTGCTGTTGATACATCGCATAGCACTAGTTCCGCATCTTCCTCGCACAGCTACCTTGCGGCGGCGCATCTTCGTAACATATCTTACTCGCTCAGATACATAGCTAGCACCAGTAAAAATGGTCATATAATATGTAGTTTCGTAGCTTAGCTCTAGCATCCTCGCATGGAAGCTGCACATCTCTGGTGGAAAAGCAGCCTTAACGTATTTCAATATCACTTTATTTTGATTATAATTTTTTATTCAATATTATTATTGTTCACATTAATTAGATACAATCTTATGTTTAGCAGATAATCATACTTTTATTTGTGCACTTTGGTTTTTAAGTGCACAGGAAATGGATTTGCGAACTCGAACGTCAAAACACATCTAAATATTGTTTTCAGTGATATAAAAGTTTTTTTTGGAAAAAAAAATAACATGCGAGGCGTAGATTTTACTTACTCGAATCTTAATTACATTTTTTTTATACTGTTAATTTTTAAGTGACACCTAAGGTAATATTTTTAGAATCATATTTCAAATTGTTTATCTAAAGATTCACAAAATATTAACATAAAAACTACTTAATAAATGATTAAAAACTAAATTATTTACAAATTAAAAACCTAAAAAATTAAGACCGTCTGATGGGCGTAGTGTGCCGAGGACACTCGCGGCGTTTCCCCGTTGAATAGCGAGGCTGACTCTTTGAGCAAAGTATTCTCTACTCAGGTCACCCCCGTCGCTGAGCGAAATTATTTGCCAAGTTCGCGGGAGAACGCAAGAGCATCCTCGGACCACGGGCCCATCGTTTCAACTGCAAATGGAATGAAATGGTGATTGGTGTTAATTACCTCGTACTTGTGACGTTTTAGACGTGCTGACTGAAACTAGTGCGCGGCCACGCTTATACGGGATCAATGACATCGTCATCATCCCGTCAATGACGCTTGCCATCAGACCTAAATATTGGTTGTCTTTTCAAAAGTTAATAGATTTTTTTATAAAGAGACTATCAGCAGGGTGATTACGCGTCTTAAGTTCGCTTGCACGCCAATCGTTATGACGTCATTCTGACGTAGTCAAGCTTGGCTTCTTAACAATGGCTCCAAAAAATTACGTCATAACGATTGGCGTGCGAGCGAACTTAAGACGCGTAATAACCCTGCTGATTAGTATCGAGTAGGTAATACTTACAACTCCACATTCTTTTTCTTTCTCAAAAAAAAACTTTATTATCACTGAAAACAACATTTTAACGTTTTTAGACGTTGGAGTTCCCAAAACCATTTTCTTACTTCTAAATTTATACTTACGACTCCATTTTCTATTCCACAAGCATCGAACAGTTTCTTATAGTTCTCAGTTGGTCTCAAACTATTGTTTGATACAAAATGTACTGTTTTTCCTAAACTTTTCGCTATTTTGAAGAATTCGCCAGTTCTGGGTAGAGGTGTCTTTGACCATACGACCCCTACAAAATATAAATTTTAAGTTTAACATCTCCGTAGACTAGTGGTTGCGCGTTTGGCGTTGTACCTGGAGGTTGTGGGTTCGATTTCAAAAAAATAAAAAATAAATTGTTTGTTTTTCTGTACAGTTTGCCATGGTGTGGGTGTTAATAAAATATAATATGTATTATATAGTTGTTTCTGGTACACATAGTACAAGCCTAGGGCTTAGTTTGTGGCCAGAGCAATATGTGTAAATTGTCCTAAAAAAATATATCTATTTTCTTAAAGCGTGGTAGCGGTTAAATCGCAAATCAAAGTCCAAATAAGTTAAGTTTATATAATAAACGTGTGGCTAAAATTAACCGATATTTGACTTTTACCATCTATTCATTTATTTTATATTAAATTACATTTAGGCAATTTTATGTTGTTATAATGATCAAGACTTCGCTTATTCATTAAAAATATTAAATCCCTACGTCAATTTAACGTTGGTTAGGTATCAGTAACCGTGGACCTAAGTGGATAAATTGCAATTTTTTTTCCAAGCTAGACCATTTCAAATTTGAATTTCTTTTGACCTATCTAAACTTCTTTATGAAGATACAGGTTATGTAGTAGCTTTAAATCACTGGTCCGATTCACTGGCACGCTAATAACGTCGCCGCGCCGTGAGATTTTTAAATTGCCCTTTTTGATTCGGGCCAGTGATTGTGAAAATAATATTCATCGTTAATAGGGATGATATCGTGATTCGTACTAAGGTAAAATAATAAATAAAAAAATCATAACGGGTACCTTACGGCGCCGGGACCGCCTAAACGGCCTCAGGGTACCCAACGGAGGGGTTCTTATTCCCACCTCGTCGTAGCCGATGTTATGAGGCTACAAACCAAGCTCGCCGCGATGCTTGGATAGACTTAATAACCCATCTATAAACAGTTTCACAAGTTGGTATAGTGAAACTGGGGCCGACAGCTTAACGTGTTTACCGAGGCACTATAGTGGTGTTGTTAAACAATTAAAAGCTCGTGGTAGGTACACACCGGGGTTTTAACCATGGACCTAAGTCTAAGGTCTAACCAACTCGGCCAAACTCGTACTAAGTTATATATTTTTGTTAATCAAATTATTAATTTTCAAATGCTACATATAATAACAATAAACTACAAAACATAAATAAGTTATACTAATAAAATAAAAACTATACCTAAATTAAACATAATAATAATAATGAAATATATATATATATATAATTTGCATTTATTTAATACTTCATTGCAAAAATCGATTAAAGGCTCTGCAGTCGTTTTGGAGTACGCATACAAACGTATATCCAATATTACAACTTTATTGTTAATAGAAGTTAAATTATTTTTTTGGTAATTGTACCCAAAAATCTTTTTGTTGTAGGTAACAAATTATTTTTTTATTACATTTATATTAGGTAGGTACTTATTAAATATTTTTTGTATTTTTTTTTCTAATTAAAAAAAGAAAGAATATCCTACACAGACAAATTAATTGTTATAATGACAAAAATATTATTTTATTTCTGCGATAAACAGTAGTCGAATAATACTGAAAGTGCAAAAGCGCAGACTTCGCGATTGCGAACGCAGTGTCCTTAAGGTCTTTCTCGTTTTACCCTTTTCTTAAACATTATTTAATGTTATATTAAATAAATAAATAAATTAAAAATCTTAATTTTATAACACCTCTATTGTACATAGATCATTATCTACCAGCTAACCTGTAGGAGATCACAAATGACAGGCAGAGTGCCGTTCGGAAAATTAAGACCGAGTTGCACCAAAGTGTCCGTTAAAGTAATTGTAACGACTAAAGTTAAAAATGGCGTCGAAAATTAAACATTCGACGCCATTTTTAACTTTAATCGTTAAAATTACTTTAAAGGGCACTTTGGTGCAACTGATACAAATTTTAGTAAACTCAAACGCAAAGTAATAGTTAGAAAACTCACAGTAGGGGTACAGATATTATATTATAGTTTAGTTAAGACTTTTGCATCGATTTGTTATTAAGGTAGTTTCTTTAAGGATGCGGTTACGTATCTGGAAATAAATCTGACGGTAAAGCAGCAGGGCTATTAGAGTATACTCTAAATGCAAATTCGTCTGTCGCCGCCTGTTTCGTAATCGCATCAATTTATATACGTGGTGGCCGAGTTGGTTAGACCTTGTACTTAAAAACGCTTAGGTCCCTAGTTCGAATCCCGGTGTGTCGTTGAGTTTTTAATTAAAAAATGTATGTACATTTGTTTGACAACACCACTATAGTGCCTCGGAGAGCACGTTAAGCTGTCGGTCCCGGTTTCACTATACCAACTTGTGAAACTGTTTATAGATGGGTAATTGATTGTTTTGATCTATTCAAAACATCGCGACGAGCTAGCCACTTGTTAGGTGTAGAGTCATACCATCGGCTACGACGAGGTGGGATTAAAACCCCTCCGCTGGGTACCCTGGGGCCGTCTAGGCGGCCTCGGGCGCCGTAAGGCACCCGTGATTGTATGTATGTATGTATGGTGCAACTGAAACTAAGATGGCATAAAAAAAGACCTTAATTAAATTTAACAACTTTTGATAAACACAACTGCTACATGTTGATATCACGATATTATTTTATATATTATGAATTACCTAAAATAACATTTGCAGTTTGAAAAACCATTATTTTCATAAGGTAAAGTAAAATAATTGTGTTAAATAAAACCACATAATTTAACGGTGCTTTAATTTATTAATATTAACTTGTAATATATTAAACCTCAGTTTTTGAACGTATGATTACGGTTAAATCCTCCGTTAAAGTAAAAAAATGCTATAAGGTAAATGTACCATATTACGGCATATTAAGGAATTTTATATTTTGTCAAATCAAATCAAATCAAATATTATTTATTTCATGTAAATCTTTACAGATATTTATGAATAGTCAAAAAAAAAAATAAGATAAATGAATGAATTAATTAATTTGTCAAAGCGTGGAGCCTTTAATTTATATAAATAATCGTTATTTTGCGAAACCTCGAGATTATCTCTAATTAATAAATAATAAATAAATACCATCACGGTGCCTATTTGGCTCCCGAGAACCGTTTAAACGGCCTCAGGGTACCCAGCGGAGGGATTAACCCGTCCTCATTTCGCCGATGGTATTCGGAGGCAACACCTAACAAGTGGCGAGCTTGTTGCGGTGCTTATGATGAAATAGCCTCGTTGTATAAAGCGGTCACCCATTCCAGGCCGGCCTTGTTGTCATATGCTTAACCTTGTTATCAGTTGCGCAGTGACTTAACCACTAGGCTGGCGCCGCTTTTTTCTTGTCTCTAATTCCGTGTTAAAATTTGGCTACTGACTTAATTCCGGCAATCATTGTACGTAATTCCGTGCAATCATCAAAGATACATTTAAAAAAAACGCTCTCAAAAATACTTAAATACTTAAATGTCCAAAAAATGGGAATGATTAAAATACAAATTTGGCACTATTTCATACATTCATTAAACTCGTTTCCGAAAAAAATAAAAATAATAGAAAATGAATCAAAAACGTCTCAAATAAAAAAAATGAAATTATTGATTTAAGTATTATTTGACAGCCTCCGTAGACTAGTGGTTGCGCCTTTGGCGTTGTATCCGGAGGTCGTGGGTTCGATTCCCACCCATGGCAAAAAATATTAATACGTTTTTTCTGTACCATGACAAACTGTGGTCTAGGTGTTTATAAAATATAATATGTATTATATCGTTGCTTCTGGTACACATAGTACAAGCCTAGAGCTTAGTTTGTGACCAGAGCAATATGTGTAATTTGTCCTACATATTATTATTATTATTCAATCAAGGGTGCTATACGGCGCCCGAGATCGCCTATACGACCTCATGGATGGTACTTCAAGTACTGAACAAGTGGTTATCTCGTACTTAAAATACCATCGACAAAATAATATTAATATGAAACAAATAAAAAACTTCTAAAACAAAATTATGAAATCTGCTGTTTATACTTAATCACAATGATCCAAACAAGCAGATACCCTAATATTCCTCCATCTCTCCTTTATACTTCGGATATACCAGAATAAAGGACATAAGAAAAAATCTCATGTAGGTAGGTACTTTATTTCGGCAGTCAATAAAAATGTTACAATTAAATCTTTTTACTAAAATTTAGAAGTAGATCGAAAGATGTTATATGTATATATCTATACCCACACATACATATCTTCACGGGTGCCTTACGGCGCCCGAGACCGCCTAGGCGGCCTCAGGGTACCCAGCGGAGGGGTTATAATCCCACCTCGTCGTAGCTGATTGTATGAGTCTACACCGAACAAGTGGCTAGCTCGTCGCGATGTTTTGAATAGACTTAATAACCCATCTATAAACAGTTTCACAAGTTGGTATAGTGAAACCGGGACCGACAGCTTAACGTGCTCTCCGAGGCACTATAGTGGTGTTGTCAAACAAATGTACATCAATTTTTAAATTAAAAACTCATTGGTACACACCGGGATTCGAACCAGGGACCTAAGTGTTTTTAAGTCCAAGGTCTAACCAACTCGGCCACCACGTAATAGGTAATTTCACACAACAAAGTAACAATAATTTATAAGGTCTAAATATATATAACTCAAAGGTGACTGACTGACATAGTGATCTATCAACGCACAGCCCAAACCACTGGACGGATCGGGCAGAAATTCGGCATGCAGGTAGATGTTATGACGTACGCATCCGCTAAGAAAGGATTTTGATAAATTCTACCCCAAGGGGATAAAATAGGGGATGAAAGTTTGTATGATAAAAAAATAACTATTCCACGCGGACGAAGTCGTGAGCACAGCTAGTAATCTATAGACATGATTTTCCTAACTGTTCTTATTTTGCAACAAAAACTCAAAATGCTACGGCAATGCACTACCTACATAGTGTACTTTTACCTACACACCAAGATTTACTGGAAATCGACATATACTATACATTATTTTAGAGCACGTTTTAATTAAATTATTTTGATATATTGCTCATAACTTCTATGTGTTCTTGAAAAACTTTTAAGCATCTAGTCAAATTAACTTAAGTTTAAAATTTACAAATTTAATTTAATTAAAAATACCTATTCCTACGGTAAAAAATAAATATCGGTTTATTTTAGTCACCTATTTAATTTTATCTTATAAACTTCGTTGATTTTGACGAGCGATTTAACCACGCTTTTAGCAACTCGGCCTTAATCATCTAATCACACTTTAAGTCACATACCAATAGTACTTTATTATTTTATGATTACGGTTCATGGACCCAGGCCATGATAATAATCTAATTGAACACACACATTATCACATTCAATAGTTCACACATACATGATAAGAACACGAAGCGTAAACACACACAAAATGACGTATGTAACCACAAAAATATTACTCACCATCACAGTCCGAAAATATATGATCAAATGAATCGAAGAACTTGTTAAATTCCTCCAAAGACAGCTCTTCCAAATTAATAGGATTAGGCACCATCACTTTAATTAATAATTTCAGGTTTATTAACAAATTAAATTAAATTATTTTGTTTAAAACGAAAACCACGTGTATCTCAAATGTTTAGAAATCGTGTACTGCGGCTGCGCGCGCCGGGTGGCGTGATCGCGAACTAATCTATCACTGTTTTATGTGAATTACACTACATTAATTTATGCGAATAAAGAAATTGTACCTATAACTTGTTATATTACAGATTTAACTGTAGCTGATAATACAGTACGTAGGTTTACTATACCTACTTATCATTATGATCCAGATTTACGTTCGCGTTAGCCGAACTAATATAAACGACGGATATCCCTGTCACCTCAGTTTACTATTCATCGATGCATCTACAGTAGAAAAAAACCTACTTACTGAAGTTTATTGTTCTAGTCATATTTCGGTTTTAGTATGTATGTTCACCGGTTATCAGGAGTTTATTGCAACGATTTCTTCGAGGTGATAGTCTCCTTTCAGGATGCGGTTACGAAACGGGCAGTTAATTTGATGACAAAGCAGCGCGAGGGTATTGGGTCGTATTCAAAATTTTTGTACATTTTTACATCTCAAAACGTCCTTGTGAATAGTGTTGAAATGGTTACTATTTTTTAAATAAGATCTATATATTTTAAATATAGGTTTTCTAAATTAATACCTCTAGTATTCATAAACAAAGAAATTATACCGGTAAGTATAAAAAAATCTGTTTTGCTATATACACATCGTACTTGGTTCATACAAATAATTATGTCTCCAGACACACGTGTGTTACAAAAAAGTAATTAAAAAAAAAAATCTAATTAATTTTAGATAATTCTAAATTTATCTAACTGCATTATGATTATTACCACGTAATTATTATAAAATCAATAAAATTAACACAGAGATACATTAATTATTTACAATTTAACACGTGTCCACATTATTTTTCATTTTGGTTATTCCCTTTTGTAACATTAATTTTAGCAGATTTCTAAATTTTTGGGATTGCAACATTTTGATATAAGGACGACCAATAGCATCCGTCTTGCGGCCGCAGTCAGCCATTTTGATGGCGTGAAATGGTTGTGCGACACGTGTGTTTTTTTACGTGTTCATTTATTTAAACAAATAAATATTCCTTTTTCTTGTATAGCCTGTATATTTTACGATAAGTAAATGATTAACTATTACTATACTGTGTAAAATGCTGTTTATAATACATTTGAAACTGATTATTACTTTAATCTTAGAAGTTTATTTGTATCTTTATCGCCAAGGGTTATATTTTAAACATGTGATTTGTTTTCCTTTTTGTAGCAAATCGTTACGTTTTTTTGTTACGTTACAAAAATGATGTAACAAAAATGGAATAAAGGCTATTTCACATTAGGTTTAAAAAATAGTTTTAATTTTTACAAGATTATGTAATAAAAGTAAAGATACATTAAACTGTAATGATATATGGTAACTTTGCATTGTACTTTTGAATTTTTTCGCTCTTTTAGAAAAGTTTAAAAAGTTTTGCTATTTGTATACTTTCTGAGTAATAAATATTAAATAATGTTTAATGTTTTTTTATTTAATTACCATAGTGTGAAGAAGCCCTTACAATTCCTTTTTGTTACTTTTTTGTAACATTATTCATATTTGTAACGTTATTCATTTTTGTTTATTTTTTGTTACTGTACAATAATTTTGATTTTGACCCTATTATGATGACTCGTAATGCAAATTCGTTTCGTTGCCCGTTTCATATCGTATCATTTAGCCGACATAGTGGGAGCGATCAATGCTATGAAAAAAACAAAAACAACGTATTGATCGACCCCAATTAATGGGATTTGTAAGTCTGCTTACCATCAGGTACAAAGTCAGATGTCGTGTTCCAGTAAAAAAAAAATGCTTGATAGTGTTGTATAATAATTATTTATTTGAAGTGCTATTTATTTAATGAAAGATTATTGCTAGAAAGGTTTAATCTAACATTTTTATTATTGTAACTACCTAATGTATAAAGTAAGGCCTTATTAAATGGAATAGAACGTGTTAATTTGCAGTGCCCTTGCAAGGTTCATATTTTATAACTTATAATTTACTAACCAACTTACAAACCACAATGTGACGCAATAAAATATTTCTATCTGTTTAAAATTAAATAGGGTGAATTTTTCAGGGCAAAATCCTAAACTACAAGGATAATAATAGCGATAAGTGCTTATAGATGTCTCGGAACCAATTTTGATAAAAACTAAAACTGTAACATTAGATTAAAAAAAAATATATTCTCCTAGCCGGGAATCGAACCGATTGATTTGGAAAAAAAATACTCACGTATTGTTGCACCAGCTGATAGTGTCGCTTATAAGAATCAAATTGTGGTAACTAATATCAATCGGAAAACTAAAAGAAAGTGCTCATTATTAATAAAAAAATATTTAGTATTAAAAAAAAGTCATTCTTTACTACTATTGTCTACTTTATTAACTAATTAAATTGTTTAAATTAAATTCTCTTCAAAATCCATCCTCATTGAAAACAACAACAAAAGTAAGAAAAAACGAATTCAGCTATGTATTGAAAATAATGGCATTTCAAACAATTTATTAATTAGGACTTAAAATCATTAAACATATTTCCTTTAAAAAGAGCACTTTCCTTTAGTTTGCCGTTTTAAGTTACTTTCCACCATATCCTTATACGCAATATTATCAGCTGGTGCAATAATACAGGATGCGTTTTTTTTTCAAAATCAACCGGTTTGATTCCCGGCTAGAAGAATAAATAAAAAATAATCTAATCAATCAATCAATCAATCAAATTTCTTTATTATAATCCATAGTTTTTACACAAGATTTTACAGATGATATATTATAGTCTACTATGTTCCGCCTATAGGCATATAATATAGAAGTACACAGTTAAACAAAACTAAATACAATTATACAACACAAAAAGGCCTAAAACATTCAATACAAATGATGCAGTTTTAGTTAAATTCAGTTGGCCCCGGACTGCTCGTCGCCTTCTGGAAGGATCTAGGCTAGCTAGAATAGTCACCCATGCAAAAAGGCCTAACCTCTTGGCTAATAACAATTGCGGAAACGAGCCCGCCATGAACATGAACAAGTAGGGATGACAGGAATCCAAGATATTTGAGGAAACTCCTGAAATTCTACCAGTATACGTATTATTTGTTACTAACTGAATATTTTATTTTAATTTTTAAGTCAAATAATATTGAATAGGTATAACCAATTAGAAAATTTGATGATTAAATTCCAAGGTACCATAACTACTCAACGGTTAATCGCATACGAGCAGGTATATTATCCTTTGTACTTACATAACTTTTGTTTACTATGCAGAGTGTGTAAATAAATAGGAATTGGTCTGACAGATCCCTCGGGATGCCCGGTGGATCTGTCAGACCCGGATTTTTAACTTCCTATTTCACAAATATTTTTAATAAATAAGGTACTAAATGATAAATAAGTGTTGTTAATTTTATGGTTAATAAAACTAACCTAAGTAAATTTCAATCATAATTATATGACATTTTACATAGAGAGAAGATATTTATTAGATGCGCTATTACATTGTCGGTGAAATGATCCGAACACAATCGAAATCAAATGCAAATACTAATGATATTTCAGTTTGATTCCAGAAAATATAATTCTTGGACAATCGGATGGGCTGCCAGCCAGAGGGCGTCGAGCGGTTCAAAATAGGTGGGTCTAACAGACCCTACTAGGCATACCAAGTGTTAAACTGATTCAATGTGAATGCGGTCCGAATCACGCCATAAACACATTTAGCGCTTTCAGAATGAGACCACTCTTTTTTATTTTATTGGAGCACAGCATATGACTTTCTATCTACCTCATGGTAGGCAGACGAAGGTTTATAAATGGGGTCGATCAACATATTGTTGTTTAATGACTACGAAATGAGCTGCGACAAATATGAATTTGCAAGATTTATTATTGCTGCTCTTCGAGCTCCTCAAAACCGGTGAACGCACAGACTAAAATCAAAACATTTGTGTTATTACATGAGATTTTTTGTTGGGAGGAAGGTCTCTACACTTTGTTAAACCCACCGACTGGTTTCGCGGTTTCCACCGTCTATACAAATACAAAAACCATCTAGGGGACTGCCCCTTGATTATTTGAATGACTAGCGAAGTTATAGACCTTCCTCCCACCTAAAAGTTTCTTTCTCATAAAAGAGAAAAGAGAAACCTGACGGAACAAGACACATTCTGACAGCGCTAAAAGCGATTACGACGTGATTTGAACTATAACCTCTAAATACCTATTTCGACCTTTCTTTTTTTTGTGTTATGGTGGTTCAACCTGACTCAACAATTGTAAAACAATCGATAGCTGACCTTCATAGTCTTCAAGGATTGCTATAATTATCGTTGATTGTAATTTTACGCCTCTCTGATTGTCAACTAAGTAAGATAAATATGCGTAGGTAGTGCTTTTTATTGTTCCGTACTATTTGATGATACAGTGATCATATTTCTTTAAAAAACATTAGTTATAGATGAATTGAGTGATGATTGATCACTCAATCCATCTATAACTATAACTAAACTGGTTGAGGTAAAAAAAATACATTTGGAATAATCTAAGGTTTTTCTCTCTCTTGATTGGATATTTATTTATTTAAGGACCAGTGGTCGGATACATTAATACTTCCTTAAAACATAAGTACAATTTTTAGCTAAATGTTCCACCTTTAGGAGCCACAGCATGTACAATTAGTGTGGATAAAAAAATATAACTTAAAATAATATAAAAAAAACAATTATAATAACTTAAAATCAAGGTACAGTCAACAAAAATGTAAAGCTAAAACGAAAAAATAATATAAAAAATCAACACAGCATAAAATATCTTAATATCTGACTTGTCTAGTAAAAGGAACATTTTAACTTATTTATTTTAGACTTAAATATAAAAAGTGTATCATTGAAGACGTCAATTGTTTTTTGATAATCTGGATACTGCTGAATACTGTTTAAGATTAGTTTTAGATTGAGATTAAGTAAAGCTGAAGGATATCGGGGAAGTAGCCTAGGAACATGTATATTAAATAGTTCTAGTAAGGGTGGACAATCAATATGGTTTCTTAAGATTTTGTAAAGAAAACTCATATCTAATACATATTTGGTGGAAAGAGACAGACGTTCCTTTAGTGAAAGTGGAGTAGAAAACATGTAGAATACTGGAGTTAGTGTATTTTTGGTTTGAAAATATAAAGTGCCAAGGGGGAAGAAAAGCGGTCCCTCCGGAGCAGTAATGCTAAGTGCCTGCTAACCTATAATTATAGTCTTAAACTAGTTGTTTATACATGTTTAGGTTGTACTTTGAGCTAATATGAGGTCCTACTGATAAAATCGGACAACTTTTCCTACGAATCCATATGTCGCAAATGAAAGAAAAAAAAAAATTCCATACAAACTAGTAGGTACCTAATGTTAAAATTACCAATACGTTACCACCCCATACAGATGCGAAAACCATCAACTGACCTAGTCATGTTCGGTTTTAGTTGTGGGTTTACCGGTTATCGGAGGATTACTGCATCGATTTCTTGTCGAGGTATCCTTTTTACAGAATAAGTGTGATATCTCTACGACCTCATCGTTGCTTTCCATCAGGTAAGATTGAGGTCCAACGCAGACTCTGTTTATATTAAAAAATATATAAGTTCTTTGTGTCCGCAAAACTACTCATGTTTAGGTTTTAGTCTATAGGTTTACCGGTTTCCAGGTGACTACTGCATCGATATGTTGTCGAGGATGTAGTCTTCTTTCAGGGTATGGTTACGATGCGAGGAGGATATTTAGACTTGTAATTAGAGTGGCCAGCCCCAAACAATCTGTTGCCTTATAACGGTAACGTTAGGTTGTCAAAACACGAAATCCTTTTAAAAAGACAATGACCAATCAGCAACAACAATAACTAAAAAACACAAACAGTATATAGGTACGCTTGTGTTACAGGTGCTATTATTTTGACCGTTTTTAGCATTCCGTGAGATGACAATTGTACATAAAGGATTTTGTTATTTTGAGAAACGGAATATGCCCGCAGACGTCCTTTAATTTAAACGGTTAAGGAGGTCTTCATTTTTAGACCCAAAAATAAATAGTGTCCCACATTTTTAAATAAAGACAAAAAATACCCTGATTCTGATTTAATAATGATTTTTATTAATAAATTACTATTGACACCATAATAAAGCGTTTGAATAAAATCAATACACTTTTAGGCGGAAGGAAGGCCTCTATAACTTCGTTAGGCCGACCGACCGGTCTCGTTACCACTGCCCATAGTGGGAGCGATCCATATTGTTAAACAACTATTTATTGATGGACCCATTTATGAACTTTATAGGTCTGCTTAACATCAAGGTCACATGCTATGCTCTAGAAAAAAAGTCCGTCTATTAAGTAATTCTCAGTGAGCTCGGGATAACAGACATCAGCATAGTCTAAAGTAGGCAGAAGTAAAGAGTTAACCAACGTAATCTTAGCTTTAAAGGGAATGAAACATTGGGCCAGCTTGAGAGCGTGCAAGCTGGCAAATTTTTTTTTTACTAATTTCGGCGACCTGTTGGTCCCAAGCAAGATCATGGACAATATGTGGACCGAGATTCTTAGCTTGTGAGCAGAATGGAAGAGGAATTTAATTAAATGATAATGGTGAGAGTGGTCTTCCAATTTCAATATACCATAACCTGTGTCTTGGCAGGATTCACCAGAATTCCTAGTTGATGGGAAAATATTCGAATGATTTCGAGATCACTATTTACTTTAATAATCGCTTCATTAATTTGGCTCATATGAAAGTGAAGCGAGAGCTGCAAGTTATCGGCGTACATATTTTTTATATATTTATTTTTGATTAATTGATTCATTGAATAAATAACATTAATCTACCCCAATTATGGATTTTTTAAGTCTGCTTACCTTCCCATAACTTATTCACATGTACAACATTATCTACACAGGTACACGGCCCTCCAAAACAAAATACAGTTATAACATCCAATGAAATACTGGCTCAGAATATGGCTTATCGAATAAAAACTTATATCAAATATTTGGTGAAATCAAACACTTAAGATTAATAATTTAAATATCTCTCGGGAAAAAGAAAGAGTTGGAATATACAAATAACATATCACCATCTCTTTCGTTTTCCCGAAAGATCGTACAGGTAAATTATTACATCTAATTTGGAACAACCAAACTAACTTATTGAGTTCGAGTACGTATCAACTACAAATTATATTAGGTAGGTATAAAAATTATAGTACATTTTACTTTACTTATGACAAGTTTACTCTCATTAAACTCGGAGTTTGTGTTTATGTACAATTATTTAGTTAGTTTGGGAAGAGGGTGAGAGGGAATGGATAGAATTGACTAAGAGTAGGTTAGGATCGGGGTCGCCTACAGCTGCTCGTCGGCATCGCGTGGTCCATACATGTCGGCCAGCTTGTCGAACCGCGGGCCCCATGCGCCCAAGTAGTCGTATTCTTGAGCTTCGTCATCCGTACCTGTGAGGGTAAGCGATAAAGAAAAGATCCCAGTAAAGCGATAGCCAAATTCGTACTTTTTATGTTTTTTAAGACCATTATGATATTGGATGTAACTACTCGTATGTATGGATTTTATATCGATGCTTGTTTACGTTAAGATCTTACCGAACCTTAACATTAGTCTCAGTATATTCTAATAATTTATTTAATAATATAAGATAATATAGAATATTTATTTTCCTTTATTACTCATTAACTGACCGGCGCAACTTCGTCTGCGTACAACTTTAAACTTTTACTCAGCGCATGCAACGGAAACTCTCAAAAGGATTTTCAGGTTTTTCCAACTTTTTTCATTGATGCTCCGCTCCTATTGGTCGTAGCGTGATGTTATATAGCCCATAGCTTCCTTGATAAATGGGCTATCCAACACTAAAAGATTTTCTAAATCGGTTTAATAGATCCAGATATTAACATACAACCTAACAAATTCCCAAACTTTACGCCTTTATAATATTAGTATAATGACAACAACCTGTGGAGACAAGAACCTGTGCTACAAGTTAGCCAGGGCATTAAGATCTATTCTCAAATTAATCCAGGGAATTTGTCTCCAGATACAAGATAATAAAAATCAATTTAATAGAGCCCAGCATGAAGTTAGATTTGACAAAAACCCTTTTATTTATGCTAAGAAGATTTTCAGTGAAAATAGTGGAAGACTTTCGCTGACCGAAGAACAAATCTATAAACACTTCAGTGAGACTTATGCAATGCCACAAAGAGAGGTAGCATACCCGGATCCACCTTCAACACGACCGCATAATCCTGCAGTAGACTTTCAATGCAATTCACCAAGCATTGAAGAGACTGAGGAGCAAGTGAAGAAGAAAAGCGTAAAGTCTGCACTAGGTCCGGATGGCATACCCTACATTGTATATAAAAAGTGTCCTCACATTCGCAAGTGTTTACATAACATCTACTGTAGAATATGGTCAAGCAAACAAGTACCGACTGTGTTCGGAGAAGCAGCTTTTGTTCTTATACCAAAAAAGCCTGAGGTTACTGATCCTAAAGATACAAGACCTATTGCGTTAACAAACACTATGTCCAAAATCTTCTTTTCTATACTTCAAGCAAGAATGTCGAGGTTTATGATCACAAACAAGTAATTTTTATCCCAGCACCAGAAAGGATTTCTTCCGGGAATTTCTGGTTGTTTGGAACACAACACCTTACTTTCGGAATGTTTGAAGGATGCCAGGGAGCACGAGCGTTAATTGAGTGTCTGCTGGATTGATTTGGAAAATGCTTTCGGATCGGTCCAGCACAAATTGCTACAAGTTGCCCTAAAATGGTATAACTTCCCAACAGTGATCATGGATATAATTGCTAATTATTATAAGAACTTAAGATTTGTCAATACAAATAAAGATGGGTTCACAGATCCTCTTAAATATAATGTTGGGCTATTTCAAGGCTGTTGCCTCTCACCAATAGCTTTCAATATTATTATTAACATCTTAATTGACAAACTTAAAACTAGTGAAAAGAAGTGGGGATATAGATTTAAGTTAAATAATGTATATTCGGAGTCCATCTTAGCATTTGCAGACGACCTAGCAGTGCTAACATGCAATCCAAAACAAAGCCAGAATTTGCTTACTCTGGTAGACGAATTCTGTGTATGGTCGAACGGCATGAGAACAAAACCATCAAAATGCTTCTGTCTGTGTCTGGGCAGACGAAATACTAGGTTTACGTCATACGACCCAGAACTATTCATAGCAGGGCCCCAGTAGAGGAAGCCATGCCTTTCAAATTTCTGGGCAGAAGGATCGACTTTAAAGGAAGAACACCATCCTTAGATGTGGTTGTCGAACGCTTTATTAATGACATCAACAAGGTAGATCAACAGCCAATTAGTAATGTCAAGAAAGCTTGGATTTATGACAACTACCTAACATCTCGTCTAACATGGCCTTTTCTTGTATACGACTTCAACAAAACTCTTCTGGTAAATCTGGATGCAACTGTCATAAGAAAACTTAAGTCTTGGCTTGGATTAGCATAGGGCACTGACTCCTCTACGCTGTTCAGAGGACAGCAACAATTTGGGTTGAATTTTAAAAAACCATCTGAGTTGTACAAACATCTACGTGTAACCAAGCAACAAATCCCGAGTAACTCTCGGGATAATCTGATTGCATCTCTCCCAAAAGACTCATTGGCCTCTGAGATGGAGTCAAGACTTCAGTTTCATAAATCATTTATGAGCGGTGCCCAGATCAGCAAAAGGGGGTTAGGTTGGAAGAAAAAGAAATGTGATAAAGATGTTATTAAATCTTTCCTTAGGGAAGATGAAGAGCATGGCTACAGAGTTCACGTGATGACCCTAGAAGTACAGAATGAATGGCTTACTTTGGGGGAAGTTTGTATTCCTCCAGCCCTGAAATGGCGCACACTCATATACGATTGGTCTCCGGCACTTATTAAGTTCTATCTTAATGCCTTTCAAATGTCCCTACCTGACCAGAGTAATCTGGTAAGATGGGGGAAGGCAGATAAGACATCAGAAAAGACATGTACATTGTGCGGTGTTGCTGTAGGGACTGCCAGACATATACTTGCTGGGTGCAAAACTCTACTTGAAAAAGGTCATTATTCGCACCGACATGATAAAGTTCTAGAAATTATTCGTGAAGCTGTAAGTCTCAGTATTGCTAGAGCCAGAAAAGGATTAACAACAAATGAAAAAAATGACTGACTACTTTTGTAAAGGAGGGACAACTCAAGAAAACTCAAAGTAAACCTTTCTCAATCCTGGACAAAGCACAAGACTGGAAAATATTCATGGATACATTTAAAATACATTACAAGATTCCAGACGAACTAGTAGTTTCAGCCTATAGACCAGACATACTGGTGTACTCTCGGTGCTTGAAGAAATTAATACTTATAGAACTCACCGTTCCGTGGGAAACAAACATACCTAAGGACCACAACATCAAGTCGAACAAATATTTTGATCTCACAAACGAAATTACTAGAAACGGATTTAAAACTCAACTTTATGCAGTGGAAGTTGGTGCAAGAGGAATTCCAGCAAAGTCTTTGCACCGTCTATTGAAGGATCTTGGCCTTCCGAGAACAGCCGTCGGAACTTTTATGGAGCGTGTTTCCAGGATGGCGCTAACAGGATCATATAATATTTGGTTGAGTAGAGAGGGTAGTGAACACAGTGCAGGTGTGAGTTCAAAAGGCCTTTAAACCTACTTCGCGGTCTCAAGTCCGGGAACGCTGCAGTTCATTCCCCTGCCTTTCAACCACGCGATGGACCCGGCACCCGCACGGTGAATCCATGGTTTGCTAAGAACATTGTCTCTTAGTATTTCCAAGGTGGCGTTAACCGGATCATCTGGTTGAGTAGAGAGGGTAGCGAATACAGTGCAGGTGACAGTTTAAAAGGCCTACCTACTTCGCGGTCCGGGAACGCTGCAGTTCATTCCCCGACGTACGACGAGAGACATAGGCTTTGTTCATTGTATGTCACTGAATTAATATTTTTACGATCATAGGAATAGGCGTAGTTCATAGCAAACATTATTAGTACGTTTTCCTGTACAGTTTGCCTTGGTCTGGATGTTTAAAGATTTTAGTAATATGTATTATATATGTACCAAAACCTACTGGCAAATAAAAATATTTTTGGGTTACCGAAAAATTATAAAAATTACTAAGAGCCGATTGTGTACCAATGAGTTTTTAATCTAAAAAAATGTGTACATTTGATATACAACACCACTATAGTGGCTCGGAAAGCACGTTAAGCTGTCGGTCCTAGTTTCACTATATCAACTTGTGGAACTGTTTATACATGGATCATTAAGTCTATCCAAACATCGCGACGAGCTAGCCCCTTATTCGGTGTACTCATACCATCGGCTATGACGAGGTGGGGTTAAAAATCTCTCCTGAGGTCATCTAGGCGGTCTCGGGCCCCGTAAGGCACTTGTGATGATAGATAGATAGATAAAAGGACCGATTTTTCATTCGTCAGATAATGTTTTTGATAGATAACTTGTATGGAGAATTAATAAATTTGACAGTTCTTCATACATGTTAACTGTCGAATAACTTTATCTGAAGATTGGAAAATCAGCACTAAATTGGAGAACAGTAAATAAAACTTGTTTAACTTTTAATAATTTATTATATAAGTTAATATATTCATTGATTTTTTTCTATAGATACACAACACTAATTTTAAGTAAATAACAATTTTATTTTTTTGTTTTATTGTGCTAGATTTGTATTGATTAATTTAAATTATATTTACTCGACGCTAAATCTTCTAATAGCGGTACTACGTCGCCCAAACTTGTGGCGTAAAAATCTGGTTTCATAGTCTGGTGTTCCATCATTTGTTTTTTAGAAGTATTGGTAAATAATAATAATGTTTTGAAACCGCAAACTTTTCCCAATCCAATGTCTTGGTCTATCCTGTAAATAATAATAATAATATTAATCTATAGTTATTTCCAGAATACCACAGTCCAATCAAATTTAGTTTTTGAGACGTTGAACATTGTATGCCAGGGTTCTATATTGAATCAGGTTTTTTTTCTATGCTTTGCAAAAGTATGGATAGATAAAGTGGCGAACAACAAACTCCTCGGCTACATTGAGAGTAATGATGGCGTTCGCTCAGGCTGGTCTACTCTTTTTATCTTCTTGTGTTCACCCCTTATCTCTGGAGTGAAGCCATCAAGAAACACGGCGAAGCTCCAAGGATACATGCCTTGGAGATGCCAGAGGCAGGCTTTTGATAGGGTTGCCTGTTGAGCAAGCTTCCTAGTTATGGTATTCCTCGTGGTTTCTTCGCCATTCGAGTGGTAATTGATAGCTAGTCGTCCGATCTATTGGAAATCAATGCCGGCATATCTCAGGGTTCTGTTCTCTCTGCAAAACTATTCCTGCTGTATATCAATGACCTACTTAAAACTGGATAATTTGGGATTATGATAGCACTGTTTCAGAGAGATACACATCCAGACGCAATCCACGTTCAGACTATCTCTAAATGGGGCGATACAAACTTGCTTAGGTTCAACGCCACCAAAACACAGGCGAATCTTTGCAAATTGGAGTCCCTTTAACCTGACAAACCCCTACCTGTATCCTGAAACCTTCAATGGATCTCAAGAGTGACACTTACAAAGCAAGAGTGCCTCCTTTTTGACTTCATCGTTGCTTTCCATCACGCAAGATTGAGATCAAACGCAGACTCTGTTTATTATAAAAAAAAAGTACTTCTTAAATAAAACTTACATATCTCCGATAAACAATACCCTCGCAGCGTTGGTCACTCCTCCTCGTTTCATCGCGAATTCCCCGAACAGTTTGCCAGGTTTCCCCAAAAGAATAGGTTTACGGTTGATCTGCCCTTCCACTATTTCTGAGAATACCCCCGTTCCTAGAATGCAGTTAAAATGAGAATAAATAATATTAAATTACGTTATGTTACGTTCTACAGATAAACTAATAGAGAATAAATCTTAATTTTCGTAATAATAAGATTAGGTAGTACTATGGGTAGTACATGTAACCCTTCTCTATTATAGAGCAAGGCTAATACTGGCAATTTAAATGTTAGTTTTCTTATTCAAATAATAATAACATTTATGAAGGAAATGGACCAAATCAAAAGAAAAGAGATCTCTCCTGCGAGATCGATAGAGGGACACACGTTTCAAGTGTGAAGTATTAATAAAATAAAGAAATAAGAAAACGAGTGAATGCGCGAGTAATCCTCACCGTTTTAGTTTGTATAGCTTTGCAGGAATTATGTATTTTGTAGGGAAATGAAAAGAATAGATTTATATACCTACATATAAATTATTATGAAAGTGGTTTTAAAAAAAGATCTGGAGGAGTTACTTTAAGGAAATTGGGTACGGTGCATGGTCGAAGAAAATCAAAGTGACCAAACTTTCGGTCACAGTACTTAAACAATTTCCATAGTAAGGACCTAAGTTATAAAAAATTATGAGAATACTTGTGTAAGATCTCTGTCTGCTTATGTTTAAAAAATCACAATGGAAATTGTTTAAGAAGGTACTAATCTTTTTGTTAAGAAAATAAATATTTTTTACACATAGGAAAAAAAAAACTTTTTTTTTTCCTAATAGCATACCATTAGGTTAAAATTTAGTTACTTAATAGCATAGGTAGTGACTTATTATATGCGACAGTGTTAAACAAAAAAATAAAGTATTTATTACCTAAAGCTAAACATCCCTTAATGAGAGGAACAGTCTTGTCTGATGCGCCATTAATGAAGATGACGTCAGGACGTTTTAAATAAGTGATAGCCTTGTATAGCTTCGGTAAGTTGACATGGAAATCGCTATCAAAAACCACTGCACCGATTTCTGGATCATCTTCGAGATATTGTATGAAGTCCCCGTAGTATTCGCATCCAAATTCTGGCTAAAAAGTGTTTAAATTGTCATTATCAGATCTGCCTTTCGTAAATAATATTTTAAGAAGAGTTTATTTGTAAAATTATAGCTAATCTGTCCTTGTAGCTTATCTGCATCCAAATTTTGTCTAAAAAATTTTTAGATTCTCATCATCTGTCTTGAGTAAAACAAATTAGGTATATGAAGAGATTATCTGTAAAATTATAGATAATGTGTCAGGGTTACCTTCCCCTCGTCCCCTAAAAAACATGGTTAAGAAGCACTTTGGGAGAAATTTTCCCCCATGTGCCCATAGTATATACCTATGTAGTCATCATCATCATCACCACCACTATCATCATCACCATCACAACCATCACCACCGTCATCATCATCATCACCTTCATCACCACCAACATCATCATCATCGTCGTCGTCATCATCACCATCGCCATCATCATCACCATCATGATCATCATCATACCATCATTTTACGCGTCCACTGGTGGACATAGCCCAAAGGATCGCCACAACGACCGGTATATATGTATAGTACGCACAGAAAACTTATTAGTGAACTTGAAATTTACAAAATCTCAGATTTTTTTGTTTAGGTTAATCGAAAAAATCAGTGCAGTGTGTAAATATGCATTTGAGATAATCTTGTCCAAGATGTAAAAAATCTTTTTTTTTATTATGGGTAATTAATTACTTATAATCGTATATATTTTAAACACTTTATTGCACAGTAAACATAAGATATTTACAAAGGTTACATAACCTTAGATATTGTCTATCAATTAAAGTTTAAAGTATTCGTACACAACCTTTAAGATTGTGTTCAAATTTGAGTCGGGTGCTTAATTTTAATAAACTTATATAGATCATGAGATACATATAAATAGATATATAAACAATATATAATACACACACATATATAAACAAACATATAAGTACACTATACACAAAGAAAGTGGATAAATAAATAAATACTGATACATAGTACACAAAAGTTGGTCAGTTGTTCTGTTTATTTAGAGAGAGTGTGATCAATAGATTGAAAACATTTTAAGAAACGACAATATTATATTAAGTAGGTATTATTATATTACAGATATTATACTCACACCACATTTACATTTTATTCCATAAGACTCCATGATTGATTGTGTTTGTTTGCAGGCCACACAATATACATGTTTATTAAATCCCTTGGAAGTTAAATATTCTGAAATCGCTATCGATGGATATGTCAGATTTTCCTGCAAAAATAAATTAGGTTTAGGCTGAGTTCTACCAAAATGTTACTCTATAGTTAAAATTAGCGACAATAGTACCAGCTGCCATTCTAACTGCAAAATAAAATTGGTTCATTCGACGCTTTTTTTAACTTTAATCATTACAATTGCAGAGAGTTCATTTCGGTGCAACTCAGTCTTAGTGTTTTAAATAAATCGTCTCTCTGTGGAGCGGCGTCATCAGTGATAACTTTTTTTTTTATGCAGGGCATGTAACGTATCTACCTGATGGTCTATAAAGTCTACGACAAAATAACCAAAATTTGAAGTAAATAATTCAATTACCAATGTAGACATTTCAGTCGGCTTTGCATCATTTTATGTAAAACGACATGTGACCGCACGATGAATTGCATTACGAGTATATTTTAATATACTCGCTGCCTTATCGTCAATTCAACTACCTATTTCATAACCGCATCCTAAAAGGCGAATACCACCTTGATAAGAAACTGGGACCAACAGCTTAACATGCTCTCCGAGGCACTATAGTGGTGTTTTAAATTATACTCACGATTCCATTTTTTATTCCACAAGCATCGAACAGTTTCTTATAGTTTTCAGATGGTCTCAAACTATTGTTTGATACAAAATGTACTGTTTTTCCTAAACTTTTCGCTATTTTGAAGAATTCGCCCGATCTGGATAGAGGTGACTTCGACCATACGACCCCTACAACAAACATATAAACAATTTAATCAGTGCAAATGTAAATGGGTTGCTAAGTAACATGTGGTATGTTACACGGGAGCCTTACGGGAGGCCTAGACCGCTTAGACGGCCCTAGGGTATCCAGCGGTGGGGTTTTATTCCCTCGTCGTAACCGGTGTTCTGAGTCTATGGTCAGCTCGTTGCGGTGTTTAGATAGACTCACTAACCCATCTCTAAACAATTTCATAAGTTGGTATAGTGATACTGGGACCGACAGCTTAGCGTGCTCTCCGTGGTCTAGTGGTTGTACTTTCGCTGTTATATCAGGAGGTCGTGGGTTCGATTTCCACTCATGGCGAAACAATATTAGTACGTTTTTCTGTACAGTTCTTCTTTTTGGAACACAATAGTGCATTAAGCCTGCACTATTGTGCTTAGTTTGTAATAGGGAAATATGTGTAATAATGTCCTACATTTTTTATTTTATCACATATCACATTGAGTATTTGTAATAAAATAATATTAATGTTATTTTTATATAATTTATTTTAGTATATACATATATTATATATTTATGTATCTAGGTACTTGTAAGGAAAAATAGTTTAAGTATTTATACCATTTACCTAACTTTAGAGATATTAAACATAATAACATTTTAATTTGGCATGGGCCTAGTGAAGTGCGCGGGTTCAACTATTATTTGAATTCGCTATCCCGCGTTCTCCATACAAGAAAAGCTTTTACACTTCCAGTAATACTCGACTACTGTTTGTCGCAGAAATAATATAATATTTTTGTCGGTCATTGTATTAATTTATATTATTATTATTTTTAAATCAGATTTTTTTTTAAAGAAAATAAAACAAAAATAATTATTAACCATAATAGAAATAATATTTACGTACAATTACCATCATATAAATAATAATACCTATTTATTATAATATTTAAAAAAAAAAATTCAATAAGAAAAAAAAAAATACAAAATTCATTATCTAATAACCTATATAAAAAAAAAACTTTTTTTTTTTTTTTTTTTTTATTGGAGCACGACATTTGACTTTGTATCTACCTGGTGGTGAGCAGACCTACAAAGTCCATGAATGGGGTCAATCAATAATTGTTCTTAAACAATATTGATCGCTCCCACAATGCCGGCTAAATGATGCGATTACGAAATGGGGGGCGACAATGACGATTTGCATTACGATATAATACCTACAAATTAATAATAATAATTGAACTTCGACTAACAGCCAAGTTGTAATACTGGAAGTACGTACTTTTGTATGGGCGTCAAGACGACTGCAGAGCCCTTAACTTGTATCATTGAAATACCTAAAATAAAATTAAATAGATCACAGTAAGATCTTTAATAAAACGTCTTAGTCGCCGCTTATCTCCTAATCGAATAATAACCCGGCATAGTGGGAGCGCATGTATGTAGTTGTACCATTCATGGACTTTATGGGTCTGCTTATCTTCCGGTAGATATACAAAGTCACATGCTGTGTTTCAATAAAAATAAAAATCAAAACGAAACGTACACAGATACAAAATGACGTATGCAACGACAATAAAAACTTTTTAACAAAAAAAATAAAACGACCCCACAAATACTATAAAGTATAAAATAATGAATATTTACAAGTTTTATTTAGTCATACTAGATTTCACTTATTCTGTTAGCCGTCAAAGAGTTCTTCTGTTAGCTTTGACATTAAATTAATTGAAACTGATAATAAAATTAGAAATTTATTAATTGAGATAAATAAAATTACATTTGCACTGACACGGTGCTGGGCGCCAGATGTATTAGTTATGAATCTAGTTATGATAATTATTTAAGAGGATGTCTGATCAAAGATTTCCCATACTGCATCCAAACATCGCGAATAACTAGCCATTTGGATTAAAAACGGCTCTCCCAGAAGCCAATAATATTTACTTAATAACAAATGACCTTTAATCTTTCTAAAGGAAAAATTGCACGACCAATTTGCGCACTGAGAAGTTTTATCGGGCTGAAATTTGGCATGCAGGTAGATGTTATGACGTAGGCATCCGCTAAGAAAGGATTTTGATAAATTCTACCCCCCAAAGGGATAAAATAGGGGATGAAAGTTTGTATGATAAAAAAATAACTATTCCACGCGGACGAAGTCGCGAGCACAGCTAGTAATATATAAAGTAAGTACTACTATGTAAAATAGTAATTGTCGTCCTCCATTTCGTAACCATAGTCCGTATTATTTATCCGGAATAGTGAGAACGGTAAAGTTGTTAAAAATAATACTCTGTTCATGAACTTGTCAGGTATAATTCAGACAAAGTCACATTTATTAATGTTGTAGCCATACACATTCATAATTTATTTCATACAGTGAGGCAGACATTGGCAGTTTATAAAACCATCCCAACAAGGCTTAACAACCAACTTACACTCTGTTCATGAACTTTTCAGGTCTAATTATCAACCTATAGACAATGTCATATTTATTAATGCTGTGGACATACACATTCATAATTTCTTTCATACAGCGAGGCAGATATAGGCAGTTTATAGAACCATACCAACAAGGCTTAATATGACATGACGACAATGACTTGGCATAATAATAATCAGACAGACAGACATAAAGTGCTAATAAAACAATTCCGATAAAGTGCTAGTTTTTCAGCGAAGATCTCACTACTCTTTGTTGACTTATTACAGTCTAAATATTTATCATCAAATAAATCAAAAAGCTTTTTAAATTCCAGAAAAGCCAAATCTTCCATATTAATAGGATTTGGCAACTATCAAAACAAATAAATATTGTCAAACGAAGTGATGACGTCGGGTTGTTGTTCGAAATTACAAACTACTACACTATGAACGTGTTCGAATAGATAAAAAATATTAAAACGACGTACATTGGATGTTTTATATCTACTACCCGTCAGAAATATCTAGGCACCTCGAAATAATTGAGTCTGAAGGCTACGGGCACAGTACGCTCAAAATAATTGATTAATAACCGACCGGACTCGAAATTGTGTTGTTTTTAAGTCATTATTGTTACCGCACCGTGTATGCGGACATAATGAGTTTTTAATCAAAAAAAATATGTACCTACATTTGTTAAACACTACCACTAAAGTGCCTCGGAGAGTACGTTAAGCTGTCGGTGCTAGTTTCACTATACCTACTTTAAAAACTGTTTATACATGGGTTATTAAGTCTATCCAAACATCGCGAAGAGCAAACCACTTGTTCGGCGTAGACTCACACCATCGGCTACGTCGAGGTGGGATTAAAAACCCCTCCGCTGGGTACCCTGAGGTCGTTTAGTTGGCTCGGGTGCAGTAAGGATATTAAAATCTTTGCCGCCGCCCATTTCGTTGCCGCATTATTTAGACGGTATAGTAGGAGCGATCAATATTGTTAAACAACAATGTATCGATCAACACCATTCATGGACTTTGTAGGTCTGCTTACCATCAGGTAGTTACAAAGTCACATGCCGTGCTCCAATAAAAATCTAATACCATTGAGCGTAATAAACACACTATAATTCTAAATTGTGTTATTTTTAATTCGTTACTAGCTGCAACATTTTTTATTGTTACTCCGCTCCTATTGGTCGTAGCGTGATGTTATGTGGCTACATAAATGATAAATTCCTCGATAAATGAGCTATGCAACAAAAAAATATTTTTTGAACCAGTAGTTCCTGAGTTCAATTTAAACCAGTATTCCTGAGATTAGCGCGTTCAACCAACCAAACAAACAAACTCTGCCTACTTGTTTTACCCCAGTCTATAGACTGCATTTATTCAACGTGCCTAGATATTTCCGAAGGGTAGTACGTAATTGTATCAGGTGTGTCGCTTTCGAGACTATGAAGAAGATCTCGAGGGCTTTTTTCTCACCTTCTCGTAGCTCAAGCTGACTATATATAAGTGGAATTCAGTGCCAGATTTACCGCCTGTACGCTATTCAAACTTTTTCGCTCATACCAACTCACTTATAGAACGGTCATGTCACTTCCTCAACCAAATCGTTTGTATGGGCCTAATAACATTTAGATATATAAATATGAATTCTTTTATTTTTTGGAAGTAGGTAACAAAAAATGGCTTTAGATTTGCCGCCCCTAAAGTTCAACGCTCTAGGCTCCAGTTTACTTAGCTTGCTGGAAATCCACCACTGAGTGGAAAGCTAATCATGGTATTTGTATGGACTTAATGACCAGTCTATAAAATGTTGTACAAGTGCTCTCTGAGATTATAATAATAAAAAACACGCGTATCTTTTTCGGAATTTATGAACAGTCAAATACGTTTTAACAATATATACGGTAGAATAGGCAGCTATTCAACAAAGATCGTCATCAAATGTTGCAAAACATCGTTTAAAATTTGAAAATAACTAAGTTTTTAATTGAAATATATTATCACATCAGGGCCGAGACCGACGACCTCAGGATACCCAGAGGAGTTCTTTTTAATCCCACCTCGTTGTAGCCAATGTTATGTATATATATACAGGTAAACATGTCACTTGATGCAGGCTAATAATTTTAAATCTATAGAACTGTGGTCTATCTCAAGTGGTCTTAAAATCGATTTTTCAAAGTCCATACAAATTATTACTTATTTAAAGATTATATAGCTATTAAAAAAACAATCACTGTATCCATTTACTGTATCCACTGTTGTACTCTATTGGCGTTGTGTCCATTGGGTACGATTCTCAATCAAAAGGAAATATGAAGAAAATGTACTTGATAATAAATAAGACCTAGCGCAAAAATTAATTCACCCTAAACCAAGGTTTAATCTAAAACCGTGATCACAGTAGGTTTATGGTCTCCGTGCTAGCGGATCTGGCGACATAATCGAATGGGAACATCATTCAAATGTTTGCCTGGTTACCAAGAATAAGAAACTTATCAGAAAGCGCATTTATTTATTTAAACACTTTATTGCACAGTCAACAAAAGTTATATACAAAGGCGAACTTAATGCCTTAGGCATTATCTACCAGCTAGCCTTTAAGATTGTATTTGAAGATGGGTCGGGTGCTTAAATTTAAATAAACTAATATAAATCAATGTATATATAATATACATACAATAATATTTATGGGGCTTTTACATTGTATACGACAAAGAGATAAACTACACAATAATGTTAAAACTTCGCCAAATGATAGTCTATGTAAGTTAATATATATTAGATATAGAAACTTTTGCAATAAATTACTCAAGAAACTTAAGAGGGAATATGATCGAGAAGAGTTAAGAAAAGCAGGAACTGATAGTAAAAAAATATGGAAGGCTATTAAAACTATTAGTGACCTTGATATATCAAAAGATAAATCTATTAACTTGCTAGCATCCGCGGAAAGCCCATCTCTCTCAGTGAACAAAGCAAATTACTTCTTTGCAAATGTGGGTAAAAACTTAGCAGAGAAAGTTAGAAAGAAATGTACCAATATTGACTTTTCAAATTTATTGCCAAAAGATACAATGTTAAATTCATTCATACTGGAAAATACCGACTTAAAGGAAGTTCAAAATATAATCGCTTCACTCAAAAAAGAGTGTGCTGTGGGATACGATGGCATTTCCACTAATATAATAAAATTATATAAGAACGAATTAGTCCAGCCAATTACACATATCTGCAATTTGTCTTTATCCTCAGGTGTCTTTCCTAAAGCATTTAAAAAGTCTATCATACGACCCATTTTTAAGGGGGGCGATGGAGGCTGTGTCGATAAATACAGGCCTATTTCTATTTTAACATCTATGTCAAAAATTTTGGAACGCATTATTAATACTAGACTAATTAAATACTTAGAGAGATTAAACCTACTATCAAATCAGCAACATGGTTTCCGAAGTGGCAGATCTACTACAGACGCTATACATGATTTATCTAACTTTATTGTTGATAACTTAGACAATGGTAACAAGTGCGTTGCAATTTTTCTTGATTTGGCAAAAGCCTTTGACACAGTTTCTGTCCCCCTTCTGTTGAATAAGCTGGAAAAACTTGGGGTTAGAGGTTTACAGCTAAAACTGATGAGGGATTACTTATCGGATCGCATACAATGTATAAAAATTCATGAGTATACTAGCACAGACATCCTGGTACACTATGGAATCCCCCAAGGAAGTATACTGGGTCCAACTCTCTTCCTAGTCTACATGAACGACCTCTGTCGGTTGTCTCTTAAGCAAGGTAAAATTGTGTCTTTTGCAGATGATACAGCATTATGCTTTAGAGCAAAAACATGGACAAAGGTCTTTTTATGTGGCACAGGCAGGTTTCGATGTCACTACAACCTGGTTAAGTGAGAATATGTTAACATTAAATGCGAAAAAAACAACCTATTTATCCTTTACAATAAGAAACAATACCCAGCCATCAAATAATATCTATAAAATTACGGCACATAATTGTGATCTCGGTAAAAACTCATGTTCCTGCACCCCACTTATTAGATCAGATTCTACCAAATATTTGGGCATCCATTTAGATCAACATTTAAAATTTAACAAACATATAGAGACATTAACAAAAAGAATTAGAAAACTTATATATATATTTAGAAATTTACGTGAGATATCAGAACCAAAATTAACAAAATCAATATATTATGCTTTATGTCAATCTTTGGTAACCTATGGCATTACTATGTGGGGTGGTAGTAACTTAACAACTATGCTACCACTGGAAAGAGCTGTTCGAGCGGTCCTAAAGGTTAGTAAAAATCTTCCTATTAGATACCCTACTATTACACTTTACAAAGAATGTGAAGTTCTCAATGTTCGCCAGATGTTTGTATTAAATATTATCCTCAAGAAGCACACTCAGCTAGTATATGACCCTTCATTGACTGTAAATCGGAACCCCTTCATTTTTCCATATCATAAAACTATTAAAACTTCGTTTATACGTAAATTCTTTCCGTTCTTAAGTGTATATTTATATAATAAAATAAATAAAAACATACATATATACACTATGACAAAAATAAAATGCAAAAAAATATTAATCTATCTTTTAAAGAAATATTCATATATTGACACAGAATAATAATAATAATAATAATAATAATAATAATAATAATACCATCACGGGTGCCAATTTGGCTCCCGAGAACCGTTTAAACGGCCTCAGGGACACAGAAGATATGTTAAAAGTAGTAAAATAGAATCTTACCAACCACTAACATACATACACATACATATCCCCACGCACACGCACTTACAAACATACACACACAGACTCACACGCTTACAAACACACACACACACACAAACAGACATACATATACAGATACATAATAACAATAAATAATATTAAAGTTACTTATATATAATATAATTATTATATATAAAGTGCTCCAATTAATATGCATATACATATCGCACTTATATCTAATTAATGTACCTATTATATATATACATACTAATTCAAGCTAATTATGTATTACTATTGCAACCTTAATTCTTAATTACAGGTTAAGCCTACTTACTAATATAGCTAATAAAATTGTAATAAATATGGAATAAAATCATGGTATATGTATATGTGTGTATATATACGTTTACACATATACCTACATATATGTATGTTATTCTATCATATAATATATCATACGCAAATATTTTAATTTAATAATATATTTGTCCTTTGTAATACTAGTCAATGTGTAAACAGTAATATTTAGTATTTTTGTAACGTACTGTATAGCTCACAGCATGCTTCATTCATTAATTCCATTGTAGCTGGAACAATACTAACCGGTTACTAGCGCCAATCCATCTACTGATAAGCCGTGAATTTGCAATGTGTTAACTTTTTTATTATATAGCCGCCTGTTGTTAATTAGTTATTTTTTAAAATTTTGTTAATAACTGTGAGATATTTTATTGTATTTTTTTGTTTTTTTTTGTTTAGATTATACCTATATTTAATTAGAGTAAGTAGGTACGAGGAAGTGAACCCAGCTCCTGAGATACAAGTGATAAGCTTAGTTTGGGAGCTGGCTGAATATTGTAAAATTGTATTGTAATAAATAAAAAAAAATACAATAATATCATAATATTTAGATTCACCTATATTATTATTAGCTTAAATAATGAAGTGGAGAATAATGGAGACAGCCGTGTAGCTAGCCATAGCTTCATAACCAGAAGTCAAAGTAGAAAAAACATGTATATTGATAACCCAGTTACTTTTATTCCTTTTTGATTACTGGTTTAGAATTTAAATTCATGTTTTTGCATTTTAAATATTGATTTCGTAATCAGCTTTAAATAAAATAGTGAACTGTACTCTTAGTATTCTATCACTAATTTAATCCAGAGAGAGAAAAAGGACTCCACGGTCACGATTATTCGACAAATATGGTTTTCTATTTTTCAAAACTGTGGTTATGAAAATAGAATGAAAATTATTGCTAGTTGACTGGTTATTATATGATGTACTTGCGGTTTATAAAGAGAAATATAAATTCATACAATACAACCCAGCTGTCTAACAAGATATTCTACTGTTTCAATAATCGTTATCGAAAAAAAAAATCACTTGACTGAAGCGGAATTGTGTAACAAGGGGCCCTACCGGAAAGCCACATGAAATAACGATCGATCGAAAGCGAAAAAAAGTAAGTGTTTGACGTTTCTTGGCTATCGAGTTCTACCCATAGACAAAATTTTCTATATATTTTTATCTAACGACGCGTCGATCGGTTTGTCCATGTGGTTTTCCGGCAAGGCCCTAGTATAGAAAATGTTAATTAAGTTATTTTTTAAGAAAGAATTTTAAATTTGCGGTCTCTTTAGTAACAAACTTAGGTATCTCTATGGTAACAGTGTACCGTTAGCTTTCGTGATAGCTTTTCACTATACCAGCAGGTAGTTAATCAAACCGCTTCGAATATCAGGATATATGATTGAATGTTGTAGATATAACATAGGAGACATGTTCCTCTCGAAATCTCTGTTTTAAAATGGATCTGGTATATTATAATTTGCCAAAAGTTAATATACTATTGAACCTTAAATACAAAAACTATTCATTGTCACCATAATAGGTAAGTTTATTTTATAGAATTACTAGCGACCCGTACCGACTTCGAACAGATTATTACTAAATATATATATATATCACATTACTATGATATATACATATAAACCAGGGATTCCCAAAGTGGTCGATATCGACCCCTTGGGGTCGATATCGGTTTCCTAGGGGTCGACATAAACGAAAACTGAATTTGGGGGTCAGCAAGGTCTAAAAATCGACCCCTATTAATTATTAACACAAGTTATTATTTAAAACAAGATAGGTATGTAGTGTATCGTTTATGTTGTGACTTGTGTTACGTGTACTAAGAATAATTAATATTTTTGTAGGAAATAGCATTGTTGTAGTAATGTAAAGTCTCAAGTTCGTACAAATGAAAAACTCGGCAAATCAAGTGTGTGGACAAGTTTGTGCAAGATAATGAGTGCGAGCGGACGTCTATCAGGCGCGTTTGGACTCGCGATTTAACACAAACGAATTCATGATCAAGTCCAAACATGTTCCTGATATTTTACTATTTAACGAGCTTGCACTTATGTTGAAAGTTCATTTGTGTTTTGAATTTCGTTGGAGCTTAAACGATAATAACTCATATAAGTACTTATTTATTTCAATAGAATACAAAGTTATTACATAGCTAATTTAGTGAAGTAAAGTGACTGATTACTGAGAATATTATGATGGCGGACACGAAAAAGAAATGCAGACAATACAGTTTGGACTACTTGAAGTTCGCATTTATTGCATCTCCATCAAATCAACACTTGCCGATGTGTCTCATATGTGAAAAAGTATTCAGTAACGATGCCATGAAGCCTTCAAAAATGGATGACCACTTATCAAGAGTACATGCTGACAAAAAAATTGACATTTTTTCAAGCACTTAAAGAAAAACTAGACAAAAGGCCATCCATAAGATCGATGTTTTCGTCATCATCTATTAAAGACGATGATGGTTTACGAGCGTCCTATAATATATCTTTACTAATAGCGAAGTCGGGGAAACCCTACACAATTGGAGAGCAGCTTATCTTGCCAGCCATTGCGGAGGTCCTTAACAATGTATTGCACAAACCCGCACATGATATTTTAAAGAGAATACCTTTGAGCAATAACACCGTTCAGAGACGCATAGACGAGGGACGCGATGTTGAAAACACTTTATGCAAGAAAATATGTGCCAAGAACTGCTTTTTGCTACATATTTAGAGACTGATACCAGAGGAGAATCGATTTTTCAGGCCGTGGAACGTTTTTTTACTGACAAAGCTATTCCATGGAAGAACATTGTTTCTGTTGCGACTGATGGTGCACCGTCTATGGTTGGTCGTCATCGTGGTTTTATAGCTCACTTAAAGCGACAACTGCCTGATGTACTGGTCATTCACTGCGTGATTCACAGGCAGCATTTAGTAGCAAAAAAGCTGAGTCCTAGATTGCATAGGTCTTTACAATATGTAATAAATGCTATCAACAAAACTCGAAGCAATTCTTTGAACTCTCGGTTATTTACTCAGCTATGTGAGGAAAACGACGAAGTCTTTACTCGATTACTTCTGCACACTGAAGTTCGCTGGCTATCAAGAGGCTCTTGCTTAGAAAGATTTTTAGCCATTTTTGAATCGGTTTTGGAGTTTTTACAAGAAAAAGATCCGCAGTTAAAAGAAAATCTGAACAATTGTAAAACAGATATTTATTACTTGACTGATATCTTTGGAATGTTCAACAAAGTTAATTTGCAAATGCAGGGTGACGATCTTAACTTGATTAAAACAAAACAATAATATCGGCCTTCGTGGGTAAACTAATCCTTTATAAACAAAATTTAGGCAGAAAAGAATATTCGCAGTTTCCGCATTTGTCAAAATTACCAGAAATGCTTCAAGATGATGACATTTTATTATATGTCACTCACTTGGACGCATTACATAAGGATTTTACGGAGAGGTTTGAGGATCTTTTAAATTTACAAATTCCTCAATGGATAATAAATCCATACAATACCACAGCCGTAGAAGAAGCCAGTGTGATAATGCAAGAAGAGTTGATTACCATCAGCACAGACGAAGAGCTTAAGCAGCAGTTCAACCAAGGCTATCAGAAGTTCTGGTTGCAACGCAACATTGAAACACAATATCCTACATTGTGGAATATTGCTGAAAAATACCTTATCGCTTTTCCATCATCATACCTAGTTGAAAAAAGCTTCAGTGTGGTAACAAACATTTTGACGAAACAAAGAAACCGTTTGAAAATCAACGAACGTGGAGATCTAAGGCTACAACTCACCAATATTGAACCGGATGTAGCTAGATTGGTAGATAGTCACCAGGTTCATCCATCACAATGAATGTTTTATTTTCTCTTTGCGATATAATTTCCTACCTAGTTGAGATTCTTTAATAAATACTTAATTTGTAATAATCATTATAAATTAAATATTTACTGAATTGTATGTCTTTTTATTTTATTAAATTTTGATGAGAAAATGAAGTCAACTTTACTCACTTAACCAAGTGCACAGTTTTCCAATTGGTACCTTAGTACCTAGGTATTTTGTATCAATTGGAAAAAACTAAAGATAGGCCCCGTTATTCATAATAGTCTGCTAACTTAGAGCATTGCTAATTCTCACTCTGTTTTCTTCTATTGACCTAAGTCAGAATGAAAAATAACACACTGTAGCAGCTGTTTTAAGTTAGCGGACCATTATGAATAACGGGGTTGATCTTAAAAGTAGGTAATTTGGCCATGGGGGTCTGAGGTAACAGTTCATTTTGGAAAAGGGGTCACTTGTCTAAAATAGTTTGGGGATCCCTGATATAAACCTTCCGGAAGAGATTACTTAAATAATGGTGAAATCCGGATCAAAATCCGTTGCGTAGTTTAGAAGATATTAAACATTTAATACAAATATTATATTAAAATTAAATTCCATTAAGTAATAAAATTGTGAAATATACGAAAATATACATGAAAAAATATTTTATCTTTTGTTATATTTCGGTGAGCTTTTTTGTCACATAAATAAAGTTGGGAATACACGCAGAACCGTAGCCCGTAGCCATTGTAATAATAACGCTACAAAAATTTCTATGGAGCGCGGTACAAAAGGCGTATAAGTATTAAATAGCACATTTTCTGTCTCGTCTAAAATAATCTAAATTCAAGTTTATGGCTTAAAACTCTAACCCCCAGTTTCTAAAGCATTGATCAAATGATTCAAATTAAGTAACAGGGTGTATGTATGATTGGTTAAAAATTTACGAAAATACATTATACTTTAATAACTATAGTTTAGTTAAATAAATAATCACACTTTTGTTTTAACTATTTAAAGTAGAAGATCTACAGCTGTTAACATTATTATTTTATACAAAAATAGATTACAAAACATTAAACTAATAGTTGATCTTCCTAAATTACAATTAGCTTTAAACACAGCATTAAACAAAGAAGAAAATTAACAAAGATTAGTATTTTATTTATTTTAATGAAGCTGAATTATAAATTTTGCAGTAAAATACATATATCCTAAATAATACTGATGAAGATACCTTCCTACTTGTGTTTATTTCCAAATAAACACAAGTAAATAAGGCAATTTAGGTAAGCAGTTCAAAAATTGAACTGCTTACCACTTTATAAACAAACACTTTCATATTACACAAAATATTCTTATAATAAATAAATAATAATATATAAATTTATATTATTTTTTTAAAAGATAAAATGCAAATGCAGATTCTTGACTCTTATTCAAGTCCCGCCCACCAAAAATGTTTCCATTGCATTTTATCTTTAAAAAGATTATTATAAGAATATCCTAATAAGGAAATTATAAAAATGCATAAATCATATATAATAAAATTACAACCATTACCAATTTAAAGTTAAAGGTACCAATCATGTATATGTTACTACAAGTTGGACTGTAGACTGTGTTAGACCTTAAAAACAGGGTGACCACCGACTTCGATACTGTGAGATCTCGTTCGAGTTGAGATAGAAAATGATGTCATTTCATACATATGAAAATTTCAAATTTAATAAGATTATATATGTTTTTTTTTGTAATTTTTTTTGTAAGTCATTTGAATTAACTATGCAATGGTCAATTCAAACAACCCTGTTTAACTTTTCGTGATACCAAAATTGTTCTTATTCTCAACTCGAACGAGATCCCACTGGTTGACAGTCACTTCAGTACAGTTTTAAGTCACAAGTTAAAATCCCGATATGTACTAATAAGGACCTATTAATAAAATAAAATGTAAGTACATTTGTAGGATAACATCACTATAGTGCCTCAGAGACCACGATAAAATGTTTTGATGCCCGATTTCACCAACGATCTCTAACTCTAAAGGATCCCCTAAATAAGAATTTTGACAAATTTGCTGTGCAACAACTGTCATTAATTGTCCGTTAACTTTGATACGGGCTCCCTTAGAGTTGGTGTTATCGGGCATTAGTCTATCAAAATAACGCGACGAGCTGGCCTTGTTCGGTAGTCTCAGAATAAAACATACAAAGGCGGTTTCTAGTATCGTAATGCATCCGTGATAGTACTAAAACATACTTATGAAGGAAAAAGGAATGGACAGAAACAAAAAAAGATACTTATACCCTTTGCACCAGGCACCACAAATTTCCAACAACCAATGCCCAAGAGAATTGAAAAACATTACGTTATTTGTGTAATTTAGATATTATGGGCATCGGAGTATTTATTAAAATGTTCCAAAATCTCCACGAATGGTGTTCCCAGCAGTAACATTTTAATAATTTACGAGCCCAGAAGTTTGTCGAAACAACGAATTCGGGATTTTAGAATTCACTTGCAGATTATTTGTTTTGCGAAGGAATTTGAAACGAGGCTTCTCATTGTTTCGTGTCTTGGGCGTCCAAATATCTTACAAACAATCCTGAATAACATTTATTTACTTCACAAAATAATAAAAAAATATACATACATACATACATATCATCACGGTTGCCTTACGGCGCCCGAGACCGCCTAGACGGCCCCAGGGTACCCAGCGGAGAGGTTTTAATCCCACCTCGTCGTAGTCGATGGTATGAGTCTACACCGAACAAGTGGCTAGCTCATCGCGATGTTTTTGAATAGACTCAATAACCCATCTATAAACAGTTTCACAAGTTGGTATAGCGAAACCGGCTTAACGTGCTCTCCGAGGCACTATAGTGGTGTTGTCAAACAAATGTACATACATTTTTATTAATTAGAAACTCATTGGTACACACCGGGATTCGAACCAGGGACCTAAGTGTTTTTAAGTCCAAGGTATAACCAACTCGGCCACCACGTATATAAATAAATCTTAAGTAAAATAAAATAAATTAATGTTCCTCTATGTCCCAGCTATCGCTGTGGCCAAGTACCTAGTATGCTCGCAACATTGCCTCTTTGAATTATAAATGATATTCTTTGAATGAAATGATAATGACTCCGGGCATCACCAGATGTATCCTTTAAAATGACTCTTATGGTATAATTTATAATTACTGGCATACTAATTTTATTTTAAATAATACTTTTTTTTCTGAGCACGGCATGTGACTTCGTATCTACCTGCTGGTAAGCAGACCTACAAAATCCATTAATAGTATCGATCAATACATTGTTGTTTAACAATATTAATCGCTATACTATGCCAGCTAAATGACACGGTTACGAAATGGGCGGCGACAAAGATGTATTTGCATTACAAGTCTATTTTAATATACTCGCGGCTTTATCGTCAAATAGTCGCCAGTTTCGTAACCGCACCAAGAAAGGAGACTACCACCTTAACAATAAATCGATGCAGTAGTTCCAGGTAAACCGGTGAACCCACAGACGTACAAAATATACTCGTATTACTGCTCTAGACCTACCGACCGGACACATTACCACCGCCCATACAGATGCAAAAACAAGTGTCAAGTAATAATAAGTAATAAATAATCTAGTCTCCAGAAAACTGGGGAATCCACAGACCGAAACATGACTATTCGGTCTGTGGATTCCCCAGTTTTCTGGAGACTATTACATCGTTTTCTTACCGAAGTTCTCTTTTTAGGGTGATTACAAAACCAGTAGTCGATTTGACGATTTAAAAAAATATATGTATATATTGGAGCACGGCATGTGACTTTGTATCCTGGTGGTAAGCAGACTTAAGTCAATGAATGGGGTCAATCAATAACTGTTCTTGAACAACATTTATCCTTCCACTATGCCGGCCAAATGATGCGATTACGAACTGAGCGGCGAAAAAAAAGAATTGCATTACAAGTATATTTGAATATATCAATTCAACTACCATTTTCGTAACCGCACCCTGAAAGGAGACTACCACCTAGAAATGAAATCGATGCAGTAATCTCTTGAAAACCGGTGAACTCACATACTAAAACAGAAATATGACTAGGTCACTTGACGGTGTTTGCATCTGTATGGGCGGTGGTAACGAGACCGTCGGTCGGCCTAACGAAGTTATAAAAACCTTCCTTCCACCTAAAAAAGCAGCGAAGTAGACTCGTAATGGTAATTCGTCTTTGTTCCTTCTCACGTAACCGCATCGGTATAATGGTAGTAATTATTTCTGTTAAATAACAATGTACCTATCGATAGACTACATTCATCCATACTCATCACCAGCGCCGATTTACCCTTCGGCAGAGCATGTGGTGGAGACCCTCAAAACGTTTAACTGTTGTCATGTTATGTTTTGTTGTAGGTACTTATTCCAATTTTGTACCAATAACAAGCGGTAAAATTAAACTATTGTACTTAATTATGTTTTAAGCTCGGATACTCCGCCAGCAAGAGCAAGGACCATTGAGTTCAAGGATCCGTGTCTTCTTGGCTAATTGTGGATTTACAAAAACAGCTGGGTTATCCTTAAAAGCGTATAATTAACAACGATCATGTTTAGAACTTATTAACTAAAAAATAGGTAAATATAACAAAAGAAAAAAGGTAAAAATAACAAAAACAAGAGTTGGCCAACTGAGTTACCTAATATTAATGAGAGTGGTTAGTACGTACTTAGTAGTGCCAGTCTAGGCATTCTCGTTGGGTACCTGGTCCTGCGATCCTGGTGGTGGTGAAGATGACGACGTAGTGTGGTAGATTGAATCGACCCGACGGCGATTCACAACAATTTACAGTATAAGAGATTCATACGTCGGGAATCCAGGCGAGGTAGACGGTAAAAATTCAGCTCCAACTTTGATGAGTCACGTCCATATATTTCTTTAATGTGTAACTGCAACTTGGTTTAAGCACCTACTCAAATAGCCTAGTTTACACTCTCAAAGTTTGGAAAGTTGACTTAAAATTCCCTAATTAATTTACAATTAATTATATCAATAAATAATATCAAAATCCACTGATTCGGTCGACGACCTTCTTACTTTTTTTTTTTCACTACCTACGACTTTAAAAAATATTTTTGTAAAATAATTATAAGTTTACATATTAAAAATGTTATGCTATATTTTATTATTATAATTAAGATTTTACTTTACATTATTATTTATACAAATATGAATTCAATTTATTTTTTTAGATAATCGCTCGTTCAAATATCCTTATGGAATCCGCCTGAAAAATAACATGTTGCCATAGTTTTTGTTGTAAAACTATTAAATATTGTTATAAAGGCGTTTAGCGAAATTAATATAGGATAACCCAGCTGAAAAAAAAATGTAGCAATGCTACAATACACCCTTTCTTACAAAAGAGGTTTGCTACATACAAACCGACCAGCCCTCCCAGTTAAAATATAAAAATCTTAATCTAATCGTTTAAAACAAAAATATGTATATATCAATTATGTAGTATACCCGCGTCGATAGTTTATTTTATGTTGGTTACAAGTTGGGTTATCTTACGTAGTGTTGTATATATAAATCTAGAAACATTTATTCGTTTAATTATAAAAAATACGAACAATATATCCAATTTTATACAAATTTAAGAATATCTTTAATATGATATTTGCCTATACTCTGCGACCCGAGATCTTGCAACTCGTAAACAACATCCGACAATTTATTAATAACTCTGCACTTTATAAACTTGGGCGCGAGTTTGGCTGAAAAGTATTTTGCGGCATTCGATTGTGTGAAGTTACGACGCCAAACAGTGTCATCAACTTTTAGATTAACTTGTCTACGGCGAAGATTATAACGGGTAGCGTTTTTCTTGTATGCCTCGGCTAAGGAGACTGTGACTCTTTCGAAAATATTAGCTAACTCAGATAAGGCAGTGGCGGAATTTTCTCTGTCTCCTACCTGCAACTCGTCCAAACAATTTGGTAAATCTCCTTTTAAAGAGTGGAAGTTTCCATCAGTGATGATATCACGTCCGGTTAATAAAAAATAGGGCGTATAGCCGGTAGCAACATTAACTGTACTGTTTAAGGATAATTGAATTTGTGAAAGAAACTTAGACCAATTCCTTTGGTCTTCATCTACTAAAATGGAGAGGCATATCTGAACCGTTTGGTTGTAACGTTCGACGGTATTTGATTGAGGGGAATAATAGGCATTATAAAAAAATTTCGGTATATTATATTGTTTACAAAATAATTTAAATGACTTACTCTGAAAGATGGTTGCATTATCGCGAATCAATATACATGGTGTGCCATGTTTATAAATAATTTCTTGTTCAATGTATGTTGTTACAGTCTTTGTAGTGGTAGTTTTGAGTGGATGTAACCAGCAATATTTACTAAAAACATCAACAATCGATAAAATATAATTATGGCCTGAGTAAGCCTTAACCAGCGGACCTATGATGTCAATTGACAGAGTATGCATGGGTACGCTGACTACTTTGGGGTTTGTCATCAGGCCATGTGGTGGAGAGTTAGAAGGTTTATACGCCTTACATTTTTCACAACTACCAATAAAATTTACAACGTCGTTATACATGCTTTTCCAAAAATAATGTTGTTTAATTTTGTTATAAGTCTTAAAAATACCAGGGTGGATGGAGTCAATATTGTCGTGATTTTCCTTAATGCAATAAATTGTTTTTTCTTTTGGCAAGACAATTTTCCATGAATCTATGTTTTGCAAGTTAGTATTTGTTTTACAAAATCTATATAATGAATTGTTAATGATTTGATAATTTTTAAAATTTTGAGGTTTCGTAGAACAACCTTCATAAACTTTCAAATACCAATCATCACGAGTGTCGTTCACACCTCCCGAATAGGTAATAAGATTAATTGCAGCTCTTGAAAGCGCATCTGGAACAATATTTAATTTTCCCTTTTTATGACAAACTTCAAAATTATATTGCGAAATTTGCATGCTCCATCTCGCCAATCTGCCGGTAGGGTTGTTAAGTGATTTTAACCATTTAAGACTCATGTGATCAGTTATAACAGTAAATCTAGTGCCTTCTAAATACGGTCTGAAACGGTTTATGGAATCTACTACGGCCAATAGCTCTCTCTCGGTGGTGCTATAATTGCGTTCTGTTTTGGAAAGTAAACGCGAGTGGAAAGCTACTGGGTGCTCAACGTCGTCAAACGTTTGTGTGAGTACACTACCGATTCCGACGGACGAAGCATCGCAATGCAAAGTAAAGGGAAGTGTAAAGTCTGGGCACGCTAGCACAGGCGCGGAAGTCAAAGCCAATTTTAGAGATTCGAATGCTATTTGTGCTTCAGCATTCCACTCTATTTGGTCCCTACCCTTTCGTTTTCCCAGCAACGCAGTCATAGGAGCAATAATTGTAGAAAAACTCTCGACAAAGCGTCGGTAATAAGAACATAAGCCGATAAAGCCACGTAGTTGTTTGGCTGACGTGGGGACGGGAAAGTTATCTATACATTGTAATTTTTGCGGATCTGTACGGAGACCTTGCGAGTTAATAATATATCCTAAATATTTTAACTCTGCTTTGCAAAAATCACATTTATCCATATTGACTATAAGTCCGGCATCTTTAAGAGCATACAGAACCTTTGTTAAGACTCTCAAATGCTCGTCAAAAGTATCTGTTGCGATTAAAAGATCATCCAAATACGTGAACACTCTTTCGCCAAACTGGTGGCTAAAAAGACGATCTATCAATCTTTGAAGTTCGGAGCCGGCGTTGGATAAACCAAACGGCATGCGCTTGAACTCAAATAAACCTCTATTTGGGACGACAAAAGCAGTTTTCTGACATGAATTGCCATTCCCATCAAAATCGTCATCATCTCTAAGGCAAATTTGCCAATAACTTGACGACAAGTCCAACGACGTCAAATAACGCGCACCTTTGAGATTATCTAAAATAGAGCTAATGTAAGGTATGGGGTACGAGTCTTTGACAGTCACATCGTTGAGCTTCCTAGCATCCAGACAAAAGCGAAGGGAACCGTCCCTTTTAGCGACCATTACGACAGGATTAGACCAAGGTGACCTGGAGGGTGCGATTACTCCGAGGTCTAACATTTTATCAACCTCATCGTTGAGAGCCTTGAGTTTTACGGGTGAAAGGGGATAATGTCTCTGCTTAATAGGGCCACCATTTGTGGTAATTTTATGCGCCACTAAGTCTGTTTTACCTAATCCCCTTTTTTCAAACGAAATATCTATGAATCTATTTATTATTTTATTCAGACGTGAACTTTGATTATCGGTGAGTTCCTGTCTCGGGATTAATGCTCGAATTTCGTTTATTTCATTTGAAAGCGTATGTGAATCCGTCGTATATTTACTATTACAACTACTTATATTTAAATTATCAAGTACTTTAAACATGTAAATAAAATCCATACCAAGAATTATATCACATTTAATTAATGGTATAACTAAAAAATCTAAAGTTTTAAGAAGACGATTACATGTAATAGGAAGAGAAATAGAGCCGACGACCGACAACGGTGTTCCATCAGCCGTCTGAACAGTTGTGAAATTTTTATTAATTTTAAAATTATTATTTAAAAATGTTTGATGAAAACCATTACCAATTACAGATAAATTAGCTCCAGTATCAAGCAAACCTCTAAACCCAACCCCATTTATATTAAAATCAATATAAATCCTATTATCATTAACATTGCATAAAGAATTTACAACCGAAGAGATATTATAATTTTGATAAATTATTTTATCTCCTCGGCTATCTAGTTTTTTGTATGATTGACGTTTTTATTTTGTGATGAAACAATGTTACAATTTGGACAGTTACTGGACAACACGTTTTTTCTACCACAGTTGAAACAAACTATACCGCGAATAGTTTGACATGATCTGTAATTATGACCTGAACTTTTACATTTCTGGCAATAAACAGCTGGTGACGACAAGTTATGGATTTCATTTGAAATACTTTCAACATGATTCGTTACTAACGGTGATACAACCTTTTGTTGTAGAACACCAGAATACGCCTCAAAATTACGACTTACTTCAATTAATTGTGAAAAAGAAATTATGTTATGTATTGACAATAACTGTGCGTAAGATGACATCAAATTATGTTTAACAATTTCAAGGAGGTTAGAATCAGAAATAGGGGAATCTAGCTTAGCATTTAAATCTCGGATATCAATTATGAAGTTGAACACTGATTGGCCCGGAACTTGTTTTTTTTCGCGAATACTTTTCTCAATATTGTAACAATAATCTAACGACTGAAAGGAATCTTTAAATAAACATCGTAATTCACTCCAAGTGGAAATATTGTTGCGAATTGATCTATAAAATTTTAAAGCAGTTCCTTCTAAAAGTTCACTAAAACCTCGCAATAAGGAAAGTTCATCTACGTCCCGAGCTACACGTGTTTCTTCTACTAAAAGTAAAAATTCGTTAACACAAGAATTACCGTTATAACGAAAGTTCCATGATTTCAAATTAATTGTTTTGTAAATAAAGTTATTTGGTGCTATAAATTGGTCGGCCGGATCGAATTTGCCGTGTGGATTAAAGTTTGAATTAGGTATAAAAAGGGGTGCTTCTGATGCATGTACTTGCGGATGAGTAATTGTGCACACAGGAGTGGTAGTAGATGTTAAGGTCGCGGCGGGTCTACGAGGAAGTGTGTTGACATTATCATATTCGACCGTTGTGGTGGTAGGTACGTTAACTTCCATATCTATAATAGTGCTATTTCCTGAATGGAATAGGATTTCCTCTTCCGTAGGAGAAGGTGTACGTGCGTTACTCATGACTAATAATAAATGCAACAGTCAAACAGAAAAAAACAAATAATAATAAATAAAATAAAATAAAAAAATAAAGAAAAACACAAAACTAACAATAAGTATTCTCGAAAGTAAAAGCTGAGTATAGTAAAAAATATTTATAGTAAAAAATATTCAACCTTTCATTGCAAAAAAAACAACAAAAAAAATATATTAAAAAATAATAATATATGGCAGCACTGTGCACTGGCAGGACTGGGATAGAAATAATTTTATGGTAATATGTAATAAAATAAATGATTTAAAAGAAAACCAACGAAGGTGATTAATAATTAAATAGGTAGCCAAATGTAACTATCTTAGATATAATTTAAATAAGTATTTGAAAATCCACAATTTGATAAAAAAATTAATGCGTATTAATTTCGATAAATGAATACTTAATTATAAACATTAATTATAATTTAAGCTAAATTGTTCGGGCGCCAATTGTCATGTTATGTTTTGTTGTAGGTACTTATTCCAATTTTGTACCAATAACAAGCGGTAAAATTAAACTATTGTACTTAATTATGTTTTAAGCTCGGATACTCCGCCAGCAAGAGCAAGGACCATTGAGTTCAAGGATCCGTGTCTTCTTGGCTAATTGTGGATTTACAAAAACAGCTGGGTTATCCTTAAAAGCGTATAATTAACAACGATCATGTTTAGAACTTATTAACTAAAAAATAGGTAAATATAACAAAAGAAAAAAGGTAAAAATAACAAAAACAAGAGTTGGCCAACTGAGTTACCTAATATTAATGAGAGTGGTTAGTACGTACTTAGTAGTGCCAGTCTAGGCATTCTCGTTGGGTACCTGGTCCTGCGATCCTGGTGGTGGTGAAGATGACGACGTAGTGTGGTAGATTGAATCGACCCGACGGCGATTCACAACAATTTACAGTATAAGAGATTCATACGTCGGGAATCCAGGCGAGGTAGACGGTAAAAATTCAGCTCCAACTTTGATGAGTCACGTCCATATATTTCTTTAATGTGTAACTGCAACTTGGTTTAAGCACCTACTCAAATAGCCTAGTTTACACTCTCAAAGTTTGGGAAGTTGACTTAAAATTCCCTAATTAATTTACAATTAATTATATCAATAAATAATATCAAAATCCACTGATTCGGTCGACGACCTTATCCTTCTTACTTTTTTTTTTTCACTACCTACGACTTTAAAAAATATTTTTGTAAAATAATTATAAGTTTACATATTAAAAATGTTATGCTATATTTTATTATTATAATTAAGATTTTACTTTACATTATTATTTATACAAATATGAATTCAATTTATTTTTTTAGATAATCGCTCGTTCAAATATCCTTATGGAATCCGCCTGAAAAATAACATGTTGCCATAGTTTTTGTTGTAAAACTATTAAATATTGTTATAAAGGCGTTTAGCGAAATTAATATAGGATAACCCAGCTGAAAAAAAAATGTAGCAATGCTACAATGTTGAAAGTTTCTATTACATAACTAACATTGACTTAATTCGTGCTGCTTGATCTCGCAGATTTTTTAATTTTAAAACTTTTCAGCTCAAAATCAAAGTATTTGTAACAAAACTAAGTATTTTTTTGTTTCTACTGAGCCTTTATCGATTTTTTTTGCGGTGTGGTGGCGGCCCCTTGTGGTGGCGACCCATAGGCAACTGCCTATGTTGCCTATGCCACAGAAGAAGTGATAGTACAAGTACCTATGCTTTAATCCGGCACTGCTCATCACTAGAGTCTATAAATATTTTTTGCCAACTTTATTGTCACTTACATTTAAAGGATATGTAGCTCATCTAGATCTATAACAATTCCAAATTTTAGATAAAATGAACTAGTAGTTCACGAATTATTTAATAATAATAGACAAACATCAACCGCCCCTATGGACTAGTGGTTGCTCCTTTTGCGTTGTAATTGGAGGTAGTGGGGTTGATTCCCATTCAAGCTAAACTATATAGTACGTTTTACTGTATAGTTTGCTATGGTCTGGGTGTTTATAAAATATAATATAACATAGTATAATATACGTAATGGCCGAGTTGGTTATACCTTAGACTTAAAAACACTTAGGTCCCTGGTTTAAACCCCGGTGAGTGAGTAAACCAATGAGTTTTTAATCTAAAAATGTATACATTTATTTAACAACACCGCTATAGTGCCTCGGAGAGCACGTTAAGCTGTCGGTCCCAGTTTCACTATACCAACTTGTGAAACTGTTTATTGATGGGTTATTGAGTCTATCTAAATACCGCGACGAGCTAGACACTTATTCAGTGTAGACTCATACCATCGGCTACGACGAGGTGTACCCTGAGACCGTCCAGAAGGGCTGATATGTATGTATCGTTGTTTCTGGTACACATACTACATACCTTATATTATGTTTTTTTTCTTCTGTATTCGGTAACGAACTAGGCTCACTCGGCCTAGCGAACTTATAGAGACCTCCCTAAAAAAGATTTTAATATTTCTTTCAGGTAAAGCTACCCTTCCAAAGTATCCCTTTCAGTCAACAGAACCTTTATTATAGAAACTGCCAGATCCAATTTATACGGCCATTTGCTTCAGCGACATTTAACTCCAAAAAGGGAAAATTGCCTTTGGTGAGTGGTTTTACTTCTCAGCAAATGGGTCAATAGGAATATTAGTAAGTCAAGTCAAATGGGTTTTCATATGTAGCTAAGTGTCGTGGTCTGATTATGACTGAATCAAGAGCATATCCTCCTCAACCTCCGTAGACTAGTCGTTGCGCCTTTGGCGTTGTATCCGGAGGTCGTGGGTTCGATCCCCACCCATGGCAAAAAAAAGTACGTTTTTCTGTCCTGGTCTGGGTGTTTATAAAATATTATATGTATTATATCGTTGTATTATTATTATATAAAAATCTATCTATACTAATATTAAAAAGCTGAAGAGTTTATTTCTTTGTTTGGTTGAAAGCGCTAATCTCAGGAACTACTGGTTCGAAAAGAATATTTTAGTTTTGTATAAGTGTTTCCCATGTATAGAGGAAGGCTATAGGCTACATAATGTCACGCAACCAATAGAAGCGGAGTAACAATGAAAAAGGTTGTAAAAACGGGGAAAAATATACCTTTTGAGAGCGTACGCTGCGTAAATGGTGAAAGATGCGCGGAGTTGCGCGGATCAGCTACGAGTAGTAGTTTAATAAAATCCTAGCCTTACCGTGTTTAAATATCTATTTTGCAATAAAAGTACTGAAAGTACGCGCGATTTAAGTAATACCGCAATTTTTTTTTGTCGGTTTGTTAGTTCGATTGTGCGGACTTTACTATTTTTTTTGACTTTTATCAGAGAGCTTGGCTGTTAACAGCTGTAATAATTATAATTAATTATTACTTTAATTATATTATTTTACTAACATTAATACATTAAACTATTGATAGCTTTCCATTGTGAGATTAAAAAAAATATTTAAAATAATGGATGTAATATGTATAATATTATGCGGTCTTCTAAAAACTCTCCGTGTACGTTGTTTGCTTTAAATGAATTTATTATTTTGAACAGAACTCCCTAGCATCTGTTTTTTTTTAATTCACGGGTGCCTTACGGTGCCCGAGATTGCCTAGACGGCCTCAGGGTTTTTAATCGCACCTCGTCATAGCCGATGGTATGAATTTACACCGAATAAGTGGCTTTTACAAGTTGGTATAATGATACTAAGAGCTTAACGTGCTCTCCGAGGTACTACAGTGATGTTGTTAAATAAATGTACATACATTTTTAGATTACCAACTCATTGGTATACACCGGGGTATAAACCAGGGACCTAAGTGTTTTTTAGTCTAAGGTCTAACCAACTCGGCCACCACGTATATCTAGCATCTGTCTAGCCAGGATTCCTGAACTTTTTTTGATTTATTATTTATTTAAATTTACTGTATAATTTGGACATAACCAAATTCCGGAGGGAATTAACGGTGATAAAAAAAAAAAGGGACTAAGCCAAAATAATGGCAGAAAATATAATATTAAATAATGATTTCTTTTTATCCAACAATTTTATCTAAGTACATTAAACAGCAATGTAAATTTTTAACGAAAAGTCTAATAAAAATATCTATACAAATCATACATTTTACTGTAATTTTTAACTAAATACAATCGAGGTTGGTTTTTACATTAAATACACACATACAAAAGTATTTAAACAACAGTAAACAACTTGAAAATACATTAAGAAAAAGCCTGTACTTTAAAAAATAAAAGCCCAACAAATGAAACAATGCAAAATGAAAAACCCAGTGTTAAACGTTTGATACCTTAAAGTCTAAATGCAGCGACGCGAAAATGAAGTATCACATTAAATTTAATTGCATTGCGGCCTTTTCATTGCATCGCTGCAACTGCGGGCTGGTACTGCGATAATGACGTCATTACTGTAATATTATTACGTGAAACTTGGGCCTGTGCGTCGGGAAATGTTGCTACAATAATGGTATGGACGTGAAAACGTACGAAGAGAACTTACACCATAAAGCCACGTTTTAGAATAAACTTGGTTACTTAGTTATGCCCATACCCTAAAAAAACAACTTTGGCAAGATTTTTTTTATTGGAGTAGGTACGGTTTGTGACTTTGTATTTGATGGTCGAACAATAAAATGTATTTTAACAATATTGATCGCTCCCACTATGCTGGCCTAATATTTAATTTAATCTCATCGCTGTTTTATCGTCTAATCTCATGTATCCAACATCGAACGTGTGCAAAGTAACTGCTTAAGGATCATTGCTTATCGTAACGGTCAAGGTCGCAGAGTGCCTAGTTACAGAGACAGACTTTCTACCTATCATGTCACCAGGCTGGAAGTCAGACGTCAACAGTACGACCTAATATTTTTGCATAAAATATTACACTCGGCTATAGATTCCCCTGTCCTCTTATCGTTAATAGATATTAATACTTATTATAGATCACGTGTTCCAAGTACTTTTAATTTGCAAGTTCATAAAAATAACATTTCCTACTTTAACCCTATTGTCAGAATGTGCCGTCTATATAACCTATTAGCAGAGAAAAATGATGTCCTGGACATATTTAATAACCAGTTTTCCAAATTTAAAGGTATCGTCCAAAATGTCCTCAAATAGGTGACTAATCAAATTGTATAAATTGTATTTGTATATTTTTACACTGTTGTGTTAATTGTAAATATTTTTATTTAGTTTTTTTAGTTAGTTTTTTTATTTAGTTTTTTTACGCATCTGAGTGTTAAAAAAGAAAGAAAGATAAAGAAAAAAAAAAAACAATAAAACGGAAAAAAAAAAAAAAAAAAAGAAAACAGAAAAGCTAAAGAGATAGGGAAATATTTGTTGAAATAATTAATTATGTATACACGTCGATCATGCTATGTACACATGTTTTGGATGACAATTTAGGCTAAGCTATCTTTACTATGTAAACAAACTGTATTTGATTGTTATTTGTTTTGTGTGCTTTATAAATAAAATAAAAAAAAATCTGTCGCTCATTTCGTAATTGCACCCTGATAACTACCACCTTGACAACAAATCGATGCAGTAGCCTCCTAAAAACTGGTGGACCCACTGAAGAAACCCGAAACATGACTAGGTCACTTGACAGTTATGGTAACGAAACCGGTCAGTGGGACCTCCTTACCGTGGAATTAAAATAAGATCACTTATAAGCTCATACATTATAAGTGATCTGGTCACTCAGCGCCTTCACGCACTAAAGTGTTTAGTCGGACCAGGATATATAATATTAGTATGACAGTGTATAAATTAAAACAATAGCAATTATAAATGGATTTACCAAGGTCTCCAAAATCCACTGATTGTATATGTACCTACTCACATGCGGCTTTCGGTAGTGTGCGTGATGTTTTGTGTGCTTTGTCTGTATGCGAGTCTAAAACAGCTAGCGAACTTTAACACTGATTTTTGACTTAATTTTAAATTCAATATTTTAAATAAATTCTTGGTAATTAACTTTGCGGTTCAGTTACAACAGTTAACAAACAAACAAAGGTTTTTAGAGGGCCCGAGGGTATTTATAATATACAAAAACGCCATCTTTAATTGAGTAGCGACATACGAGTATATCATCGAGCGAAAGCGAAGATGGGGGGAGAGAAGAGGAGATGTGTGTTTTGTTATTAGTGTAGTGGAGTTTTAATATTATATAATATTAGAATGTTTGAAGACGTAGACACTAGGGGGTCATTTTGTGCACTACTTAATATAGGTATTTATTATTTTAGTTTAATGTTTACAGAGGCCGTACTTAATGTCGCCAGGTATTCTTTACCCGCCAAAGCCTAATATGCCTGTAATTTTACGGGTCCGAACCCGGAATGTAGTTATTATTATTTCTTCTATATCACAGATTGTTATAGCTTTTAACGGCAGTTAACTAAAGTATCATTGGTTATAGTAACCAGCTAATCAATTATAATATCGTACAATGTAACGTAAAGAACCGTACAATGTAAAGCCACCCGTCACTACTTAGTGAACATGCAACTTTTCAGGTTTAGAAAATTAATGTTGCCAATAGCCGGATGTACCCATACGAAGCTGGCTATGTTCCAAGCTGGTCTCAGGTTTCCCAAACTTTTTATTAACGGCACTCGTTGCCGTGTCGGGTAATTTCGTTTTACCGCTCGCCTGCGTGCGCTAATGAATTTCTGAAGCTTTGCCCCAATCAAACTTTTCTCATTTACGATGATATATTCTGTCATCGCTTGGTTTGAGAGACGTCTCGTCTTCCAATGCTTTCAGCAACGACTGTTGTTGAATACTTAAGTCGTGTTTAGCAGTTTGCCAAACTCACACATATTTTACCAAAACGAATTTACGACTTGCTTTTGAAAAGTATTATAAAATTAAATTAGGAAGTGTTTGTAATAAAATTAAAACCTAAAAATAAAAACAATATACCAATATAAAAGGTAGGGTTCCTAATAAGCTAGCTGCGTTACCTCTCTGAATTGCTATACTGATTCTTTGTGCAAAAAAGTAGCCTTACTAGTTAGAAATATGTTTAAATATAGCCTGAGCTCCTGGTCCCCACGGTCCCATGGTTTATTTTACGAATGAAATAGGAATATAATATTCAGGTTTTCTAATGTTGAAATAGTTTATAGTCCGCGAGTTTGACAAATAAATTTAGAAATGTACTTCGATAGGCTGACCACGGGTTTCATTACCACCGCCCCATACAAATGCAAAAGCTGTTAAGTCATGTTTCATATTTAGTTTGTGGGTTTACCGGTTTTAACACCACCAGTTACGAAACGGGCAGTTGATTTGACGGTAAAGCAGTGTTTATTAAGGTGCAGTCATAATACATTATCCCGGCATTGCTGAAGCTTGGTTAAGGAATCTGGGCTCTTATCGGAGATCGGCGTAGATATGCACACCATGCCGCATCACCAGCTTTAGCTCCTACTACTAACACCAACTCCGAAATCAAAGGTGTAGAAAAAGATATTGCAAAACAAAAAATGCTACAAACAAAACTTTACAATATAAATATAATATTAAATGAAAATAATAAAGTTTTAAAAGAAAATCTATAAAATCTGATTGTATTGTAAGAAAACATTAATCCTGGATTTCTTGTCAATCTAACTACAATGATTTTGTTAGGAAAGTTGGCCATTCACTACTTATTGATAATCGTAAACAAGTACTTGAAAATACTTATTTAGCAATAGTATATAATACCAATATATCTGTGTACGTTGCCTTAAAATGTTATGCATCGATATAGGATGTAGAAACATATAGGATTCTGTGAGAAATTTTATTAAGGATTTTTTTTTTATAGTCGTCAAAAATCTCAAATTAATATTGTAAAAATAAACTCCTTACACGGTGGATATAATTTGAGTATTATTTAAGTAAAATAGTAGTGGTGCAGTTAGCAAGACCGTAAACTTAAAAACACTTAGGTAACGGGTTCATACCCATACCAATGAGTTTACACTGAAAAAAATACGTCATTGCAGTACCTTGGAGAGCACGTTAAGCTATCGGTTTCACTATACCACCCAGTAAAACTGTTTATACACTACACAGATGTGCTTATCAGTTGTTCCGTATAGACTGATAGTACCATCGGGTACGACGTGGTGCCAATAAAACCCCTCTGCCGTCTAGACGGTGTCGGGCGCCGAAAGGCACCCGAAAAAGTACATATCACGGGTGTCTTACGGCGCTCGAGACCGCCTAGATGGCCCCAGGGTACCCAGCGGAGGGGTTTTAATACCACCTCGTCGTAGCCGATGGTATGAGTCTACATCGAACAAGTGGCTAGCTCGTCGCGATGTTTTGAATAGACTCAATAACCCATCTATAAAAAGTTTCACAAGTTGGTATAGTGAAACCGGGACCGACAGCTTAACGTGCTCTCCGAGGCACTATAGTGGTGTTGTCAAACAAATGTACATACATTTTTTAATTAAAAACTCATTGGTACACACTGGGATTCGAACCAGGGACCTAAGTGTTTTTAAGTCCAAGGTCTAACTAACTCGGCCACCACATATACATGGTGAATTTGAATGGGTGTACTTTGCGCTAATATGATGTTCTACTGATCAATACGAAAAACTTTTCCCATGGAACCATGTGTCGCAAATGAAAAAAAAAATTGCCTTCTCCATACAAACTAGTAAAGTTAAAATGACCAATTTGTATGGGAAAGCCATATTTTTTTTTCATTTGCGACACATGGTTCCATGGGAAAAGTTGTTCGTATTGACCAGTAGAACATCATATTAGCCCCAAGTACACCCATTCAAATTCACCCTGTATAACCCGAAAACGTATGTAATATAAAAAGTTACTAATAAATTACTTATAAATAAATCTAACACGAATAAAATCGGGAGTTATTTTCCTTTATAAAAAATAAGATCATCCTGAATTCTTAAAATTAAATTTTAAAAACGAGAAAAATTTTAAAAATAAAATATAGTGTAAGAAGTTGCACGTAAGTGTCCGTTAAAGTAATTGTAACAGTTTAAGTTAAAAATGCCGTTGAATATACCAATTTCGTTTTGAAAGTAAACCAGCTGTTTTAACGCAATTGTTAATTTTAATCATTACAACTACTTTAACAGAAACTTTGGTGCAACTCAGCCTAAGTATATAAACAACTGATACCCTGTAACATTTTGTTTGTGGCACGTAGCAAAGAGACTTACAAACAACTTTTTGTGACTGATTACAACAAATATTTACTTTTTACTTGTTAGCATTACAACAAAAAGAAACAAAAAAGGAGAAAGCGATACAAAAATAAAATTAAAATATGTATATATATATATATATATTTCTATTGGGGCAATAAAGTCAAATTATTTATTATAATTATTATTTATTATTGACTAATTTGTCTTTAATATTATAATTTGAGTTTAAATCAAAGAAGTCTTAGGAAAAACTAAATTTCCCCACTTTTTTATTTATTTTATTTATTGAGATAACGAATTCGATTTTTAATCAGTTGAGTTGTTATTGTAGCATTTTTTTGTGAGAAGAATAATTTAAATATTTATTAATAATGCAAACAAAAGTATTTATCAAGCTAAATTCATTTTGAGCAATAATTTAACGTTTTTATTTTATTTTATTGCAGCACTGACTTTGTATACTTATACCTGATGGTAAACACACAAAATCCATACATAGGGTCGATCAATATACTGCTGTATAACAGCATAGGTCGCTCCCACTATGCCAGCTAAATGCCAATTTCTTTAATTTATTATTTATTTATTTCAATATGTTTTATTTATTTATTTCAATATGTTTTATTTATTTATTTCAATATGCTTTATTTATTTATTTCAATATGCTTTATTTATTAATATAAATAAAGCATATTAAAATTAATATGTTTTATTTATTTATTTCAATATGCTTTATTTATTTAAGTATATCAATATGTTTTATTTATTTATTTCAATATGTTTTGTTTATTTATATCAATATGTTTTATTTTAAATGCTTTATATTGTAATAAATTATTATTGCATTGTTTTATTATTGTAAATGTTATTACTGAACTAGACTGAGTATTGTTTCAAATTGCATGCTATTATTGTGTCTGTTATATAGGTTATTTTTTTTGTTGTTATTAGATATCTGTTTTATTTTTTGATTACTTGTCATAAAGGGTATTCATGCTAGAGGGTTATAGCCTAGTATATGTCCGTTTAGTATCATTTGTTTTTTTTTATAATGACTTGGTTGTAACTCGTTATGTGTGCCAATTTTGTAAAATAAAATAAAATAAATAAAAATATAAAAATAAATAATTGTATTATATGGATATTAACATTTTTATATGGAAATAACGGACCGTTTACGTTACTAATGATTATAGGAATTCAAATTGGCCATCAATCATGCAGTTACAAAGGTATGTAGCCTCGCTATTTCATTGTCAAATCAACTACTCCTTTCGTAACCGCGCTCTGAAAAGACTCGACAAGAAATCGATGCAATGGGAAAACTCCTAAAGCAGCAGACTAAAACCGAAACATTAATAGGTCACTTGACAGTTTTTGCATGGTAGCCATGATTTAAATGTTTCTTTACCTTAGACCACAAAGAAACTCAAATAATTATTTTTAAACGAGTTTCTTTGAGAAATAGTTTTCAAAGACTAGGCATGTGTTTGTGTTATATTTTTCATATTAAACTTTATAGGATATTTTGTGCAAAAATTTTTTATAATAAGCAATCGAGTTGTCGTAAGTGTGAGAAGTGTAGCATTAACGCATTAAAATCAGTATTTGTGTTATCTGAATGAATACCTTAATCTTGGGTAAAATGGCGGTACCCCATTTTACCGTTGATTATTTTTACTTCTTCACTTCACGATATTGGCAGAAGAATATCTTTGCACACGATGTTTTCCATTTGATTTTATTCCCTCCACTATATTTATTTATTATTTAAACCTTTATTGCATACAAAATACAAAGGCGGACTTAATGACGCTAGGCTTTCTCTACCAGTCAAACCTTCGGGACAATCAAAGCAGTTAATGAATGAGGTAGGTGTATTATTCCTCTTTTACTAATTAATGAATAACTTTTTTAACTACCCAGTACTTGACATTGGCACAATTTCGCGAAATGAGTAGAAGTCATTAACTGAAGGAAATAATAATAAAAATATCTACAAACAAAGCACATACTTAACTATTTGATAGGTATCTAAAGGAATGTGCTTCAAAGACAATCCATCACCCTGTCAGATGCTTATAGCCACTGGATCAACCCTTCTGGAACCCTGGCATTGTCTTGGAGCACTCTTCAAGAAAATCTCAACTGGAGTTTACCCAGAAAAATAAATAGCATTGCTGAGGTCGAATTTGCTTCTAATATTTTCGTAGATTGTTGGTTCTTTTAGAGATTATAATGTTAGCAATAATAATATATTTGTTGACCGCTTCCTTAGGGCAACCATTAGTTGCGCCTTTGGCGTTGTATACGGAGGTCGTAGATTCGATTCCCACCCATGGCAAAAAAATATAAGGTAGTACGTTTTTCCTGTATAGTTTGGGTGTTTATAAAATATAATATGTATAACCTAGAGCTTACTTTGTGACCAGAGAAATGTGTAAATTACAATTATAGATCTGGGTCCTATTTCATAAACGTGACAATTGTAATTTACCATGATAATTTATAATACATTGCTTGGTTTAGTTGGAATTATTTATTTAGAACAAATTAAACCAAGCAATGTATTATAAATTGTCATGGTAAATTACAATTGTCACGTTTATGAAATAGGCCCCTGGTCACAAACTAAGCTCTATGCTTATTATATTATTATGTATTTGTAGCAGCACAACTGACAAAGTAAAAGAAACAAGTGAACGTCCTGAAAAGGACGAGTTCCGCAACAGTAAAGAAACAAGTGAACGTCCTGAAAAGGAGGAGTTCCGCAACAGTAAAGAAACAATTGAACATCCTGAAAAGGACGGTTATTCGTAAATGTTCTCAAAAGAACATAAAATTATTGTGTGGGTAGTTCATAATTTTCTCTCGCAAAGAAGATCCATCTCGTGACTGATGTGGTAGCGCCGTGCACCAAGTTGAGGATTCAGCGTCGCCGTGTCGTTTTGAGACCGCTCGATCGCCCCGACAGCCGCCAATTCACCCGCAGCGTAGTTGGCGTTCACAGCTGCACACAGCATCACATGGCTCCTCTCGTCTCGACGGCCGCTCGGTAAAAGAGCGCGCGCACACGCCGTGCTCGACTATATGCGACACCCGCGCCATCGAGTACTGCAGAGGGGAGGCTACGTCATCGGCATTAAGGCGGGGACGTTTCTTATTGGAAAACTATTTTAAATTATTATGTTTTGTTTACATTTGTTTTTAATAATTTCCTTTTATAAAATCATTATATAAATACGGAAAATAAATAAGTTAATTCATTCAGTCACTACCAACCAAGAGTTTCACTTCTAAACCTACAAGTACACTAAGATCCCTAAAGTGGTGACCCCGAAGAACAAACAAGCCCTGCTGAATAATGACGGAAGAAAACTAAGAAGTGAAGACTCTGCAATTTCGCTCTCAATGCGGATACCACCATTCTGGAGAGATAAACCTCGTCTATGGTTCATCAGTTTCGAGGCAGCAACAAGCGAACTCAAGAAAAGCCAGACGCAACTAGCTCAGATGGTCGTCGCCAAGCTCGAAAAGCAAGACATCGAGCAAATAGCAGATTTGCTGTACAACCCGCCCAAAGCCGAGCAGTATGAAGTCATAAAGAAGCGCCTCATAACCACATATGAAGAGTCAGATAATAGACAATTTCAAAAACTACTATCAGAGATGGAGTTAGGGACACAAAAGCCGTCGCAACTTCTACGTAGAATGAAGAATTTAGCACGGGAGAAAATACCTGACGCAACCCTGCGACTTATGTGGAGCAATCACCTTCCAGCTCACATAAGATCAGTACTCGCCGTCAGTGAATCAATAAACCCAGACACTAAGCTCGACGAAATCTCTCTGCTTGCTGACACAATAGCAGAGACAAGCTGCTCGCAGGTGTCTACAATAGCCACTTCAGTCCCAGGATCGCAAATAGAGGAGACATTGAACATCACGAGCCAGTTAAAAAAATTGACAATGGAGATCGCCGAACTCAAATCAAGACCTCAGTACGATAATCGGCCAACCACAATCGAAAACACAAAACATTGTTCCCGTTGCAACTCAAGATCTCGTGCACGACAAAACTCGCAATCACCATCGCGTTTCCGGTACGGCTCGCCATTACCGTATTGCTACTATCACCAGCGATTTGGAACGAAAGCAGTGAAATGCACACCGCCGTGTTCTTTCAAGAAACCCCAGGAAAAATTGTCGGGAAACTGGACAGGACGCTAAACGTGGCGGAACTTGGCGTCTCCGAAGCATCACACCGCCTATTTATTAACGACAAGTTAAACAAATTAGTATTCTTGGTAGACACGGGTGCAAATATATCCGTCATACCAAGAAGAAAAGGCATGCAAACTCAACCATTATCCTTCTGCCTTTACGCCGCCAACAACACAATTATCCCAACATATGGAGAAAAAACACTAGAATTGGACCTCAACCTGCGCCGAAGATTCAAATGGAAGTTTATCGTCGCAGCCGTATCCAAACCAATTCTAGGTGCGGATTTCCTCAAACATCATCAGCTCATAGTCGACGTCAGGAATAAAAAATTGATTGATGGGACAACAAACCTTTCATCGAAGGCCACTTTCGTTCAACCTTCCGACATACCTACAATCCGCAGTATTGACATGGGGAAGTCTTATCATGACGTATTGGCAGAATTTCCTGGAATCACAAGATTAACTTCGATGCAGCTGAGCTCTAAACACGAAGTCAAACATTTCATCGAAACAACCGGACCTCCACTTCATTGTCGAGCACGTCCGGTACCACCACATCGCTATGAACAAGTCAGGAAAGAGTTCGAAAACATGATCCAGCAAGGATTATGTCGACCTAGCAAGAGTCCATGGGCATCACCCCTACACATCGTGCCAAAAAAGAACGGAGACCTGCGTGTATGTGGCGACTACCGAAGACTGAACGCAATCACCAAGCCCGACCGCTATCCCATACCAAGAATCAAGGATTTTACATACCAGCTGTCCAAAACCAATATTTTCTCAACAATCGACCTCAATCGAGCCTATCAACAACTTAGTGTACGAGAAGAAGATATCGAGAAGACAGCCATCATAACACCAATGGGACTATTCGAATTTCCACGTATGTGTCCAGGACTAAAGAACGCCGGTCAAACATTCCAACGATACATCCATGAAGTTCTGCGTGGTCTGGATTTTGTATTCCCATTTATTGATGACGTATTAGTTGCATCATCAAACGAAGAAGAGCACAGAGAACATGTACGCATAGTATTACGACGATTAGAAGATAGCGGCATTACTATAAACCCTGCAAAATGCCACTTCGGACAAGAATCAGTCAAATTCCTTGGCTACACAGTTTCTGAAGATGGAATCAAGCCTCCAGAAGAAAAAGTCAAAGTTATCACAGAATATCCGAAACCAAAAACTGTAGAAGATTTAAGACGTTTTCTCGGCATGATCAACTTTTATCGAGAACACGTCCCGAAAGCGGCTGCATTACAAGCGCCACTTAATGCCTACATACACAACGCCAAGAAGAAAGACAAGACCGTCATTGAATGGAACAGTGAATCTAATGAAGCATTCGAAGCCTGCAAAGCTAGCATATCAAAGGCAACTCTGCTCGCTCAACCATCACATAAAGCTGCATTAGCAATCTTCTGTGACGCGTCAGACAATTCTGCTGGAGCCGCACTTCATCAATTTGTGAAAGAAGAATGGCAACCACTAGGCTATTTTTCCAAGAAGTTCAATGATGCCCAACGAAACTACAGCACGTTCGATCAAGAGCTACTTTCAATCTATCTATCAATCATCCACTTCAGAAAAATAATCGAAGGACGTGACGTCATCGTGTTCACAGATCACAAACCACTCACTTACATTCTCCAAAAGCCACTATCAGTCACAGAAACACCGCGGCCCGCAAGACAATTGATGTTTATCAGCGAATTCACAACAGACATTCGTCACATCAGCGGCAAAAACAACGTCGTTGCCGACGCCCTAAGTCGCATAGAAAGTATTTTTTGCCCATCTATGCTAGATTTCGTGCAAATAGCGCATGAGCAAGAAAGAGACAGAACCATACAAGAGCTGGCACAATGAAGCAATATAACTTTGAAGAAAGTAACACTGCCGCAATCAGCAACACAAATTTACTGCGAAACATCATCGCCCAATTTTCGACCATACCTACCAGAATCATTCAGACGAACAACATTCGACGCCGTGCATAATATCAGTCATCCAGGAGTCAGATCAAGTCGAAAGCTTATGTCACAGAAATATTTCTGGCCTTCAATGAACATTGACGTTGGAAATTGGGCTAAACAATGTGTTCGATGTCAAGAATGCAAGATACAGCGTCACACGAGGAGCTCCCTAATGTCATTCCCACCTGCTGATCGATTTCAACACATTCACATCGATATCGTCGGGCCACTTCCTACATCATCTCAAGGTCATCGTTACTTGATTACAATCATCGATCGACTAACAAGGTGGCCAGAAGCGATACCTACCGAAGATATCACAGCCGAAACCGTCGCAAAAGTTGTATATGAAAATTGGATCACTCGTTTCGGTTGCCCAGAAACGCTGACTAGTGATCAAGGTCGTCAATTCGAAAGTGAACTATTTGCCAAACTAATGAACACCATGGGGATCAACAAGACTCGTACGACACCTTATCATCCACAAGCAAACGGCATGGTCGAGCGATGGCACAGAACGCTCAAGACTGCATTGAAAACCAAACTATCGGAAAGAACAGAATGGATGACCGAACTGCGCACGGTTTTATTCGGACTACGAGCTGCCGTACGATCCGATACCGGCGTCAGTGCGGCAGAACTAACATACGGCCACAACCTTCGGCTGCCTGGTGATTTCTTCGATATACAACAACCTGAACGAGATATGGACCACAATTACGTCAGTCAATTACGGAACATCATAAACGCACTCAAACCATCTCAGGCACAAACACAATCACACGAGAACAATCTGCCAATATTTGTGCACCCAGCCTTACATACATGAGAACAAGTATTTATAAGAAACGATGCCGTAAAAAAACCATTGCAACAACCCTATGAAGGCCCGTACGCAGTGATCAAACGGAATGACAAAACTTTCATTCTGCAATTACCCACACGCAAAGCAACTATTTCTATCGGCCGTCTCAAACCTGCGTACATCGTCAACGACTACCAGTCTGCATCCAGCAGCAGCGCTCACTCTTCAAGCAACATCAATCATTCTTCAAGTAACAACACAGACAGAACAAGCAGACCAACGGAACCAGCATCTATCTTAAAATCTAGTACCACGGTTACCAAATCTGGACGCATAAGCAAACTGCCGGTACGCTTCGCTTAAGGGGGGCACTGTAGCAGCACAACTGACAAAGTAAAAGAAACAAGTGAACGTCCTGAAAAGGACGAGTTCCGCAACAGTAAAGAAACAAGTGAACGTCCTGAAAAGGACGAGTTCCACAACAGTAAAGAAACAATTGAACATCCTGAAAAGGACGGTTATTCGTAAATGTTCTCAAAAGAACATAAAATTATTGTGTGGGTAGTTCATAATTTTCTCTCGCAAAGAAGATCCATCTCGTGACTGATGTGGTAGCGCCGTGCACCAAGTTGAGGATTCAGCGTCGCCGTGTCGTTTTGAGACCGCTCGATCGCCCCGACAGCCGCCAATTCACCCGCAGCGTAGTTGGCGTTCACAGCTGCACACAGCATCACATGGCTCCTCTCGTCTCGACGGCCAACTATTTTAAATTATTATGTTTTGTTTACATTTGTTTTTAATAATTTCCTTTTATAAAATCATATATAAATACGGAAAATAAATAAGTAAATTCATTCAGTCACTACCAACCAAGAGTTTCAAGTCTAAACCTACAAGTACACTAAGATCCCTAAATATTTAATAAGTATATAACCGAATTCATTGATTATTTTTTTATGTATGAGTTCATTTTTATATAAGTTATATTCAAACATATGTAATATTTTTTATTGCTACAATTATTTATATGTAGGTACCTATTAGCCTGTGAATAATTCCTTCTTCTTTATATCATGTTGGACAGACTTTATTTTATTTTATTGAAGCACTTTTATTTAATGTTAATATAAATATATATAATATTCGCTCTTACTATGCTGACTAAATGATGCATGCAGTAATGATATGGGCAGCAAAAAAGACGAGTATGCATTACGAGTCTACTTTTATATCTTTGCGGCTTTATAGTTAAATCAACGGCCCGTTTCGTAACCGCATATTGAAAGGACACTACCACCTCGTAAAGAAATCGACATATTAGTCTCCTCAAAACCGATGAACCCACGGATTAAAACTTAAACATAACTTGCGGTTTTGTATTTTGCAGTCTGTCGATTTACCTGAGTTATAAAAGGTGTCCTACTTTTTACAGTTTCTATGTTTGACATAACGAAAATTATTCCAAATTTAAAATTCAAGTAGGTTTCAAGGTTTTTTAAAACCTTCACCCTAAGACTTAACATTTATCGGGTTTCATATACAAAAAAAAGTTAACACAGAAAACTGTGAAATTAGTTTGTATGTATTTATTAATTTAAAATTCTTTATTGCACAAAAGTACATAGACGAGCTTAATGCCTTAGGCATTTTTAACCAGCTAACCTTATAATTTTGGCGGGAGGAATTAAAAACATTTATTTATTAAACTGTACATAACAGAACTTACTTATTCTAAATAATACAATTAGGTATATTGACTATAATGGAGACTCCAAGCAAGGTACGAACCGGCTGGTTTCAGCATTAGATGATGCAAATACATCAAATTCCTCATATTTTTTAAATTATTGTATCACCTGTTAGTCTTCAATTACTTTATCTATTATTATAATTAGTATTCTTTCGTAGACATGTTTCAGTTTTAGTCTGCGGGTTTATCGGTTTTTGGGGGATTACTACATTGATTTTATGTCGATGTGAAATCTTCTTTTTACAGAATAAGCGTGCTATCTCTTCGACCTCATTGTTGCTTTCCATCAGGCAAGCATTGAGGTCAAACGCAGAGTATGTTTTTAATAAAAAATACAAAAAAAATCATAACTATAAAAAAAATTAAAGATAAAATGCAATGAAAAAAATCTTTGTGAGTCGAACCCACGATCTTTGCTTTCGCGGCAAGGTACTCAACCACTGAGCCAACCAGGTTCACTTCTCACGAATTTTGTCATTGCTTGTTATCTACTTATAAACAGACGCCCTCTAAGTGCTTCCTTTTAATAACTCTTGTACAAATATTTTAGTGCAATAGGTAAATAATTTTAAATAAAATAAAATAATTTCTATACATATATTATAGTGAGGTTAGAAGTCCTAGTTTCTAATACCAGGTGGCAGAGGAGTATAATTTTTATTTTTACTTTTTTTCAGTGTTTTATATTTTAATAAATTAATATAACTGTAAAAAATAAGGCATAAATAAATATATATAGGTATATGTAAAGAAAAAATATTAAAGCCCACAACGTAAGAGTAACAGATTACCAATAATCGAAATACCAATGAATAAATTATATAAATAAAAAGAAAACATTTTCAAAAGCTTATTTATTTGCGAAAACCAAATAGCAATAAGGGAAAAGGCTGAAAACCCGTAAAACGTGAACCAGTATGTAGTTAATGGGGCAAACTTGAGTCGTTTCGAAGAAATACAAGTGTACAAACAAATTCATGTAACAACGTACAGAATCATTTTTCATTTGAAACCCGCCAAACTCGGATGTTTTCCAAATAACGGCGAAGTCTCGATTTACAAAATTTGTAATTGAAAACTTTTCTCTTTTTTATGTAAAATATTTTCAGGTATATTTTATTTCACAATATGTGGTGGGTGAGTTAGGCGTTACATTTTAAAACATTACAGTTTTTGTGTACCAATGAGTTTATAATTTTAAAATATATGTATATTTGAGAGCACGCCAAGCTGTTGGTCCAAGGTTTAATTATACCAATTTGGAAAACTCATGAAGGTAAAAACCGTGCCCGCCCGCGCGCCGCTGCGCGGGTTTTTTTTAGCTTCATGGGAAAACTGTATATAATTGGCTTATTGAATCTATATAAACACCTTTTTTAATTCCCTGAAAGATTTAATTTTGAAAATATTGTGTGTCCCTACAACATTAATTAACATTAGCTAAGTACTATCCAAATTTCACATTCATAGCTTTAGTTATTTCGGTTGGGCGATGATGTGTCTGTCATTAATAGTCATAAGCCAGGACAAAGATATTTTAATTTGCTAAGAGAGGAAAACCACGGGTAATACTTATCATATTTATTTATTCGCTAGACCAAAAGGTAGACAAAGCGCTAAAGGAAGACCGCCAAAAGTGGATAGCAAATATAAAGGACTATGGAACTATAGAAAGAATCAGCGTTAGGCAGAAAAAAAAAAAAATGTGTTAGAATACTGTAATTCATAACCACCAATACCTAGTATAGAATAGTATAGAACATAACCTAGAATACTGTAATTCATAACCAGGTCTGAAAGGGTTCCTTTCAGACCTGGCGTTCACGATTGAGGACACAATGTTTAAAAAAATATTAAAAAATAAATACTACTAATTTTAAGTTGAAAACCGTTGTGTACAATTGCTCACATAATAAAGCAGCAAAATCAATACTCGTAGCGCCATCTATTATAATTTTAAAGTATTATTTTTTCATATTGTGACCAGTGACCAGCGTTTTTTTTGAGTGCAAGGCAAGCTAATCATTTTAATTCATAAAAAATTGAATTAGCTAAAGGAATGTAATAAAATAAATATATATCGATTAGTAATACTGTAAAGATCATATTGAATGAATTTTTTTAACTATTTATAGATGTCGTATACCTTATAATATGATATTTTGTTTTGTCCTCAAATGTGCTCAATCGGAATAAATTGTCAATTTTGTAAAGAATTCAAATATACTTGAACGTTTTATGAAAAAACTTTATTTGTATGTTATACATTATTTTTAACGTTTTTTTTTTAATTTGTTTTAGAATATATATATTGCTTTAATAAAAAATATTTACGGTAGACGCCTTAGATGCCTTATAAGCTTTGTAAGATGGAAATTTATCAGATTTGGAGTTATCACTGGTACGAGAACCAAGATTAGTTCGATTTGGCGCAGACAAACCAAAATCAAAAGAGAATTCTTCCTAACTAACTCTGAAGAAGAAGTGTTAGCTATACTTATTATTAATTATAATTGGCAACTATTTTCCTCTCGATCACTCCTAACTCACTCACTGACTCACTCACTCTTTGCCACTTGAATAAAATTCTGTATACTGTAACTACGTCTGTAACTTTACTTGCTAAAAGCAATATTTAAGGTCTGTAAAACCTGAATTCAGTGGTCCTAGCCCTCTAAATCCTTCCTGTATTGTGCTCCCAAAATCACCATACACCATTAGTAAAGTGCAGATACCCATCTGACGAACATAAGCGGTACCGCTAAATTTGGGAAGAACCATCACCACGGAGAAGCATGGGATTTGTAAGGTGAGCCATCCTGTATCCTTCATGCTTGGTCCTTCGAGTCCTGGATTCCTTAAAATCACATTTTTCTATTCCCGAATATAGTTGCCATTAAATTGCGTCATATCTGTATACCTTTAACTTTACGTTATTTTTTTCTGTATTCTCTGTATTTCATTATACTGTATTTAACTGTATTTCATTACCTGTAAAATATCACTGAAATTCCTTTAATTCGTTTTTTAGAACTTTAACTGTAAATTGTTCTAGGAAAACTTTTAAATCTTTTTATGTCATTATCGACCTTATTTCCTTATAGCGGAGGTTGATTTTGTCATATCAAGTTACTTTACTTTAATTTTGCATACATGTTATTATAATACTTTCTTTATACTTTTTAACTGAAAATAACCATTCATTTATCTTTAATTTGAATTCTGTACTTTATTACTATATTATAAATTAATACCCTTATCAAATAACTTTATTTTTCTACGCACCACGTAAACATTTTTAAAATAATTATTTGTAAACAAATTGTGACGTTACACTCATTGCATTCATTCATTCGTTCGTTTCTGACAGTACATCTCTATTGACGTCTGTCATCTGTCACTTATTGTAAAAACTAAATGTCAGATTTAAAAACTTTAAAATACAACGCGCTTGCAAGTGTTTTTCGACTATATTTGTTTTAAATTAATTCAATTTGTTATTAACTCGTCACAATGACGATTGAAATTAAGTACCGGTTAGTGAAAAATGTATTAGATACTTTAATAACAAAGGCGCAAGCCGCTGTAGAGGATTGCGACGTCCGAGAGGAGTTTTTTGTGAGAGTTGCGGAAATCGAGAAGCTGCAGTCCGATTTCTTCGACTACTATGTATCAGTGGAAGCCGCCAAAAAGGCAGGGTTTGATGCCAAAGCTCACCAAGCTGAATTTGAGCGTTATGACGGCATCATAACAAAAATTAAAACGGTTCGGCGTCGTTTATCGAATGAAAAAACTGTAAGTCCTGTATCCCTTAATGGTTCCCCTGCTCGTGACGATCTGCCAAGGATATCTTTACCGAGTTTTAGTGGACAAGTGACACAGTGGACAAACTTTATTAACATTTTTAAGAGCATTGTCGACTGTGACAACTCTTTAACTGGGGTACGTAAACTTCACTATTTATTATCTTGCCTTAGTAAAGAGCCCTTAAATCTAATTAAACATTTACCTATTTCTAATGAAAATTATTCTGTAGCTTTAGACCTATTACAGGATAGATACTGTAATAAAAGACTAATCGCTGACACTCACCTAGATGCCTTATTATCTTTACCTACTGTACATACTGTTAAAAGTGACTTAAGAGATTTCTTAAATACATTTAATGAGAATCTTGAAGCACTAAAGGCTCTTGGCTTTGAAGTGAAACAGTGGTCTTTTATCCTACTTCATATCATAATGAAAAAACTACCTATTGATTTAAGAAATCAATTTGAATTAACTTTAGCTAAAATTAGTGATATCCCTTCCTATACTTTACTGTTAACTTTTCTTGATACCCGATGCAAGGCATATGAGTTCTCTTGTCCTCCTTCTAGGCAAAGTCAAAACCCTGCATACCTAAGACCTGCCAAGAACATAAAGGTTCATCATGTCAACAAAACTGCATGTCCATGTTGTAACCATGACCATACTATATATTCCTGTAACAAATTTAAATCTATGTCCATTGAGGATCGTGTAGCCTTTGCTCGAGGTAAGAGTTTATGCTTTAATTGTTTAGGTAGTCATCTTTATTCTAACTGTACTTCTGATTATAAATGTAAATTCTGTAAAACTAAGCATCACACTTTGATATGTCTCCGAGACTCGTCTGCTGCACTTAGTGTTAAGCAACCTAGTGAATCTCCTAGTCCTTCAACATCAACGGATCCAGGTGTTGTTGCCATCAATGCTATTGTGTCTCTCACAAATAAGCATCATGTCCTGCTAGGGACTGCTGTAGCCCATGCTACCGCTGGCAATGGTTCATTGCATCCTGTACGTCTCTTTATTGATCCTGGGTCGCAGTGCACTATAATCACTGAATCTTGTGTGCAGCGTCTCCAGCTCAAGCGGTCTCATAGTTATATGTCTGTGGCTGGTATTGGTTCTTCTAAGCCCATCTACTGTAAAGGTGTGGTTACACTAAACTTAAAATCATCTGTATCCGACCATCAAATTTCTGTATCTGCAATCATTCTTAAGGAAGTTACTGGTATGATGCCATCTGTACCTGTGTCACCTGACATCATTAAGGCCCTACCTAACATTCAACTTGCTGATGATCAGTTCTATAATTCCCGCTCTGTAGATGTTTTATTGGGCAGTGACTTTTATAATGAAGTTTATTTAGGTCATAAAATTACTTTACCAAATAATTTACCTTCTGCATACTCCACTATATTTGGTTGGATTATAATTGGTAATGCTTCCAAATATGTTGCTTCATCTGAAACTTTAAAGTCACATTGTGTGACCATCTCTGATTCCCTGGAACGATTTTGGGAACTAGAGAATATTCCTGAAGCTTCTAGTCTTAATCCTGATGATGAGGTTTGTGAGGAAATATTTTTAAATTGTGTAAAGCGTACCGAAACTGGACGCTTCATGGTGCGTTTGCCGTTCAAACAGAACTGTATATTGGGAGAAAGCCGTGCTGTTGCTGAACGTCGTTTTTATTCTTTAGAACGACGCTTAAATACTAATCAGAAACTTAAATCTGAATATGTAGCTGTACTGAATGATTATATTAATTTAGGTCATATGACTCCTGTATCTGTATCACTGTATAACACTGGCAAGTATTATTTGCCACATCACTCTGTGATCAAAGAACAATCCTCTACCACAAAGGTTAGGGTAGTCTTTGACGCATCCACTCCGACCTCTAATGGTCTATCACTTAATAATGTTTTGTATGCAGGTCCCAAACTACAACAAAATATTGTTGATATTTTATTGAGATTCCGCCTTAATGAAGTAGCCTTCACAGCTGACATTAAGATGATGTACAGAGAAGTCCTTGTTGCACCCAAGGATCGCTCTTACCAAACCATACTCTGGCGTAAAGACCCAGATGATGTGCTACAGGAATATCAACTAAACACTGTAACCTTTGGTGTCTCTTCAGCGCCATATCTAGCTATGCGTTGCTTGTCTCAGCTTGCATCTGAAGGTCAAACCTCTCATCCTAATGCAAGCCGCATACTTCATCAATATGTATTTGTTGATGATGTGGTGTGTGGTGCTCCAGATGTAGCAACTGCTAGACAATATAAAATTGAACTTGATAATTTACTGAGTACTGGCTGCTTTCAACTCCGAAAATGGGCAAGCAGTCACCCTGAACTGCTTTCTGGACTTCCAGAGTGCATGCGTGAATCACCTTTGACCTTTGAAGCTGAATCTGATAATTATATTAAGGTCCTCGGCATCAGCTGGGATCCTATTGCTGATGTCTTTAGATACCATAGCCGGGTATCTAATCTTGGCTGTACTAAGAGAGCTGTTCTTTCTAATATAGCGTGTCTGTATGACCCGTGCGGGTGGCTCATGCCTGTAATCTTTAAGGCTAAATTCTTTATGCAACAACTTTGGTTGCTTGGTATTGGATGGGATGATCTTCTCCCAGACGACTACCAACGCTGTTTGTTTGATTTTCTAAATGATTTGTCACTATCACAACTTAATATTAAACGTTATATTTTTCCACAAGGCTGCACAGACATCCAGCTTCAAGGATTCTGTGATGCATCTCAACGTGGCTATGCTGGTTCTGTCTATATTCGCATAGTTGATAGCATGGGCAAGGTCAATGTTTGTTTATTAATATCAAAATCCAAAGTAGCACCTATAAAGCAGAAGCTTACCATTCCTCGCATGGAAATCTGTGGTGCTCTACTCTTGTCAAATTTAATAAAATATTGTACATCTATATTAACCACTGTAAATTTTTCCTGTATTTTTGCTTGGAGTGATTCCAATATTGTGTTGTCATGGATACGCACACCTGTACATTTATTAAAGGTCTTTGAGGCGTATCGTGTCTCTCAAATACTTTCTAATTGTTCTCCTACCACATGGAGACATGTACCAACTAGTCTTAATCCCGCAGATGCCGCGTCACGTGGGCTGCTACCTTCAGAGTTGGTACACCATGACTTGTGGTGGTCTCCATCTTGGTTGACAGAACCTTCACAATCATGGCCTATTACTAATTTAAATAATTTAATTCCTATTTCTGAACAGGTTATCTCTACTTGTCATACAAGTAGTGCTATAGCCGATCCAACTGAATTCATGTCTCGTTTTAGTTCATTTCATACACTTGTCAGAGTGCAAGCTTACTGCTTAAGATTTATTTACAATCTCCGTCATATTCACTGTAAACTTTCTGGTCAGCTCACTGTTCAAAATACAAATGATTCTTTATTGTCTTTAATTTCTTTGGTCCAATCATTTGAATTTCGTACTGACATAACTTTATTAAAACAAAACAAACCTCATGCTACTCGGTTTAAACGTTTATTTCCCTTTATTGATAGTAGAGGTCTTGTACGGGTTGGCGGCAGATTGTAAAATGCTTCTATTGAGTTTGAACATAAACATCCTCTTATATTACCTAAATCACATCATTTGACTAACTTAATTATAAAATATTATCATGTGACTTATATGCATGCTGGTGCTAATCTTTTGCTTTCTCTTCTTCGTAGAAAATTTTGGATTTTGTCTGGTCGTGTAGCTATAAGAAGTGAGATATTTAAATGTCTAAAATGCTATAGGGAACGTCCCAAACCTTCTCAGTATCTCATGGCTGACTTACCACCAGACCGGGTAACTTATTCTAGACCATTCTCCAAAGTAGGCATTGATTATGCGGGCTATTTTCTAATAAAGGCATCCAAGTTGCGTAAGGCTGCTATTCAAAAGGCATACTTATGTGTATTTGTCTGCTTTTCGATTAAAGCTGTACACCTCGAGCTTGTGTCAGATCTTTCTACTGAATGCTTTATTGCTGGCCTGCACAGATTTGTTAGTAGACGAGGCCTCTGCTCTGACATATACTCAGACTGTGGTACAAACTTTGTAGGTGCCAACAACTACTTGCAGGATTTGTATTGTTTCTTAAATAATAAATCTGTAAATAATAAAATTGATAATTTCTGTAATTCCTTAAAAATTAACTGGCATTTTAACCCACCTGCTGCGCCCAGTATGGGTGGGCTATTCGAAGCTGCTGTTAAAAGCGCTAAGTCCCATTTAAAACGTACTATAGGCACTCAAACTCTGACTTTTGAGGAGCTCTCTACTGTATTCTCTAGAATTGAACTGTACTCAATTCTAGACCTTTATGTCCCATTTCTGAAGACGTTGATAATATTAATGCACTGACTCCATCACACTTCTTAATTGGAGACTCTATGATGTCTCTACCGGAGGAAAACTTTACGAACTGTGGTCAGAACCGGCTATCTCGATGGCAGCTCTTACAAAAAATTACTCAACATTTCTGGACTAAATGGCAACGTGATTACTTACATACGTTGCAAGAGCGTAACAAATGGCTAAAACAACATGCTAACATCCAAAAGGGTGACTTAGTCTTGATTGTTAATGACAATTCTCCTCCTCTGTACTGGAAGTTGGGTCGTGTCACTAAACTATCACCTGGACGAGACGGAGTTGTGCGAGTCGTCACGCTTAAAACCTCTTCCGGTGATATTACTCGCCCAGTGGGCAAACTTTGTTTACTACCTAATCAAAATTAATTTTTTACTTATATTTCATTTTACTACTTATAATATTTTTTCTGTTATAATTTGACTATTTCTGTATTTTTTCTGTAACGGTACTGCAACTGTAACTACCTCTTTAGTTAGATCTGAAGAAATCTTAACGGTTTCTTCGGCGGGGAGAATGTTAGCTATACTTATTATTAATTATAATTGGCAACTATTTTCCTCTCGATCACTCCTAACTCACTCACTGACTCACTCACTCTTTGCCACTTGAATAAAATTCTGTATACTGTAACTACGTCTGTAACTTTACTTGCTAAAAGCAATATTTAAGGTCTGTAAAACCTGAATTCAGTGGTCCTAGCCCTCTAAATCCTTCCTGTATTGTGCTCCCAAAATCACCATACACCATTAGTGAAGTGCAGATACCCATCTGACGAACATAAGCGGTACCGCTAAATTTGGGAAGAACCATCACCACGGAGAAGCATGGGATTTGTAAGGTGAGCCATCCTGTATCCTTCAAGAAGAAACCCCTATAATTTTCAGTAATATTGTTGCCGATAACCGTGAAGATGTAGAAGTACCTATTAATTCCGAAGCATCGTTAGCTCTTAAATTAGAATCATCTTCGTCGAAGTAAATAGTCTTGATAATTATATCACGTTGGTGAAACGGTTAGATAATAAAGCTGCTCATCAAGCTTCTAATTTCAATGTAGGACAAAAAGATCTGGTGAGAAGGGATTGGTGTAAAAGAGAAAATAAATACATGGAGGTCGAAAGGCCGAAAATTGTTAAAATATATAATCACGCTATGGGGGAAGTAGACCTACTGGCCCAGCTAAGCTACTACAGGACGTTCAAGTTCCATTCTGGTCGCGGTCGAGAGTGGACGTGTGCAATTTACGTACTTACCCCCTCTCCCGTGCCATTTTCCAACTACCTTCGAACTCAGAAAATAGCAAGTCTCGCAAAATCCGCAAGTTTAACCGCAGTACTTTGAAGAGGCATCGTTGAGTCGCTGATCAGGACGTCGACTAGGGTTGTTGGGGCACTGCGTCCGACCGTACGTAGTTCCCCGAGCGCCTTGGTTGACGGGCTGATTAGCCCAGTGTTGTGTCGCTAGCCAGGACGCCGACTAGGTTGTTGGGGCACCGCGTCCGACCGTACGTAGTCCCCCTAGCGCCCTAGTTGGCGGGCTGTCTAGACCTAGAAGTCTCGGTCGTTCCACCACTCGTCCTCAAGTTTACAGACAGACCGACAGACAGACGCGTCTCACGGGCCCAGTGCCCTATCGGGCTGTCAAATCCGATAGGGCCAAACCCTTTCACCCGTGGGGCAAGCCTCCAACCCCCAAATTGAATAGGCCCCCCCCCGGAGGAAAAGACTACTTTTCCTCCGTCCCCATTACTGGTCGTCGTGTGGTGGGTCCTTTCGTTAGGGTCGTTGTTCTTACCCTTCCTGAAGTGATCGGAAGGCTATTCATAAGAATAGCTTCCCCGATCGCACCCAGGTACCAGTCGTACTGAGGGAGGGTTCTACCTGCTAGTGTCGTGTCCCAGGTTCGTTGTCTGATAAATTTGTCTAAATTCCCTAGTTCTATTTTTGTCCACTTATATATAGTTTTAGTTGTTGTTTTTTATTTCTAGTTTGTTGTATATAGTAAGGTTAAGTTTATTCGTGTTTAATTTCTGTATATAAATAAAACTACCACTTGTTTGTTTATCGTTGTATTTAAAGGGTATACAACCCAAACATGTCAAATAGAGACCCTTCCAAGATTCCTCGGATCAAGATGAAGAGTAAGAGTGCACCGGCTAGCCCTGAACCGGCCCCGCGGCGGTCCCCGCCGATCCAGGCCCCAGGTCCTGAGCCGGCGGTGACCGGTCCGGCGCCGAGGCAGAGCCAAACTCAGGCTGCAGGTGACCTCCCACGTCCCGCTCCGGGCGTGGACGCACCGACGCTTTTTTTCGAAAACGTCGCGCGTCATACCCTCGCTGGGAGCGAGACGGGGGCGGTGTCCGCCAGCCCCAAGTGGCGCCAGCTGATCCCCCCGCTGTCGCCGCCGCGCCCTCAAGTCCTGCAACCAAGCAAAAAACCGACTAGCTCGATCGGTCTTTTCACCAGCTCTTCGTCATCGGGTGACGAGGATTCTGACTCCTCGCACTCAACCACCACTTATTACGATCTCCCCTCTAAGCCTCAGCGTTCAAAGAAGCATGCGCGGGACTCAAGCGGGGACAGCCTACCCCCCCCAGCCCAACGACTTAACCTGGGTAAAAGTCTCAGCCCTCTGCCTCCAATGCAAGAAGGGTTGATACCACTGCCGGTGACATGCACCCCGACCACGTCCTCGCCAAAAACCCAGGTCCCGCCAATCCCCTCGCCACGTAGACTCGACCCCCGGCTGCTTCCAACCAGCAGCGCGGAGCCGCAATGCGGGCGACGGGGATGATCTCATATGCAGCGGCTACTGCAAGTCAGCCAGCTGCATCAACATCTACGGCACAGAGCCGACCTTCAGGGAAACCTTCGCCGAAAGGGCGTTCGATTCCTGCCAAAAACCATCAGGGAATACCGGGTGGTCCAAAGTTATTTGGCGGAGGCTAGGGAAGCCGACCCGCAGATAGTCGGCCACAGCTACTGTGTTGATGCGGACAAGCCCCACAAAGTGGCGATTACAGGCCTCCTGCACGACACCCCTGTGGCCGAAGTCCATAGGCCATAATCAACGGCCTCGCACAACTACACTATCACCTTCGGGGCTAGGGCTTCGGCTCTTGTATTGGAACCCCGGAGGTATCAAAACCAACTACCAACAGCTTCGTCTCCTGGCCCAGGAGCAAGGCCCCCACATAATCCTCCTGGGGGAGACGAAACTCATGCCAAAGAATGAACTCCGCGTGCCTAACTACTTCGTGTACAGGCGTGACGAGATCTCGGACCGGGGCCGCGGCTATCGCGGTACCGCCGTTCTGGTCCGTAGAGACATCGTCCACGAAGAACTTCCGCACGCGAAATTTAAAACTATGAGAACAATAGGAGTTAGTCTCCAGTCGTCCGGCTCAGAGTTAAAAGTTTACGCTGCTTATCGCCCACCGGTCTGTCGTCTTCATCGATCCGACTTTCGACGGGTCCTGGACGGAAGAACCCCTACCCTGGTAGTCGGAGACCTCAACGCCAAGCATCCGGCGTGGGGCTCCCGGCTCATCAACCCAGCGGGTAGGGTTCTGTCTAAGGACTCGGAGGACAAGGGCTATGAAGTCCTGGGACCGGATTCACCGACACACATTCCTACGTCGGTGAACTGCGCGGCTGACGTCCTCGATATTGTAGTCGCCCAAGCCATCAGAGTCCCAGTCCACGTCGAGGTCTGGTACGACGTGGACTCACAACACCTCCCACTGCTTGTGGTGTTGGGCACACAAGTTGACGTCACCGCCGCGAAGGGGCGATCCAAAACAGACTGGGACCAGTACAAAGATATACTCAACAGCTCTTATCTTGCTGGTACCATAAACTCGCCGGACGACGTAGAAGCGACCGCAACTCGCTTCACGGAGTCCTTAATGCACGCTAAGGAGGCGGCAACACGTCAGTTGCCTCCGCATACTGGTCTAAAGCGTGAAACCCTCCCACACCCCCTCCGACTTAAGCTACAGCTTAAAAGGCGTCTCCAGAGGCGCTGGGCGAACTTTCGAGACCCCAGCACCAAACGCGAGCTCAACCGCGTCAAGGAAGAGCTTGCGGCGGAGATCGCCGCATTTCGGGGGAGGTCGTGGGAGGATTACATGGACTCCGTTGGTGAGGACAGTACATTAGGGGCCCTGTACCGACTCACCAGGAGGCTAACCCGAACGCCCGAAGCCGTCCATCCGTTGCTCGACAACGCGGGAAACCGCCACTACGCCCCCCAAGCCAAAGCGGACATACTTGGCAGGCATCTGGAGGGGCAATTCAAACCTTTCCCTGTCGTCGACCAGGCATTCAACGGGCATACAGAGGATAAAGTGCAGGAATTTTTGTGTGATATAAATAAGGATCCCCTACCGGGGCACTTTTTCATTTCGCCGGCTGAGGTGGAGTGGGTCGCGCTCCGCCTTAAGCACAAAAAGGCCCCTGGTCCAGATGGGGTCACTAATCCACAACTAACGCAGCTCCCCCACAGAGCCATAGTCGCATTCGCCCGGCTTTGCAATGGAATACTCCGTACAGGCCATTTCTCCAGCGCATGGAAGCAGGGGAAAGTCATCATGATCCCTAAGCCCGGCAAAGACAAACGTCTGCCGGGCAGCTACCGCCCGATCACCCTGCTTCCGCATCCGGCGAAGCTGTTCGAGAGATTGTTCCTCCGGAGACTCAAAGCCTATATCGAGCTTCGTATAGAGCAGTTCAGTTTCCGTGAGGACCATAGTACAACACTCCAGCTCACCCGGGTGCTTCACCATATGGCGAGTGAGATGAATCGGGGCCGAGTCACTGTCGGTGTCTTTCTCGATATCGAGAAGGCCTTCGATCGTGTTTGGCATACCGGCCTTCTTTACAAACTCGCCAGTGCCGCCCATGGCCACGCGGTTACTCGCATCCTTTCTAAGTGACCGCCTCTTCTACGTGGCCGTGGAGGGAAAAACCTCTACGGAGTACTCCATTGAGGCAGGTGTCCCCCAGGGGAGCTGCCTTTCTCCCGCACTCTATGCTCTGTATACATACTAACGACATCCCTACTCTCTCGGATTCTCTCCTCCCGGGAGAGCAGGACGTAACTCTGGCGCTGTTTGCGGATGACAGCGCCTACCTCTACTCCTCCAAAAGTCCTAGACTCGCTGCCGCGAAAATGCAAAGGATGCTGGATATCCTCCCTTATTGGCTCGACAAATGGCGGATATCCGTCAACGTGGGAAAAACAGCAGCCCTTATGACGACACGCCGCCGATGCCCACCACCGCTGAAACTCCGGGGACAGGAGGTCCAATGGACCGACACTATAAAATACCTAGGCTGCATCATCGACCGGTCCCTTCGTATGGGCGCTATGGCCGAGCATTTGAGCCATCAAGCCAAAGCTGCCCGGTCCATGCTCCGGCCGGTCCTTAGATCATCGCTTCCGCTCCGGGTAAAAGTGTTGGTCTACAAGACTTTCATACGTTCCCGGTTCACCTACGCAGCCCCAGCGTGGCATCATCTCTTGTCAGCCACTAACAAGACACGGATCCAGCGTCTGCAGAATGTGTCTCTGCGCATGGCGTCCGGCGCTCCGTGGTTTGTGCGCAACTCCACAATCAGCGGCGACCTGAAGGTTGAATCAGTGGAAGTGTTTGTTGAACGGCTCGCTCGACGCATGTTTGACCGAGCCGACAACGGACCCCACGATCACCTTCATGGAATCGCGCCGCTGCACGCACGGCCATCGGAGGGAAGGCCATTGCCGAGAGAAATTCTCGGCGGCGACTCACCAGGACTTTAAGCCCATCCTCCACCCTAGGCGCGCTGGACTTGCCTGCAGCGCGCTACCTCCTACCCCTATCCCTCTCCTTAAATCCTGTTTCCGTCCCCTCTGAGGAGGGAAACATACCACACGGCCCTCGCTTCGCGAAGGCCAGCGCCTACGGCGCATGAGTCACCGGCGGGCTATCGCCCGCCGTGATCCCGCACTTGGCAACGGGGAGTATTCCCCAGCCGGAACACAACCCCACAGCAAGGGGGTTGAGTCTTCTTGATTGATTGCAGGACGTTCATCAAGTCAAAAAAGTGGCCCCTCCTAATGATGTTTCATGTGTCAGACTTAGCAGTTGTTCTAGCGTACCGCGAGTTCAAAAATGATAATGATATGCTTGGAGTACCTATAAAAGGCAACTCACGTTGCTACACTTTCGCCGATGTGTAGCAGAGATTTTAGTGTTCCAAAATACAATTATTACTTTAAAAAGAAGAAGACCTAGTGGGAGCAGCCCCTTGACGCCAGTACCATGAAGAGCAAGAGAAATTTGACCAGGTCCAGAAGTGGCTCGCGATGATGTAGGCCATTTCCTTGCAAATGACAATGGTCCTGGAACTAGATGTAACTTGGAACTTGTGGGCTGCAAGGGGAAATCACGAATTTAATGCCTGAAATGTAAAGTGCATTTGTGTCTTACTAAAGACAATAATTGTTTTTTTAGCATTCCATACTTAATTATTTATACATACTTGATTAATGGTAATACTTGCATTACCTAAACTTTGTTCCTAAAAAAATAATAAATAAAGAAAATAGTTATGATTTGTGATAATTTAGATCTTTTTCTTTATTTTTATTACATAGTTTATACAAATTCCAGTTGTTTATCTTCATAGAAAAACCAGACCTAAACATTGCCTATTATATAATATAGGACGGATTTCCTCAATTGTGCACATAAAGAAAAACCCATTTTCCTCTAAAATGTAATAATCAGGATTTTTTTTTATTATAAATGTTATCTCTATTATTATTTAAAAAAAACTATATTTATATTAGATAAATCATTTAATCAGGTCTGAAAGGGTATAATAATGATACTTATTATATATTTTATTTATTCTTCCCTGGACCTTGCTAAAGTTCCACTAAAAGCTAGCCTGACCACAAAACATCTAAATAAGCTGTCTAATTACTGGAACACCTGCAAATAGTATTATGCTGGAGGAGCTAGTTCCAGCACTGCTTATTAGCAATGTTTCGAAACATAATCTTCTTCGCTAGCGTGCTTCACAGATGTGGATGACAAGAGGGGTTGAATGCATCGTTCCTCTGGGCAAGTTAACGCTTGATACTACATAGAATTACAAGGTAGAAAAACGCAAGAATGCTTTGTTTAAAATTGATATCGCAATAAAATAGGTCAACATATGCTATATGCGAATAATTATAAATGCATTCGCATATAGGTACATGGTTCTGATTACTCTAAGGCAGCTTAAACGAACGATAATCAAAAGGTTCTCAAACGTTCGATGTATAAACGTCCTTACAATAAATTAAAAAGATTGCACTTGTACATAATTCAAATACGACAATACAAAAGTTGCAATAATGGGAAAAAAGTACGAATCTTCAAACAATATAATTAATTTCCATAGGTAAATTGTGAATTACTGATAAATTTCAGCATATCTCTTGTTTGTACGTAAAGCGATCAATCTATGGCATTTTCGTAGCGTACTAAGATTGATTAGTCGCAGTGCATTTCCTAATGGGGGGCAAGTAAGACGCGTAGCGGTCGCGATCGTGTGAAATCGGTAAAATATAATCGATTCTTATATGCTAATAAAATCCTTTTTTTCATAGCTTAGAATATTATTATCTCTATTGGTATAAGTTTTGAAGATGAACTGCTCCGCCAACCAGTTATTATTACTTATTTTCGACGTTGTTTATATTTCGCGATATTAAATAGAAAACTAAACTATTACTAATAAAAATATTAAAAAAAATATATATAATATAGTTGGGAAGCGTTTACTTCACCCTAGATCGGAGGCGTTTTTTCTCGGCAAATTAGCTTGATGGAAAAGGAAAACGCCGCCGCCAGAATTTTGGGCACTATGCTGCACGTCACATATTGAAAAAATATTTTCAATTTGTAGCATATTAATGTTTTTTAATAGTTTTTATTAGCATCTTTAAAGCCGCTTCACGATGTTTTGATCGAAGCCAATGACAATAAAAAAAAATTATAAGCCCTTCTAGTCTTGTCCGTGTTCTGTGGTTCTTGTTCTGGGACCATTGCTATTATGCATAACAATGTATCGTGATTTTGCAACCACAATACCGCTGTTTGTTCGGATCGCAGTGGGGATAAGATCTTTGAAGCCGTGCAGAGCTTACATTTACTTAGGTATACAACATTTTTGATTTGGAAGAAAAATATACTTATTATATTTAATTTAATAAAATATAATAAGTATATTTTTATAATATACAAAACTTTGACCTCACTCCTTATTTATTTAAAAACTTTATTGCACAAATTTAGTACAAAGGCGGACTTAATGCCGCTAGGCATTCTCTACCAGCCTTTGGGACAAATCAAGCAGTAAGTAGGTAAAATAGGTGCAGTAAAATACATTTAAAAAATAGAGTATACAAATATTATACATACACACTTATGCTGACTACATATACATACATATCATATACTATATTAATAATATACATACATAATAATAAAATAGCAAATATTACAGCAACAGCACAATATAGCACTACCCACAGCACAATAATTATTTAAAGCAGAAACACAGGATGAGATGAGAGAGAGAGCGAGCCTAAACGAATAATAAAAAGGAGACACATTCACACATTCAGAAAGTGTTTATACACAAGTCTCTTAAAGATAAAGCTCCTAACAGGGGAGCTTGTCTAATGTCCACCGGTAGATCATTCCAGAGTCTTGTAGCAGCAACAGAAAAAGATTTTTAGATAAAGGTAGAATGATGAGAAGGTATAAAAAGAGTTGAGTTAGAGTCAGAACGAAGGATGCTATCATGATGCGAGCCGAGGGATTTAAAACTATCCTTGAGGTATTTGGGAGTGTTAGGTTCGTTTAACAAAGAGTAGAGCAGGCGGAGAACCCTGCTGTTTCTCCTACCTCGAATCCTCAACCATTTCAGCTTATCTCGATATGGTGTGACGCTACCGGAGACCCAAAAAAGCTGGCGTGCATTTTAAACAAAAGGTATCAATAGCCACACAAAAAGGTAATGCCGTCAGCATTTGGGAATCATGCCACAAGACAAACTTGAAGATTATTTCAATTTAATTTAGTTTTTTAGTTTAGAGTAGATATATTTATATTCAATAAAGAAATTTAATAAGTATTCTCTCGTCATCATGCTTTTAATGACGCTATTAAAAGAGCTTTGTAAGCAGCAAATTTTCCATCAGTCATTGAACCTCCTGGCCTTAGCCGAGCCGTTGGAAAGCGGCCTGATTGGCTCACTATAGTGCCATGGCGTAATGGACAGAGTCTCATTTGGAATTCAACTTGCGTTGATACTTTTGCCTCTTCTCATATTCAAGGATCTTCTGCAAATGCTGGATCAGCCGCAGAATCTGCAAGTAAGGCTAAACACCAAAAATATTCGGATCTTAAACAAAATTATATATTTTTACCATTTGCTGTAGAAACTTCAGGTGTTTGGTCTTCAAAACCACTTAAAGAAACCTCTGGTGATGCCCGAGTTCAGTATCATTTTATTCAACGTATATCATTCATCATACAGAGAGGAAATGTTGGGAGTATATTAGGGACCCTAGCCCAGCGGAGTAGCTGGGACATAGAAGATTAATTTTGAATTTAGTTTAAGGTAGGAATTTAATACATAACATATTGTAACCATATTTTACAGGAAATAAATTGTTGTTTTAATTGAAAACTATTTTTAACTATAAAGAAGACTATACAAATCTTCTTATATTAAGATCGTTGGATCTTTTGTTGAAATATTAATTTGTTTTTTTTTCTTGTTTTAATATTTAATTCCATTCCATTATGGACGTCTTTCGGTGCCTGAGACTGCCCAGACGACTTCAGGGTTCGGTCTCGCGATATGTTTTATTCCGATCTCGTTGTTTTTTAGATTAAATTAAATTGATAATAATAATATGTAACAACATATTGCTCTGGTCACAAAGTAAGCTCTATGCTTGTACTATGTGTACCAGAAGTACACACCCAGACCATGACAAACTGTACAGAAAAAGCGTACTAATATTTTGTTGCCATGGGTGGGAATCGAACCCACGTCCTCCGGATACAACGCCAAAGACGCAATCACTAGTCTACGGAGGATCTATAATATTATTTATTGTTTTCTTTTTCATGTATTTTGCGTCTGAACTATTGTGTAAATTAAAAATTAATTAATTTAATATACCTAAGGTAATTTTAACATAATAATGTTTGGAATTAAAAATTTTAGCATTGCCTAAGGACACATACAAAATGAGCTTTCGCACTTCCAGTAATACTTGACTACTGTAATTTGTCACAGAATTAAAATAATAATTTTGCGGTCATTGTATTTATTAATCTTTCTGTATTGGATTTTTATATACATTTTGTTTTCGAAATCAGATTTTTTTTAGATACCTATTAATAATACAACAAAAATATTTTTACATATAACCAAATAAAAATAATAATTAAACTTTGACTAACAGCCAAGTTGTAATACGCCTGACGTACAAACGTATCAATTATATGGGCGTCAAGTCGACTACAGAGCCCTTAAGGCAATGACGTGTTTTGTCTTTGTAATTTTTTTCCCAATTACGTTTTAATCACAGGATTAGAAGAGGACCTTGAAATTTAAACAGGGGTTTGGCTTTGTCATCTTTTTAGCAATCACCTTTCAATCACAAGATTAAATAAAAGAGGACAGGGCTAAAGATTACAAGTGGGTCGAAATATATAGTTGCCTTGTCATTCACGGAAGAGATACTATGTAGGTAGAGATAGTCTAATCTAAAAGGTTAGCTTTCATCGCACGAGAATTTTCCTCTTTTGCGTCTGTACTTTGTATAACCGTAATTTATAAATATTACATATGGGGAAGTGGATGATAACTTTTACGATATTTTTAATTGAACTCAAATACCTACATAGTATATACACAAAGTTATAGCTTTCTATCTTATTTTGGGCTTATTTTTCTCAATTTTCATATTATTTTTGACCTAGATTTCATCTGAACCTGTGAGGAAATTTTAAAAGATAAATAGTTATCAAGATATCTACATGAATATCATTGTATGTACACAAAATTAAAAAAAAAAATGTTTCGAAAACCTAAAAAAAAAATGTTTTTGTGTTTTATATTATTTTGACACTAGTACCTAATTGGTGCCAGCGAATTCGTGAGCGTGTCCGCTTACGTCTTCCAGTCTTAAGGAACAAAAAGTTACGGAAAGTCATTTATAGATGAATAAATCGGTGAAAAATATAATATATTTATCACATTAAAAGGAGGTTTAATGTATCTTAAAGTATGTATAAAATATTTAAGCGGATATAACTAAAGGTATAAAAACAGCAACTCATAGCAATATTAAGTCCTGTGTCAAGATTAAGCTTAAAACGGTCAGACTGAGCATTGCCTAATTCCTGAGAAGGCTTTCACAGTGTTAATTGTTTCTTTTTTAATATCCACCAACACATTCTGACAAGGGGTCTGATGAGAAACTCGTTAGGACGTAATGTCCGTTTTTGCTTAGAGGTTTCTGAGTATTATAAAAACTTTTGTTTTGGATTCTTTGTTATTTTTTTTCGTTATTGGAGCACGGTATGTGACTTTCTGTCTAGTTCATGCTAGATAGTCATAGAAAGTCCATGAATGGGGTCAATCAATACATTATTGGTCAACAGCATTAGGGTTGGTCCACTATAACCTTGAGTCCTTTAAATAAAGCGTGAATAGGCATCTTAAGCCGGCATAATGGATGAAACCAGCTCTTACAACACAGTTCTAAGTGCTGGATCTATTCATTTATGGACCTGCATACTTCTTTCCATCAGGTCGATGTAGGTCACATGCCGAGCTCCTATAATTAAAAAAAAAACTATGCTGGTTGAATGGTACGGCTTTTTGTTGTGTTTGTTATTGTCTATACAAAGTAGATTCTTATAACCGAAAAAAATTAAAAAATTGCGAGAAAATATGAAAATTTAAGAATACTTATAATATGTATTATAAGTATTCTTAAATTTTCATATTTGTCATTTCAGTTTTGTAATTTGTCCATATTATTATTATTATTATTACTTAACCACTATAATAAAATTATTAACCTTGTGACAGTTTAAACTTTTTTAATGTAACCTTATGAGCGTTTGACATAGCATTGACAGAATGCGTCAAAGAGGATGTAAAAATAATAATTTCTTAGGGCACGGTTGGTTTAGAGCTATCACGCCTAATATTAAAAGTTCAAATTAATATGGAGTTTTGGTAAGTTTGGCTAGACTAACATACACGTTACTAACATAACACGTCAGCTGTTGCGGGTATATAACCTTATTTGTTTTTGAGATTTATTTTTATTTGTTTTTAATATTCAACTTTGATATTAAGAGGAAAGTTCCAACTTCCTTAATTTATTTGTCGTATATCTTTATCTGTTGCAAATTAGTAGTCAAGCTAATCTGTGCAAAATAATTTAAAAGCGAATCGTTATTATTTAAATATTTTATTCAAATTGTTTTACTCAATTTACCTAGCCAAAGATAAATTGTAATAAGAATGGAGTGAATGAAGCGTTGCAGAATTTTAATAACGTTCACAATTTTCTCCGTTTTCTTATATTATTCAGAGCTGAGCTAAAAAAATTCAAAAGATCATTTCCTGTTAGTCGAAAGCAAAGGTAAACGAGAAAAGTTGGATTTTATTTCTTCTGGATTTAATTTTTCATATTGCATTATTTTTTTCTTCTTCGGGATTAAAAACTATTATTTCTTGGAATAGAATTTCTTTTAGATTATATTTTCCTAACAATAACATATTTTTTTAAATAACAAGGATGATTATAAAATAGCGAAAAATACTTAAAGGAGTATCTGGTCTGATTTTGATAAAAAATAAAACTGCATCATTAGACTGTTGAAAAAAAAATCCTCCTAGCCGGGAATCGAACCGGTTGATTTAGAAAACAAAAAAACTCATCCTATGTTATTGCACCAGCTAATATCCGTCTAAGCAATCTGGAACGCCTTAAGGCACCTGTGTTGGTACTTTTTTTTTGTACAAAACTGCTCTATCTCGTATTAATAATAAATAATATAAATAAATACCATCACGGGTGCCTTTTTGGCTTTTGAGTCTCTTAAACGGTCTCAAGCTACCCAGCGAAGGTATAACCCCATCCTAATTTCGATAGCCATGTTGTATGAAGCGGTTACCCATCCTAGATCCTGCTTTGGTGTCATCTACTTAATTTTATAATCAGTGACTTAAGCAATAGGCTGGGGCGCTTTCCTTGCATTAATCAAATATTCAAAAGAAACGACAAGTTAACCTTCTCAAAAAACTGGTATCATCTAAGTATCTAAACTAAACAACTTATCAAAAAAAAAGTACACTACTTGCAACTTTGTACTTGTAAGATTGTACCAGTGGAATAATTACTTCAAATTATGAAGTAAGTAGAGGTATGAGAAGAACAAAAGTGCCTCAAAGCTATGCAAATGCGCCGGGTATAAATTAAGTTATAAATAATTTACTTCCTAGTTTAAACAGCAAAGACGACAGTTCTCCTTTTATCCCTCAAGTTCTGAGATGGTATTGTATAATTTTGAGTTGCTATCTTTTTTATAATAATTAAAAAGTTAAAAAAAGCGCTTGAGATACGTCTTTTTTTTACTATTTACTTTCTAGTTTAATCACCGAGGACGAAAGTTTTATTTTATGACTCAAGTTTTAACTTGATTGGATAAACGTTAGTAATAATAATATGTAGGACAATTTACACATATTGCTCTGGTCACAAACTAAGCTTTAGGCTTGTACTAATGTGTACCAGAAGCCCAGAACATATTGCTCTGGTCCCAAACTAAGCTTTAGGCTTGTAATAATGTGTACCAGAAGACATATTATATTTTATAAACACTCAGACCATGACAAACTGTACAAAAAAACGTACTACTATCTATTGCCATGGGTGTGAATCGAACTCACGACCTCCGGATGGTATCTATAAATATACTAATCAAAACAAACTATCTCAGGAACTACTGGTTCGAATTGAATTTTTTTTTTAGTGTTGGATATCCCATTTATCGAGGCAGGCTGTAGGCTACATACCACCACGCTACGACCAACAAGAGTGGAGCATCCATGAAAAAACTTGGGTAAACGGGGAAAAATTGTTCCTTTTGAGAGCTTCCGTTGCATGCGCTGCGTGAACGGTTAAAGTTAAAGGTTGTTTTAATATATATATTGTTTAAGTATACGAAATAGTAAGTAAATATAAATAGATTTCAGTTGTTTCTTTTATATCAATAATTGAACAATACTACCGTCATGTTGGTTAACCAAAACAAACAAATACGCCGCTAGTAACTGACTAATTGGACGTTTTGAGGTAAAAAGTGCGGAACAACCGAAAAATAGAGAATGGAAAAAATACAGTTTCAATAACGTTGATTAAATTTATTATTGATCAATATTATGTTACGTAATTTCTTATCTTGATCAGAGGCTAATTTGATCAAGAGAGAAACAATATTCTTAGTTATCCATGGATTCTCCGTGCTGGGTCGATCATGTGATTGGAAGGCAGGGGAATGAACTGCAGCGTTCCCGGACTTGAGAACGCGAAATAGGTTTTAATGCCTTTTAACTCTCACCTGCACTGTGTTCACTAAACTCTTTACCCATTATATGATCCTGTTAGCGCCATCTTGGAAACACGTTCCATAAAATTTCACACAGCCGATCTTGGAAGGCCAAGATCCTTTAATAGACGATGCAAAGACTTTGCTGAATTTCCTCTTGCACCGACTTCCACTGCATAAAGTTGAGTTTTAAAAGGGTTTCTAGTAATTTCATTTGTGGGATCAAAATATTTGTAGGACTTTATGGTAAGTACTTAGGAATGTTTGTTTCCCACGGAACGGTGAGTACTATAAGTATTACTTTCTTCAAGCACCGGGGGTATACCAGTATGTCTGGTCTATAGGCTGAAACTGCTAGTTTGTCTGGAATTTTGTAATGTATTTTGAATGTACCCATGAATATTTTCCAGTCTGGTGCTTTGTCCAGAATTAAGAAAGATTTACTTTGAGTTGTCCCTCCTTTACAAAAGTAGTTAGTCTTTCATTTCTTGATAATCCTTTTCTGGTTCTAGCAATAATGAGACTTGCAGCTTCACGAATAATTTCTAGAACTTTATTATGTCGGTGCGAATATGACCTTTTTCAAGTGGATTCTTCCGTAATTTAGCCTGTATCTATCTATATGTTGTGACTTGCAGCATCCTTATGTACATTCCTCTCCTAATTTCTCCAATTACCATTTCCAAAAAATACCGACATCGGCCTCTACGGAGCGAACTAGTTTTTTGCATAAATGTCGGTTGTTTACATAAATTAATAAAAATATTAAAAATACGCAAAGTTACTGGCTGCCTTGTCACATAGTGGTTATAAATGTGTCTAACGAAGTGCGTTGTGCTTCTGGGCTGCAAGACCTGGATCCACAACATACCAATCAGTTGCTTGTTTTGGTTTAGGTCTTCACTTTAGAGTCAATATCAGACCTTACTAAAGGTCCAGCTAGTCTACCACCTTCCCAGCATTCAAGACCACACCAAACTGCGGTATTTACTGCAAAACGATTGCGGCACCCGCGGAGCCCTACCGCGAATACTGTCCACTATAATTTAGACTGTTTATTTACCACCGGCCATACAGATGCAAAACCGCCAAGTCACTAAGTCATGTTTCAGTTTTAGTCTGTGGATTCACTGGCCCATTTTGTAACAGTATGATTTTAGCCTGCATAAAGCGATCGATGCTGTTAAATGATAATGTTTTGATCAATCAACTCCATTCATGGTCTTTGTAGGCCTGCTTGCCTTTAGGTAGATACAAAGACACTCATTTTATTTTATATACGTGGTGGCCGAGTTGGTTAGACCTTGGACTTAAAAACACTTAGGTCCCTGATTCGAATCACAGTATAAACCAATGCTTTTTAATTTAAAAAAAAATGGTACATTTGTTTAACAACACCACTATAGTGCCTCGGAGAGCACGTTAAGCTGACGGTCCCGATTTCACTATAACAACTTGTTAAACTGTTTATATGAGTATATATGAGTTATTGAGTCTATTCAAAACATCGCGACGAGCTAGCCACTTGTTCGGTGTAGACTTATACCATCGGCTACGACGAGGTGGGATTAAAATCCCTCCGCTGGGTACTCTGGGGTAGTCTAGGCGGTCTCGGGCGCCGTAAGGCACTCGCGATAATATGTATGTATATGTAAAGACACTCATGCCGTGCTCAAATAGAACTAACTAATCTTCTTATAAAATATAATTATATTGAAACTGAAAAAATACTAAGAGTGATAGAATAATTAGACAAGCAAACTCCAACAGTCAGTACAATTACATATAATATAAAAATTTACTTAACGTTGCACATTTTTTTACATTCACATTCTTACATTATATAATAAAATATAAAATACATTAACTAATAAACTTGTCACATTATTTCGCAATCAATGTAATTATTATAACTTCAATTTAGTGATCGTTTTTTTTTTCTCTCTTTTTGTTTGTTTTCACACACACTTACACACATACACACACATATACACACACACACACACATGCATACAAACACACACTCATTTAACAACATATTTACTACAATTTTATTAATATTATTTTATATATTACTGTTATCATCTACTAATACGAAATGAAATGTATGTACGAGGGAAGGAATCCAGTTCCTGAGATACAAGTTTCAAACTTAGTTCAGGAGCTGGTTGCTAACCGTAAGATTGTTTAACCTAGATGTAATTGTAGTTGTAATTTAACTCCTTGTAATGTTACTAGATTAAGTTTATGGAAATAAATAAATCATTCATTCATTCATTCAAATAAAAATACATATATAATAAATATATATAGGTACCTATTGTATTCAGTCGCTGTACCGGATAAGGAGCTTTCAAATTGTTTTACGTGACGCATTATAAAGAGAGAGTTGTAAGAGAACGCCTTATGAATTACTAATATTTTCACAGTACTGAATCTTGCAGTGAAGGTAGGAGGTGGTACCCGAAATTTAATTTCCTGGAAAGTGATATATTTCGTCTGGATAAAATTGTAAATGTTTCTTTAGGTGTGTAGAATTAGACTTTTCTGCGAAATTAAATAACAATAATAATATGTAGGACAATTTACAAATATTGTTTTGTTTACAAACTAAGCTGGATAAGAAACAACGATATAATACATATTATTTTTATATTTTTTAAACACCCAGACCATAAACTGTATAGAAAAATATACTATTTAATTTTTGCCATGGGTGAAAATCCAACCCACGACCCGGATATAAAGCCAAAGGCGCAGCCACTAGTCTACGGTGGCGGAGCTGCATTTGACTGTTTACATAATCTCGCGTAACTATTAGAAAAATCAAATAAAAATGTTAAAACCATCTAAAATAATAATAATATTTGACCGCCTCCATAGAATGGCTAGTGTAATGTCCTTCGTGTATTATTATTATAAATAATAATACTTGACCGCCTCCATAGAATGGCTAGTGTAATGTCCTTCGTATTATTATTATAAATAATAATATTTGACCGCCTCCATAGAATGGCTAGTGTAATATCCATCGTATTATTATTATAAATAAAAATGTACATTTGTAAATATTTAACCAAGAACAATCTACTACGATGAAAAATAAAATATTACTGGACATTTTCCCATTATTTTTTATTTATAAGCCATTTAAACCTTACAATACTCAACATTATTTAAAAAAAAAAATTACATATACATTATAAAATAAAAGTTAAATTTGTAAGGTCCCATCGCGAGTATAGGCCTACTCCAATTTCTTCCATTACTCCCGATCTTTTGCTAGTTTGCTCCAATTTTCCACTGAAATCTCTTTAAGGTCATCTTGGCTTTACCGGCTATAGCATTTTTTTATTACTTAGGTTATACTTTAACGAAACGCGGATACGTTGTAGAACAGGGGCCGGCAACCGGTGGCCCGCGGGCCGCACAGGTCCGTGAACCGTTTTGGTGCCGCCCGCAAGGTTCACAAACCGGAAACGATGTAAACATTTTAGTAAATTCACATTATTAACGTGCCTACCTACGCAATTGCACTTCACAAAGTCAGAGTATACACGACAGAGAAAGATGCATTTTTAATAATAAATAATATCCTAAATGGACCAATGTATTTTATGCGGCCTGCACTGATTCCCTGATAACATTTGTGGCCCTCCACTAGCATAAGGTAGAGGAAGGCCTAGTTCTGACGTAGAACATAAAAATGGGCACATGCCCAATTTGATTATAATTACTTATACTGAGCAACAAAAATAGTTTGTAAGCCTCAGCCGCTTGGTTTTTTTGTAACATAAACACCCAGGTGATGTCATCATGACCGCTTACGTTAATGGTAGTAAAATATATTATTTATAAAAAGGTTGATTAAAAGACGATAATTATTTATTATATTATATATTATCTTGTATAAAAAAAAAAAAACTAAACCAAAATTACAGACTCTTGTATCTTAAATATATACATACATACATACATATCATCACGGGTGCCTTACGGCGCCCGAGACCGCCTAGACGGCCCCAGGGTACCCAGCGGAGGGGTTTTTAATCACACCTCATCGTAGCCGATGGTATGAGTCTACACATTTTTTTAATTAAAAACTCATTGGTATACAGCGGGATTCGAACCAGGGACCTAAGTGTTTTTAAGGCCAAGGTCTAACCAACTCGGCCACCACGTAAATTAAAATAACTATATAAAAATAATAAAATCCAAAAAAAATGAACAAAATTGTTGAACTTCCACAAAAAAATATATAAATATAAAAACTAACGCTTTATTAGTATATTAAAAAAAAATCCAAATTAAAAAAATCAATTATTTAAGTTAAAAGACAAAAAAAATCAAAAAGTAAGTTAAGAAATAAAAATTGCAGACCGTTTTCACCATGTCGGGTTCTATAAATGAAACACAAGTAAAATGTTTTCCTTTTTTCCTGGGGACCATATGACCGACAAGTTTTTTTGGTCTCCAACTTTTCTTCAGGTTCAGGATGTGGTTCTTTGACATTCAGTATACGCATAATTGACAAACTCAGTTCACGAGTGAGATATCTATCAGTCACTCAGTTCACGAGTGAGATATGTATTAATTCGCCTTTTAAAATGGGGTCTTCTTCATCTGAGATATCAAAGACATCTGCATCTGACAAGTCCAGTTCTTAAAACTGTAATATACGTTGACAGCGGCCGATCATCATCAGATTCGCTACCCTCTTGCTCATTTTCTGACGAGTGCGAATCGTATATAGCAAAACTTGGGTCAATGTTTTAATGGATATCGCTTGCATCATCATCACAATCACTTTGACCTGATCCCGACATCTCTTCCTCAAGCAATTCATAAATTAAACGGTCTTTATCACTCATTTTAATAATTTAAATCAGGTATAAAAAAAAACAATAAAAATACTTATCAACACAGGTGCGGACCGCAAGCGAAATTAATATGTTATCTAATCCGAAACAAACACGCGTCCGATCCCAAAGACCACGAATACGTCACTTGCCTTTGATTCTAGGAAGTTAACGAGAGGGGCAATAGATATTCAGTAATTGCAATCATGGCTACTTTGTTCGGTCAGTGACCACACCCGGGCGGCTGAGGGTTAAAATGAATGTAACGAATAGTGAATTTGACGAATAGGTCATAGGCCATAATAAAATAGACACTTTTCAACGGTTTACTTATAATGTAAAATGCAATGAATTAAGCTTTTAAAAATTTCGTCGGAAGTTGAATAATCAAAGTTGAAGTTGAAGTTGAACAACTCAAAATCCCGTAGGCTATAAAAATCGTCCACTGCCTAATTCAATAAATGTTATTATTGAATTATATCGTGCAAAGAATTAAACTTTCAAAGGCTTAACTAAATACATTTAAAAGCTTTTGCAACATGCAAAAAAAGATTCACATAAAATCGGAAAAGCTTAGTTTATTTTGTTGTCAGTCTAATGAAAGAATTTAATAAAAGTAGGTAAATGGAAAAACTGAAAAGAGGTAAATAGGGGTGGATTTTAATCCGTTTACCAGTCGTTTTGTGGACAGTGCACAGACGAATTACGCGCTCAGTGGAGCGTTTGCAACCCCAAATGATTGGCGGTATCTACACGCTTACTTCGACCCCTTTATGGCAAAACTTTTTATGTCTTAAGAGAGGTCAACAAGGTATACGGGTTATAAATAGTGGCCCTAGTACGAGTTTGTTTTAACGTTCTCACTGCGTTAAGTGAGTACTCCCACCCAGGGGCGTACTTAGGTTCAGTCTCTCCCCGGGCCACTTACATCTGGCCGATCCGACCACCATAGTACTTATATTTGTTAGAAATTAATTAACTTATAACTGTATTCAAAACGTCTGATGGACGACGCGTATCTTTGTATATTATTAACTGTTATTATGTAGTCTGTGGTGACTAATCTGTGTAACACTCTCAGTGAAAATACTCTTGTAAGTGGGAGCATTGCTCATTAAAAATAAAAATAATTATTAATAATATCAACTCATTTTATTTAGCCCAAAAACAAAAAAAAAACATTTGGCATAAATGGCGTCAGTTGAGAACGGTGAAATGCAAAATTTTAACATGGAAAAATTGACAGGGCGTGAAAATTTTCACATTTGGAACTTCCAACTAAATATTATACTAAAAGGTATGTCATATATGACATATTCATAAAAAAACCAGATGATCAAAAAAGTGATATCATGGTTAATGATGCCAAGGCGCAGCGTCTAATAATTACCTCTTTAGACAGAAAATGTCTACCACACATTTTAAATTGTGAAACAGCGGCAGATATGTACCAAAAATTAAGCAGCCTTTAATATCACGAATACTGAATGAAGAATCTAGAGAAATTAAAAAATATATACACATCTACTACATCTGTTACTTTCAAAGTGCAGCATGAGAAATCTTTTAAATGCTTTAAATCCAAGGACCGCATCCAGCAAGATGTTTTAACAATAAAACTAAGACAATGTTTTGTAGTATTTGTAAAAAAGATAACCACATAGATAAAAACAGTTTTTTTCCAAAGTAATAGAGTAACATAAAAATATAAAAAAATATAAAAAAACACTTTTTTAACTGAAAATGTAACATCCAACATAAATTCCAACTGGATTGTTGACTCAGGAGCAACTACACATCTTACTAACAATAAAAATATTTTAAAAAACATTCATGAGACATTCACACAAATATTGGAGTAGCAAAAAAAGGAGAAAGCTTAACTGCAAAGTACATTGGGGAGGTGCAAACTGAACAGTGCAACTTAAATAATGTTTTATACTTGATTAATTAACTTGACTTTAATGAAAATGAAAAATGTCAAACTTGACATACGTGTTTATTATTATATAAAATATTTTTTTAGAAAATTTACAGTATTATTTATATAAAAGACTTTTAAATACAAGAAATTGATAAAGATAAATTATATGTAAACAGATACAAAAAAGATTAAACATCCATAAGCATTATTTTGGTAATTGCTACTGTTGGTTGACAACCAAGTAGGTATCTTGTTAACAATATTCCATAAAATGAAGAAGGCGAGGACTATTTTTTCATTTTATATTCTCTGGACTAAAAGGAGATAGATGAGAAATAATTTATAAATAAAGACACCTAAGTATTAAATATATGATGGGAATGTTCAGAATCAATATTAGACCTACTTTTACATTATAACAGTAGGTACCTATCTGCAAGGATCGACAATAGTGTGTTTTGGCAACTTGAACGTTTTCGATGGATGGACCTACTGTGTCGTGTCATATATAAAGAGATTTAAAATCATCGAAACATAAAAAAAACGCACGTAGCGAATAAGTTCCTGCTTTAATTCTAAAACATTGCAAGGATCTTGGATCAGCAGAAGTGTATCATCGGATGTGTCGTGTTGTGCATTGTGCAGTGTCCAAACGTTTTACCCATTTAAGTCCTATTAGATCTACCATTTTTTTAATTTTTTTAATTATTATTATTATTAAATATTTATAATCCATTTGTTAATTATTAAATATACTTTTAGTCTTTATTAGATATTAATGTTTTTTTAAGTCGGTTTTATTCAAATATTTCCTTTTTCGTTAGTTTTTAATTGACTGTCTATATATTACATCTATATTTTTTTGTGTTCTCTTAATGGGTGATAATAATAATTCTAGTATTATTTCAGATAACACACATCTAATTTTATAAAATGTAATTTATGTACCGATAATAAACTATATAAAGGTAAAAGAGGGATAGCTCGGCATTTAGCATGGCATCGAAGTCGCCATGATGCAAACATTAACCAAAATATTCCTTCTACCAGTACCGATACAATTAACCAAAACATTACATCTTTACAACATGAAAATGAGCCCCTTTGGCAAAAGCTTTGTAAATGCAAAAATAATATACCAGTCATTAAGAGAATACCGAGGGGAGCACGTTTAACCGTCTCAAAGAATCTAACAGAAATAATTTGTGAGGTAATTCACAATTCAGTCGCTTCTTGGGAAAAACTTTTAACCTTTTCATATAGAGTTTTACATATTAATAGTACAAAAGATAATAAGAAAAAATCGATAACTAACCTTATAAAAAGTAATATTAACAATATTTCACTTCCCTTATTTTTGCCCAATAAAAGAAATAAATATCATGTCAGTAAAAAAGCAGAAGAAAAAGTTTCAGATGGGGATCTCAGAGGTGCTGCTAGACTTTTATTCAGTGATGACAAAACAGCTCCTTTAAATACTGATACACTAAATGCCCTCAAAATGAAACACCTTTTTCGTCAGAAATTCCATTTGAACCATTAAACCCAAATCAACAACAAGTAGAAGCTAGTATTGGAAATATTAAAATGCAATATCTTCTTTTCCTAGTGGTTCGGCTGGTGGTTTGGATAGTCTCACACCCCAACATCTTAAAGACTTGACCTCTAAACAAACAGGTGAAGACGGATGCTTACTAATTTCTGCTATTTGTTCTTTAATAAATTTAATGTTATCTAGAAAAGTCAATATAGAAATAGCCCCAATTCTATATGGAGCCAATTTGATTGCCTTAGAAAAAAAAATGTGGTGGTATCCGACCAATCGCGTTTGTTTTTACTTTTAGACGTTTAGCTTCAAAATTATGTTGTAAATCTATTCAAGAACCTTTAAATAATATTTTCGAACCAATACAATTGGGGGTTGGTAGTAAAGGAGGCTCTGAAGCTGCTATACATGCAGCCCGTAGTTTTCTATCAAGTTTTAAAAATAAGGTATTTTTAAAGTTAGACATCAAAAATGCTTTTAACTCAATTTCCCGAGAATACTTTATAAAAGAAGTGAAAGAAAAATGCCCATCAATATACAACTACGTTAGGAAATGCTATTCAAAGTTAATATATAATAAAAACGAAATTTCTTCCTCAGTAGGTTGCCAGCAAGGAGATCCTCTTAGCCCTGCTTTATTTAGTTTGGCTATACATCCAATTATAAAAAAATTACAGTCTCAGTTCAACATATGGTACCTAGATGATGGGTCATTAGCAGGAGAAATAGACTCGGTCTTAAACGATTTTTCTACAATAATAAACAAATTTTCAGAATTAGGCCTCGAAATTAATAGTAATAAATGCGAAATTATCCTGTCAGAAACTTTTTCAACAATAGAAAAAACTGAAATCATAAATAAATTTAGCAGACTTGCACCTAATATAAAACAAATTAATATGGACAACTTTTTTCTTTTAGGGAGTCCTATTTTTGATTCAGGGATCCCTAATTTCATCGAAGATAAATTGGAACAATTTAATAATATCTCGGATCGTTTCTCCAAAATTTCTTCCCACATTGCATTTTTTATTTTTAGATTTTGCCTTTTTGCACCAACATATATGTATTTCCTTCGAACAACTTCTCTTTGGAGTTAACTCGTTTGGTATAAAAAATCGATACCACTCTAAAAAATAAAAAAAAATAAAAAAATACCATCACGGGTGCCTATTTGGCTCCCGAGAACCGTTTAAACGGCCTCAGGGTCCCAGCATTAACCCATCCTCATTTCGCCGATGGTATTCGGAGGCAACACCTAACAAGTGGCGAGCTTATTGCGGTGTTTATGATGAAATAGCCTCGTTGTATAAAGCGGTCACCCATCCCAGGCCGGCTTTGTTGTCATCTGCTTAACCTTGTTATCAGTTGCGCAGTGACTTAACCACTAGGCTGGGGCCGCTTCTAAAAAATAATTTTGAAAAAATATTAAATTTAAAATTTGACTCAAATTCATGGCTACAGGCAACATTGCCTGTTAATTTTGGTGGCCTTGGAATAACGCGAATTGAAAATTTAGCCCTACCAGCTTTTCTTTCTTCCGGATATGGAGCACTCAACCTCGTTGGAAAAATTCTTAACCCGTTAGATTGTAACGTTGAGGTAAGTGGTTTATCCGAGGCTAAAGACGCCTGGTCTGCGCTATGCCCAGATAATATTCCAATGAATACGAAAGTGCAAAGACTGTGGGATGTACCTTTAATTAAAACTATACATAATGAACTTTTACGTTCTAATAATTGTGCTGAACAGGCTCGTTTATTAGCTGTCTCTGAGGAAAAGAGTCAGGTATTTGGTTAAACGCGCTGCCCTCCAAAAATATAGGTACTATATTAGACAACCACACACTACGCATATGCGTTTGTCTAAGACTCGGGCTTAGTGTGTGTGAACCCCACTTTTGTCCATGTGGTAAAGACGTCGACTGCCTGGGGCGCCACGGTCTATCTTGTTTTAAAAGCGCCGGCCGCTTTTACCGCCACAGCTCTATCAATAATTTGATCCGCAGATCTTTTGCCTCCATCTCTATTCCAGCCACATTGGAACCCACAGGCTTATTTAGAGATGATGGCAAGAGACCTGACGGTATGACCTTAGTTCCTTGGAGTTTGGGAAAATCACTAGTGTGGGACGTCACATGTGTAGACACACTAGCGACTTCCCATCTTCAAGGAACTACTGTCAGATCTGGTGCGGCGGCAGAACAAGCGCAAAACGTCAAGCGCCGCAAATATATAAACATTTGCAATGATTATTGTGGCCTTTGCCGTTGAAACTATGGGACCGTGGGGCCTCGAGGCAAAAACACTATTTAAAGATATTTCAAAAAAACTAGTCGACGTCTCTGGTGACCCACGGGCTGGCAGCTTCCTCGCTGAAAAGATTAGTATAGAAATTCAACGAGGAAATGCTGCCAATATTTTGGGCACCATGCCACTGGACAATGGCCTGGAGGAAAATTTTATATTATAAATAGGTAATTTATAGTTTTTATTTTATTTAATTTATTTAGGGTGCTTATATTTTATTTTATTTGTTATTTAGATTTAGTTTATTTTCCTAGGTTTTTTTTTTTAATATACTTATGTTAATTTAATTATTTTATATTTTGTTTGAATATATTGATATTATTCGTTTTAAAGATGAATAAATTGAATAACATATTTAAAATAAACTTGACTTTATTTTTTAAACTATTTGTTGCATTACTATTAGTACACTTGGAGAGCACGTTAAGCTGTCGGTCGCAGCTTTACTATACTACTGTTTTTAGATAGGCTTAATAGTCTATCCAAACATCGCGATGAGCTAGCCATTTGTTCAATGTAAACTTATAGAGGTGGGATTAAAACTCCTCCTTTGGGTACCCTGAGACCGTCTAGGCGGTCTCGGGTGTCATTGGGTACCTGTGATGATACTACTACTTTATTAAGTAAGGTGTTGAAACTTACTGCATTTTGCCTAAGGACTGTAGATTTATGTAATGTCAGCGATACGCTTAACGACGGAAGTTCACCTTACTGTAGAGTTTTACTAAGAAATTTCAAAATTTCCTTGGTTATCCTTTGGCCATTTTAGATAACTTATTTTAGGAATGTGACTTTTGTATTTCAATTTCTTTCTTTGTTTGTGTTTTTTTTTTGTAATATATGAATTGAAGTTTATTTTGGAATGCGAGAATCTTCACTACTAAAATTAGCGTTAATTATATACTTACATACATACATATCATCACGGGTGCCTTACGGCGCCCGAGACCGCCTAGACGGCCCCAGGGTACCCAGCGGAGGGGTTTTAATCCCACCTCGTCGTAGCTGATGGTATGAATCTACACCGAACAAGTGGCTAGCTCGTCGCGATGTTTTGAATAGACTCAATAACCCATCTATAAACAGTTTCACAAGTTGGTATAGTGAAACCGGGACCGGCTGCTTAACGTGCTCTCCGAGGCACTATAGTGGTGTTGTCAAACAAATCTACATATTTTTTTTAATTAAAAACTTATTGGTACATACCGGGATTCAAACCAGGGACTTAAGCGTTTTTAAGTCCAAGGTCTAACCAACTCGGCCACCACGTATATACTTGTTGTATATAAATGGTGTTTAATGCTTATGGAGTTTGGATGGAAAGAATTAAAACTTGGTAAGAAGTTATCAATTAACTTCATTTTAAAACGTCATTAATCAACCTAAAACGGCACAAATATGTAGTATATATTTTGATAGTATTTAAAGTAAGACATAATCTGAATTTTTATTTACACTAATATTATAAGTGGTGTAGTTTTTAAGGTTTTATGTAGAAAATAATCCTTGAAACTACTCATCCAATTTCAACAAGCAATTTCAAATGCTTTCAACAATATTTAAAATGGACATTCATGGTGGATAAACTATTATGTTTGATAATATAAGTTCTGTTTGAAATCTCAATATTTGTAAATAAATTCGTACCAAAAAAAAACACCTTTGGCTGCTTTATTGGCGTACGCTGACCTCATGGGTTGGATGTACCTGAAAATAATGTTTTACAAAATAACTAATCAACAATAGATCTAAATAAAAGTTAGCGATACCAAGTCAAGATTTTTTTTACTTTTTTAAACAGACCTACAAAATCCATGAATGGGGTCGATCTATACATTGTTGTTTAACTGAATTTATCGCTGCCATTATTCCGGCTAAATGGTACGGTTACGAAACGGGCAGCGACAAAGACAAATTTGCATTACGAGTCTACTATAATATCCCCGTTGCTATATCGTCACATGAACCGCCAGTCTAGTAACTGCGCCCTAAAAGGAGACTAACACCTCGACAATAAATCGATGCAATAGTCTCCTGAAAACCGGTGAGTCCATAGGCTAAAACCGAAACATGATTAGGTCACATAACGGTTTTTGTATCTGGGGTGCGATTTTTAAATAACAGCGGATGACTAAATATCACTGAAACGTCAAAATATTCATCGATTTCTAAATTTCGTATTTTTGAATCACATCGGGTGACTATCAAATCAAATCATTTATTTCATGTAAATCTTTACAGATATTTATGAATAATCAAAAAAAAAAAAGTTTAACAATGAGGCCTTAGAGTGCATTTGGTTAGGCAGCTATTCATTAACAAAAGAACGACAAATATTTATTAAACCTCGATATCAGATTTAGAATTTAAACACGATGGGATGGAAATCATAATAATATGAAAAATACTACCAAACCGAACACACACTACATAACCAACTAGTGTAAGACTAGGTGGTTACTGACTAAAATATCATACCTATGATGGGTATCAATAGGAGTACCTCCTGCCATTTGAAAATAAACCGATGACAGATAATTATCATCACAGATAATGAATGCAAATGTAATTTCCGTTCCACCATTGAGATTTTATGTTTAAGCATAGACATCTCAATTATTATGAGCAACAAGAACATACTGAACGACAAACAATATTTTCTCCGTGTAAAGAAACACTAGTAGCTCTTATGAATGAAAAGTTATTTGTAAGTTGGTACCGCACATATGACTTTCAAAAATAGAACATTTGATAAATCGTAATTTCCTAGTCATCATGATATTATTTTCACTGGTGATATCAAACTCATCGCTGACATTCAAAAATCGCACCCCAGTACCTCATACTAGCTTTACTTTTTTTTATTGCCGTCCACTCCTTTTTCATATACTTCTCCTCCTCCACCGTACCGCTTCCGTAGACTAGTGGTTGCACCTTTGGCGTTGTATCCAGAGGTCGTGGGTTCGATTCCCACCCATGGCAAAAAATATTAGTACGTTTTTCTGTACAGTTTGGGTGTTTATAAAATAAAATATGTATTATATCGTTGTTTCTGGTATACATAGAACAAGCCTAGCGCTTAGTTTGTGAACAGAGCAGTATGTGTATATGGTCCTACATATTATTATTATATCTATTTACATTTTACCCGTCACATTCTTGCCCAGCCTAATTATTATTTATATACTATAATACAATAGTCTTGAATATAACACCCCTAAATTATCCATTAGTGTAAGTTCATAACTAAACTCCCTTGATGAATTCAATGAAGCAAGTGTCAAAGGAGCATTTAACAGAGTGGCAGGCTCTTCGCTTCCTAGTAAACTGCTTAATAGAGTTTACCATTTCAATTATATACATCTTGGGAATCTAGATAGACAGTTCATTTCATAGTTTCAACTTCTGGATTTCAATTCAATGGACGTATAATTAATAATTGTATTAGGCAAATCTAGTTCCTAGTATTATCTTGTAAGGAGGGTCTTTTACAACTTCGCTAGGCACACTGATCGGTCTCATTACTACTGCCCATAACCGTTAAGTGACCTAGTCATGTTTCGGTTTTAGTCTGTGGGTTTTAGTCACTGGTTTTCAGGACTACTTACTACATCATTTTTTTTTTCGAGGTGGTATAGTCTCCTCCTAGATAAAGCAACGAGGACACTAAAATAGAATTGTAATACAAATATCTTTGTCACCGCCCTTTCGTAACCGCATCATTTAGCTGACATAGTGAGAACGATCAATGTTGTAATTTTTTTAGTCCTTGTTAATGATCGATAGATTTGGTATAATTACATAGTATGTATCCTATATATATATATGTAATATAAATCCACCAAACAGGAAAATGCCCATGGATATGATTAAAAACATGACTAAATTCGGGTAATCTTAGCTTATAGACTAGTTATATAGTTTATGCTTAAACATAGTAATTTGACATCAACATTTAAGATGACACTATGGTCGTACAGTTTACGAGATTTCTATGCGAATAGGACAGACAATATAAAGGTTCCTTAAAAAAAAAGCCAAAAAAAAAACTAATTTAGAAATATATTAATAACAGAAATAAAAAAAACTTAAATACACCTTTTACAAAAACATACCCTAATAAATTATAACAAAAATACTTCTTCAGATCGCTGCCAAAAGGAAGTGTGCCCAAAAGGCTGGCTGTTACCTCGCTGTAGAAGCTAATACGTATATGTATATTTTATAAACATATATTAGAATACATCTGATTATTCAATAGTTTATATTACATATTACACACAAATAAAATATCATTATCAAAAGTCAAAAGTCAAAAATATTTATTTCATGTAAACCTTTACAGGCATTTATGAAAAGTCAAAAAAAAAAAAAAGTATATATAAGGTCCTGTGTGTACTTGGCCAGGTCGCCATTCCTCCCACAGACAAATGTTGAGAATATAATACAAAATAAACAAATCGTAAACTATTAAACTATTGTCCTTGCGGGAAGAAAAAAAAAAAACAACCCAACCGAACACACACTACATAACCAACCAGTTTAAGACTAGGTGGTTAGCTGGTTCCATTGACGTGTCAATCGTTGACTGCCCTGCAAAAGTGCCACCAAGGCGACCAACCCAACAGACCATAGCTACGCCCCAAATATACATACTTTAGTATAGGTAATCAAAATATACCTACAAGTAGATAGATGAAAGGTATCTTTCAGGGCGCAAACGCTGATCACAAGTCGGTCGCCTCAGAGACACCCTGGAGAAAAAGGTACCAGCAAGTAAAAAACTCTGATGTTCCACATGTACCGTATCATCGGAGGAGCATGGTCCTGCATGGTTATTGACTTAAACCTATGCTTATAGCATGTGGTATATACTCTCATCCTACCGAAGAGCACGAGTATAACACCCCAAGGCAGATATACTATCTTACAATATTGAAAGTACAGAATTACAGAACACAACATTTCTTTGATGCCAGCGCCGGCCTATTCGAGAAGATTTTTCGAGATCTCCGCTTCTTATATGATAACAATCAAACGTGCGTGCCCAGCGGAGATCCAAGGCCCCCACAGCAGCACCCGATCACGGACGTAACGTTTGTGTCAGCCATCCTTCTGCTCAACCAGGCCCTTAGGGTGCAGACCAGAACCCGGCACACGCGCCACCACTGCAATGACCTTCAAAGGAGAGGAAATCCGCTGGATACGTATACTACTACATTGCAGGGCCAAATACATAGCTGAATCCAAGGCCTGCGCAAACATCAACTAGTTAAAAAAAAAACATGGAAATGTATTCTATAACTCTGTTAACAAAATAACTTAAAATAAATAAGACAAATTAACATAAATGTTAAGTAATAACTAATTATTACCTTGTAGAAAATAGTAAATATTTAAAATTAAAATAATGATAAAAGGTTATTAATAACAAGTTATTACCTCATCCAAAAATATATAAAAAAATACCTATTGTAGTATAAAATATATATATATATATATATATATATATATATATATATACCTATAATAGTAAGTATTATGAATTATTACAATATGACAGTTACTATTAGTTTAGAGATTCCAGACGCAGAGAGGACTGATTCCAGACATCTCTGTCATTAATATAATCATTAACTTTGTAATACGCCTTGGCTATTAAAGTTTGCTTTATACAATTTTTAAATTTTATATCATTTAGTTCTATAATTGATTTTGGTAATTTATTAAATAGCCTAATACTGTTTATAAGAAAACATTTATTAGTTTTTTGTAATCTGAATCTTGGTATGTCAATTTTGTTTATATTTCTTAAGTTTCGGGTATGCCTATCTGCATTTTTATTAAACATATTATAATTTTTCTTAACATATAATAAGTTCTCAAATATGTATTGGGAGGGCAGGGTCATTATATCAATTTCAGGAAAGATTTCTCGAAGGGATTCCCGGGTCTTCATGCCGTAAATTGCTCTAATAGCTCTTTTCTGCAAGATAAATATGGTTTCTATGTCTGCCGCTGAGCCCCAGATGATAAGTATCCCCTTATTTTCACAACGAACAATTACACAGACATAATTCGGTCACGAGCGACCTTTTCAGGAACTTTTTCAAAATTATCTCTTTCCTTTAACTAATTATTTTCTTTTACAACTACTTCGTCTGCTTTTGCGCACCCAATAATCTAATTGCCGATCTTTGTTTGAGTTGTTTTACGTGATTGTGAAAGATTTCCTGTTGTTCCTTGCCTTAAACAGAAGATAAACAAAGTATTTTTCATGTAAATATTTATGAATAAAAAAAATGGTTTTAGCGTAACCAAACGCACTCTAAGGCCTATGAGGCCTTAGAGTGCGTTTGGTTAGGCTTTTTTAATTTAGATTTTTTGATAACCAAAAAGATTTATTGTCTTGCATCCATATATACATAATTACTGATCATACTTACTTGTATTTTTTACCTAGATAACCTAATTTAATTAAATACCAACCTATGGAAATTTCCATAACCTTGTCCTTCACGGTAAAGCATTCGAACGGAAAATCGTTATTTTTTATTTCATCATTTAATTAATTAAGTATTATCATCAACCGTAAACAGTTAATGCCGCAACGAGCTCGCTATTTTTCTTGTTTTTGGAGAATGGCAAATATCCCTCAATTATTCGAAGGGATTAGTGCCTTTGTCGAGTAGGATATAAACAGTCTATGGTATTACGGAGGGAACGTAATAAATAATAATCCAGTACTACTGCTTCCCAAAATCCTGTTGGAATTGTTAGTAGGTATTGTTATTGATGAGTATGATTGAAAACTAAGATTAAATGTAGATAAAAAATAAAAAAAAACATTGAGCAAAAAATTAACAATGTAAAAACAAAAAAATAGGGTAAATTCTTCCTGTTTATTGGGTATTACATCTGAGAACAGTGGTAAATACAGTCAAGGGATATATAATAGTACTACGTATAGAAGGTACACCTTTCAAAGACACTTAATTGAATACCAATTCTCGCCACGCAACATTAAAGTGCATTCTAGATCACACCTGGATACGACCGGAAATTTATATTTACAAACTGTAAGAATAAAAATAGTTATCAATAAATGCACAAGAAGGGACTTTAGTTCTCAAGAAAGATGAAAGATGTGGAATTGTACCTACTATGTGTACCAGAAACAACGATATCAATACATATTATATTTTATAAACACACAGACATTAACAAACTGTACAAAAAAAAAAATCATATTTTTCTGCCATGTGTTGCTATCGAACCCATGACCACCGGATACAACGCCAAAGGCTCAACCACTACATTTACATTCAGGCAAGGAACATCTGAGTCTCACTATATATAAGGTATAGTTCTCAAGAAAGATGCGGACACTCAGGCAAGGAACATCTGAGTCTCACTATATATAAGGTATAGTTCTCAAGAAAGATGCGGACACTCAGGCAAGGAACATCTGAGTCTCACTGTATATAAGGTATAGTTCTCAAGAAAGATGCGGACACTCAGGCAAGGAACATCTGAGTCTCACTATATATAAGGTATAGTTCTCAAGAAAGATGCGGACACTCGGGCAAGGAACATCTGAGTCTCACTATATATAAGGTGAATGTGAAAGGTTGTACTTTGGGCTAATGTACTTTTCCCATTGAACCATGTGTCGCAAATGAAAATACAATTTTTGCTTTCCCATACAAATTGGTCATTTTAATATTACGAGTCTGTATGGAAAAGGCATTTTTTTTTCATTAAAATTTGCGACTTATGGTTCCATGGGAAAAGTTGATCAGCAGTAGAACCTCATATTAGTCTAAAGTAAAACCTTTTAAAGTCACCCTGTATATTGTTTTGAACCTTAAAAATTAGGGTGGACATAAATGCAGCAGTGTACAGCAACAGGCAGGTGTTGATTACAAATTGAAAAATATATATATATATATATATCTTCACGGGTGCCCTGCAAAAGTGCCACCAAGGCGACCAACCCAACAGACCATAGCTACGCCCCAAATATACATACTTTAGTATAGGTAATCAAAATATACCTACAAGTAGATAGATGAAAGGTATCTTTCAGGGCGCAAACGCTGATCACAAGTCGATCAATTGAAAAATGCAAAACAAATTTTACAAGTTTTTATAAATTACTGTTTTGAATGAAAATAAAATAGGGTTTACTTACGTTTTCAAGTGTTGCTCCAACACTTGTAATATAAACAAGTAAATAAATGAAAACGCTTAGGATTTTATAATGAAAAATGAATGAATTTTGAATTAAATAGTATAAAATATGTGTTTCAGAAGTATGTACTTCAACAAGTATTTATAAGTCTGAAGGTTCATTAAAACTTTTAATATTGTTTCAAAGTTTATCTTATTATATCTTCCTACATAATTACAATATATTTTACTCTTTTAACCCACTTTAGTAAAAGGTTATTGAAATCGACGCCAAATATCTTTTAAAGGTAACGTTAGATTATCAAGTTAACGAAATACTTTATTTACAACGGTCACGACACAGAATGCTAAAAACTTACAAACTAAATAACCTATAATACAAGGGAATAGAGTGCATGACTTTTTTAGTGTTCGCCGTTGGTTTTATAACTTCCTAGGCCAACCGTAGGGTTTCGTTACGACCGCCCCCCTACAGACGCTAAAACTATCAAGTGTTAATAAGTTTGTGCCAGAAACCACTGCGCGGCGGATGCCCTCTGTCTTGTAAACAACGTCGATCGTAGATCGGTGCTCGTACTCGAAAAATACCCCCTCCCACAGACGAATGGCGGAACATGTTTGCTTGTTTTTTTCTAATAAAACAGTTAGACCACGCCCATATTAGTTATATATGTTTGATCTTAGGTGTTGTAAAACACAAAAAATTGTCGCCGGAGACCTGGGGCTCAAGAGAAAAAGCAAGCGAGGCGACGTGTCGTGTCGCCTTCAATCAAAACTGTATAGACTTTGGCAGGTGACAGCGTACCTCACGCCTACTGTCACTATCAAAATACATACGTTTTTGACTGAGGCGACGCGACATGTCGCCTCGCCTGCTTTCTTTAGAGCCCCTGGCCTTATTCCTGTCAAAAAATAAGAGGAGCACACCGCTCTCAAAATAAAAATAATGTATAAATCTATACGAGTACTAATATTATAAAGCTGAAGAGTTTCTTTGTTTGCGCTAATCTCAAGAACTACTGGTTCGAATTGAAAAAATATTTTAGTGTTGCTAAGCCCATTTATCGAGGAAGGCTACATAACATCATGCTACGACCAATAGGAATGGGGTAACAATGAACCATGTTGCAAAAACGGGAAAAAAAAATCTTTTGAGATTTTACGCTGCGTAAACGGTTAAAGTTACGCAGACGAAGTTGCGCGGATCAGTTAGTTATTTAATATATATGGTGACTTTGAATGATTGTACTTTAGGCTAATACGAGGTTTTACTGAACAAATCAAACAACTTTTCCGAGGAACCATGTGTCGCAAATGAAAAAAGAATGCCTTCTCAATACTACAATAACTAGTAATGTTTAAATGACCAATTTATACGGAACCAATTTTTTTTTTCATTTGCGACATATTTTTTTCAGGTGAAAGGTTGTTCGATTTGATCGGTAGAGCTGCATATTAGCCCAAACTACAACCTTTAAATTCACCCTGAATAATATATAAATAAATAATACTACAAAATTGGTGGTTTTATTCGTATGAAAATTAAAATCACCTATTGTTCTCCTTTTGGCATGTTTAGTTTTAGTCTGTGGATTATATATGTACACCGCTCACAACTTGTTTGGTATAGAAAGCTATTTTGTAGCTTTCTATACGAATGTGTAATCCACCGTCAGATGAATGTGCTTTTTTAAATTTTAAAAGAAAAAATGTCATGAAATACATCACTTGTTCAACCTACACAATAGCCACTGACGAGCGCTATTACCATCTCAGTAGCATCGTTAGAAACTTCGCTCCAAATAGAAAAAGGCTAGAGTGGGGTTATGCATTTTGCTAACTTTAGTTGGCGCTATTCAGTACAGAACTTTTCAGCTTAATAATACTCATGTAGAGTTCGTAATGAATGCTTTTCGAACTACTATTTTTAATTTTGGTATTTATAATTAGGTATGCTCGGCAAAGATTATCATGTTTACGAACAAAAATTTATTTTAGAATGTTTTAGACCATATTTTAAGTATAGTATATACGCTAACAAAATAATAGAAAATAATGTTCTGAACTAGCGGCGCCATATAGCTATATATCTATATTATAAAAGTGTGTAAGAGAGATGGCATAATTATAAAAGTGAAACAAAAGAAAGAGACCACTACTGGTCGCTCCACTATCTCTCGCCCACGCGTCAAACTAGTCCGCTCTCTCTTTCTCTACCTGCATATGGCATAGGATTATTTGGAAAAATAATTAAATTATATTACACTAAATCATCTATTTATCTTTGCATACTCACATGTGGTATGAGATCCCTTATATTTTGTTTACTTGGAGTCATAATTGGTACACTTTCGAAACACACACGATGGCATTTTGATAAATTTTGGTAAGGACACAGGATCTGAGGTGCGGCATGCTCGTGATTGTGCTAGAAGTAGACTAATTACAAGACGTACCAATTGGGACGTGTTTGAGTCTTCAAGACGCGCGCGCTTATGACATATCTGCTTTTGTTTTTTATAATATCATTGTTTTAGACTTAATTTTGTAATGGAGAAATCTGGAAAGTTAGCCACCACAGTTAATGTTAGAAAGTATATATACAATTTATTTCTAGGTGATTGGTGCGACTCATCATGTCGCTCCTTCCTACTCTAGAAAGCTAAAAAACAATCCTGGGAACAAATACTTTGATTTCACGATTTTTTTATTGGAGCACGGTTTGTGGCTTTACATCTTCCTTTCAGAACGTACTAAAAAGAGGCGAAAAAATAAAATATGCCCAGTTGTTGTGTACAAACATTCTTTTGCAAGCAAGTTCTTTTACTTTCTGGGACCTTTCCTTTATAATAAAATAAATGTTACCCCCTAAATAATAAAAATTGCAAGGTTATATTATACATGGTGACTTTGAAAGGATGTACTTTGGGCTAATATAAGGTTCTGCTGATCAAATCGAACAACTTCTCCCATGGAACCATGTGCCGCAAATGAAAAAAAAAATGCCTTCTCCATACAAACTAGTATTGTTAAAATGACCAATTTGTATGGGGAAGCTATTTTTTTTTTTGGGAGAAGTTGTTCGATTTGATCAGCAGAACCTTATATTAGCCCAAAGTACATCCTTTTAAATTCACCCTGTTTAAGTGGCTGAAAGTTTTCGATTATAATGAAACAGAAAATTTATTAAAAATACAAGTCTAAACAACTTAAATTTAGAAACATAACTTAAATTGAATACAGACAAACAGACAGACCACCACTTTCTAACATTACACACACACAATATATTCCCCACACTCATAAATAGGATTCACTTGCTCATAAACACTTCACTCAATAAGTTTTAAATAGTCATATCTTTTACGCATTTTTTATATACGAGTAGGTAAATAATTAAAAACAGAAGACACAGAAAAAATATGATTGAAGGAAAAAAGTAATAAATAATTAATTTCTTCCAACCCAGCAGTATTAACAATAGTACCTAGTATTTTTGATAAAGTAGTTTGCCAATTCACTTGGCAAAATTCTTGCCTCCGGGGACCAAAATCCTAAGGTTTCTACAGCATACAACCCTAAGGTTCATACAAAGGAGTCACGCAGCGAGAAATATTTTAGTCATATCTTATATTTATTGTTATTAGTATTAATTATTATTTTATAACAGTACATTGTATAATGCATGTTAATATTATAATAAACTACATAAAATTATTTATGTATCTAACGACGGAAGAGATCTAGTTCCCTGAGATACAGGCTCCCAGTCTAGTTCAGGCACAGAAGATTTGCTATTTATTTTTAAAATCACATTGTTAAAAATTATACCTAATTAATTACTATCTATGTACCTATACTTGAATAAATATATTATGATAATATATATTATTAACTATTATATAATTTTTAACTAACATGAATATAATCATATTGAAACAACCTTGCTACAATTTACTTCTGACGAAGGCTGTATATATATAAGGTATCTTTATTGAAATCACTTATTATCTTATGATACTTATTAACTATATTATGGTAAGTAGACGTAGAAAAATAACCGGGCAAAAATATAACCAGTCCTAGTTTAATTAGGTTTAATGGATTAAATAAAAAATTCCAAACTGACAAAGCCGCAGACAGTTAGTAATTAATAATGGCTTTTGAAACATAGTCGACCAAATAACTACAATACAAAAAATGCAACGTAATTGATCCGTCCATTTCGGAACTACTATTTCACTGAAAACAAAAGAGTTAAATTTCAAAACGATGTTGATTTTCAGCTCGAGTTAATTTTAACTCCTGCTGAAAATAATAAAAAAGAAGGAAAATTTTCACTAACAAACGCATATTAGGTAACTATTTAGTTACTATGAGTTTGTTGGTGATTTTTTTTTTATAGGAGCACGGCATGTGACTTTGTATCTACCTGGTGGTGAGCAGACCAGCAAAATCCATGATTGGGATTTATCAATAAGTGTTATTAAATAATATTGATGGCTCCCACTATGCCGGCTAAATGAGGCGATTACGAAATGGGCGGCGACAAGTCGAATTGTATTATGAGTATATTTTTATATACTCGCTGCTTTATTGACAATTCAACCACCCATTTCGTAACCGCACCCTGAAAGGTAACTACCACCTCGATAAGAAATTGATGAAGTAATCTGCTGAAAATCGGTGACCCCACAGAACTAAAACCAAAACATGACTACTAGGTCACTTGACGGTTTTTACATCTGTATAGGCGGTGGTAACGTGACCGGTCGATCGGCCTAGTGAAGAAGTTATAGACTTTCCTAATTAAATTAATTAAATAATAATTAATTTAATTAGGTGGTTTAAATAGGTAATTAAATTAATTTAATTAATTAATAAAATAATAATCGAATTTTAAATTTTGGAAATAAAATATAATATTTCATTTTTTTTTAATTTTTTTTTTCCAAAGAAACGTACAGAATGTCTATTCAACTTCGCCGTCGTAAAACTTTATGCAATACATTTTAAAATAATAATAAATAAATACAAACGATGACTTGACTGGGTTAAAATGGTATTATTGTTTTTTAAAATGGCTAATAATTCAATTCAATTATTGAATTGTCATTCAGTTATTATAACATTTAATTACTATATTTTGAAATATTTAAAATATAATAATTAAATGTTATTAGCCATTTTGTACGAGGATAAATAATTATATTTCGGTATAACAACAATTTATAATAATTTTGTTTACAATTTAAATTAATTGATAGATATGTAGTTACTTAAAAAATAATATTTTATGTTTTCCAATAATATAACTGCCTCATATTTTATACCATTAATACAAAAGAAATATTACATTTGCCACGATTACAAAATGAGTCTGTAAAGTTTTAAAAAAATATTTTAGTTATTCACATACTAGTTTGAATCCACTTTTTCAGGACTTCATAAATCTTTACTTAAGAGGAAGTATAAAAAAATATATGAAATAGGTGCGACTTACGAACCGTATAATAAGGCAAGACTTATCACTTCTGCGCGTGTAAGAATGGGACAAAATTATAATGGCCGCCTCTTTACAGAATGTACGTAAGCGCCAAATCAAACAATCGCTTTTTTTTATATATGTGCGAATAAATTGAAAAAATAAAATATAATTAAATATAATTATATAATTTTTTTGTATATTTTATTGAATAAAATTTTAAATAATTATAAAAGGAGGTTGTCAACTAAACTGCATCAAAAATTAATTCAATTTACATCTATGTTTGGTGATAAATTAATATTCGTGTTTTTTAAGAGCCTACATTGACTAATAATTCTATCGAGAAAAGTTTTTGAATCAGCATTCAATTAAATTTTATCCACGACTATTCATTGCCAAAATATCATGTATGTCGTTTATGCTGTTATTGGTAAATATTGAAAAGCATTAGCCTAACAATTACATAGCCTCTTAATTAAAGCCAGCCAAACTTCTGTAAGTAGGTAGAATTAATAAGTAACAATTTAGACTCTTACAAATACAGCAAAATTGCTCTTCAAATATTTATTAGAAATAGCAATATCGTAAACCTTCATAGATATTCATTAAACCTAAAACAATATCGAAAACTATCGATCAACTCGATCCAATGAATGTGAACAAAAAGATGTTAAGGTGATTACTCACTGAGGAAGTTTGCAGCATTTGTGTTACAAGCTTCATATTAATCTGTATCGACAGCCTCCGTAGACTAGTGGTTGCGCCTTTGGCGTTGTATCCGGAGGTCGTGGGTTCGATTCCCACCCATGGAAAAAAAATATTAGTACGTTTTTTCTGTACAATTTGTCATGGTCTGGGTGTTTATAAAATATAATATGTATTAAATCGATGTTCCTGGTACACATAATACAAGCCTAGAGCTTAGTTTGTGACCAGAGCAATATGAGTAAATTGTCCTACATATTATTATTATTATTATCATTATTATTATGGTGGACTTACAAAGTCCATGAATGTGGATAACCAATATATTGATGTATATCTTCACCGGCTTAATAATGTGGTTATGAAACAGGCGGCGGTAAAGAATAGTAATTATTATATTGTGCTCTACCGTCCGTTTCGTAATTGTTTTGTATTGTGTGAAGCGAACGTAATATCTTTAAGTTGCCACCGATTATGTTTAGAATATTATATAATTAAGTAAATATTTATAAAAACTATATAAATAAAATAAATTATTTGTAATCGTTCTTTTCTGACAAATATATTGTTGCCAAAAGAAATATAGATAGATAGATAGATGTTTATTTACCAAAAAATATATACATAGTTTATAATTGTGATTTAACATTAAATAGATATAGTTACGACTTAAATAACAATTATTTTTACAAACACTTTATAAACAAACAAACATTATAATTTAAACAATTATATATATATATATATTACGTTACCTATGACAACATGTTTTAAAATTATGACAAAAGTAATAAGATATAAATTAATAAACTATGAATTTAAACAATTATCGAAAGGATATTTTCAGTTTGCTTGCATGGCCAACCCATAAGAGTGCTAGCAACGACTCGTTTAGCTTCAGAAACAGAAAGATACCTAATATTACACACATTGACGATCTGATTGTAAACATAAGAAGCCACATAAGGAGTAAACCCACGAGCGAAGGAAGTTGTGATCGAAGGAAGCGGTACACTAAAGTTACGTTTATTAACCCTTTGGTGATACGCGAATGATGCCTAAACGGTTCCATGTGTGAGAGTGATTATCTTAAGATAAAATATAATTTAATAATTTGGAATATTAAATTATATTGAAAACATATTCTGACTATTTACTATACTACTGACCACTTAGAGAAAAAAATATACAATAATAAAAAAAAAAATATGTAAAGATTAGTTTTGGTTTGAGGTTGTCGTCAATGCTAAAGGTTATCAGCATTTGCCAGATCGCTGACCTCGAAGCCCCAAAGGGACGGAGTCAGGATTCTACCTACGATATTATAACTAGCGTAAACAGATAAGAGGAATACCGGTAGTATAATATCTGACAAACGTCGTACCCTCATGTTGCTTCGAGTTGCTGAAGAAAGGCCTATTGTCAGAAAGAAGGCTTATGTCCGATTTCACCAACGACCCCTAAATCTAAAGGAGCCCCTAAATAATAATTTTGACATATTTGCTATGAAACAACTGTCATTAATTATCCCTTCAACTTTGTTACGGGCTTCCTTAGAGTTGGTGAAATCGGGCATAAGTGTAACAAAAAGATACAATAGCATATTTAGTAGTACAGAGGAGGATCCAGGGGTGGTTACAAAATAATACCTGCAAAAAGCTTGTCAAAAGGCCCCCCCTCAAAAATCAGTACTGGATCTGCCCCTGTAGTAGCATTATCTATTAGTAAAAGTATATCAGAATTAATACAGGGACAACATTGTAAAACATATAGAAATATGTGAAATAAAATTCAAAAATATTAAAAGAGAAAGAGTATTTAACAAGTAGGGAGACATACATATACATATCATCACGGGTGCCTTACGGCGCCCGAGACCGCCTAGACGGCCCAAGGGTACCTAGCGGAGGGGTTTTAATACCACCTCGTCGTAGCCGATGGTATGAGTCTACACAGAACAAGTGGCTAGCTCGTCGCGATGTTTTGAATAGACTCAATAACCCATCTATAAACAGTTTCACAAGTGGGTATAGTCAAGTCCAATGTCTAACCAACGCGGCTACAACGTATATTAAGTAGTTTACGTTAAGTAGAGAGACATTATTGATTAATTAATTGTTATAATTATATTTAACTAAACTTTTTATTTCTTTCATTGGAATCTAGCCTTCTTTATAGTGCATACAGCTATTTATCAACAAAAAACGGCAACTTTATTATCTATAACTTTTGCCTCCAACATATCTTTCTAACACAAACACAAAAGGTATTTTCTCGGTGAATACACAGCTTAAGATTTTAGTACCATCGACAATTTTATTATATAGACGACATGTTTCTACGCAACGAAATAACAATAAAGTACGCAATAAAAGTTCGTTAACGACGTTCAACAAATTATAACAATCGATGGTCAGCCAGATGCTTATGACGCAATTTCCTTTCGTTTTTGTTTTTTATTAGATCCAATATTACTTTTGTTTTAGCTAACCAACCGTGAAAACGATCATTCAGAAGGGCCATAACGTTTCCTTTCAAAACAAAATATTATTATTATGATTTGTCGAACAGGATGTTGTTTTAATAAAATCGCCTTGAAATGTGTAACCTTTTATTCTGATTGGTTTATATTTCCGCATTTATAGTAATTTTACCAAATTTTGTTAAGTATTAGTAATTCATGTTTTTTTCAAAAGAAAATTATATTATTATGTTTTGTCGAACAGAATGCTGTTTTAATAAAATCGCCTTGAAAAGTGTAAACTTTTATTCTGATTGGTTTATTTTTCCGTATTTATAGTAATTTTACCAAATTTTGTTAAGTATTAGTAATTCATGTTTTTTTCAAAACAAAATAATATTATTATGATTTGTCGAACAAGATGTTGTTTTAATAAAACCGCATTGAAAAGTGTAAGCTTTTATTCTGATTGGTTTATATTTCCGCATTTATAGTAATTTTACCAAATTTTATTAAGTATTAGTAATTCATGTTATTAGCACAATTAATGTGCATTTTATTATTGTATTTAGAAAAATAATGAATGGAGTACGTAATGATGTCAACCGTTTTAAATATTGTTAAGAACTCCCCAAAATTATTCATGCACTTAGCTAAGACGTAGATCTTTTTATTTATCTAATAGTAAAACCAAACGTAAGTACGTTAAGGTCTGGTCAAAATTCGAGAATTGCGAGATATTTCAGTGTCGTTTGTAACACCGGAATTTCGAAATGAAAAAATATATAATTTTGTCTCAATTTGAGATGTAGCTCGTCATGTCAACAACTTAACGCATTGACGTTCTTTACCAAACAAATTTCTAGGATTTCATGGATCAGGGTTCCTACCGGGAAGCTCATCGACACACGTATAGACGACGGGTCGATCGATAGAGATCAAAACTCAAATGTATGGGATTTGACATTTCTCTTCAACCGAGTACTTATATATTTTCCTATACATTTTTTATCAATCGACGCGTCGTTCGTTATGTCGATGTAGCTTCCCCTTGTATAACTAAAGGAACCTTGAACTCCGGAATTCCGGAACTGAACAGCTTAACATTGAAACGCAATACCGGAATTGAAAATGGCCCGATATTCAAACCCTAATTGGTATGATATTTTAGCCACCCGATTAGATTCAAAAATACGAACTTTAGAAATCGGTAACAATTTTGACATTTAAATAATACTTAGGGCCGATTCGACCAAAAGTGGGTATAACTTATACCGTCATTAGTAATGTCAAATCACCTAAAAATAATTATTTAATAATTTAATCTACGAATAAATATTTGTATGGAATTTGACATTACTATCCCCAGTATAAGTTATGCCCTCTTTTGGTCGAATCGGCCCTAAGAAATCCGCTTAAATACAAAAATCGCACTCCTAATCTATATTCTACTCTCTAGGTTATATCAAAATATTAATAGGTAATTGTCTTAAGTGGAAAACTTTTATTGGTGAAAAGTTCTAACAACTTTCCAAGTCAACAACCATATATTAGGAAATATGATTCTTTACAAACTTATTATCTTATATTTTTTATAATTGTATATTTATAAATAAAAGTAAACGAGTACATTTACCTTTTTTTTAATTTTCTGACTTCATATTTTATAGGAATTAATTTAAGTTTGTGATGGATTTTTTGTTTTTTTTTCGATTTTCTGGGTTTGATATTTTTTTTTTTTATACCAAACTTTAAAAAAGGAAACTGTAGGAGCCTAGATATAAATCATATTTATAACGCCTTCAAAAATCTTTGAATATTTAAGGGGGGTAACAGTTAATAATAGTAATAATAATACGTAGGACAATTTACACAAATTGCTCTGGTCACAAACTAAGCTCTAGGCTTGTACTATGTGTACCAGGAACAATGATATAATACATATAATATTTTATAAACACCCAGACTATGACAAACTGTACAGAAAAACGTACTAATATTTATATTAGTTCATTTTTCTGTTTATTAGTATATATGTTACAGCGAAAGTAATAAATCCGGATATTATATATACTATCCGATATATTATAGTTAGGACTAAAAGGTCGTGAATGTATGGGAAATGTTTGATAAGACGCTGCTCTTATCTGCAATAAAGATTATATATACCTATATATAAAATATAATTACTTATTAATATAAGAAAACAAAACATTATTTTTAAAACTATGTGAAAACCTCAAATTAGTACCCCAAACAAATAGTCATCATAGACCTCCCAAGGGCACCCAGCGGAAGGGCTTCAATTCCTCTCCCATCGTAGTCACGGGTATACTAAATCTACTCTGAATAAGCATCTCGTTGCGACTCAATATCCACAAGTTGTATGAGTGAGTGTAGCTGTGACTTACATCTTAACACTTCCAGGCACTATACAAACAAATATATTTTTTATAATTAAAAACTCATGACAATTCATGTCTCTGAGAGTACGTTGTAAGCTTCCGGTCCCAGTTTCACTTTAAAAACTTGTAAAAATGTTTATAGATGGGATATTCAGCCTATCTAAACACCGCAAAGGGCTGACCACTTTCGGTGTTTGGATGTAGACTCAGAATACCATACGATGAAGAGGGAATAAAATCACACATCTGGATATACTGAGGCTGCTTAGGCTTATCCATAAGGCACCCATGATGGTATGCTAGTTGGTTATGTAGCGTGTGTTCGGTTTGGTTGTTTTTTTTTCATTATATCATCAGCACCTGTAGCACGGCCAAGCCAAGACAAGAGATAAAGTCGCGAGCGGATGTCAAACAAAACTTTTTTTTTATATTAGCCAATCAGGTGCAACTTTGCAGCGCTCTGATTGGTTGATATAAAAAAATAGTTACTTTTGACATTGGTTCGCGACCCCATATCTTGTCTTAGCTTGGCCGTGCTACGGGTACTGTTTATTTTTATTAAATTCTCAACATTTGTCTGTGGGAGGAATGGTGACACACAAATGTATATCCAAGTCCAAGTGCACACTTGGACTTTTTTTTTCATAAATGTAAAGGTTTCCATGAAATAAATATAATAATTTTAATTATTATATTTATTTCATGGAAACCTTTACATTTATGAAAAGTCAAAATTATTATATATTTAATATATAATAATTTTGACTTTTATACATATATAAAACTAATTAGTATAATCCAGAGTTTAAACCTCTAATCTAAAAACGTATAGAACCTATTTTAAATTGACCACCAAGAATTATGGTTAAGGAAATCTTTAATAAAAATAAAGATATCAAACCTAAATATTACGTTGAAAAATGAGAATTTCATGCGTCCCAAATGTGTATTTATAAATCTGACGTGGGACCAGCTCAAGGCGAAAAAGTTTCAATAGAATGACAAGTGACAAATCGTCGGTATATAGATTGAAATATGTTTAAGAGTTTTGGAGGTAGAAATAAAGTTTGGGATAGTTTCTAGCCATTTTTCGGCTTGTAGTCTTCTGGCTTCTAGCCAACTCATCCTTGCTGAGTTTGAAAACATATTGAGGTTATTTTTATATAAAAGGTTTACTGTGAAAAGTTTCTCATTTTTTTCTTTGTCAATTAATTTATTAGAAAAGTATATAAAATAATATATATACATCGCACATCCGGTAGAACAAAGTCATAAATGTCATTTTTTTTTAAATTGAGTTAATAATGGCAAAATGTTTCTAAGCCCATTACACATCCGGTAACACAAAGTCACTTTGCTAGTTTAAATAGAATTCGCGAGATGGCGCGAATGTCATTGTAGCACTATAGGGTAAAGTGGCGCGCTTTAAGTGCAAAAACATCCGATTGGTCAGTTGCGCGAGGCCTCTCGCAATAAGTGGTCGTGTTTGGATTCTACATGGACCTAAGGTCCAATATGACATATATTTTTTTCCATTTCTCGAGCAACATCGGCGCAAATGTATAATGTGACTTTGTAGCTGTATGAAAATTATTTATTTTAAAGTAACGACAACATAAATAAATTTTCTGACATTAGTCTACTGAGATAATCGTAAACTTAATGAAGTATTATTAACATAAACTTATGTTGTGTCATTTTCCTACTAGACATTTTTTACACCCAATTCGTAATTGTGTTTTAATGTCGCTTTTTTTTTAGAGTAATAGTCTTGTTCAAGGCATAACTTCATTTATTAGATTTATAATGGGCTTTTGAGAAAAATAAAAAATGTTTATTTTATATATTCCGAAAATGTGGCTTAAATAAGAAACAAATTTCGTTTTTTTTTTTCATTTAAAAAGCATTGGTTGTGGAGGTATAATTTTTAAAAAGAGTTTTCTAAAATAAATTATCGAAAATTTATATCTCTACTACCACTGCTTTTTAAATGAAAAAAAGTTAATTAGTTTTTTTATTAAATTGTAGTCTATATTTTTTCATGATGTAAGATTTGAAATGTAGATTTACCCACACACAATATTCAATATTTTTTTTTAGTTAATACCAACGATTGAACGAAAAAAAAGATGGTTAGTAAACCTAATTTAGCAATGGTTGAAAAAGCTCTAAAAGCTTGCAACGACCCTGAAATATCTCAGTCCGTACGTGACCATAAATTCCATCCTTCGTATCGAGAGTCACTATCTGCGGACAAATATCAGCCACGAGTTTATAGATGGTAGTCTTACGATCGCCGAAATGCACCGACATTATACACAGAAAAGAGATTCTCTTGGTAAGGTTGCAGCAAACTATGATTTATTTGCTACTATATTCAACACCAAATTTAACATCTCGGATCATAACATGTGCGGAATTTCCAGTTCCTACTTTTATAACTAAGAGCTTACTTTTTGATGTATTTTTAACTATAAGTTTACATTATTAATACGTGCTCAAACATACACGCACTCACCATACATACAGGCACACCACACACGCGCACACACACCACACACACACAGACACACACAGACTCAACACACACAGCAACACACAAATACACCTTGACTACCTACAATGATGGATGATTAGTTTCGTTTTAGTTTGTCTTGCCTTCTGAATTTTATACTTAGGTACCTTTAATATAAGATCTAAGTTCCTATAATGAATAAAACTGTGATTACTTGTCCATTACATTTTATAACATGTAAAGACTGATTTATTATTCACTAATACTAATAAATATTCATTAAACTATAAAGCTGTTTTATTTTTAAGTAGAAAAAGAATGTCACAACTAAACTAAACAATAAACTTTAGTGCAACAATAACACAATTGTAGGGTGAGAATGCATTAAATGCATTTTTTTAAATAATATTACTATTATTATGATCTATTTTTTTTATTGTGTAATACCTTAATACATACCGATTAAAATAACATACAGGCATCATAATAAAACAACGATTTCAAGTCGAAATGGTGAATTAAAAGATAAAAAAACCTTTAATTTGCTCTCCTGTAAAATTTGTAAAATGTATGTTCTGACTTTGTTCTACCGGATGTGCGACATATATATATATTATATATCTATAAGTACTAATATTATAAAGCTAAGAGTTTGTTTGTTTACAGCTTGCTCATTTATCAAGGAAGGATATAGGCTACATAACATCACGCCACGACCAATAGGAGTTGAGTGACAATGAATAATGTTGCAAAAACAGGAAAAAATATTCCCTTTTTAAAGTTGCGCGGATCAACTAGTAGGCAAGTACATAAATTAAAATAATATTATTTAAGTTTTTTTTTTAATTTAAGCAGTATACCTTCAATATGACAATCTACATAAATTAAGAACTATTATCGAAAAGGAAACTCCTATATGAATGTAGTCGATCAAACACATTGTTAACAGGTGGTTGCTCCCACTATGATGGATAATGATGCGGTTACGTAATAGGCGACGTAAAGACAAACTTGCTTGTTAAATAAACTTCCCTTTTCATAACCGCAACCGAAAAGTAGACTGCCACCTCGATAAGAAATGGATTTTCAAGAAATAGGTTCATAAAAATCGATTTGACTGCCTATTTATTTCAGTGTAAATAATTAATGTTGGACCTTCTTCTAAAAATAAATAAATAGTGTTTATTTATTTATTTTTAGAAGAAGGTCTAATGGTGGCCCAAAAGTTGTAAAGATATTAGTGTGTTAATAGTTTTGCAAGAGCAGTTTATGTAAAAATGTTCAAGTTTGTAGTAACCATCATTCCAGAGATATATAGAACGGCAAGGAAAATCACCCTAAACATTTTAACGTCCATCACTGTACTCGCTTAAATTGAAAATCCCTCCGCTGGGTACCCTGAGGCCGCCTAGGCGGTCTCGGGCGCCGTGGCACCCGTGATGATATGTATGTATGTAAGTCAGTATATTAAAACAAATAAAATATAATCTTCTACGGGTCAGATCTATACTCAATTTATTATTTACAGCATTTAATCTACAATAGAATTGATTAAATTCACTTAGTTGACGAAGGAATTTCGTATTCTAAGCATTCCAAAACGTCTGAAACATTACATTTACAAGTCGGAGTCGGTACATAGCTACTGTCTAGCTATAAAGTCACGAGATGCCAGGCTAATTCACGAGCTGTCTCCACAGTATGCTGTCAGATTTTGGCACAAAGAGAAGATGCTATCGGAGTTTTCTTGGTTATCTATTTGCAGTGTAAAGTATAACTGGACTGGAATCTCTTTGTAGTAGCTTGGTTAGTTAATTTAGATAAGTCAACGTGAACTTTTTGGAACTATACAGATTTGTGTTTGTTAATTTTATGGATTGTTTTTTTTTTAAAGGAAATGCGATGAATAATATTTTCTGGGCGGGACTCGAACCCACGATCCTCGCTTTTGCGGCAAGGTCACGAAATTGGTCACTGCTTATTATCTTCTTATACATAGACCTGCTTTATTCTAATAATCCTATATTAGAGCAAAGTTATAAGTACTAGTTTCTAATACTAGATGGCAGAGAAGTCTGATTTGCCTTGTTTCAGTTTTTATATTTTAACATTTTTTAATTCCTTATCAAGATAATCTATTTTTTATAATGTGACATAATCAATTAAATTTCCAAAAAAAAAAATGGAAATAGAAATGTATTTCAAATATTTAATATTTATCATAACTTCTAGACATCAATCACACCATCAGTTGTGATGAATGATGATAGGAGTTATGGTGAAAGTAGTTTATAAATATTATAATATACTTAAGTATGTATAATATTCATTAGATTAAATGACTAAAGTAGGAACAATTATATGTAAGACGGTGGCTGAAATTGGCAGTAAATACAATGTAAGTGACCAAAGTGAAAAAAAGCGAAGTACAGTGCGAATGATATAAATTTAGATTTGGTGTCCGGAAGTTTTAGAGGTTTTTAGTGAATAAGTACGAAACAACTGGAACTAAAATTTGGTAAGTAAAAATAATAAACAAAAATTAATAAGTAAAGAAGATCTTTAATTTATTCCAGATTATAGGTAAATGATTAAAATACCTATATAATTTAAAATTAATATTATGTTTAATATTAATTAAATGTTACATAATATTTATGTTAAAATATTATTTAAATGCTGTAAACAACTAACTACTAATTTATGAAAAGAAAAATATTACTACTCACAACGTTCTGTTAAAGAAAATGCTAAAGTAAAAAACTTATTCAAAATAAATTTATTCTAAGTAACTACAAAAACATAATATTAATTTTCAATGTTAAAGGTTAGGTACCTACGTACTATGGAAATCGTTTTAAAAATTGCTATTAAGTTTTCTTCAGAATAGAAAGTGTATGAATTAGTTTGATATTCAGTACACGAGGTCGGGATTTAGAGGCAATTCCCTTTTTGATCTCTCTCGTGCAAACAACAGGCGACTGCCAGGGCCGCGGGCTGGCCCCGACTTTGCATAAAATATTAGACAGCCCTCGGAGATTTAAGGAGATAGGTACGTGTAAAAAATTAAATCATCCAAAGACGCGTCGATAAAAACGAACAAAGTTTTTACAACTTTCAAACTTGTTTTTATGCCTGCCAAGTAGATAACCGTTATTTAAGATTGCTCTTGAATTCTTTTTATTTTTAGGACCTCGTCGGGAATGGAGTTTGCTTTTGTATTACAGATTTATGTGTATTTATTTTACTTTTTAAACCAAATTATTTTATTTACGTGAGAAATGCGTCTGAAGTTCGACCCGTAATTTGATAATCGATGTTTGATGACAGTTCGAGGGTAAGCTGCATTTTTACATTTTTCTACATATATTTTCTAAATACAGAGCTCCCATATGATTTACTGACTGGTAAAAAAATCGTCTGCAGTGCACCAAATATCATTCTAAGTGTTGCTCTCAGTAGCCTGGATATAATTTTCGAATTTCCCCAGGTCAAGGTCAGATCCCGGAAACCATCTGCTGTTTAGATATTTCGGTAGATATGATCCTGGACATACCTTCTGCCAAGTTTAACCCGCGAATGAGGTCAATATGCAAAGTTATGCTAAAAATCCATTATGAGTATCCACTTAGTAAGGTGGCTGATCCGGAAACTGCTTGAGAAACCTTTTGTGCTAAGGCTTTCAAAATACTTCCAGCAGGCTCGCAACTGGTCAATGTTCAAAAGGGTGAGAGGAAACCTCCCAGATCTTTGGAAATTCGAAAACTATATCCAGGCTACTCGGGGCAGGCAACACTAAGATGAATATTTCATGCCCAGCTGACGTTACCAGTCAGTTGATACTACAGTAAATACTAGGGCAGCTCACAAACTAAAAGGAAGTTATTTGTTCTAAATAAATATTAAATTTTTAAAGATAAAAATGCAATGAAAAAATTCTTGGTGGCGGGACTCGAACCCACGAACCTCGCTATCGCGGCAAGGCGCTCAACCGCTGAGCCAACCAGGTTCCAGTCAGCCCTCACGAATTTTGTCATTGCTTGTTATCTACTTATACACAGACGCCCTCTATTAGCTTTCTTCTAATAACTCTTATACGAGTGAAGTTAGAAGTCCTAGTTTCTAATACTAGATGGCAGAGGAGTCTGTTTTTTGTTTTTACTTTTTTCAGTATTTTATATTTATGCATTTTTTTATAAATTCCGTTATAGGATAATCTTATATTAATTTTTTAAAGATAAAAAGTGAGGGCTGACTGGAACCTGGTTGGCTCAGCGGTTGAGTGCCTTGCCGCGATAGCGAGGTCCGTGGGTTCGAGTCCCGCCACCAGGATTTATTTCATTGCGTTTTTATATTTAAAAAAATAATATAAGATTATCCTATAAAGGAATTTATAAAAAAAAGCATAAATATAAAATATTGTTCTAAATAAACAAATATTAATTAAAATGCACGAATTTCAAATCCGGAATTAATTAAATTAGAATTATAGTGGTCTGGTGCTCCGTTATAACCCACGACAAAACGCTATCCATTATTCAAGTTATTCGACAGTAAATGTTATAACGATAAAAAAATCAGCCCTAAATCGACCGCCTCCGAGATATAGTGGTTACTGGTTATGCTATTGGCATTTTATCCGGAGGTCGTGGGTTTATTTCAATTTATAGCAAAATTAATTTTTCTGTTCACTTTAGCATAGTATGGGGTCTTTATAAAATATAATATATATTAGTAGCATTATTTTTGGTACACATAGCACAAGCTTAAGAACTTATTTTGAGCGAAATATAGAGAATTACAGTTACACACTGCCTGTAAGATTTCTAAGGGCTTACAAATTGTACCTTAGAGTTATAAATTTTCACTTAGAAAATGGGCTTAAATTACAACCAGAGTAAATAGCTAATTAATTTACAAAGTACATCCGGTACTTATTTAGACAACTTTACAAAGCAAGTCGTTTACAACAAACAACGGGTTTTTGTTCTGTACTTTAATCGAAATTAATTTAGTATAAAGGTTTAACCTTCCAAAGGGTTAACGTTTTGAATTAAAGTTATTGTTATTGTTTAAGGGCGACTAGCACAATAAAAATAAACAAGTTTAAAACCCTTAACCTGTTTACTGACTTACATAGTCATAAAATATATAATTTATATTAAATTTATTTAGCTATTAAATGTATTTAAGAATAATAATAGCAAGGACATTAAATACATATTGCCCTGGTAACCAAATAAGCTGACTTATAATATGTGTACGATATATTACATATACTCGTACATACATATCTTCACGGGTGCCTTACGGCGCCCGAGACCGCCTAGACGGCCCCAGGGTACCCAGCGGAGGGGTTTTAATCCCACCTCGTCGTAGCCGATGGTATGAGTCTACACCGAACAAGTGGCTAGCTCGTCGCGATGTTTTGAATAGACTCAATAACCCATCTATAAACAGTTTCACAAGTTGGTATAGTGAAACCGGGACCGACAGCTTAACGTGCTCTCCGAGGCACTATAGTGGTGTTGTCAAACAAATGTACATATTTTTTTAAATTAAAAACTCATTGGTACACACCGGGATTCGAACCAGGGACCTAAGTGTTTTTAAGTCCAAAGTCTAACCAACTCGGCCACCACGTATATATAATGTATATATATATAAATATATATATATATATATATATATATTATATTTTATAAACACCCAGACACTAATATTTTTTTGCCGTGGGTGGGAATCGAACCCACGACCTCCGCCAAAAGCGCAATCACTGTAGACTAGTGGAGGCGATCATTTAAATAAAATATTATTCCAGCCTTAGGAATTTATTTTATAAAAGCACAGCATTGTGATTCTGTATGAACTAAAGCTTAAGTCCATGAATAGAGATAACTAATACGAGTACAACGTTAGTCAGACTTTGCTGGCTAGACCACAATTTCTACAAAAATATGTTTCTTGAGAACCAGCAGACTGATACCGAAACAGGTCACTTGACGGTTCATAGCAAAATTGTATTGTATCCTCTTTTACTCTTAGTCACAGTTCATATACTTATTATATTTTTACATTTTTATAAATTCCTTATTAGGATAATCTTATATTGATTTTTTAAATGATAAAATGGAAATGGGCGTAAATGGAAATGGACGTCAGTATATAAGTATAGATAACAAACAATGCCAAAAGTCGTGATGGGTGACTGGAACCTGGTTGACTCAATGGTTGAGTACCTTGCCGTTGTTTACGCCAATTCTATTTTTGAAAGTGCCTGACAGATGACGTTCGAAATGACACTTTATCTGTCTCTTTCCCACCCGCTCATTCTTTTACTTCCTACGTGTGCTCGCAACGTTACCGCATCTTTGCATCGCATTTTATATTTTAACAAGATTTATTATATTATTCGCATCAAACCGCAAACCACTGCAAATTACAAGGAATATAAATCAAATAATTGACACCAAAGTAAACCTGGGCCCAGGAAGCATGAAACAATCGTCGTGGCACTGTGAGTAACATCCTTTCGTTCTTTTCCTAGTTTTAAGCTTATTTAAGTATATATTTGCTGCTGTAAAGCAGCTGGTCCTTCGAAATCACTCTGCTGGGTCATTTCTTAATTAGGCTTGGCAGAACCGCATCTTCCTTTAACTTGAATCGTTTTTCACCACTAGGTAACTTAGCCGCATCCGCATCCTCAATATCTACCTTCTAAACCCCCGCCCTATAACATACAGTCCTTTCGCATACATTTATTTATGGCCTTCGAGCCGCACATATAGAACTATTATTATTTATTACATAATTATTAGTGTATTTAGTTAATTATTTCATTTTAGGAGGTATTCATAAATTGATCAACTTTTAAACTTATACGGATCACTCGACCAGTTTGAAAAGTTTGTATTTAATTTCAAATTACTTAAAAATATAACGAACTTAACTTGTCGCATTATTTCTTAATGAGTTTATTTGGAACGCGTCTTCAATCACTGATCGCTGATCAGCAAGTCAGTCTCAACCAAAGTTCACTTTATTTTGAATGGATATTATGTTCGTAATTTATTTATTCTATAGCTATAGATAATAGTAGAAAAATAAAACAGTTAATTTATATTGATCTTTATATTAGTTATTCTGTAACTGTTGTCTTTCTTTTTCTTCTAAAACTTGGTTAGTTTTACATTTGTTCAGTGGTTTTATTGTTTGTTTTCAAAAGTTTGTTGTCAGTGCACCAAGTAAATTGTGAATTATTTGTTAATCAAAATAATAACGATGTCTTCCTCTCGTAACGCGCGCACAATCATTCGTTTGACTGCGCGACGGGATATATATTTTGAACGCTTATCAAGTATATACAAAAGGTCCCTAAAGCTTAATTCTAAACAGGAAGAGGTCGACTTCCTGGCGGAATGTGAGACATTGGATAATATAAGGGGTGAGTTCTCAAATCTATTAGATGAAATTAACACTTTACAGTCCGAGGATGACGAATTTGTTCCGGACTACGCATCGCTCCTCGCCTTTGAGGATATCTTTAGTAGGGTAAAATATACCCAACGCAGTCTATCTGCCATGAAGCAACAGCACACGCAAGACGCTGTCAATGTGAACAGTGCATTAAAAATGCCACGCCTTGAGCTTAAGGGCTTCGATGGAACCCCTGAGTCTTGGCCTTTGTTTTTTGAATGTTTCACCAACACCATTCACCTTAATAACAAACTGTCCAACACAGAAAAGGTCTATTACCTTATTGGAAAGTTAAGTGGTAAGGCGCTATCTACAGTATCTGGTATAACCCCAACAGGTGAAAATTACACCGAGATCTTTAATGCATTGATTAAAAAGTACCAAAATCAGCGTGCATTAGGTACTACTTATTTAGATAAAATATTTAATATTAAAACTATTACTTTTGCATCGTCATCCAACTTAGAACAATTTTCTGATGAATTCAGTTCAGCTGTAGCATCACTTAAACAATTAAATATTAGTGATTTGACAGATTTTATATTGTTGTACCTAGCTCTTAAAAGGGTTGATTCTGAAACTGCCCGCTCATTTGAGATGACATATCGGGAATCCAATATGCCAACTTATAATAATTTTATTGAATTTGTTAAGGATCAATCTAAAATCTTGGAACGCACTAACATGCCAACTCAAAAGGGTTATGTTAACAAAAATATTAATAAACCTTCACAATCAAAGGTCACTCATACTTATAATACAAATACAAATTTATGTGACTTATGTAAGTCAGCAGCGCATGAGCACTTATATAATTGTGCCTCCTTTTTAAAATTAAGTTCTTTTGAGCGGTTTCAGCATGCTAAATCATTAAGGTACTGCATTAACTGTTTGGGTTGCAAACATATTACATCAAATTGTAACTCCAATAAGAGATGTAAAAGTTGTAATGGATTACATCATACACTCCTACATCGAACCCAAAATGTAAATTCTGGACATTCTAACCCACATTCTTCCACTCAATATACCAACTCACATACTTTCCCGCACCCGCATCTTAATTCTAATTCACATCCACCCACTTATAATAATAGCACATATACTGTCTCACATCCGCATCAGAGTTCAAACACTCATTCTCCACACTTGCATTCTTGTCAACTTTCAAATAGTAATCCTAACCCGCATAATAATATTAATCCGCATATATATACATCTGTACCTACTATTAATAATAACACTCACACACCTCCAATGAATACTTCCATGAATTCACATAGCAACCAACATAATGTTTCATTATGTAATTTATCTTCTGATCATTTTGCCACTCATTTTACTACATTATTGGCTACTGCCAAAGTTAATGTTTTTGATACACTTGGTAATCTTCATACTATTCGGGCCTTTATTGATCCTGGATCACAGAATCACTTTATCACTTCTAAGTGTGCCGCTCAATTATCTTTATTAATTTATCCTAACAGTTCATATACTCATGTTAAAGGTATTGGTAATTCTTCTGCACCTATACAAGGAATTACTTCATTTACTTTTTTCTCCCGCTTTAACCCATCTTTTAGTTATACTATTGAACCATTAGTCATCGATACTATTTCTTCTAGGCTACCTACAGCTCAAGTAAATACATCAGACTTTTATTATTTAAATAGTTTACCACTTGCGGATGACACTTTCGATAATCCTGGTGAAATACAAGTGCTCCTTGGAGCTCAATTATTTGCTTCATTGATTCTCAGTGGACGTGTTGAGCCAGGAGATTCTCATTTGCCATCAGCTATGGAAACTAGTTTAGGTTATATCATTATTGGAAATGCTCCCCTTTACACTACTTTATCATATTTTTCACATTCTCTTAGTTACCTTTCGCATTCAGAAAAGTCTGAAAATTTATTGCAAAGGTTTTGGTCTTTAGAGGAAGTTTCTTTGGAGAAACCTTAGTTTAGATGATAGTTATTGTGAAGAATATTATACCAAAACCACTCATCGTGATGACTTTGGGCGCTATGTGGTATCATTGCCATTTAAGGATGATACAATGAAATTGGGTGATTCTTACACCACTGCTAAGAGGCGTTTTTTAACTTTAGAACGCAAATTTAATATTTCTCCAGAGCTTAAATTTAATTATGACTCTACAATTAGAGAATATTTGGAAAAGGGATATTTGTCTCTGGTGCCAGACTATAAAATGAATAATAATGACAATTCTTATTATATCGCGCATCATCCAATAATCCGTAACGATAAATCAACAACAAAATTACGCATAGTTTTAGATGCTAGTTCTAAAATTTCCCTAAATGATTTATTGCATACTGGACCATCTCTACAAAGAGATTTATTCGAAATTTTACTCAATTTTAGATTATTTTCTGTTGCATTCTGTGCGGACATTCGACAAATGTATTTACAAATTAAAGTTGCTGAAGAACATAAACGTTTTCAGCGCATAATTTATAGATTTTCAGACAAAGAAAATTTTAAAATTTTTGAATTTAACCGCGTTTGTTTCGGAATGAGATCGATCCCTTATTTGGCTATACGGACCATTAGACAATTAGCTTCTGACGAGGAAGCCAAATTTCCACTCGCAAAATCCATTGTAGAGTCTAACACGTACATGGACGATGTAACGAGTTCCTGCTTGTCAACCTCTGAGGCCGTAGAGACCTATAATCAGTTAGTAGGGCTGTTCAAGGCTGGGGGGTTTGATTTAGTAAAATGGGCTAGTAACTGTAAACATTTTCTTTCTGAAATTCCAGGTTCGCATCGACTTTCGCACGCCATAACTTTTGATGATGAAACTTTAAAAATATTAGGTTCAAAATGGTTGCCGGGACCAGATATTTTTTCTTATAATGTATCATCGTTTAACTCTAAAATTTGTACGAAACGCACTATGCTTTCGGAAATCGCCCGCCTTTGGGATATTTTAGGATTTTTGGCGCCAGTAATTTTGTTCGCTAAACTTTTAATTAAAGATCTTTGGCTGCAAAATATAGATTGGGACGATCGACCTCCGCAAAATATTATTGACACCTGGTATAACTTTCAATGTGAGCTGCCGCATCTTTCTCGGATTCAAATTCCTAGGCACGTTTGAGTTGTAGCTGATAGTGTGGTTTCGCTTCTCGCTTTCGCAGACGCCAGCGAAAGAGCTTACGGTTGTGTAATCTATTTTCATGTTCATACTAATGAACAGAATTTTGTAACTTTGGTTTGTGCAAAATCAAAGGTTGCACCTGCTAAGATTGTAACCCTGGCACGTCTTGAATTGTGTGCTGCGCATCTTCTTTCTAAATTAGTCCGTCGTGTTTTAAATAGTTACGAAAACCGCTATAGAATCCAGAACACGTTTGCATTCTCGGACTCTACAGTTGCTCTACATTGGATTCATTCATATCCGCATCGCTGGTCAACATTTATCGCCAATAGAGTTTCGCAAATTCAGGAAAGTTTAGCTAGTAGTCATTTTTATCATATTCCGGGTAAGGAGAATCCTAGCGATTGTTTATCTCGTGGATTAACTCCTGCTCAAATTGTGGATCATCCACTTTGGTTCACAGGCCCACCATGGGCTCGTTTAGACGTAGAATCATTTCCTATTAAGCCGTTTTCGTTGGATCCTAATTTAAGTGTCCCTGAACGTAAAACTAATGTTCACGTTGTAGTTAATAAGTCTCTACCATTTATATTTTCTTTCGCCGCACGCTTTTCTAAATATACTAAACTTATTAGTTCTATTGTTTACATTTTAAGGTTTCTCCGCAAGTTGCCGCGTAATAATTGTATTGCTTCTAATGATCTTAGTACCGCTGAAATATATTTAATAAATTTCGTTCAAAGCCATTATTTTTTTGAAGATTTACATAGTATTAATCATGGCAACGCATGTTCTTTACCGATTCGTAAACTCAATCCTATAATAGTCGATGGCGTGCTTCGCGTTGGAGGTCGTTTAGGTAAAGCACAGCTTTCGTTCGACCATCAGCATCCTATTTTATTACCTCGAGAAGGACACATTGTCAATTTAATTATTAAACATTTTCATCGGACACATTGCCATGCTGGCCCTGAACTTCTTCTTTCGTTATTACGTCAGAAGTTTTGGATCATATCTGCTAGACGTTTAGTTCGTAGTGTAGTTTTTAATTGTAATATTTGTTTCAAATGTAGACCTAAGAATACCACACCTATGATGGCGGAATTACCCGCATCCCGAGTCACTGCTATAAAGCCTTTCGCACACACTGGTGTCGATTATGCCGGACCAGTATACATAACACTTCGTCGCCAACGTGGCATGCGTAAACAAAAAGCATATTTATGCGTATTTATCTGCCTCACTACGAGAAGTGTTCATATAGAATTAGCTAGTGATTTAAGTTCTTTTACATTTTTAAATTGTTTTAAACGTTTTCTTTCTCGCCGCGGTCCAATTTGCTCCTTGTATTCAGACAATGGTGGCAATTTCATTCGCGCTCGTTCTCATCTTAATGAATTAAGTGAGTTTCTTAATTCTAAGCAATATAAAGATTCTATGCACAATGAACTCAAACTAAATCGCATCGAATGGAAGTTAATTCCACCTTCAGCACCTCATTTCGGTGGTAGTTGGGAGGCTAATGTCAAATCATTTAAAACACATCTTTTTCGCGTTATAGGCACTCAACTTCTTTCGTATGAGGAATTAAATACAATCTTAACTCAAATTGAGTGTCTATTAAACTCGAGACCATTGAGTGTCTTAAGTTCTGACCCATCTGAACCGTCCGCGTTGACTCCCGCACATTTTTTAAATGTTACTCCTTTAAAAATTTTACCGGCTTCAGAAATTACAGAAGATCGGTTACATTTACTTACACGCTACGATCTGTTGGACAAACTCGTTCAATCCTACTGGCGTAGATGGAGTGTAGAGTATTTGCACAATTTACAAGTACGTGAAAAATGGAATACTCCATCACGTCCCGTTAGTGTAGGCACTATAGTGCTTCTTATTCAAGACAATGTGGCGCCTTTACATTGGCCACTTGGTATTGTTGAGGAGGTTTATCCTGGTTCAGATGGAGTCATTCGCGTGGCTTTGGTCAAAACCAAATCCAACACTTTTAAACGCCCTGTTGTAAAATTATGTCCGCTTCCTTTACAATAGTTTATTTAACTTATATTTATTTCCGCATACTTATAATTTATTTTCGCATACTTATATTTTATTTACACATTTATTACTAACCCTTGGCTCAGCTTACACAGGGGTTGAAACGCGGTGCTTTCAAGGCTGGGGGCATGTTTACGCCAATTCTATTTTTGAAAGTGCCTGACAGATGACGTTCGAAATGACACTTTATCTGTCTCTTTCCCACCCGCTCATTCTTTTACTTCCTACGTGTGCTCGCAACGTTACCGCATCTTTGCATCGCATTTTATATTTTAACAAGATTTATTATATTATTCGCATCAAACCGCAAACCACCGCAAATTACAAGGAATATAAATCAAATAATTGACACCAAAGTAAACCTGGGCCCAGGAAGCATGAAACAATCGTCGTGGCACTGTGAGTAACATCCTTTCGTTCTTTTCCTAGTTTTAAGCTTATTTAAGTATATATTTGCTGCTGTAAAGCAGCTGGTCCTTCGAAATCACTCTGCTGGGTCATTTCTTAATTAGGCTTGGCAGAACCGCATCTTCCTTTAACTTGAATCGTTTTTCACCACTAGGTAACTTAGCCGCATCCGCATCCTCAATATCTACCTTCTAAACCCCCGCCCTATAACATACAGTCCTTTCGCATACAGCCGTAAAAGCGAGGATTGTAGGTTCGAGTCCATATTTCAAAAAAAAAAAAAAAAACTTATTATAGGTATATAGTACCATCACTGATGCCTATTTGGCTCCCGAGATCCGTTTAAACGGCTAGCAGCAGGTCCGGTCTTGTTGTCATCTGCTTAACGTTGTTATCAGTTGCTGACTTAACCGCTATAGGCTGGGGCCGTTTTTTTTATTTAGGTATATAGTAGCTGCGGTCACCAGTTGTTTTGTTATAAACAAAACAACTGGCGCAACCGTGTTCAATGCGGCACGGTGTGATATGAGGTTTTTAAGGCAAATTTTGATAAAATATACTCTAAATGCTGGTCACAATAAAGAAAATTTAGTTATTCAATTTTGAATCCAAACATATGCAAAAGCCGTCAAGTGACCTAGTCATGTTTCGTTCTTAGTCTGTGGGTTCACCGGTTTTCAGTAAACTTCTCTATCGATTTCTTGCCGAGGTGGTACGCTGCTTTCAGGGTACGGTTACAAAACGGGTGGTTGAATTGACGATACGGCAGCGAGGATATTAAAATAAACAATTCAATTCGTCTCTGTCGCCGCCTATTTCATAACCGCATCGATTAGCCGGCATAGTGGGAGCGATCAATATTGTTAAACAATAATTTATTAATCTACTCCATTCATGGGCTTTGTAGGGCTGCTTACCACGAGGCAGATACAAAGTCACATGCCGTGCTCCAATTAAAAAAAAAGATGCTGCCTGCAACAAATGGACCAACCGGCAGCCGCGCAAACAGACAAAAACAATAAATACAGTATTATTTATTTTTCGCGTCCGACTTTGCTAAAATATTTAATGTACAGACCCGAATGTTTATGATTTTTGATATTATATGTACCTAGGTATATTTTTATACGTACTGTTAGAACAAAAGATTAATGGCCTTATTCATAAAAACTTATTAAAGCCTTGAAGAACACTTAAGTTATGGAATGTTTTGTCTCTTTTACACATATTCATTTCTGTTGCTAAATAAAAGAGACAAAACCTTCTGTAACTAAAGTGTTCTTCAAAGACTCAATAAGTTTTTATGAATAAGGCCGAAAATGTGTACAAAATGTAATAGGTACCTACTAAGTTTGCGATTCTAATCCTGAAATGGTTTTGCATATTTTTGCATAATAGAACATTTTGTACACAGACAGCCTGTAGTTTTCAGTATAAATATTTTAAATGTCAGAGTTGATAGACTGAAAATAATGCATTGTTGTATGTTAGACACATTATATAAAATAGGTACCAGCTTTCGAGCCCCTGACGCAAATAAGAGCAGTCTCACCGACAATCGTCGCACTATAATTTTTAAGTCGGTCGCTGCTACTTGTCTTCTCCGCTGCTACGCCGGCTCTCATGGTGGTGCCTTAACCCATATATTCCCACAGGGTCTCTAAAAATATGGCACAACTTGTAAACAGGTAACGTAACGAAAATTATAATGTTGGCTTTAAATAGTTAGAAATATATACTTTGGCGTGTATTTACTAAATAATTTATATGTTAAATATGTAATTTTTAACTTGTGAAGTATATTTATTTCATTGATTTATGTTTATAAGTATAAATATTCGAAATATATTCTATAGGTCGACTGGGCATTAGTGATACCATATTTATTATGTTGTTATTTATATAGATTTCGAAGATTACTTACTACTATCGAAATTATGGTACTCCTGGAGTCGTTATAAAATGAAGAGGTGTGAGATACCGATGTGTACTTTTACGTAGTACCTTCTAGGAGATAGCACTCTAAAAGATGGTAATTTGGGAGATGGAGGATACAACAATCATGATCCATTGAACAGGAATGAATTCCTTGCTCCTTTAGAGCATGTGCTCAATCATAATGAAGATGAGCATTTAGTTTAGATGAAGGTACTTCTTCAAATCAGTCTACGAATCCATCAGTACAGACAACTATTACCAAAAGTTGTAGGAGTGTCAAATGGCGACATAAATGGTTCAAAATGGAATTGCCTCATCATCAACGATCTGAACTACTTTGGATACATTCAAAATACGCAAAATTCCAGACGAACTAGAAGTTTCAGCCTATAGACCAGACATCCTTAAGGTATACTCTCGGTGCTAGTATCCCGGTAGAAAGTTTGTTTTTAATACTTAGAGTAGACCCACCGTTCCTTGGAAAACAAACATTCCTAAGGATCACACCATCAACTATGATCTTACGAATGAAATTACTAGAAACGGATGTAACACAATGCAGTGGAAGTTGGTGCAAGAAGAATTCTAAGTGTTTGCATCGTCTATTGGAGGATCTTGGCCGTCCAAGATCGGCCGTTAAACTTATATTGAACGTGTTTTGCAGATTGAGTTAACAGTATCGTATTGAATTTGGTTGAGTAGAGAGGGTAGTGATGGGGAGAGTTAAAAGGCCTTTAACCCTACTTTTGTCTCGGTCTTGAGACCACGAAGTAGGTCCGGGAACACTGCAGTACATTCCTCTACCTCCCATCCACTCGATGGAATCGACACCCGAGCGGAGAATCCATCGATAGCTAAGAACATTGTCTCTCTCAGGTTAAATCAGATGAAGATATGCCGTAGAAAGTGCAAAAAATGCAATGTATTGTACATTGTAATACAATTACACGACAAATGTTTTGACGTTTTACATTCAAAATTAATAAAGTTATTATTGGTTTACTTTGTTAACTTGTTTTATTGCCTTTGTGTATCCTATTTGTCCAGTGGGTCGTTTTCGACCCACTGTAAAAATCAACTGAAAAACCACTCAGGCTAAAATTTATTTTTACTGTTACATTTTTTTAGCTTTTGTGCTTATACATATCAAAATTTTATAAAAATCTAAGCAGATCAATAGTTCTGGGCATATATAGGTTTAATATGGGTCTTAATTGATTTTTTAAAGGTATATTTTATTATGTCTGTTGTTATGAAATTGATATAGGTAAATACTTATTAAACTTCAATTTTAAGACCGCCTCCGTAGACTTGTTGTTGCGCCTTTGGTTTTGTGTAATATTAGTTCAGTTTGTCACGGTTATAAAATATAATATATTTAATATATTATATAATTAAATTAAATTTATTTTCTATGGCTAAATTTATTTTACACTTTATATTGGGACAATGATTTTGTTCAAAATATCTTGAAAGTTTATCAAAATATTTCTGTAATAAATAATTTACAGTCATCAATTGATTTGTTACTTCTAAATATTTTCATGTCGTCCATCAGCATAAAGCTATACATCGTAGTGGTCGAATATAGATAAAATGTTTTATTATATATTTACTCAAAAATACATGTAATGTGGTTATTATTTTGACAACCTTGTTTGAGCAAAGTCGACCTTGCCGTTCTGTTTAAAGGAGCGGCCGGCAAAGTTTTGCTGGTCGCTCTAACAGGCCGGAAAAACATCGCCGGCCGCTATTTTGACGTTTCAACGTTTTAATATATATTTTATTTAAATTACTTGCTGTTTTTATTTAGATTAGGTACTTGCATTTTTGAGTAAAGCACTATACAAGCCTTGGCCCACTATGACTGTATCGCTGGTCACGCTATGATTGCCTCGAGCTAGCCTAGCTACGCTCTAGGCCTTCCAGCTTGGCTACCATTGCAGCCCTTGCTGTCCTCGCTGTAAAGGCCTCGACCTACGGCCTCGGCCTTTATATCAGCTCGTCCATCAAGTGCTGCGCGCTGCCCGCGCTGTGTCGGCCTGGAGCTGCGCTCTCGGCCATCATCAGTGCGACCAGCAAAGTAGTCATTATAGACCGCGGCAGTAATGTACTATAAAAAGAAGTGGATATGTCCTACATATTATTATTAATATATAATTCAATCATTGTGTTTATTTGTACCTATTTGCAATAAACAGTAGACAATTTTAACCAACAGACATCCTACATATATCCAATATTACCTTTATATGACATTCATAAGGTAATAATAATTTATGTAAAACATTTTTTATGCGTCGCTCTAGTCACAATCTATGTGTACCAGAAACATAATATATTTTATAAATATCTAGACCATGACAAACTGTACAGAAAAACGTACCCACTGTTTATTGTAATATTATTTTGTCATTAGTGGGAATCGAACACCAACGGGTGTAAGTAAGCATAACACGAAGAAGAAACAAAAATAAAAGAGGTCAATGAAATGAAAGATTAGTTACTTAAATATTCTCTATGTAAGCACCTATACCTTATATACGTGGTGGCCGAGTGATTTAAAAACACTTAGGTCCCGGTGTGTACCAATGAGTATTTAATAAAAAAAAAATGTACATTTGTTTAACAACTCCACTATAGTGCCCCTCGGAGAGCACGTTAAGCTGTCGGTCCCGGTTTCTCTATACCAACTTGTGAAACTATTTATAGATGGGTTATTGAGTTTATTCAAAACATCGCGACGAGCTAGCCACTTGTTCGGTGTAGAAAAATGTAGTCCTGTAAGTACTCTAGGACCAGATATATTTAAGTCCTATAGAAATCCTATTAACGTTTATAAGACCGCATTTGGGCGCACTTTACAGGACTATTGCATCCTGTAGTAATTTTGTTACAGTCCGGTAAAGTGCAAATTGATTTTATTATTATTTCATTGGTTGCTTCTACAAGATCGTTGTATTCTATAAAGATCTGGTACACGCACTGAATCAGCGTGATTAGTCCTGTAACGATCTGGCGCATGCTGCTACTGGTGTAATTAATCCAACAGTGGTAATTGTGATGCCAATACTAGAGCATTCTTTTTTCATTAAATTTGTAATGGTGGTATCGATTGAATCTTCATATATTTTGCAACTGCAAAGTAATCATAAAATAGGTTGATAACTTGTTGTATTTTTCACTGTTATATAAAGAAATTAACTTGCGAAATAATTTTTATTGATTAAGTATTCGATGATGATAATAAACATATTTTTATACGCCTTCAAAAGAAACTATAATTATTATTTGTTTATTCATTAATTATCAGTAAATACACAGTTCGGATCGCCGTCCATATTGTATTGCATTTATTAGGAGCTTTACAATGCATTTTAGTCAAGTAAATGCTATTATAGGATCCTAGTCATGGACACCATATTGTTTAAAACCGATCACTCTAATAATAGCAAATGCAGGTCACATATAAGTAGAATCTTACCTATAGTAGTAGCAGGACGTGCAAGTTTGGTGCTAGCAATCCAATAGAAGTCACGACTAAGACAAATTAATCTTTTAATATCTTCGACATATAGTAGGTTTACCCAAAACGTTTACAGGAGAACTTTTCTTATAGAAGATAAAACAAAACGTTAACAAGAATAAATAGTCTTATTAAATGCATTTATAGGAACTTTTATTTATTTTTATAATATGCATTCTAAGACTCCTATAAGTATCATATAATGTAATCTTGTAAACGTTTATAAGACTACGTAAAACAGTCAAAAGTGCTTGTAGCGTAAATAGTCTAATAAGATCTTTTTGTAAATGTTTATAATAGGATCCAAAGTGCTTGTAGCGCAAATGGTCCCATCACCTGCTTATATAAGATCAGTGATTTTAATCAAAGCGTCTATTAGTGTGCTATAAGTTGTTTGGACTTATTTAATAAGTCAACAATTATAAGAGAATTTTGCTACTTTTATATCATTATTGTTACCGCACCGTGTCCGCATACTTATAATGAGTTTTTAATCAAAAAAAATATGTACCTACATTTGTTTATCAACACCGCTATAGTGCCTCGAAGAACACGTTAAGCTGTCGGTCCCAGTTTCACTATACCTACTTGTGAAACTGTTTATAGATGGGTTATTGGGTCTATCCTAACATCGCGACGAGCAAGCCACTTGTTCGGTGTAGACTCACACCATCGGCTACGACGAGGTGGGATTAAAACCCCTCCGCTGGGTACTCTGGGACCGTCTAGCTAGGCGGTTTCGGGCGCCGTAAGGCACCTGTGATGATATGTACGAGTATGTAAGCACCTAATTATGGACTTTAAAAAAACATAAGGATTTCTTATAATATAGTAATTGCAATAAACAGTAACTGTAAGTAGTTGTAACCTACAGACACTATAAATTCAATATTACCTTTATTTGACACTCACAAGATGAATGAGGTGCAAACGTAGGGTTAGGCCAGGGAATAAATTATTATAGCAAACACGTGATCGAGGCACCCGTCTTGTCGATAAAACAGATTGGGTTCAGACATAGCGAATAAATCCATTGGGTTCAATTTTATTTTTAACACAGTTGGATAATTTCAGTATATAAAGTTTTTTTTTAAACTAAAATGCATATTCAGGGTGAATTTGAAAGGTTGTATTTTGGGCTAATATGAACCTCTACTGATCAAATCGAACAACTCTTCCTATGGAACCTTATGTGGTAAATGATATTTTTTTATTTCCTCTTAAAAATTGTTCATTTTTATATTATTAGTTTGTATGAGAAGGCAATTTTTTTTCATTTGCGACACATGGTTCCATGGGACAAGTTGTTCGAAACACGTTTATTACCAGTTATAAGTTCGGATTTTACGATTCATAAAGCGGTCCTATTGGTTGTTGCTCACGATGTCGCGCGGGCATCCATTTTGCCGGGCCGGGACATTTTGATCGACAATGAACGTTTCATTCATTGGGTTTTATTTCATCATTATACAACGTTTAGCATAAAATGAGTAAAGTTAAAATAGAATGATTAAACAATTAAAAATTACTCTACCTAAATTAATTATATGTATACTAATTTAAGTTTCTATTAGCCTAGAATAACTGAATTTCCATAAATTTTCTCTTTAATTAACACAATTTATAATTTGCATAAAACCACGTGTTGTTATAAAGAGCGTCTCAAGGCATATAATTACGTTGTACTTGTGTGTAGAGAGTAGTACCTAGTAGCTTATAAAAATAGAAAGGGCGAACTTTCAAGTAGAAATATCTTTATATTGCCATACTACTTGACACCCAGTCAAGCACGGGCGTAGCCAGGATTTATTATATGGGGGGTTTAAGCCTTTTTAAATTTTAATATATTTTTTTTTAATAATGAGCAAATAAAAAACTGGTTACAATTCGTTGTATTATACAGGGTAAATTTGAAAAGATGTACTTTGGGCTAATATCAGGTTCTGCTGATCAAATAGAACAACTTCTCCCATGGAACAGTAGAACCTCATATTTCGTATTGATCAGTAGAACCTCATATTAGCCCAAAGTACATCCTTTCAAAGTCACCATGTATATAGCTGTAGTATCTGCTTATCCGTAATTTTTAATGACCAAAATAAAACAAAACGCCATCGCCACAATAATCTTAAATTACTGGTATACGTATTCACAATATTTTTTGCAAGTACCCTTCATTACCTACGCCGCTTGCCTACTTCCCGATTTATTTATTTTAAAGATTTGGGGGGGGGGGTTTGAACCTCCTTATACTTTCGAAATTAAAAATAAATTACCTTTTTTTCACGGATTGGCCATAGATTTATAATAATACCAGTAGTTACCTCGTATGCAGAGCGTAGTATTTATGCAGACGTAGTCAACAAAAATAATATATATAATTTTTTTTTTTTTCAGTTATATTATGTCGCAGTAAAATGTCTTCATGTATTCCAGGACGGCTTTCTAGCTGGTCCGTTTTCTTTAGCTAATTCTAGTTAAATATAGAGATAGAGATGTTAGTGTCTTTTGAGAAGGAGAGAGGAAGTCATTTGGGAGCACAACGCGTCTTTCAATTCGTCTCTATCAGTTAAATATAGACTTACAACTTGTCGTTGAGGTTATACTGACATACTAGAAATTCTACTATTTAGTTAAATGGAATTTAGTTAGATTCAAATTAAATCTTTGTTAGAAAATATAACTTTGAGTTTTAAACCAACATACCATCCCGTGTGCCTTAGAGTAAAGCTTGCGAGTATGGCTAGATGGCCTCAGAGTATATATTTTACTACCACATTGGAATATTGGCCAAATAGGGATTCTTCCTTTAATTTGCTCTTAAAGAAATAACAAATATGCACACCTCCTAAATGAAAAACATCTTTATGTCTTTAATTAAATATCATTGAATTGATATTTTATTACCTTATTCTTTAAAAAAAAAAAGATTTTTGATAATTTATAATATATTCTCCAAAATAGGGTGATTTTTTAAATAGAAAATTTACGCTCCAATTATGTTATCATGTTATTTGTTAAATATTATTATTATAATATTTTATTAAAACCCAATATGAAACATGTAGCAAGTGTAGATTAACGTGCTATTTAAATTAATTAACGCCATTTTTGTTCGATACTTGCCTTAAAAACAATTGTCGTTTTTTAGAGAATCTCTATAGAGGCACAGAACAAAACTATATGGCCTAAAATAATTGACAACCACCCTATAATAAATAAATACCACCACAGGTGCCTTTTTGGCTTGCTAGAACCGTTTAAACGGTACTCAGGGTACCCAGCGGAGGGATTAACCCATCCTCATTTCGCCGAAGGTATTCGGAGGCAACACCTAACAAGTGGCGAGCTTGTTGCGGTGATTATGATGGTATAGCCTCGTTGTATAAAGCGGTCACCCATCTCAGGTCCGGCCTTGTTGTCATCTGCTTAATCTTGTTATCAGTTGCGCAGTGACTTAACCACTAGGCTGGGGTCACTTTTTAACAACCACCCTTGCATGTCAAATATAATAATAAATACCATCGCGGGTGCCTATTTGGCTCCAGAGAACCGTTTTTAAAGGGCCTCAGGGTACCCAGCGGAAGGATAAACCCGTCCTCCTTTCGCCGATGGTATTCGGAGGCAACACCTAATAAGGGCGAGCTAGTTGCGGTGTTTATGATGAAATAGCCTCGTTGTATAAAGCGGTCCCATCCCATGTCCGGCCTTGTTATCATCTGCTTAACCTTGTTATCAGTTACGCAGTGACTTAATCACTAGGCTGGGGCCACTTTTTAACAACCACCCTTGCATGTCAAATATAATAATAATAATAATAAATACCATGGCGGGTGCCTATTTGGCGAGCTTGTTTCGGTGATTATGATGGTATAGCCTCGTTGTATAAAGCGGTCACCCATTCCAGGTCCGGCCTTGTTGTCATCTGCTTAATCTTGTTATCAGTTGCGCAGTGACTTAACCACTAGGCTGGGCCCACTTTTTAACAACCACCCTTGCATGTCAAATATAATAATAATAATAATAAATACCATCGCGGGTGCCTATTTGGCTCCAGAGAACCGTTTTTAAAAGGCCTCAGGGTACTCAGCGGAGGGATTAACCCATCCTCATTTCGCCGAAGGTATTCGGAGGCAACACCTAACAAGTGGCGAGCTTGTTGCGGTGATTATGATGGTATTGCCTCGTTGTATAAAGCGGTCACCCATCTCAGGTCCGGCCTTGTTGTCATCTACTTAATCTTGTTATCAGTTGCGCAGTGACTTAACCACTAGGCTGGGGCCACTTTTTAACAACCACCCTTGCATGTCAAATATAATAATAATAATAAATACCATCGCGGGTGCCTATTTGGCTCCAGAGAACCGTTTTTAAAGGGCCTCAGGGTACCCAGCGGAAGGATTAACCCGTCCTCCTTTCGCCGATGGTATTCGGAGGCAACACCTAATAAGGGCGAGCTAGTTGCGGTGTTTATGATGAAATAGCCTCGTTGTATAAAGCGGTCCCATCCCATGTCCGGCCTTGTTATCATCTGCTTAACCTTGTTATCAGTTGCGCAGTGACTTAATCACTAGGCTGGGGCCACTTTTTAACAACCACCCTTGCATGTCAAATATAATAATAATAATAATAAATACCATGGCGGGTGCCTATTTGGCGAGCTTGTTTCGGTGATTATGATGGTATAGCCTCGTTGTATAAAGCGGTCACCCATCTCAGGTCCGGCCTTGTTGTCATCTGCTTAATCTTGTTATCAGTTGCGCAGTGACTTAACCACTAGGCTGGGCCCACTTTTTAACAACCACCCTTGCATGTCAAATATAATAATAATAATAATAAATACCATCGCGGGTGCCTATTGGGCTCCAGAGAACCGTTTTTAAAAGGCCTCAGGGTACCCAGCGGAAGGATTAACCCGTCCTCCTTTCGCCGGTGGTATTCGGAGGCAACACCTAATAAGGGCAAGCTAGTTGCGGTGTTTATGATGAAATAGCCTCGTTGTATAAAGCGGTCCCATCCCATGTCCGGCCTTGTTATCAGTTGCGCAGTGACTTAATCACTAGGCTGGGGCCACTTTTTAACAACCACCCTTGCATGTCAAATATAATAATAATAAATACCATCGCGGGTGCCTATTTGGCGAGCTTGTTTCGGTGTTAAAATATCAGAAATGGTGTACTTAAGGAAATATGAACTAATTATACGTAGAATATGTATATATTCTATATAAATAATTATAAAATGTAAAATGATAATAGGTACCTACGAACTTTTGAAACTGTCTTAGATTAGTTATTGATTTTATGTGTATATTTTTTAATAATTTTATGTAAAATTTTGATTTTAAATAAAAAAATATATATTAAATTAAATTAATTATATTATTTTACACTTAGGTCCCTGGTTCGAATCCCGGTGTGTACCAATAAGTATTTGATTAAAAAAAATATGTACTTTTGTTTAACAACTCCACTATAGTGCCCCTCGGAGAGCACGTTAAGCTGTCGGTCCCGGTTTTTCTATACCAACTTGTGAAACTATTTATAGATGGGTTATTGAGTCTATTCAAAACATCGCGACGAGCTAGCCACTTGTTCGGTGTAGAATCCAAGTAGCAAAATGTGGTCCTGTAAGTACCCTAGGACCAGATATATTTAAGTCCTATAGAAATCCTATTAACGTTTATAAGACCGCATTTGGGCGCACTTTACAGGATTATTGCGTCCTGTAGTAATTTTGTTACAGTCCGGTAAAGTGCAAATTGATTTTATTATGATTTCATTGGGTGCTTCTACAAGATCGTTGTATTCTATAAAGATCTGGTACACGCACTGAATCAGCGTGATTAGTCCTGTAACGATCTGGCGCATGCTGCTACTGGTGTAATTAATCCAACAGTGGTAATTGTGATGCCAATATTAGAGCATTTATTTTTCATTAAATTTGTAATGGTGGTGTCGATTGAATCTTTAAATATTTTGCAACTGCAAAGTAATCATAAAATAGGTTGATAACTTGTTGTATTTTCACTGTTATACGTATAAAGAAATTAACTTGCAAAATATTTTTTATTGATAAAGTATTCGATGACATATTTTTATACGCCTTCAAAAGAAACCATAAGTATTATTTGTTTATTTATTAATTATTAGTAAATACACAAATCGGATCGCCGTCCATATTGTATTGCATTCATTAGGAGCTTTACAATGCATTTTAGTCAAGTTAATGCTATATAGGATCATAGTCATGGACACTATATTGTTTAAAAACGATCACTCTAATAATAGCAAATGCAGGTCACATATAAGTAGAATCTTACCTATAGTAGTAGCAGGACGTGCAAGTTTGGTGCTAGCAATCCAATAGAAGTCACGACAAAGACAAATTAATCTTTTAATATCTTCGACATATAGTAGGTTTACCCAAATTAAAATGCATATTATTTTTATAATAGGCATTTTAAGACTCCTATAAGTATCATATAATGTAATCTTGTAAACGTTTATAAGACTACGTAAAACAGTCAAACTGCTTGTAGCGCAAATAGTCCCATCAGCTGCTTATATAAGATCAGTGATTTTAATCAAAGCGTCTATTAGTGTGCTATAAGTTGTTTGGTCTTATAAGTCAACAATTATAAGAGACTTTTGCTACTTGGGATGCGGTGGGATTAAAACCCCTCCGCTGGGTACTCTGGGACCGTCTAGGCGGTGATGATATGTATGTAAGCACCTAAAGATGGACATTAAAAAAACATAAGGATTTCTTATAATATAGTAATTGCAATAAACAGTAACTACAGGTAGTTGTAACCTACATCTATACTAATATTATAAAGCTGAAGAGTTTGTTTGTTTGTTTGTTTGTTTGTTTGTTTGAACGCGCTAATCTCCGAAAATACTGGTTCGAATTGAATAATTCTTTTTGTGTTGGATAGTCCAGTTATCGAGGAAGGCTATAGGCTATATAACATCACGCTACGACCAATAGGAGCAAAGATATAGTGGTAAATGTGTAAAAAACGGGAGAAATTATTTCATCTTTGAAGCCTTCCGTTGCGTGCGCCGTGAAAACGGTTCAAGATACACAAAAAATATGTATTAAAGAATAATCTAAATATATATAACTCAAAGGTGACTGACTGACATAGTGATCTATTAACGCACAGCCCAAACCACTAGACGGATCGGGCTGAAATTTGGCATGCAGGTAGATGTTATGACGTAGGCATCCGCTAAGAAAGGATTTTGATAAATTCTACCCCCAAGGGGATAAAATAGGGGATGAAAGTTTATATGATAAAAAAATAACTATTGCACGCGGACGAAGTCGCGAGCACAGCTAGTACACTATAAATTCAATATTACCTTTATTTGACACTCACAAGATGAATGAGGTGCAAACGTAGGGTTAGGCCAGGGAATAAATTATTATAGCAAACACGTGATCGAGGCACCCGTCTTGTCGATAAAACAGATTGGGTTCAGACATAGCGAATAAATCCATTGGGTTCAATTTTATTTTTAACACAGTTGGATAATTTCAGTATATAAAGTTTTTTTAAAAACTAAAATGCATATTCAGGGTGAATTTGAAAGGTTGTATTTTGGGCTAATATGAACCTCTACTGATCAAATCGAACAACTTTTGGACCTATGGAACCTTTCTGGCAAATTATTTTTTTATTTCCTCTTACAAATTGTTTTTTTTTTATATTATTAGTTTGTATGAGAAGGCATTTTTTTTTTCATTTGCGACACATGGTTCCATGGGAAAACTTATTCGAAACACGTTTATTACCAGTTATAAGTTGGGATTTTGGGATCCATGAGGAGGAGAATACTGCCGAGCATAAACTAACCTACCCCTAAAAGCGCCGTGTTGAAAATTCAAAGAGTTTCTACTGACAAAATTTTGTACTCTGCACTCGTGCTGAGGTTTGCACATTGTAGCAACGTAACGTATTTATATACGTATACGTGAGCAACAACCAATAGGGCCGCTTTATTTTTGATAACAGGATTGAATAAAGCGATCCTATTGGTTGTTGCTCACGTATACGTAAATGAAGATGTCTCGACATCGCGCGGGCATCCATTTTGCCGGGCCGGGACAATTTGATCGGCAATGAACGTTTCATTCATTGGATTTTATTTCATCATTATACAACGTTTAGAATAAAATGAGTAAAGTTAAAATAGAATGATTAAACAATTAAAAAACACTACCTACATTAATTATATGTCTACTAATTTAAGTTTCTATTAGCCTAGAATAACTGAATTTCCATAAATTTTCTCTTTAATTAACACAATTTATAATTTGCATAAAACCACGTGTTGTTATAAAGAGCGTCTCAAGGCATATAATTACGTTTTACTTGTGTGTAGAGAGTAGTACCTAATAGCTTATAAAAATAGAAAAGTAGAAATATCTTTATATTGCCATACTACTGACACCCAGTCAAGCACGGGCGTAGCCAGGATTTATTATCTGGGGGGTTTAAGCCTCTTTAAATTTTAATATTTATTTTTGGAATAATGAGCAAAAAAAAACTCTATACAATTCGTTGTATTATACAGGGTAAATTTGAAAATATGTACTTTGGGCTAATATCAGGTTCTGCTAATCAAATAGAACAACTTCTCCATCCCATGGAACATGTGTCGCAAATAAAAATCATTTTGGCTTCCCCATACAAATTGGTAATTTTAACATTACTAGTTTGTATGGAGAAGGCAATATTTTTTTTCATTTACTGCACATGGTTTGAACCTCCTTATACTTTCGAAATAAATAAAAAAACCTTTTTTTCACGGATTGGCCGTAGATTTATAATAATAGTTACCTCGTATGCAGAGCGTAGTATTTATGCAGACGTAGTCAACAAAAATAATATATATATATATATATTTTAAGTTATATTATGTCGTAGTAAAATGTCTTCATCTATTCCAGTCCGGCTTTCTAGCTGGTCCGTTTTCTTTAGCTAATACTAGTTAATTATGGAGATAGAGATGTTACTGTCTTTTGAGAAGGAGAGAGGAAGTCATTTGGGAGCACAACGCGTCTTTCAATTCGTCTCTATCAGTTTAATACAGACTTACAACTTGTCGTTGAGGTTATGCTGACATACTAGAAATTCTACTATTTAGTTAAATGGAATTAAGTTAGATTCAAATTAAATCTTTGTTAGAAAATATAACTTTGAGTTTTAAACCAACATACCATCCCGTGTGCCTTAGAGTAAAGCTTGCGAGTATGGCTAGAGGGCCTCAGAGTATATACCCATTTTACTACCACATTGGAATATTGGCCAAATAGGGTTTCTTTCTTTAAGCCCAAGTAAGAGACGGATATGTTGCGCCGCTCCTAAATGCATAAAACATCTCTATGTCTTTAATTAAATACCATAGAATTTATATTTTATTACCTTATTCTTTAAAAAAAAAAAATTTAGATTTTTGAAATTTTATAATATAGTCTCCAAAATAGGGTGATATTTTTTATAAAAAAAATATTAATTAAATATTGTTATTATAATATTTAATTAAAACCTAATAAGAAACATGTAGCAAGTGTAGATTAACGTGCTATTTAAATTAATTAACGCCATTTTTGTTCGATACTTGCCTTAAAAACTATTGTCGTTTTTTGGAGAATCTCTATAGAGGCACAGATAAAAACTATATGGCCCAAAATAATTGACAACCACCCTATAATAAATAAATATCACCACAGGTGCCTTTTTGGCTTGCTAGAACCGTTTAAACGGTACTCAGGGTACCCAGCGGAGGGATTAACCCATCCTCATTTCGCCGAAGGTATTCGGAGGCAACACCTAACAAGTGGCGAGCTTGTTGCGGTGATTATGATGGTATAGCCTCGTTGTATAAAGCGGTCACCCATCTCAGGTCCGGCCTTGTTGTCATCTGCTTAATCTTGTTATCAGTTGCGTAGTGACTTAACCACTAGGCTGGGCCCACTTTTTAACAACCACCCTTGCATGTCAAATATAATAATAATAAATACCATCGCGGGTGCCTATTTGGCTCCAGAAAACCGTTTTTAAAAGGCCTCAGGGTACCCAGCGGAGGGATTAACCTGTCCTCCTTTCGCCGATGGTATTCGGTGTTTATGATGAAATAACCTCGTTGTATAAAGCGGTCCCATCCCAGGTCCGGCCTTGTTGTCATCTGCTTAACCTTGTTATAAGTTGCGCAGTGACTTAACCACTAGGCAGGGCCGCTTTTTTGCAAATATAAATACACAAATATCAAATTAAATACTTATTAACATCTCGTAGGTAAGTAAAAAAACATTACAGTTTTTTTTTCATTTTTGTTTTTATTCCACGAAATTTTCCTCATTGCATTGTATCTGTGCAACAAGTATTTGTTTCTTATACAAAGCACATCCGGACAAAGCTCGCTAACCCAACACGCCTGTTGTACTAATTATTTAATTACCTAACTATTGGGTAACTTTACCCCTCTTTGTATTTTAAATAAAATAATAGTTGGGTAAAGGTACAAACTTTTAATTAAATTGTTTCCGTAAATAATTTTTTTTTTATAAGAGCCCTAACATGTAACCTTGGTCTACCAACTTAGGGTACCTATAATACATTTTAAAGAAAAAACGAAACCACAATAATAATAATAATAATAATAAAGTTTATTTATCTTTTAACAAAAGCCATAGATACAAAAAACTTAATACATAGGAACTTCGTTACATTAGGAACTAAAGTTATTAATTACCTAAGTTTACAAGCTAATGGCATTCGTGACACAATAAACAATACCTTTTTCATTATTTCTAAGAAAAACAGTTTGTTATACATTTATATTTACAGATTAAAAACTAAAAAAAAACGATTTTTTTAAGGCCCAGAGGGAAAGAGGAAAAGATGAAGATCAGCAGAAAGATGGTGCGATGAAATAGTCCAAAAGGGCCCTCTTTGGGTGAAGGCCTCCTCCATTTTGGACCATTGTTCTCTGGTAAGGGAACGCAGTTTGTGCCGGCTGTTTGGACTATTTCATCGCAACATCTTTCTGCTGATCTTCATCTTTTCCTCTTTACCTCTGGGCCTTTCCAGAAAATGGCTGTCTTAGTCCATCTAGCCTTGTCCATACGTGCCCATTCCCACTTTAGTCCCTGAGCGTACACCACTGCGTCAATTGTTTTAGTTTTGCTTTTTATTATATTATTTCTTATTTTGTCCTTTAACTTTATATTTAAAATCTTTTTTTTCTATAGCCCGTTGACATTTTTGGATCTTATTCCTAGTTGAGTTATTGTAGATCCATGTTTGGTATCCATAGGTCAAGAAGGCAAGAGTCCATTAGTTTCTTCTTTCAGTTTAAGAGATAAAGGTGAGATAAAAGTGACCTCGTTGTTCCAAAATTTATTCCCGATTTTTGCTACTCGTCTGTTTATCTCTTCGATATGTCTATTTTTATTAAAAGATAATAATTTTCCAAGTACGTATATACATACGAATATATACGTATATATATTCGTCAACATATTCCAAATCTTTGTCTTGTATTTTCACTGGAATTCTACTGCTGTTTGCCATTAGCTTAGTTTTCGATATGATCATTTCAAGTCCTACCTTTAAGCTTACCAAACACAATTCTTCTAACATATTTAGCAAGCTTTTTGCTGTGTTTGATAATTTAATTATATCGTAAAAAAAATATAAGTCATTAACAGTATAAGCTTATTTAATAAATTACATAAAAGTATTACAGATTTAAGTGAAATAAAATTTCCAAATTGTATAAAACAAACATTAATCCATATGGCTTACTATAAAGTTAATGACTAGAATTAATGATAAAGATGTATGGAATCGTTCTGATCTACAATTGAGATCTTTTGTATAATTTTATCTCATTATGTAAAAAAGCGCGCTTCAGGCGCGTAGATAACCAGAGATTAGTTAGTTTAATTACCAGTATTCAAATATTTTTTCTTTGATGCCTGGTTACCAAATAATATCCTAGCGGTCTCAAAACCATTATATTATGTAACAAGTTATAAGTAATGTAACATTTTTTTTTATAGATAAAAATGCAATGGAAAAAATTGCTAAATAAAATTTATAATAACTTTAATTTATTCAAGTTTTTATTTACTTATTTAATTTAATTTACCTTATATATTATATTGTATCTATATATATACAAAATACGTAAAAATTGCTAAATATAATTTATATATGCGTAAAAATTGCTAAATAAAATTTATATAAATTTATTAACTTCACTCGTATAGAGTTATTAGAAGAAAGCTGTCTGTGTATAAGTAGATAACATGCAATGATAAAGTGGCTGAAGGGCGACTGGAACCTGGTTGGCTCAGCGGTTGAACGCCTTGCCGCGAAAGCGAGGTTCGTGGGTTCGAGTCCCGCCCACCAGTATTTTTTCCATTGCATTATATCTATAAAAAAAAAAATTGTTACATTACTTATAACTTGTTTCATAATATAATGGTTTTGTGACCGCTAGGATATTATTTGGTAACCAGGCATCAAAGAAAAAATATTTGAATACTGGTAATTAAACTAACTGATAATCTCTGGTTATCTACGCGCCTGAAGCGCGATTTTTTACATAATGAGAAAAAATAATACAAAAGATCTCAATTGTAGATCAGAACTATTCCATACATCTTTATCATTAATTCTAGTCATTAACTCTATAGTAAGCCATATGGATTAATGTTTGTTTTATACAATTTGAAAATTTTATTTCACTTAAATCTATAATACTTTTATGTAATATATCAAATAAGCTTATATTGTTAATGACGAAACATTTATTAGTCTTTTGCAGTCTAAACTTTGCTATATCAATTTTATCTATATTTCTTCATTTTAAATTATGCCTGTCGCTATTTTTACTAAACATACTTAAGTTTTTCTTGGCGTACAATAAATTCTCATAAATATATTATGATGGTAGTGTCAATACATCAATCATAGGAAAAAACTACTTTCGATAATTCGAGAACATCTTATTAGATTTTTGTGTTTATAATTATTTATATACAAATATTTTTTATTTGGTTATTTATTAAAATCTTTATTGCATACAAAATACAAAGGCGGACTTAATGCCGCTAGGCATTCTCTACCAGTCAAACCTTCGAAACAATCAAAGGAATTAATAAGTGAGGTAGATGCAATACAGTAACTGAGTATATAATGCAGTGAATATTATATAAAATACTTACAATCTAATACACTACTTAAATATATCTTATATATATATATATATATACACATACATAAACTACATATACACAAAGTATTGTAAATAATGTATTGGTAGTAACCAACTATAAAATGAGAAAGAAGAAGTAACAAAGTGGAAACGAATAGAATAATGAAAGTTAAAAAAAAAATACCTATGAATTTAGATAGTAATCATAAACTCTATATAATATTATGTGATCACTGATAAGTTTTTGGGCTATATATAGATGAGACAATGTTCTTAGCAAACCATGGATTCACCGTGCGGGTGCCGGGTCCATCGCGTGGTTGAAAGGCAGGGGAATGAACTGCAGCGTTCCCGGACTTGAGACCGCGAAGTAGGTTTAAAGGCCTTTTGAACTCTCACCTGCACTGTGTTCACTACCCTCTCTACTCAACCAATTATGTTTATTAAAAGTAAATGAATTGTAGAAATAATTTCTTTAAAAAGTTCAACCGTTTTATCCTGGAAATAAAATACTACTTTCAATATTGGTTTGGCAACTGGTTCAAACGTTTCTTTGTAGTTGTTGCAGTAGTTCTGTTTGTGTGTTTCATTTTAATATCTTTAGATTCCAAGCAATGGTTTCCAAATAAAAATAAGGCTACTTCGCAAAAGTCGCTGCCGAAGTATGGCAAAGAGCCAAACAATGTCTTTATTGCTTGCAAGAATCCAATAATATTCGATTCGTTCGAAATTTAAATTGAAATATTTTTGACAGATTGCGCTTTTCCTGGTAAAGGTGGTAAGATAAAACCGCCTCCGTAGACTAGTGGTTGCGCCTTTGTCGTTGTATCCGAAGGTCGTGCCAATTTTTTTTTCATTTGCGATACATGGTTCCATGGGAAAAGTTTTTCGATTTGATCAGCAGAACCTCATATTAGCCCAAAGTACATGCTTTCCAATTCACCCTGTATAGAGGGCGATAATATAAAACCTAGCTACAAAATGATTAAAACAATTAATAAATTGTGTTTTACATAAATATTTATAATATTGCGTCGCGAATAATAATAAGTAAATTATATTAATTAATTAGCCTATTGCTGGGAAAAGCTCTTTCAGTATGTCATAATTTATAATATATTCTCAATAGTTTGTCACGTTACACCTGCTCCATTTTATATTTATTTATGTATAAATTATCTCATGCATTTTTAAAATAAAGACCAAAAAATTTATCACAATACTCCGATAACTTAAGGAATTAGTTGCTTAGTAGCTTAATATTGCTGCTAATGGGCGTAGCCAGGAGGGGTTGGGGGTTCAATCCCCCCCCGAAATGTATGGAAATAGATAAAGTAGACATGGAGCGGCGTATGTTGAGGGTTTGTAGGTTGAACCCCCCGAACAGGTGACGATGGCGTTTTTTTATTATTGCTCATCCAAAATCGTGAGTATTGCGTGTATACAAATTCTAAATCTGTAAACACAATTAGGTTGTTTTATGAATGATGATAGCGTTTTTTTTTGGACCAAAAAACATTAAAAAAAATTACAAGGCTTAAACCTCCCCCGATCAAATCCTGGCTACGCCCATTCTGCTGCTGCCATCGTGCCGCGCCGCTTTCTTGTTGGCGCGGCGCCTGTCTACGTACCAGTGTCTTCGTGCTAGTCCTCGAGCCTTACCAGTCCCTTACCTTTCCAAACTTTACGGTCAGCGTTTTCGTTCATATTATGTATTTCCACAGTAGGCAGGTCAATCTTTATTAGGCAGGTTTTAATATATAGGAACTCTGCTCGAACATTTTTTTTTTTTTTTGCCAATACAGATGCAAAAACCCGCAAGTGACCTAGACATGTTTCGGTTTTAGTCTGTGCGTTCACCGGTTTGTAGGAAACTACTATATCGATTTCGACTGTGCGGTTACGAAATGGGTAGTTTAATAGACAATTAGGTGGCGAGTATATTAAATTGAAATATACTCATAATGCAATTCGTCACTGTCACCCCCATTTCGAAATCGCATCATTTAGCCGGCATAGTGGGAGCGATCAATATTGTTTAAGAACAATTATTGAATGACCCCATTCATGGACTTTGTAGGTTTGCTCAAAACATATTTTTTTTACTTGTAAATATGTTAAATATTTTGGTTTTGTATTAAATTTTTGTATAATTTCATAAACAACACAGAACAATGAGAACAGCCGTTACGGTTCATGATATTCCATTAAAATATGTTTTAACTTCAGGCGTATCAGATATATTTATTATACAGTAAGAAAACTTGGTTGGTACTCCAGGCTGAAATTTGTGTACACGATGAGCACAAAATTTGAAACTTTGTTGCAAGTCTGCTAAATAATTCATGACCATTTGCTTGTCCTATGTCGCCTGAACCAAAACACGTGATCGCAACTGCGGCCTAAGACGTGGAAGACAAAATGTGTAGAAGGTCTAATAGGAAAAGTTACAAATTGCTAAAGTTTAATGGGATCTTTAGGTATTGTGACAGTTTACAAGCAGTCAAGTTAAAGTGCTGCGATCATTGAGATAGATTTAAATAGAGTGGTAATGAGTGCAATAAAACAATATTATATCATTAGGTATCACATATTTCTATTACAGTAAAAGCATTACTAAAATCCTTTCTAAAAAACTAGAGAGATTGATTGGTGTTTCAGACTGGTCGAATAGATTTTAATTATAATGCCTAGCAATGTTATAATTTCATGGACCCTATAATTTGAAATTAACCTGCTTTTGCATGTATTAGGGAGTTATAAGGATAAATATAATAATAATAATATGTAGAACAAATTACACATAATTCTCCGGTCACAAACTAAGCACTGGGCTTGTACTATGTGTACCAGAAGCAACGATATAATACATATTATATTTTATAAACACCCAGACCATGAAAAAACGTACTAATTTTTTTTTTGCTATGGGTGGGAATCGAACCCACGACCTCCGGATACAACGCCAAAGGCGTAACCACTAATCTACGGAGGCTGAATAAATCCTGTGTTTTTACTACAGAAGTGTACTTTTGTACGGCTAGCAAATCTACAACGTGCGATGCTTTTATCCTCCTAACTTAAGGTTGATAATTTACGGAGCGCAAAATATTCCCCCATGCATAATATAATACTCGACCTCTGACAATCCATTGAACGCTAGAAACGAGTAATTACTGAAAGCTTATGATGCTCTCTAATGACTAGCTGTAAGAATTATTGGTAACGGCAAGATTCCCCCAGTATCGTGGAAAACGTAGCACTCTGACCGTATTTTACCGCTTATATCAAAGGATGTGCTCTGAAGAACTTCATAATCTGATATCATACTCATCTTTCCTACATTATGCATCCACATTCCGTTTGTAACATACCATCAAGAACTAAAAAACACGCGTTTATCAAGCAATAATAGCGTGAGTAAACTTAGTTGATAGTAATTGCCTTCAGTAGACAATACCAACTATCTACCGGTGATACTGGCGACGGTATTTCAAGGATATGAAGTTAATAAAAAAAAAGTTTTTTTTTATTAGCATTTTTAATTTCTTTGTAGTTCTTTATTTACTGTTAATGTGTTTATGGGTTGAAATATAATAAATTCGGTACAGGCGAGTAAAAAGCAAAAGGAAGCAAGTCTGTTTCTCTATAATCCGTAAAAAGAGAGGTCTTTATTTAAAAAATATCATGTGGTTACTCTTCCATTATTAATACAATCTCATTGAAAAGCAGTTTAATTACAAAGGCTTTAATATTCATTATGTATTTATGTTGCATATAAATCATGCATTATACATTATAATTGTTTTAATAAGTATTAATTTTGATAGCCGAGTTTATTATAAATATGATAAAGGGTTTATATTAAACGACCAAAAATGTTCATATGAATCACAATCTTGATCCCGTTATGCAATATCAAAATATTGTTTTAATTTTTTTTTATTGGAGCACAGCATATGACTTTTTATCTACCTGGTGGTGAGCAGACATACAAAGTGCATGAATGGGTTGGATCAATAATTGTTCTTAAACAAAATTGATCGCTCCCACTATTCCGGCTAAATGATGCGATTACGAAATGGGGACGACAAATTGCATTACGAGTATATTTTAATATACTCGCTGCCTTATCGCCAATTCAACCCATTTCGTAGCCACATTAAATTAGAAGAGTTACTGAATTATTTTTGTAAAAGGTTGTTGGGTGGAAATAAGGTCACAATAACTTCGCTAGACCGACCGACCGTTTCGTTACTACCTCCCATACAGATTGAAAAACCCTTGTTAAGTTTTTAGAGCGTAGTAAAATAAAATAAAATAAATACCATCACGGGTGATTATTTGGCTCCGGAGAACCATTTAAATGGCCTCAGGGTACCCAGCGGAGGGATTAACCCGTCCTCATATCGCCGATGGTATTCGGAGGCAACACCTAACAAGTGTCGAGCTAGTAGCGGTGTTTATGATGAAATAGCCTCGTTGTATAAAGCGGTCCCATCCCAGGTCCGGTGTTTATGGTGAAATAGCCTCGTTGCATAAAGCGGTCACCCCAGCCCGCCCTCATTGTCATCTGCTTAACCTCGTTATCAGTTGCGCAGTGACTTAACCACTAGGCTGGTGCCGCTTTTTAGCGGAGCGTAGTAACTGCACCATTTCGATGGCATAGTAGGAGCGATTAGTGCTATTAAATAATAATGCATAATACAAATTCAAATATACATGGTGGCCGAGTATATACGTGGTGGCCGAGTTGGTTAGACCTTGGACTTAAAAAACGCTTGGGACCCTGGTTCAAATCCCGGTGTGTACCAATGAGTTTTTAATTAAAAAATGTATGTACATTTGTTTGACAACACCACTATAGTGCCTCGGAGAGCACGTTAAGCTGTCGGTTCCGGTTTCACTATACCAACTTGTGAAACTGTTTATAGATGGGTTATTGAGTCTATTCAAAAACATCGCGACGAGCTAGCCACTTGTTCGGTGTAGACTCATACCATCGGCTACAACGAGGTGGGATTAAAAACCCCTCCGCTGGGTCCCCTGAGGCCGTCTAGGCGGTCTCGGGCGCCGTAAGGCACCCGTGATGATATGTATGTATATACAAAGTCAAAAGCCGTGCACCAATAATAAAATAAATCCTCTTACAATTTAATTTTCATAAACTCCCCGACCGACAAATAAAACAACCAACCCCTAACTAAAAAGAACTGTTCACAAAACTAAACTACTGTTAAATAAAATTCTCCCCGTAGATATACCTGAAGTTACAAGGCAATTCCTCAAAGGTATTGCTTCCTAACTTCGGAGGAAAAGCAACCGTCAAGAATAAAAGTTTATTACACTATCGCGACGGAACCTCCCTTCCCCCATTTATCTTCCTCGAAGTAACTTAGCGGGAATTGTGTGCAAAGTATTTAGGAGGAGTTCAGCGAAAATTAGGGACTTGTTATCTTTTGTTTTAGTATCAGAATAATCAGTCTGGTCCGCGCGAAGTACTTGAAGTTTATATAATATCAGTAACTTAAACAGTTATAATTGTTTTGTTGGTTAGTTTGGGTAATTTGCTTGCATTTTGCTTGGGAGCCAGGAAATGGATTCGCGAACAGATTCTACAGTTGTTTTCAGTGATATTAATATTTAAGAAAAGTTAAAAACAACGTGGAGGTATAAATATTACTAACTCAATCTTAATTAGATTTTCTCTTTATTAAAAAAAATATTAACTTTTAAAAAGACAAGCAAAAATTTATTTTATGATTCTAAAAATATGACTTTAGTTTTCATTTCAAAATTTACATTATTTTTTATGAAGAAATTATGTAATTAGGATAGTAAGTTTTACTTACTCGAGTCTAACTACATTACTAATCTTCCTTACAACTATTCTGCCTCAATGATTTAAAAAAAAATCACTGTAAACAATATAGTCAGGTGTAACTAATCTTCTGAATATAATTCATTTATTGAGCAAAATCTTAGCCTAGGTACTAAATTTAAAATCTTAATCCTATATAATATACAAATTAGGCTGGTTTCTATTTTATAAGTAGATCTTGGCCTCATACTAGGTAGGAGTACCTGTGCTATGAGGACCCAGTTCCACACTACACAGCGGTCTAATTAAAATGCTTGTAACAATATTACTTACTTTACAAAAACAACACGTATTAAAAATTAAAATCTTAGTTAATAATGGTTAAAAATAAATGATATTAAAATAAATAAATTTTATATTTAATAGATAAGTAAATAACAAATATATTTTCACATACATACATAGATATATATTTATACACTAATACCTACATAAATATAAATATTTATACATTCATATATCTATACTAATATTATAAAGCTGAAGAGTTTGTTTGTTTGTTTGTTTGTTTGAACGCGCTAATCTCCGAAACTACTGGTTCGAATTGAATAATTCTTTTTGTGTTGGATAGCCCAGTTATCGAGGAAGGCTATAGGCTATATAACATCACGCTACGACCAATAGGAGCAAAGATATAGTGGTAAATGTGTAAAAAACGGGAGAAATTATTTCATCTTTGAAGCCTTCCGTTGCGTGCGCCGTGAAAACGGTTCAAGATACACAAAAAATATGTATTAAAGAATAATCTAAATATATATAACTCAAAGGTGACTGACTGACATAGTGATCTATCAACGCACAGCCCAAACCACTAGACGGATCGGGCTGAAATTTGGCATGCAGGTAGATGTTATGAGGCATCCGCTAAGAAAGGATTTTGATAAATTCTACCCCCAAGGGGATGAAAGTTTATATGATAAAAAAATAACTATTCCACGCGGACGAAGTCGCGAGCACAGCTAGTACTTATATACATAAATAGACGCATACATAGATTAAGCAGTTAAGTCATAGTGAAAATATTATAAACTTGTATAAATGGGGTGATATCTATACTAATATTATAAAGCTGAAGAGTTTGTTTGTTTGTTTGTTTGTTTGTTTGTTTGTTTGTTTGTTTGAACGCGCTAATCTCCGAAACTACTGGTTCGAATTGAATAATTCTTTTTGTGTTGGATAGCCCAGTTATCGAGGAAGGCTATAGGCTATATAACATCACGCTACGACCAATAGGAGCAAAGATATAGTGGTAAATGTGTAAAAAACGGGAGAAATTATTTCATCTTTGAAGCCTTCCGTTGCGTGCGCCGTGAAAACGGTTCAAGATACACAAAAAATATGTATTAAAGAATAATCTAAATATATATAACTCAAAGGTGACTGACTGACATAGTGATCTATCAACGCACAGCCCAAACCACTAGACGGATCGGGCTGAAATTTGGCATGCAGGTAGATGTTATGAGGCATCCGCTAAGAAAGGATTTTGATAAATTCTACCCCCAAGGGGATGAAAGTTTATATGATAAAAAAATAACTATTCCACGCGGACGAAGTCGCGAGCACAGCTAGTAATATATATATATATATTACGCGATGATCGAATTAATTCTATATATATAATTACTTCCATTAGGGTACGGCATGTGACTTTGCATCTACCTGATAGTAAGTAGACCTACCAAGTCCATGAATGGGGACCATCAAAATTTTCTCAGTGGAATCATAGTCACTGGCCAGAGAATATATTAGGCAAATAAACAGGGAGGAAGGTCTCTATACTAACATCTCTATTGTACCTTTTGTTCACAAATAAATAATTTGATTGATTGATAGATATATTTTTTTAGGCTGACCCACCGGTCTCGCTACCACCACTCATACGAGTATAGAAACCGTCAAGTGACTTAGTATTTTTCGGTTTTAGTCTGTGGGTTCAACGGTTTTCAGGAGACTACTGCATCGATTTCTTGTCAAGGTGATAGTCTCATTTCATGGTGCGGTTAGAAACGGGTGGTTAAATTGACAATAAGGCAGCGAGGATATTAAAATATACTCGTAATGCAATTGGTCTTTGTCGCCGCCCATAACGTAATCACATCATTTAGCCGGCATAGTGGGAGCATTCAATCTTGTTTAACAACAATTATTTATGGACCACGTAGGTCTGCTTACCACCAGGTTATCTACCTGGTATTTGATTTGATTAAGTTACATGCCTTAATTTAATAAATAAAAAATGGTCAGCAACTTTTCCCTTCTTTAATGTTTTTTTTTCAATTTACCAAGAGTAAGAGATAAACACTGTTAACGAAATGAGACCCCTAATTTGTTATGATGTGGTGGAAATAATACCCTTCCTGGCTATTTGGAGGCCAACGTCGTCTTTAATACTGGTACATATAATGATACAGATTGCTAACAATGTAAAAATATATTATTTAAAATAAATTTTAATGATAACACTTTCTTAAGGTATCGCACTTGACCTCCATTTTATCGCATACGTCTTTTGCCAAAATAAATTATTTAAAACACATTATAGCAGTTAAAAAAAAGAGTAAGTGGCCCGACATAGATAAGAATTGCTTCGAAAAGAAAGAAATGGAAAATGCTGGAGGAGGCTTTCGTCGAAGGACATACTGATAATTTGTTGTTTGTACAATAATTGCCAATGTTGAATTATTGTTATATGTTTTATCGGTAAATAAAGGCTTAATAATCATATCGCAGTTTTGTTTATTTCAGACAGAAAAGCAGAGGAAATAAAGGCGCACAATAATAAAATTCGATTCAATTATTTTACGAATGGGCAAATTCATTCAATAATGTAAAAACGAGTGGACCTTACTCGTACAGAAAAGTGGCATTAATTTGCTGTTTCGATAAATAATTTCATTATGAAAATGGATAAAATATTGTATTTCTCAATTTGTTGTGAGAATTTTACTTAATTCAGAGGTTAAATCAGATCATGTTCGTACAGTGGTCATACAACATATTCGTCGGTTAAATAGAAAAGTGGCATTATACAAAGCTTACAATATGAGCAAAATTTTAGTTTTAGTACCAAGTAGTATTGAGTACCGAAATGACACTTGCGACACAGATGAGCTTAAAATAATAATTTATTAATAATGCTCCGTTCTACCTAATAATCTCTTTTTTTATTTTGGAAAATGTCACTTTTCCATTTAACCGACGAATTATGTGACATATTCACCCACACATCACATAACACCATTGTAGTCACATTAGCGGGGCGCGTAGTTTTACTTTAGTCTATCTTTGCCTAGGTCCTAGGTACTCATAATTAGTACTATTTTACGGTAGATTTTTATAGGTGGGGTCTCTATAATTTCGTTAGGCCGATCGACCTGTCTCGTTACATACAGATGCAAAAACCGTGAAGTGACCTAGTCACGTTTCGGATTTAGTCTGTGGGCTCATCGGTTTTCAGGAGATTACTGCATCGATTTATTGTCGAGGTGGCAGTCTCCTTCTGCGTGCGATTACGAAATAGGTGTCAGCCAGTATATTAAAATATTCGTAATGCAATTTGTCGCTACCCATTTGGTAATCGCATCATTTAGCCGGCATAGTGGGAGCGATCAATTTTGTTTTTAAAACAATTATTGATCGACCGCATTAACTTTGTATGTCTGCTCACTACCAGGTAGAAATAAATCACATGCCGTGCTCCAATAAAAAAAATAGGAAACTGCGCTATAGACAATTGCTATGACGCAGTTTATAATTAAAGCCTGCAGGCTATATCTACGTCATAATGATGTTAAAAAGATTCGCATGTGAGCGATAAGTGCGCGTAATCACCCTGCAGGGCACGTCAACGTATTTTATCTTAAGTAATTTTCATTTAAGACCTGCCAGCAACATTACACAAGTCGTCACACCATCTTTGACCTAGTCATCCACCATCTAAGGTCTAGTGATTGCGCCTTTGGCGTTATATCTGGATGTAGTGGGTTTGATTCCCACTAATGGCAAAAACAATATTATTGCGTTTTCTGTACATTTTGCCATGGTCTGGGTGTGTATATAATATAACCTATATTAGTATCGTTGTTTCTGGTACACATAGTATAAGTTTATATTAGTTTATGTCACCAGGGAAAGTTATGTAAAAATGACCCACAGCATTATTATCTAGCTGAAGGTCATCTAAAGATGCCTTCACCAAGGCGTGGTTTTCAGTCAGAGTTTGTTTTATCCAAAGGGTATCACTTTAAAAAAACATACTTACCATAAGAAACTGTCACCAGTTAACATAAATTTAGCTTGAAATTCCAAAACATATAATTTCATGACAAATATGAGCTAACTTGTGGCATTTTCCGAGTGACTACTAAGTGCAGGTCGTCAAAGCAGAGGGTCCTTAAATACTGCCACAAGGTAACCGCAGGCAGAAACGTTTCCTGCTATATGCAAACCTCCATAGAACACAATCTAGTAGATAGGTGCTTGGTTTTGTATTTGGCAGAAATTCCTTTAATAGTTTTTTAGTGAGTGAAATATGCTTAGGATACAGAACAGTTTTGGAATTTAAAAAAGACTTACATAGTATTATCAATTAGTTAACTACTTTTATGTAGTATATAATAATAATAACGATATGTGGGACATTGGACACATACATATTGTCCAGGTTACAAACTAAGCTCTAGGCTTGTACTATGTGTACCAGAATCAATCATACTAATAAAAATATTATAAACAGCCAGACCTAGAGAAATTGTACAGAAAAAGGTACTTATATTTTTTTGCCATATTACACACAATATACAACGTGTTACAAAATACCCCGTAAAAAATATAATTAATTATCTAAGCTAAAAATATTGTCAACCCTAGTAAGCTGGGAACCAAGATTATTTAACAGAAAGGCCTACGTACCTATTTTACCTAATAATTTAATAGTTTTTCTATTTTTTATCCATAAATGTTTTCTACCTTAATGCAAGGATGTCATTATACTCAAGCACTGGCTTCAAAAAATGTCAAGTTGGAAAAAAAAATGTTGTCAATTTAAAATCTTCTAATCGATATCCTACAACTGTTTCGAGTTTTTTTTCCAACATATTTTTTTGCAAAATATGCTTTCTCGGAATATTACTATATGATGTTATGCGTAGGCCATGAAAATAGCAATTTAAATCGTGCTCGCGAACTGTATCGATCGATCGTATATATCGATTGCTGCTACGATTTATCGATGGTAGACCCCTCACTGAACAGCGATGGCTGCCTTCGTACCAGTGTTTTCTGAACATGTCAAGACGACTATGTAGTCGTCTTTCGTCCACCGACTCTTTTCATCAGTTTACCGGAAATGGACGTCCAAGTCACAGTCGACGCCAGGCAGGCTGAATTAATGTTAGAGCATTTTAAAGAAAAGCCGACCACATGTACGAGCCAAGACGGAACAATATTTGGTATAAACCATGTTGCAGTTTGGCAAATTCTTCGTGACGACAATCGTCACCCTTATCACTATCGCCATACACAGGAGCTGATACCCTTCGATTTTGCACCCAGGAGGAACTTCTGCAAGTGGTACCTCAGGCAGTTAGAGGAAACCCCTAATTACGTAAACTAAGTTCTTTGGATGGACGAGGCAACATTCACGAAGTCAGGACTTTCAAATATGCATAACGATCACGTTTGGGCTCACGAGAATCCACATGCTTCACGGCAGGGCAAATTCCAACACTAGTTGGCGGCTGAATGTGTGGGCTGGCTTTTATGATGGGCATGTCATCGGTCCCGTCATTGATGTGATGGCATATCACGCCTGAATGGTAGCAACTATCTAACGTTTTTTACAAACGGAATTCGAAGAGGCGATTGACGACTTTCCTGTGGCTAACTGGGATTACTTTGAGAACAAAGAAACATGGTATTTCAGCATGATGGAGCTCCGGCACATTTTGCTCGCAACGTACGAGAACAACTTAACGTTGGCTTTCCGTGAGGATGTATCGGCTGCGGGGACCGGTGCTATGACCACCTCGTTCTCCGGACCTCACACCCTTGGACTTCTTTTTGTGGGTTATGTGAAGGACAGAGTAATTTTTTTCGATTGCCCAACGGTTGCCGAGATGGAACAGCGTGTTAGATCGGTTTTCACATCAATAACACACTGAGAAAAATGGATATTTGATGTAATTGAAAATCGTCGGTTAATCGATAAATTATAAGTTTTACGCCGATAAGATCGGTCTTTACGAATGCAATGTCGTTAAACTAACTAATGCCTTTTCTATCACGATACTACGAGGCGCTTGTAGTGGGAAAATATCACAACTCTTCATGTTAAATGTTGCAACGATAAGTTATCACGATGTCTTACATGCAAATCATTTCATGCCGGTCAACTTTTACCGAAACTTTCCTGCTAACGTGTGACTCAGACTATTAATTTCATTTCGATTCAAATTTTAACAGGATGAGTAATGATATATTAGAATGCTTATGCAAGAAAGGAATACGGATGAATTATTGGTTCGGACGCCTAGTCGTTTTTTAAGAGGTATTACGCGTAGCGGGCGCTGATTTCATATTAAAAACTTGGGTATATTTTTCTCAGTGCACCGACGTTGGTGCGAAATGCCACACAAGCCATATCCCGACGAGCGAGGTTGTGTATTGAGCAAGGCGCATACTTTGGGCCGTTTCTGTCAATTTTACGTTTATTATGAAAAAGTAAGTGTTCGTTTAGGTTGTTTTGTTAGGTTAGGTCTTTCAATTTTTTTGTCTTTCCTCGAATTAGGTAGAAATATATAGGTACATTCTGCGTAGTTTACTCTTTAATTTTTTTTTGAGTAATACAGCGTTTCCACGGTTCTTAAATATTGTGAATGGACTCGTTATAAGGCCCCATTTAGTCTCCTTTCGGCCTTACGAGGTATTTTGTAACACGTTGTATAAACATAACAATCACAATTGCCACGAGGATCTAGTTCAATCAAAGTGGTAAGATGAGTTGTAAGCAAACATACCAATGGAAGGGAAAACAAAGGGCATTTATATAAAAGTATAAGACGGATTAAACAGGAATGCCACGCTGTATGACATCCCGTGCCTCATTCTGTGTGCTAATATTTTTTAATAGCTTTGCAATTAACTAAAGTAGGTATAGAATTTAGCAAAATTGTTGAAGCTAATTCTAAATAGGCACTCATATATGGGTTTAGGAATAACAATCTATCTAAATTTAAACCCTCAGGTACGATAACCAACATTCCAATTAGTTCCACGGTTGACAAGTTTGTGGAATTCTAATTTAAATTGTTTGAACTATTTGCATTGACAAAGTTACTGATTAAATATTTATTTCAATTAAACATCTTCTTGTGATTATAAGTTATCCTAAATAAATATCGATAAATTAAAGTTATCTTTGGAAACCAAATTTTAAAGAATCTTTTAAAATTCAAATTTCTTAATCAATAAAATTCTGTAAATAATAATTAGGTAAGATGTTAGTAACATTGTTTTTGTCAGTGACAAATTTAATTTGACATAATTTGACCTATTTAAATATGAACAATACAAATACAATGCCAATATCAGTAGGTATTATTATATTTAAGTTTGATTCAAAATTATTTAATAATGTTGCTTACAATAATTCACACCGGTATCACAAAATGTTAGGCTTGGCTCAAAAAGATTCTCAAATCGTGCTGTCATAATAATATTATGTAATCATCAAATGAGTAATTTATATTAAACAGGTCAGGACCTGTTTAAAAAACAAAATGTTGTCATTATTTCTTATGGTTCTAGAAATTTGCTTAAATATTCTATCAGACATATCAAATATACCATTTCTAAAAATAGTAGGTTTATATGATGGAGGGATAATTTTTGTGCTCTTTTGATTTTACACCAACATTTAGTGTAGTCAAAAAATAAAACTTTATTTTTTTGCATTGCAACCAACTATTTTTTATTTTAACTGTAGGAAAAGTCATAATATGTTTCTTCTCAACTTGGAAAGTTTTCATAGTATAAAACGCTCAGTCGATAAAAAATACCAAAAATTATGTATATTTTCTAAGTGATTTAAACGTAATCATTGTAAAATATAATGTACTTAATTACAAATTAGATCAGCTGTGATGGTAACTATTATATGTATTTGTTATTGCGTTTTTCTTAGTTAAATAATACTATTTTAAAAGGGCATGATGAGTAAGCACCTGAAGGTTCAAACTCATATGTGCCAAGCTACAAACCTATTACATAAAATACATTTCAAATCTACTTCTAATAAAAATACATAAAAATCATTGGGTTTTAAATTGTTTATTTCTTTAATAAAGCCTGCTCTATTGCTCTATACCAAAATCCTTTATGTATTGTTATTTTAATTCTATTGACAGTATTCTGTTACACAGTCCGAGAACAATTTCTAAAACAATTCAAAGTGTAGTTTGCAAACACTTAGCACTATATTTTCAAGAGCGCAGTAGAAAATAACGAGTAAAAATGCATGATAAAAAATTTCAACTTTCAATTATATATTTGAAAGCTTGTAATTTGTTTATTCCGCGTATTCATATAAAGTATACAGAATGATAGTAAACAAAAATTTTTATGTACAATTAAAATTGAGCGTTTAAGACCCGGTTTTTCGAAAAAAAAGAAAACAATTGACTTTTTAAAAACCAAAAAAAAAAGATCTCAGTTAATTATTATGTAATTTTATGGTAGAAACAAAAGAACTTGGTGACGATATAAAAAAATATTATTTTCTTGTATTTTTTTTATAAGTAAAACCATTTGTAGCTATTCAAAGACTAAAAAACAAACCCAGATTTTTTTTATTTTTTTATTTTAGTTTTAGAAAGGTCGCTCTTTTTAAGGGCTCTGCAGTCGCCTTAACGCCCATACAAACATACTTCCAAGATTACAACTTGACTGTTGAAGTTTAATTAATATTTTTAATTTGGTAATTGTACGCATAAATATTTCTGTTATGGGTAATAAATATTTTTATAATATTATATTATACAGAATTATTGATTAATATAATAACCGACAAAAATATTTAATTTTAGAATGCGTCCTCAAAATAATATAATCATAAGTTTTTTATAATATTAATAATATGTAGGACATTAAAATACATATTACCTGGTCGCAAACTACCAAGGCTACTACTATGTGTACCCGAAACACATATTATATTTAATAAACACCCAGACCATGGAAAACTGTACAGAAGAACGCGGTCACATGGCGCCTAAGATCGCCTAACGGCCCAGGGGATAGGTATAATTTCCACCAATTTGTCGGTGTCGTAGCCGATAGTATACTGAGTCTACACCGAGCTAGTGTTTAAAATATACTATTAAAGTCAGTACTAAATATACGGAAGATAAAGTGAATAAAATTCACTTATATGTAAATCCGGTCAAAAAAAAATTTTTTTTAATTTTAACAAACAATAATTCGCCTAAAGCTGAGAATTGGTATTGAAGCGATCAATGCTGTTAAACGTTTTTAATAGGTGGGAGGAAGGTCTCTATAACTTCGTTAGGCCGACCACCCGTTCTCGTTACCACCGCCCATACAGATGCAAAAACCGCCAAGTGACCTAGTCATGTTTCGGTTTTAGTCTGTGGGTTCACCGGTTTTCAGGAGATTACTGCATCGATTTATTTTCGCTGTGGTAGTCTCTTTTTAAGGTGCGGTTACAAAATGGGCGGTTTTATTGGCGAAAAGGCAGCGAGTATATTAAAATATACTCGAAATCAATTCGTCTTTGACGCTGCCCATTTCGTAATCGCATCATTTAACCGGCATAGTGGGAGCTATCAATGTTGTTTAAGAACAATTACAGACACATGCCGTGCTCCAATAATAAAATAAAAAAAACTGGCGTCTTTACTTCTGCGCTTTCTAGCTAACACAGTAGCTATTGGACTATAAGCTGCATATGTGCACCAAAGTAAACATATTCAGATGCCGTACAGCAACATCGAGACATCGATGCTGTTTATACAGTAAATGCACAAGCTGTCGTCACAACAGCGAGCGGTGTTTCGACATTATCATAATCCGACATTTTGCGCCGGAATTATTCATCTGAAACTTCGGCCATGACATCTGCATCAAAACTGAATTAAACTTGTTCGTTCAGTTTCGATTATCGTCAACTTGTATTTGTGAAATATAGGTCTGTACCTACCTATTATTGTAAAATCTGCTCTTTATACAGTAAACGGTTATTTGCAATCTCATGTTTTTGTGTCAAAATTTAGTGTTCTGTTGTTTTTACTGGAGTACAGCATGTGACTTTGTATCTACCTTTACCCAGGGTACCCAGCGAACGGTTTTATTTTCAATTCGTCGTAGCCGATTGTATTCCAAGTTTACTACGAACAAGTGGCAAAATCGTCGCAGTGTTTATGTAAACAACAGTTTCAAAAGTTGCTTTAGTTAAACTGTGACCGACAGCTTCTCTGAGATAATATTAGATATAGCGGTGTTATCAAACAAATGTTTATTTTATTTTATAAAAAAATCATTGGTAGGTAATTATCTAGGTTTGAACCAGTGACCTATCTAATTAACTCGGCGTATAAAGTCATAAAAGCATTTATCACGATATTTAGTAGTTATTCAGCAAGTATAGGACTATTATAGTACTTCATGTCTAATTAGATAATGCATTCCTCTCTTACGAGCCACTGGCGACAGACTTTTGTACTAACACAGTGGCAAATGAAAGCTCCGACTAAAACATTTTCATGTCATCGCACCGCAGTTAGGAAATTATAATTATGTGCACTTAGGAAAAACGTGATAAGGTACCAGAGGGTAATAAGGGCCAGAGTATAATAAGGCCCATTTGAAATAGTTCGATTTACGTTGATGTTATATTATTGATTATTAAAAGAAACAAAATACATGCAAGCCTAAAGCTAAGGCCAATCCAGTATAATCCATATCCTTAGTATTTCTTATGTCATAAATCATTTTAAAAAACGCGGATAATAAGGCCCACATGCAGCGCATAATAAGGCCCGGTTTTTGTTAAAAGTTAATTTGGCTTAAAATTGCTATTCCTACAGATATTATAAACCTAATATAAGTATAAATTGATAAGTGAATAAATTTAAATGCATTCAATAAAATATTTAATATCGTTTCATGGTTTTTCGAAAAGATTTAAAAGAGCTTGGACCTTAATAAACAACCCGGGCTTTAATAGACTATCTAGTACCAATATTTTGTTTTTGATATTATATTAATAACGGTGTATGAAACATAATATATATTTTTTAATGTATCTTTAAAGTCTCAAAGAGCAACACTTGCCGGCTTTATGAAATCATTATTTTTAAGAAAAAAAGATTTAAAGCGACATAAAATAAGGTGGCCCTTATTCCCCTCTGTTACCTTATATACAGAGTGAAAAATTTAGAAAGCTCCAAATTCTCTTACATACGTTAGTAAATGGTTTACATCTCGTTATTTCCATTAGTTTGATATGCAAATTATAGATGCAGCGGAACGGCAACTTTTATTATAAAAAAGCAACCGAACTCATACACATAAACAACTAGTGTAAGACTAGGTGGTAAGGTGATCCCATCTGCCATACATTTAGAACTGTTATAGCTATAAGAAAACTTACTAAGAGTAAGAAGTAATAGAAATAAAGAAAGATACATTTATTGCCTTATAAAACTACAACTGATATTCAGGGTGAATTTGAAAGAATATACTTTGGGCTAATATGAGCTTCTGCTGATCAAATCGAACAACTTTTCCCATTGAACCAGGTGTCGCAAATGAAAAAAATTTTTGGCCTCCCCGTACAAATTGGTAAATTTAACATTACTAGTTTGTATGGAGAAGGCTATTTTATATAAAACAACATTTTGTAGAAAAATATTTATGACAAAAGGAACCAAGCGTATTTTAGGCTGCTAGCAGGAACATATAGTTTCAACTGTTTTAAATTCTCTAATTTTCCTATTAAAAAAAATGTATCCATATAAAAAAAAGATAAGATTTTGAAGGGTTATCCTAGGTTGATCCAATAGGGACTAATCTTTCTTATCAGTTACAGGATTGAATGAAAATTATTGATTTGTGATAGTTTACGTTTTTATTGACGATCGTACATTTATTTCAAAATCGGTGAATGTAAGTAAAAGACTTCAAAAGTTAGGTTATGTTAAGTAAATTTCGGTATAAACAGTTCTAGTAGCTACGAGTATTATATATGGTCCATCTTTAATTGTCACCCTGAATAACCTAATTTAATTAATGATTTAAAATAAATAATAAAGTGTAAATTACAAAAAATCTTATTACGAGTACCTATGTAACATATAACAGAAACCATATATACTCTAATAATGTATGTACGAAATAAATGAATAATAATAACTATGTGTAGGTCAATTTACACATATTGCTCTGGTCACAAACTAAGCTCTAGGCTTTTATTATGTGTACCAGAAGCAACGATATAATACATATTATATTTTATAAACACCCAGACAAACTATATAGAATAACGTAGGTACTTACTAATATATTTTGCTATGGGTGGGTAATCGAACCCACGGCCTCCGAAGGCTATCAAATAAGTGATGATGTTTTGTTTTATTTGTATAACAATACAATCTTTGTATTTTATTTTCATTTATTTACATAATTATAAAGAAAGAAAAAATCCGCAGCTCAATTATATTAGGTTGACGTTTTAATCTTTTCTGGATGATTGATTATGAAGATAATGATTAGGCCAAATCTAGCTAATGCCGTACGTTCACTTAGATAAATATAAATAAACCCATCAACAACGCTGCCCTATCAACTAACTACTAACTGAATATACTGTACACATTGCTATCGCTTTAAATAATATGGAATAAATATGCGAAAATATACAATTATATAGCACTTTAAATTTATTAAAAATGGTCCACTTGAAAATTTAACCCTGTATATATTTATACAGGGTAAAATTTGCAAGTGGGACCTTCAAGGCCAAATCCAAAGCTACAAGTAGGAAATAGCGAATAAATCTTAAAGGAGGCTTGGGGATGATTTTGATAAAAACTAAAACGGAATAATTTTATTATTGAAAAAATAAAATCTCCTTGCCGGAAATCGAACCGGTTGATTTGGAAAAAAAAACTCAGCCTGTATTATAGAATAGTGTTAGTGCTTTAGTTTAGTTAAGTTTTAGTTTTATCTAAATCGGCCCCGAGACTCCTTTGAGCTATTCCATGTAGCTTAGGATTTGGCCTTGAAGGCCAACTTGAAAAAATTCACCCTGTATATACTAAATTTATTTAAAATCATAGGTCCACTCACTTTTGGATCACTTAGTTATAGCCAAAATTTAACAAAAAAAAAAGAACAAAAAAGAACAATAAAAGACAAAATAAATGGATTACTCTTTAATGTATGTACCAATAATAGTAAAATACAATAAATTAATTTAATAGCAACTATAAGGGGGTTTTGTCCCACCTCGTCGTAGCCAATGGTATAAGTCTACACAGAACAAATGGCTAGCTCGTCGTGATGTTTGTATAGACTCAATAACCCATCTATAAACAGTTTTACGAGTTGGTATAGTGAAACTGATACTGACAGCTTAACCTGCTCTCCGAGACACTATACTATTTAGTATAAGTCTAAGGGCTAAACAACTTTGCCACCACATATATATATATATATATATTTAAGTAAATAAAACATATAATAAAAAAAACAATATTATTAGCTATAAATATGAGAAATATTAGTTTTATTTTAATATTTTATTTTTTATTATTAGATAACTATTAGAGCACGATATGTGACTTTGTCTGCCTGATGGTAAGCAGAATATTAACCATGAATGGGGTCGATCAATATATTGTTGTTTAACTGTTATATAATATTGCTATTAGAGCACGATATGTGACTTTGTATCTACCTGATAATAAGCAGATCTACATTATCCATGAAGGGCTATGCCGGCTAATAAATGCGGTAATGAAATGTCGAAGACAATGATGAATTGACACAATGTTTGTAAAAGTTTAAATAATTTTAACTTATTAATTTTACTTCATTATGTAGGGACAGAGCTCTTTTATTTGCGAAATAATTACCTATACCCACTTATAATTTTCACCCTATTACCATAAAAATAATTCTGCCGGCGCCATTAACCATAATAACAAAAAATATTATTGATATATTACTAAACTAGAAAGTAAAAAATATTTCTAACTTTTCCTTTAGAAATTTCTCCAAAAGAGTGAATTCACGAAATCGATACATTTCCCGATAAATAAACACTTTGCTCCTAATATTTGTAATTATAATTTGATTTATCATTAGCTAAAACTAATTTCGTTGTTTCAATAAAAAAAACATATCTTCGCATAAATCCGTCTAGACATAAAATCTCTCTTCATGTAAGTACCTGATTAATTAAGCGTGAATTTAATAATTTTATTTACTTATCACAAAAATATAAAGTAAACAAAAATTTACCTATCTAAGATTATATAGAAAGGTTTACTTGAAAGTATTTTGCGGGTTCACTTTCGAATCTCGAAATAAAGTTACTTGTACAGGCGCACCTCCCGGACACTCAAATAAAATACTCCAAATGTATGAAGCGAGCGTTATCTAATTACCCCTTCTCGAACATGAGCAGATTTGCGTTTGTTAATGTAGACTACACTCTCCGGACACTCGACTCAAAATGTTTGAAGCTAGCGTAAACTAATTACCTTTACTCGAACATGAGCAGATTTGCTTTTGTAAACGTAGACAACACTCTCCAGATACTCGATTTAAAATGTTTGAAGCTAGCGAAACTAATTACCTTTACTCGAACATGAGCAGATTTGCTTTTGTAAACGTAGACAACACTCTCCAGATACTCGATTTAAAACGTTTGAAGCTAGCGAAACTAATTACCTTTACTCGAACATGAGCAGATTTGCTTTTGTAAACGTAGACAACACTCTCCAGATACTCGATTTAAAACGTTTGAAGCTAGCGAAACTAATTACCTTTACTCGAACATGAGCAGATTTGCTTTTGTAAACGTAGACAACACTCTCCGGACACTCGACTCAATTATGTATGAAGCGGGATCGAATCGGGTACCAAAAAATAAAGTTAAAATTCTGAGGACTAACCAACCCAGCCACCGCATAATATATGATGCATAGGTATGGATTAAAAATAGTATAGCTAAAATATAACTATAAATAAAATATATTATCCCTACTTGTAACCACATAGTGAAAAGTATGAAGTAATCAATGTTTTTATGTAACTTCTCGTTATGTTACTTGCGGAATAGGCTTTAGGTATATAATATAATATTTTATTAATATCTGTCAAGTACCCTTTGGCCCCATATACAGACTTAGCTCCAATTGCACTAAAGTGACTGCTTAATGTAATTGTAACGATTAAAGTCAAAAATGGCGTCGAATGTACCAGGTTAATTTTTAAAGTCTAATGACAGCTGGTACATTCGACACATTAACAGACACTTTGGTGCACTTCATCATTTCTAATATAATAATTTTGGCTAATTCGCAATGAAAATCTATAATTCTGTTGTAAATCTAGGTTGGTCCCTTTTATATCATCATCATCATCATACCAGCCTTTCACGCGTCCACTGCTGGACCTAGGAACACCACAACGACCGGTTCTGCGCTGCCTGTAGCCATCGTCTTCCCGCGACCTTTTTCAGATCGTCGGTCCATCTTGTGGGGGGCTCTGCTGCGTCCTCCGGCACGCGGTCGCCCCTCGAGAACCTTAATAGCCAACTTTTATATAAAAACAATATTTTTTTAATTTAAAACTTGTAACAAAAAGCTAATGAATTATAGATATTGGATAAGCATTTTCTACGTGATATTTTTTTCTAAAACTTCTTTAATAGCTGAAATTTATAGATCGGAATTAATATTATTGTTTTCTTTAATAAAAAAGTTAAATAAAAAATCTGTTTCTTTATATAAAATAAACCCCAAGTCACATTCCGAGCTCCAAAATAAATGAGAAATAAACATGTTCGAGTTACAGTAGTAACATTTTATCACATAATCTCTCGGCACACCTGTAATAACATTGGAATCGTTCAGCAATGTAAGTGGTATTCTATCGGTCAGCGCATAAACATGGCTCCTATACATTTAAAAGGTCTAAGTAAGGAAGAGTTTAAGAAATTCATTGATAGTTTTGATTATATTTTATCTGATATTGATGGTAAGTTATTTTCTTTATACTATTATTATTTACCAGCTGTTTATTTAAACATATATCGATTTATTACTTTGTTTTCGATTAGCGTTCTTTCTGACTTTTTTTTTTGATCTCGATTCTCTGTTCTTAAGAGCCAGGAGAAGAATGATCTCGAACGTCTAAAATCATGTAAATGTTGTTTTCAGTGAATGATCGTAGAAGTGTAAATTTTACTTACTCGATCCTAATTAGATAGTCTTTTTATAAAGAATCTATAAACTTTTGAAAAGACGCCCAAAGTTTGATTTATGAATTTTAAAATATTACTTTAGGTGTCATTTCAAAACTTAACAGATTTTATAAAAAGATGAATCATGTAATTAGGATCGAGTAAATAAAATCTACGTCTCGATGTTCTTTTTTTTTCCAAAAAAAAAACTTTAATAACTTAAAACAACATATTTTGGATATTTTGTGACGCTCGAGTTCGCGAATCCTTTTCCTGTGCACATAAGGATCGTCGCATAAAATAGTTTTTTTTTTAATTCCTTAAGATTTAGGCTATGACTTATTTTTATTTTTTTAACTCTAAAAGTTGGTAGAATGAAAGCTGGAAGTTGCAGATATTAGCGTGTTCAAAGAGAAACAAACAAACTCTACATCTTGATCATGTTAGTATATATCGCAGACCGATGCGAATCGGAGAGAGGGGATCAGATAAAAGTAAACGAAACTCTTAAAAAAAATCTTTCTTAAAATTTTAAGTTACAGTTGGGAATTAAAATAAAACTTCCCAAAAAAGTAAAGTAAAAGTTACGTTTATGCAACATGATCCAATACGCTCTTTCACCTGATTCTCGTCAAAATATTTCATTATTAAAAGTATCGGTCGGAGACTTATTTAAAAAGTTTTGTTTACCCACCATGACCCGTTTCGTCCTAAAATGCTTCTTACTCGTAAGTTTTGTTGGGGATGTAGGTATATAAAAGTTTCGTTTACCCACCTTAAACCGGTGCATTTTGTTACCCGATTCGCCTCTCATGTTTACCTCAATTGTTTCTCTCTTATATATTTCATTTGTAAACTTAAAAAAAAACGTATGTTTACCCACCTTGGTCCGATTTGCCTCACCTTCCGATTTGCCTTGCCTTATTCTAAGTGTTGTTTTCCATTCAACTTTCACACTAGGACTCTGTCTCTTTCCATTAAATATAAAATCAAGGAAGATAGAATGAGATAGATTTTCCTTGAGTGAAAAGTGCAGTTGAGGATACAACTAAGAATATGTAAAGTAGAATACGTAGAGTAAGAAAAGCTTTTAAATTTAAAACTAAACAAACTTATTTAAATCTATTAAAAAGCTAGGAAAAAAGTGTCGAACTTTGAACAACGTTTAAATTAAATTAAGCGAGCCACTGATTCAATGTATTTTTTCCGGAAATTCAAAGTGCGTTCAGATTTTAAGTTTGTATTTTCGTAAATTGTCAGAGTCTACAAGGGCCCTGGAGTCGACTTGACGTCCATACAAACGTACTTCCAATATTGCAACTTAGCTTCATTTTCTCGATTTTTTTTTTATGTTCGTAATTGTACTCTAAAATCTTTCTGTTGTGAGTAATTTTTATTTTTGTATTATTATATTAAAAAACTGTTTTTTTTTTCGAAATAAATAAAAAAACTTTTATAATATAATAATAACCCAACACAAAAAGATTATTAAATACAATGACCGACAAAAATATTATTTTAATTCTGCGACAAACTGTAATCGAGTGTTATTGGAATTTCAAAAGTTAATTTTGTATGAAGAACGCGGAGTTCGCGATTACTAATGCAGTGCCCTTAAAATGCCTAATGGCATAAATAAAAACATTGATGGATGAGGTCTAATTTAAAGCAAACTAGGTTTCAAATATACTGATATTTTATATTTAGTAAGAAGCCAAGTGAATAAACATTCAACATTTATGTAAATAGTTCATTCGACCGGTTTAAAAATATAAGTTTGCTACAGATGTAAAAATGAAAACAAAATTGAAGCATTTGTCGTTTGGAAACATTTTTAATATAATATAATTTAGCTGTGTTAATTATTAATATAATATAATTTAGCTGTGTTAATTATTAATATAGTATAATTTAGCTGTGTTAATTATTAATATAGTATAATTTAGCTGTGTTAATTATTAATATAGTATAATTTAGCTGTGTTAATTATTAATATAGTATAATTTAGCTGTGTTAATTATTAATATAATATAATTTAGCTGTGTTAATTATTAATATAATATTAAATTAAGCTGTGAGCTTATTATTCTCTGAAAATTGAATCTCTGATGATATATTATTTTTCTAAACCTGCATTCGGTACTTTAATGATTACCTATTTAAGCAATAATTTAAATATATTTTTAAACCGCTTAAATAAACCATTTAAATTTTTTTTGACGTTTAGAAATCATATTAACTATCAATATAAGTACAAATTTTACATTACCATTACTACAATTATTATCAATAACAATTAATATATTAGTACAATTTCAGTATGTACATATCAGCTAAAAGATTTTTTTTTTTTTTAAACATTAGTACTAGTAAGTTTCAAATGTTTATATCCGATTATTTTTTTAAATAATAGTAACTTTGACATGATTTTTGTAGATTTTCTGTATGCGTTTTCATTTACGCATAATGTAGTAGAACTCTCTTCAAAGGTTATAACAAATTTGACAAAAAATGGTAGAGAATTTAATTTCCATAACTTTAAATTACAGGAACAATTTGTCATCACACCACTGGAGTTTTCAAAGGTATCCCGGAATTCTTCAAATGCGCCAAAGAATTGGGCAAGACCTCTTATTTAGTTACCAATAATAATCAGCTATCAATGTCAGAGCATGATACTAAGATACGAAAATGTGGATTTACTAATACCAAAGTATGTATACTAAAAATCTAATAAAAATAAACTTATTTGAAACTAGCTGCAGGGTTATTACGCGTCTTAAGTTCGCTCGCACGCCAATCGTTATGACGTAATTTTCTAAGATTTTTTGGAGCCATTGTTAAAAATCCAAGCTTTATCTACGTCAGAATGACATCATAACGATTGGCGTGCGAGCGAACTTAAGACACGTAATCACCCTGCTGGTCCCTATTATAAAGAGGTAAAGTTTGTAAGTTTATGAGGTTGTAGGGGGTAATATCCAATTTTGAAAATTCTTTACTGTTAGATAGCCCATTTATCGAGGAAGCCTATAGGCTATATAACATCACGCTACGACCAATAGGAGCGGAGCATCAATGAAAAATGTTGGGAAAACGGGGAAAATTTGTTTTGTCTTCCGTTGCGTGCGCTGCGTAAACGACTAAAGCAAATGAAGTTGCGCGGGTCAGCTATTTTATTATAAACAAAAACTACGATCTGTAGTCGTCACCGGGCGCGACGGAAAACCATATTTTTTTATTTCATAATAATAATAATAATAGTTATTTATTTTCTCATTACAAAAACATCAATACACTGAAATAATACAGAATCCATGTGAGACTGGAGCCCGAATTAAGCCTGTATCTCGGGTCTCCAGGAACCCACCCTAGCATTACAAAAATATTTTACAATAAAATATCTTCTCGATATCGATTTCTCTATATAGCCACAACCTGCCCATTTTGGTAGTCACTGATTGATCGAACTTATTTTTTTATTTTATTTTATGAATAAGGCCATTTATGTTAAGACCAAAGCATAATAAAATTAGGATGTGTTAAAATCCACTGTAGGTACCTAAAAATCTAATTTTACAATTAAACAGATAAGTTGATTAAATAAAAAAATAAACAAAGAACTTTATGTAATGATATCTTCATAAGTTTTGATAGCTATTTAATTTTATCTTACCTACAACGGATAATAATTAATCCTATCATACGACATTTAAAAATAAAACGAAAAATCGGCCTTGATCTCACAGTCGTGACTAAATAAATATGAATACAATTTGGAGCAAAGGCTCCTTTTTCAAAGTTCGATTCCCACCCATGTCAAAAAAATATTAGTACGTTTTTTTCTGTCAGGTACAATTTGTCATGGTGTAGGTGTTTATAAAATATAATATGTATTATATCGTACACGCACTACAAAACTAAAGAGTTTCTGACCAGAGTAATATGTGTAAATATTCCTACATATTATTATTATTAAAAACCATCACGGGTGCATTTTTGGCTCCTGAAACGGCCTCAGGGTACCTAGCGGAGGAATTAACCAGTCCTCATTAGTCAATCAACCGGTCCGATAGTATTTGGAGGCAACACCTAACAAGTGGCGAGCTTGTTGCAATGTTTATGATGGTATAGCCTTGTTGTATAAAGCGGTTACCCATTTTAGGTCCGGCCTTGTTGTCATCTGCTTAACCTTGTAGTTATAGTTGAGCAGTGACTTAACCACTAGGTTGGGGCCGCTTTATCATATTTTTGTTTTATTTTCAATATTTTTATTATTACAGCACGACATGTGACTTTATATCTACCTTATAGTAAGCGCGTAGAGCGTAGAGCGCTGGCTAATTGATGTGGTTACGAAATGACGGGTTTTGCACCAGTATTGTAATAAAACCGATCGGTCGGCCTAGCAAACTTTTACATGAATAATAATATAAACGTATTATTTAAAAAAATATGTACGTTTATTTGACAACACCCGTATAGTGCCCCGGAGAGCACGTTGTTCGGTGTAGGTATACTTATACCATTGGCAACGACGAGGTTGGATTAAATCTTCCCCGCTAGGTACCCTGAGGGCGTCTAAGCACTCTCGGGCGCAGTAAGGCACCCGTGTTATATTTATTTATTTTAATATAAACATATTATAAACTTTCAAATTTTTAATTTTAGTTAGTAAAAGTATACATTAATTGCTTCAAAGATTTAAATAAACGTTTTTTTTTCAGGAAGTACTAATTAATTCAGCAGAAATAATAGTGGATCATTTTAATCATTTAAATTTAGACAAGAGTATATTTTGTATTGCGTCAAGGGAAGCTGTAGAAATCTTCAGAGCGTATGGATTAAAATGTAAGACCGGAGTAAGTATTAATATTTATTTTTTAGTTTAGAAATTGAAAGAATAAACTGACGCTGAATAGGTAAACGACTCAAATGACAACCGAATTAGATACGGTAAGATATTCGAGTTAAGATCGAAAATGAAGTTTTTGTTACAACCAAAAATTTTATAGCGATGCTTGATTTGACCATTGTATTGAGTTCAACTATTTAATTATTATAGATCTTAACTAGAACGAGATTTCATAGTATCGAAGTCGGTGGTTACAGTAGAGTTTTTTTATTGGATACGACAAGGTTATAAGGTGAATCAGAAATTTACTTATAAACTTCGGCAATTGTTTTGGACGAGTGCAATTGGTGACTGAGCAAATTTACAGTATATTTGTGCGATAAAAAATATATGTAGTGTAATTAAAATATACTTATATTTTTTTAGTTTTACACATTTTGTGTAGATGTAATGTCTAAAAATATATCAGTGTACAACTTATGATTAACTATAGCTTTAAATAGTTCATATAAAAAATAAAATATGGAAACCTACGCCAGTCCTCTCTGTAACTGTGTCTCTATGTATACAGAAAATGTTTCAGTGTTCTATGTAAAAATGAAAATATTTATAGAAGTACAATTTTATTATTATTGATCTTCACTTTTTTTTTAAACTTGTCTTAGGGCAAAGCCTATATTCAGGCTTAGGTAGATATATTAGTAATTTAAATTCTATTTATTAGAAATTTATTAAATTTATGAATTATTTTATTTAACTTTAAGTAATGGTATATAGTAAAGTTATGTATGTCTGCCTCTTCTATATGTATGCGTATTGCGTATGCGCCTAAGATTCGTGGTGACATCAAAAACCAGCGCGACCGCCGTTTCAACACAGCCATGTCATTTTTTTAACGATGCTAAAATGAAGCTCTGAAACGATCGGTGTTGATTTTTGATGCCACTTTTTGACAAGAAGCACTACTTTCAATTAAATAATGGAAATTAAAAATATTACTACCTTATCATTATATAATAAATCAATATTTTTTAAATTAACTATTGTTTAAAAACAATAATTTTATAATATCACAATATGAATTTAATTAACAACCTCAAACTATACATACCAAATCTGAATTTACTTACACCATATTTATTTTTTAGGTTTAATCGAACTTTTAAAACTAAAGCAGATATGAATATATAAAATAATTAATTAAATTAGAATTTTTAGATAGATTTTTACATGTAAACAAATATCTGTCAAAAAGTAACACGAAAAACCACCTTTTAGCCGGAGCTACAATTGCTAACTTTTCGTGTTAAAATTTTTGGTCGCGGAACGATTGGTGGTAACTTGAATTGCTAACATTTCCACGCGCTGGAAAGACTTGGGCTAAAAAAAACAGCGATACGTGGCAGCGATGCTGAGGTCGGAACGCGACCTATATATATTATGCAAATGTTAGTTTGTATACGTAAATGTTAGTATATCTAATCATATGTCATTTTATCTATTTCAGCCAGAAATAGGGCCTCCAAGAATTTTTGATTACCTACAGTTCTTTGAGGATGATCCCGAAATTGGAGCTGTATTCATAGATCAAGACATACAAATAAATATGGCTAAAGCATATATGGCTGCAACATATTTGGCTAGACCCGATGTTCATTTTGTGTTAGGTGCTAATGACAAATTAGGACCTTTAAAAAGAAATGGGACTATATTTTGTAAGTATCTTTTAGGTAATTTAAAGTTATTTAAACGTGATTTTTCAATTGTTAGATAAAGTTTGTAATAAATTTATATGAAGAGCTTTTTTTCAAATATACAAGTTATGCTAAATAACTTATATAGTTGAAATGTTCTTTGAATTTGAATAATGATAAATCGCAGTTTAGCAATGTTTGGGACCCATTGGGTTTATTAAACCTCAAAACCAAGAGATTATAATGTCATGCTACATTGATGTTCTGCTCTTTGATGGAGACTTTAGGCGAGGAGAATTTCTCCATGACTTCATTAGGCCGACCGACCGGTTTTCTCACCACAGATGCAAAAACTGTTAAGCCATATTTAAGCTTTAGTCTGTGGGTTCACCGGTTTTCAGGAGCCTACTGCAACTATTTCTCGTTAAGGTGGCAGGCTCCTTTCAGGGTGGGGTTACGAAACGGTCAGTTGATCTGACGATAAAGCAGCGAATATACTAAAGTAGAGTCGTATTCAAAATTGTTGCTGCCCATTTCATAACCGCATCAATAAGCCTAGCGGGCATAGCGGGAGTTATCAATGCTGTTAAATAACAGTATATTGATCACAGCAATCTAATAAATAATAATAATAAAAAACCTTGCATGATCAGTTACTGAAAATTAATCCTGAAAGTCATAGTCTAACTGGTGATGCTAATAATATTATGTCTTTCAGTGCCCAGTGTCTTGACGTACGCTATTATGGAACATACCAAACGAAAGCCAATTGTACTTGCCAAACCTAGTTTAGATTTTTCAAAATTAATAGAAAAGAAAGTTGGAATAACCGATCCGAAAAGAGTACTAGTTATTGGTGACTCGTAAGTATTTGTTTTTTACTGTTATTTTTTTTTATTATTAAAATCTTATTTCATTTTACATAAATTAAAAATTACAATTACTAGTTATATAAAAAGATACCGGATAGTTCGTGTACTAATTTTATACAATTTCATATCAAGCAAATTATTAAATAATAATAAATCATTTATTTGCCAGAATATGGGTACATATTGTTGTAAGAGTTCTTTGATTGATCCTACATATTCCACCATACGATGGTGTGCAAAATATATGTTTAATGATTTTTTTTTTATACCTAAAAAGCTACCCAGCCTAGTGGTTAAGTCACTGCGCAACTGATAACAAGGTTAAGCAGGTGACAACAAGGCTGAGATGGGTGTCGCTTTATTCAACGAGGCTATACCGTCATAAACACCGAAACAAGCTCACCACTGGTTAGGTGTTGCCTTCGAATACCATAGGCAAAATGGGGACGGGTTAAGCCCTTCGCTGGGTACCCTGAGGCCGTCTAAACGATTATCGGGAGCCAAAAAGGGTGCCTATTTGTCCCGAGAACCGTTTAATTTTGATGTTATTTTTTTATATTACTAAACCTACATTGACTCCTTCATTATATCACAAATCAATTCATCATGATCCGCATTATAAATAGACCATACAAATCTAAAAATTATTTTACTGAATAATACAATTTATAAAGTAATAATTTATGTAAACGATTTTTAAATGATCCCAATATTAAACTATTAAATAATTTTGGTAGGTGATGGTTATACACTCGAACTGCCATGAAACATGTGTTTGACTGGCATAAATATTATCGTACTCTTGGAACGTATAATTTAATTTATTTTTACGTATATTTGAATTAAAAAAAAAATTGCCTTTGCGTAAAATGGCAGATGGATGGCGACTAGGCCCTTGTTTATACGAGTAATTAAGGCACTTCTACCTTGTTTTGTGTAGGGTATGTGAGACTAGGAATTCTAAGGTATATCCAAAATCTACTAATGCAGGATTCTTATATTTATTGGTAACTAAAAACTGTTTGGTTCCCCATAAAACAGTTTCATACAGTAGTTTTTTTCTATAATTTTCTTAAACTGATACATTAACCGTAGGTTTTAATAGAGATTTACATTAGACATCAAGAGTTTTATTATTATTTTAATATATTTATTTTTATTTTTTACAGGTTAGAAATGGACGTAGGAATGGGAAAAAAGGCTGGATACCAAACGTTATTTTTAACCACGACCATAGACTATGATACCATGATGAAAGAAAAGAAAAATGTACCAGATTTTTACACAAACTGTTTAAATGAATTAATCCCCTCTCTACAAGACTTATTGAAATAAAACAAAATACTCTACTGACTATTATTTAAAATTATGGACTAAAAATAAAGTCCCAAGCCTGTATTTTAATTATCAAAATAAACTTTAAAACAATTTATATTTTCTTTGTTGTTCTAATTTGTTTGTGGTACCTCTTGTTATCATTAATTTAATAGAACATTTTGTTATGGTAAGTAATTAAATTAACCAGAAACCTTATAAAAATAAACAATGATAAAAGTAAAATAACTAATTGTAAGTAGGTACCGAAATATTCGTGAATGTCAGTCAGTATGGCGGGTGTACCACAGCAAATTGAAATACAATAGGTATGAGAGGTTAGTACCAATTATGTGCGAAATGTGCCTTTATGGAAAACATATTACTTATCTGGATGCGTTGCAATCATTATAACTAAGTGAGCCGCCGCGCTGACGTCAGCTATGCTGGTGTATCATAGACCCAAGCATTGTACGACTATAAGATATGTATATCATTGTTTAGAGATTTGGACATTTTCATTGTGCATTTGAATATTTGTCGCAGCTTATTAAATCGTATGATTCAATAAGCTGCGACAAATATTTAACGAAATAGGTATATTAAAAAGTGTTTTAATAAGCGCCTGACTTTATTTTAGTAACAGTGCGCTATACTTGCTGTCAGGGCCGTCATAAGCCAGAGGTTAAGGGGCCGGAACCTAGGAGCAGTGTTATATTATAGAAGTCTTTGGCGATAAACAAAGAAGTAATTTAAAAAAAACTATTAATAATAAAATAAAACAAAATGTTTGCGCCTATGACAACCGACTCCATGAATGAGGATGAATAACAAATTTGTATGAGAGTTACTCTGTTAAGCAGTGACTTATAGTCACTGCTTAACAGTCACTGCTTATCTGCAGAACTTACAGTCGACAAATGGGGACGACGGATACATATGAGAGCAGGGGCCTTACCGGGAAGCCATATGAAATACCGATCGAAACGTCGATCGATCGAAATATCGATAAAATAAAATGTATGTGATTTACTTTTCTCGGCGATCGAGTTCTACTTATAGTATAACTCGATCGCCGATATATTTCCTATACATTTTTATCCATCGTCCGGTACGGCCTCCAGGCCATGTGACTCTGTACCTATCTGTTTGTAAGCATACCTACAATATCCATAAAATGTCAAAATAATTTTAGTTCATATTTCGGGAACTAATACTAGGATGTAAACCGCTCTAATGCCTAAAATCGCCTATAAAACGAAATGTTGCCGCAACAAACGTGTTTGTTGCCGCCATATTGTATTCTCACTTTAACCAATCAACGCTTAGTGATTGCTTATAAAAAAAAAGTGTTTTGTTTTGAGTTTGTATGGCAGCGGCCATCTTCTGATCTCACGTTTGGAAAGGCACCATTTTAGGCATTAGGGTGGCTCCCTATATGTTTTTTTTAATGGTTTGGCTCTCTTAAAAATGATCATGCGGGGAAATCTGCTCATAATTTTGCCCTTTCCCATGGATTGACCCAACTCGTAGACCAAATCACCCGGATACCAGATGTGGTCAACCATGCACCTTCAAAGTTAGACCTTTCCCTGACGAATCAGCCCACAATGTACAATGTTTCTGTATTAAGCCCGCTGGGTAGATCAGATCATTGCTTAGTTGCCACGACTGTGCCAAATGCTTCACCGCCACCTCGACGTAGCATATCACGAAAAGTCTGGCACTATTCTTCAGCGGATTGGGAAGGACTTCGGGAATACTTCCAAGTACTTCCGTGGGGGGCAGGCTGCTTTAAGGATAAGGATCCATTTAGGTCTGCTTCTTTAATTGATGATGAGATACTATTGGGTATGGAATATTATATTCCCCGCTCGTTTGTCGTCGGCAAGGAGAGGAATAGACTGTAGTACAACAGTGATTGCACAAAAGCTGTTGCAGCTAAAAATCTAGCGTATAGACAATGGATCCAATGTCGTTCTAGTCAAAACCCCAACATCACTTCCCTAAAAGCATCCTATAACTTGGCCTCCAAAGTCTGCAAAAAGGTGTTTAAACGGACAGAAAAATGAATACATTTCACGGATAGGACAAGAACTGCTCATTCGACCTGCTGGTAGTCGTAGCTTTTGGCAGCTTGCCAAATTCGTGGAGTCAAATTTCTGTCGCTGCTCGTTACCACCGCTTCGAAATCGTGATGGATCACTGGTTTACATTGCAAAAGAAAAAGCACAACTTCTAGCTAAACTCTTTGCATCAAATTCCCGAATCGATTATGGAGGCGCGCTTTCACCTACCATAACCGACTGTGGCTTCACAATGCCTAATGTTCGCATAAGGCAATGCGATGTGCGCGAGGCCCTCCATTCACTTGACATTCGGAAGGCTAGTGGTCCTGATGGTATTCCTGCAGTTGTATTAAGGAACTGTTATCTTGAGTTGTCCCCCGCCCTCACTCGACTTTACCGCCTTTCATGTTCCTCTGGAATTATCCATGCAGCTTGGAAAGTACCCAATTTGCAAACAATTCCCAAAAAGGGAAATCGATCCAACCCCAAAAACTAACGCCCCATTGCCATCGCCTCAGTCCTGTGCAAGGTTTTGGAAACCATTATTTATACACAGGTCAGGTCATACCTTGAAGGTTACTCTATCCTAAATGATTGCCAATATGGTTTTCGCCAAGCAAGATCAACGGGTGACCTTCTTGCGTTCATTACGCATGTGGGGAGGCCTTGGCAGTTGGTTTAGATATTTCTAAGGCCTTCGACTGTGTTTGTACAAGGCTTTGCTCTCCAAGCTGCTATCTTATGGATTTTCGACGCGGCCATGCAACTGGATATCCAGTGTTCTCTCTGATCGTGGCATTAGGTTCCTAGTAGATGGCGTAGCCTCCGATTGGGAGTCTATTGATGCTGGTGTACCCCAAGGATTTATTTATTTTTATTTATTTATTTAATAGAAAAATGTTGTCTCCTTGTGGCAAAATTCATTGTTATGCAGATGATAGCACTGTCCACGGTCGGTACTTTGCTCAACGTCCACCTAGTCGCGTCCAAACAGAGGAAATAAGAAAGGTTTTGGGAAGTGAGTTGGATCAAACGCTGTTTTGACTTGGGTTTCGAGAAACTTGGTCCAATTTAATCCAAACAAAACACAATGTTGTGTAATGACGGCGAAAAAATCCCCTTTTCTTCATCGCTTTTACCATCACTCAATGTTTTTGGTTTAGATATACGTTCCGATCTTACCACTGCAATTATACCGAGAGCATTGCAAAAACAGCTTCAAAAAAACTTGGTATCATAAATAAGGTGCGTCGCATTTTCACACCCAGGTTAAGAATAATTATATATATATATATATATATAACGCCCAAATCCGACCGTGTGTGGAATACTGTTCGCATCTTTGGGACGGATCTGTCAAGTATATGTTATCTGCTCTCGATCCCCTGCAGAAGTGAGCGACTAGAATTATTAGAGACGAAAAGCTCAATAAAACCTTGGAGCCGTTGCAGCTTCGCAGGGATGTGGAATCGTTGAGCGTATTTTACCGCCTATACCATGGACAGTGCTCTGAAGAGCTTTTCAACATTATTCCCCCTTCCCCTTTATGTTACAGGACAACACGCACTGGTTGCAAAATGAATATGTATATATGTATGTGGCGGACGTACCAACTCGTACTAAACGTTTTGGCGATTCATACAACTGCCATACTATTAAAATGTGGTATGCTCTACCAATGCTCTTATAACCTAAAGTCCTTTAAACGAAGCGTGAATAGGCATCTTATGCCGGCATAATAATGGCAACCAGCAGTGCACTTGAATACATCCGTTTGTTGCTATCATTTCTGGGCATTACATACTGCTTAACATCAGGTGGATGCAAGATCACATGTTGAACTCTTATAAAAAAATGTATGTCTTTATGGTTTATGCCAAAGTATTTATTAGGGCAATTTTGGTACATCCGAGTGCATGGCCAACATGTGGTACTGCCATTAGAGCAAGCAGTTTCATTAAAATAAAATCAGGCGCTTTTAAAAACAATCTTTTTAATATATCTCGGTAAATATTTGTCGCTGCTTATTGAATCGTATAGCACAATGAACATGTCCAAATCTCTAACTAAAAAATGGTAGAATGCCAACCATAGATGTCCCAGATGTCCCCAAGATTTACTGAAAATCTACCATTATTTTTATTATTTTGCATTTCAAATACATATACTTGATGCCAAATACTCACCAAAACCACTGAATCATTTCTAAAAACCTTATAGTCCTGAAAGGGTTAAAGTTTTTTGTGGGTCAATGCATCATACAAAAAAATGGTCTCGTTTTGAATGCTCGTCGCATCGTAATTCCATGAAGACGCATGGAATGATGCGACATCGCGTCCTTCATGCGTTGCGTCGTTCATGCTTTGCGTCGTTGCACAACTTTTGTGAATGTACATTCAGTTTCGCAAATCACAAATTCTCAAAATATTCATCGGTATTGAATGTCAAGACTTCGATCTTAACTGATGGTTATGCCTAACAGGGCAATTTTAATATATCAATTCGTCCACCCCCAAAAAGCAAAAACGTCATATAAGTCAACTAGTAATTAGATGACTACTAGGTCCTATAGACGTCTTTAATTTAACTTTTTAGTCGTACGACGAATAATAAAGGGTCATAGCAACGTCAGAAAGACTAAACTATACGACGTTATTACAATTGTTAGCTGAAACGTTTGTACGACAACGTCATACAAACATTACAGTCCATTAAACGTTTTCAACTGACCAAGATTTTCCAAACAAGTAATTGTTTGGAAAACCTTTATATGACATTTATATAATGTGCCAGTTGTATACACGTTTTTACAGTGGCGTTTATAAAACTATCACTATTTTGTATTACAGCAGTCTTGACTTGGTTGTTTATTTATGATTCAAATATAACCTTTTATTACATGTCCATTTATTGTCATGCGCTGACTTCAATCTATCTATATTTATGAAACAATTGATAAAATTTTATACGAAAAATGAAAGCGAAAATTCTTGGAGAAAACTTAAACGTAGTGAACCCGTTTTTAATGTCAATATCACAAAAAGGGTTTTATGATTTTTTGAGGAATTCTAATAGCTAGCTGCAATGGCGTATTGCAAGGTCTTAAATAACCTTAAAACGACTTTATATCTTTACAACGTTATAAAGAGATAAGTGTGCGACAAAAGTAACATGTCTTACAATTTTTGAAATAAACATTTTTAATAAATTATGAATGTTTGAAACACAAAACTACCAAGGGGCATGAAAATATGAATAGTATTTACATACGGTAAAAAATATTGCCAGTCAAACTAAACGGTATGTAATTGACAAGATTTGAAAGTTAAATAATACTTGTTCTATTGTAATTATATTTATTTCCTTGTAATTATTTATTTTGCACTCAAATCTCAAAACAAAATAAGAAACACGAGTTACTTATATCAAGAAAAAAATTAGTCTTACAGGTGTTGTTACTTGACTCAAATTTTATTCAATTAAAAACACCTGTATGACAACAATATAACGAAACGAGTTATTGTAAAGTTATGATGCGACTACTGCATAATGAAAGTGGTAATTCCTTAACGTTCACACGACTTTTGAATGACGTTAACGACGTCATCTTGCGTAGGTCGTATAAATGGGGTCCTTTTCGCGTTTAATAAACGTTATTAGTGTTACCTAGCTTTTATGAACAGTGGTAATAATAAGATAAGGTTTACTAAACCATTGAACGACTTTAAATTGTTAGTTGGGCCGCTCATACAGATGCAAAAACCGTTAAGTGACCTAGTCATTTTTCGGATTTAGTCTGTAGGTTCACAAATTTACAGAAGTCCCCGCCCATTTCTTTAGCCGGCATAGGGGGATGAGACCAATTTTTAACAACAACTGACTCCTTTTATGTACTTTGTAGATCTGCTTGCCAACGGGTCTAATAAATAAAAATAACGATTTTTTTTGTTAACTATTTATTTATATTATATACATGTGTATGTTATTTATGTATATAACACGCGGTAGGAGAAGATAACTTAAGTCGCCTATTTTCTTTTAGATGTGTTCGAACACTCTGCTGATTGCAACACTAAATTACTTGATAACGGCCCAACTCTAATTGGTTGGGCCCGTAATATGTCGAATCCAAAAATATTACACAGATTAAACGGGAGAAAATAATGTTCTTTTAGTTTTTTTAGGGTACTGAAATTTATTTAAAAAAAAGAACCGGTGTCTATTATATTCTGTGTATGTCTGTTTACAGGTCCGATTTAATAAAATAATGTAGATTTACTTGTAATTTGGAATGGTAAACAATGGCCTAATAATACAGGTGCCTTTTTTTGGCTCCTGAGAAGAACTACGTGGAAACTTATGATGGTATAGCCTCGTTGTATAAAGCGGTCACCCATTACAGGTCCGGCCTTGTTGTCATCTGCTTAACCTTGTTACTAGTTGCGCAGTGACTTAACCCTAGGCTGGGGATAAAAATGGTCCAAGTCAAAATATAATAAAAGAGGAAAAAATATTAATTATATATGTATTAATACAAGACTTCCAAAGGTTGTACTTTGGGCTAATATGAGTCTCTACTGATCAAATAAAAAAATGGGTACCATGTGTCGCAAATAAGAAAAATGATTGGCTTCTCACACAAAACTTATTTTTAACATTACTAGTTTGTATGGAGAAGCTAATATAATATTTTTTCCTGCGCCGAAAAACATGGTTTCAAATTTTTTTTTAATAATCAATGTCTCATATATAATTCAGTTATTTGATTATAATAAAAAAATAGAACCCCTTATCGTTTTACTAGCTGATCCGCGCAAATTCGTCGCGCGTAACTTTAACCGTTTACGCAGCGTAAGGAATATTTTTTCCCCTTTCTGCAACATTTAATTTCATTGTTACTCCGCTCCTATTAGTCGGTCATGTCCATTAGCCTTCCTCGATAAAAGGGCTATCCAATACTAAACGTTTTTTTTAATTTGAACCAGTAGTTCCTGAGATTAGCGCTTTCAACCAAACAAACAAACAAACTCTTCAACTGTATAATATTAGTATATAATATGTTTTAAAATATGTAACGAAATTTAAATAAATACCATTAAACGGAATGAAAAATAAGAAAAAATAACAAAAAGTGAAAAGTTGTTATGAAAAAAAAGGAAGGTGGAGAAGTTGGCCGAGAATAGGCAATCGCGCTCGACCGACAAGAGCCTAGCTCTTAAATTTAAGAAGAAGAAGAAAAATTGGAACCTTCAGCAATCCAGTTTTCGCACTTGGCCGATGTTTTATCTTGTTGCTAAGTAATTATGTTCGACTAACCATAGATAAGGATAGTTATTACTTTTTACGTAGTTATATTGGCCATAATTCTAAAGCAACTGTTTATAAACAAAGTAAATAGTAATTTACTTTAATTTATCTATCATTTTGTGAATCAGATAAGAACACAACCACAGTTAATACCGTTTTCAGAGACTACTAATGAAATTCGAAGAAATATACCTGGTGACCGAGTTGAGTTGGTTAGATCTTAATGTTTGCGTCGGCATTAATATAAGTTAGATTTATTTTAAAAAAATGTATTGAATATTGTATAAATATATACCTATTTAAACATATATTATGTATTTATTTTTGCTATATTATTTATGTATTTTATGTTGTATATATGCAGTTTATGTATTTTGATTTCTCTTTACACTAATCTGTGCATACTATATTACAATTTTCACTCTCCTAAAAATTAACTGGTAGATAATGCCTAAGGCATTAAGCTCGCCTTTGTACAAACCTTAGTGCAATAAAGAATTTTAAATAAATAAATAAATATAAATACCATCACTGGTGTCTATTTGGCTCCCGAGAACTATTTAAACGGCCTCGGGTTACCCAGCGGAGGGATTAACCCATCCTCATTTTGCCGATGGTATTCGGAGGCAACACCTAACAAGTGGCGTACTTGTTGCGGTGTTTATGATGAAATGGCCGTTGTATAAAGCGGTCACCCATCCCAGGTCCGGCCTTGTTGTCATATGGTTAACCTTGTTATCAATTGCGCAGTGACTTAACCACAAGGCTGGGGCCGCCTTTTTATTAGAATATTGTAGTATAAGATTTACGTAGTGAAGTTAACCTCGCACTGTGGAAAATTCCCAAGCCGTTGGTTGGGCTAACTGGTGCGCACTACTAAAGTTAGTTTTATGACATTGCTTTCGATAATAAACGTGGGATATGGACGGCAAGGCATATGGCAGGTAGTCATTAGTCACCATCTCGTGGATTTTCTGCAAAATCATAGTTAGTCACGCCACAAACTCCAGACTGAACAGAGATATTACATATAGACCTCATCCAGAAATCGTTGGAGAGAATAGTTTACAGAAGTCGCCATAGTAAATCAATAAGGCCTGTTTGGGTTGCACCCAGTTACAGGGGCATAAGCTAAGGACATAAGTGGTTATGCGTTACTGAAAGTGAGGGCCGAAGGAATAATAGGTTAGGGTAGTCGTGCCATGACAACCGCGCCCATTTTAACAGCCTACTGTTGTTTTCTTTATATCCCTATATGGATCCTACGATAACCGGTGTTCTGATGAGCCGGAATAGGTGCGAGGGTCCAAGGCCTCTAATTGCCACTGGTATAGCCCAGACATTTAGACTTAAATAGACTACAATTTTTAAATAGTGGCTAGCTTCTAAGGGGTTAGGTGGTACCATGCACCGGGCCGTCATCCCAGGTAGCATTTTGACGTCCCTATGACGTTAATTACGTCGAGAATGACACTAAGTTGACGTCGTAGAAACGTGAAAATGCAGGGAGGCCCTTGGAACCTGATCACCAAGCAAATCAAACTTGCGATAATTTCTCCCACAGTCAGCTATAATTATGGAAACTCAGCTGAAAGCATTTTTTGAGCTTCTGAATTTTTTGAAGCCTCGCCACTGTTTTCAGGTTTTCGGTTCAAACCCTGACGTGTACTTACTAATAAATTAATAATTAAAATAAAATATGTACCTTTATTTGACAACAACACTATAGTGCTGTCGGACTCAGTAACTACTCCTACACACTTATTTATATTTTTTTCATCATTATTTGTTCTACTCAGGTAGGTATGTATTGTATTTATTTAATTTTAAATTTAAGTAGCGTTTATAAATACGGGCCCAGTGTTGTTATCTTTGTTACACTAATAATGTAAGATTATTCAACCCAGTTCGTATGATTATAGTGTTCTGTAATTTTATTAAACATGGCGCGTGTACATTTGAAAGATCTTAGTAAAGAAGAGTTTAAGAAATTTATTGATGGTTTTGATATTATTTTATCAGATATTGATGGTGAGTATTTTTATGTTTAATTTGTGATATTAAATTAAATAAAAACCTTAAGAAAGCAATGGGGAGGCTAAAAAATATCAATGGCCGTACAACTCGGAAATACAGTTAGTGCTGTGGCCACATTCTCTAATCCCTCGTTACCTGCTTATTTATTTAGTATATTATATACATTTTCATTAAAAAAAAAATATAATCCAAGATCTAATATTTTTCAGACTATTTAGGGACTGAGAGTGTTTAATTTAGTTCTGGTTGTTATGCGAAAAGTTTATTTAGTTTTATAAATATACAAATAATAAAATACTAAATTATTATTTACAAGGGAACAACAGAATATATGAATTAGAAAAATTAAGATAAGAAAATTATATAATACCTATATCTTGTGATAAGATGTAAAAGAGTATCATTAAATTTATTTTATGATATAATATTAATTATATTCGCGGGTCAGCTAGTATATTATAGCTATATAATATACTAGCTGACCTGCGCAACTTCGTCAAGCGTGATGTTATATAGCCTATAAGCCTAAATCCTAGATAAATAGGCTATCCAACATCCAACACTAAAATAATTTTCAAAATCGGTTCAGTAGATCCAGAGATTACCCCCAACAACCGTTTTACTTATTATATAGAAAACAGTAATACTTATTTTGAAAGAAGTCAACATTGATATTAAAAAAAAGAACCATTACCGAGACGCCCTAGACCGCCTAATACGGCCTCAAAAAGGGTCACCTCGTCGTAGCCGATTGTATGAGTCTATCTACACCGAACAAGAATGGCTAGCTCGTCGCGATGTTTGGATAGTCTCGATAAATCCCATCAATAAACAGTTTCTCAAGTTGGTATAGTGAAACTGAGAGCGACAGCTTAACGTGCTCTCCGAGGCATTATAGTGGTGTATTAAACAAATGTCATATTAATTTTAATAAAAAAATCATTGGTACACACCGCGTTTTGAACCGGGGACCTAAAAACTGTAGTGATTTTGACCAACTCGGTATACGTACGTATATTAAAAAAGTTTTAAAAACCTCATGTTTAATTCGATTGATTGACACATAGCTTTTAAAACATAATATATTATATTTTAATCTGTCTTATCTCTATGTCAATTTTATATTTGTGAAGACCTTTAATGGTCCTTAGTTTTTCTGTGCTATTTTCCTAATCTGTTATCTTGTTACCAATGGGTCTTCCTATAATTAAATAAATAAATTTATTCCAGCACTCAGTACTCATCACGTGGGTTTTTTTTCATACTAAAAAAGAATTAAAATTTAAATTTCAGGAACAATTTATCACCATGCAACTGGCGTTTACCCAGGCATACCAGAATTCTTTGATTACGCCAAACAACTGGGTAAAAAAACATATTTCGTCACTAACAATAATCAATTAACTTTAGAAGAGCATTATACGAAGATGAAAAAATGTGGGTTTGAAAATAGTAAAGTGAGTTGGTATTTTATAGAGATACAAGGCATTTATTAACTCAAGATGATATAAAAACATATTATATTATAGTTGTTTTTTTTTTTTTTTACCAAGTAGTATTATTTATAAAAGAAACCCGACAAGTTCTCGGTTCTGGTCTTGTTTTTATAAAATCTTCTAACTTTTCGGTATTTTTTTCCAAATACCTAGGGTTAACCCTTTTATATCTTTTTTTTTCGTAAATAATCTGTTCGATTATACACACACCGGCAGAATTAGCGGAACACAAAAAAAAGGAAGAATTAATATATTACTTTTTCGTAGCACTGGCCGGTTACAATACTTTTTTATAATTTTTTACATATAGTTTTTAAAAACGTCTAATTTGAAAATGACAACAGTAATTTTTTTCATTCGTTTGTTTTAATTTTTCATTCATACATCTGTATCGATGCTTCAAAGTAGATTTTCCGTTTTCATAAAGTTCATAAATTCCACTTGAAAAACATTATATTGCAGTTGTATGAGACTTTTGTGTTTTCTTGCTTATTGATAAGTTACGAACATCTAAGTATGCCTGATTTAACGCTATCAGAAATCATCAGGGCAGATGAAATGAGAAGAAATGGTCAATCCTACAGATCGATTGAAACAAGACTTCGTCGATCGTTATCAACGATTCATCGTAGAATCAAACGGTACAGATTGACGAATTCTCTAGTGAGGAGAAGAGGACAAGGCAGGAAAAGGTGTACTTCAAGGAGAGATGACCGTTTTCTACAACTTCAAGTTCGTCGGAACACGAGACTTACGGCGGTGCAGGGCCGAAATGCATTGGATGAGGTTCGAGGAGTAAGAGTGAGTGAACGGACAGTTCGCAGAAGATTCGAGGAAGTTGGTATAGGCTCATTTATACACGCAAAAGCACCAAAACTTGAGAGACACCACCGCACAAACCGACTATACTTTGCTCGTGAACATTCATTGTGTCATTGGGACTTTGACGAGTGGGGACAGGTTCTCTTTACTGATGAATGTACAATTCTGTTAAATCAGATTGATGGAAGGTAGCGAGTATGGAGACGCAAAGGAGAGCGTTATTTACAGTCTTATTTTGAAAATACAGTGGCATAGGGTGTCGGCTCAATTATGTTCTGGGGAGGGATGTTTAGGGTCTCGCACGGAGTTAGTGGTAGTCGACGGGGGAATCTGAATGCTGATCGGTATATAAGGGAGATTTTAGAGGAACATTTTGTGCCATTTGCCCCATTTATTGGTAACGACTTCATTTTCTCACAGTGCTTGCTCAGTAGGTACAGGCATACCTAAACCATGTTGGTATTACGGCGATGGAGTGGCCGGCACGGTCCCCGGATATGAATCCGATTGAACAAGTTTGGGACTTGCTAAAGAGGAGTGTCAAATCAAGAGTGCCACTTCCTTACAATCTGGGCGAGCTGAAAGACACATTAGTTGGAGAATGGCAGAGGTTGCCCTAAGAAATCATTGACAACATCATTCGCAGCATGCCCAGACGGATGGAAGCCTTAATCAGGGCACCGGGGGGAAACACTCGTTATTAAACATTAATTTAATTAATTTTAAACCGTTATAAAATCTAAAATTTTCAACTGTTTCTCTGTCACTACGAAATCTAAGAAAAAATCATTTTATACTACACCTGCTCGGAAAGTAGGTTCTTACTTGCGTAAGAATAGGTCAGAAAGTACGTCTTTGTAGTCGTAAAAATATGCGGGAGGAAAAAGTGTATGAAAATCCATTGTTAACGTGCTTAAGCGGGAGGAAAAAGTATATGAAAATTCATTGTTAACGTGCTAGTTTTTTTTTAATTTTTTTTCTTCAATTCTTTCAAATTAGGAAAGGCAAGGGTTCAAAGCCATACAGTCTAGTTTTTTTTTACAAGTTCGAAATTTTAAACAAAATAAAATAAAATAAAAGTATTGGTTTATTGGCTGTTTACTTTCTTTGCATTTTTGATTTATTAAGTTTAGAAAAGTAGCATAGATTCTTTTCTAAATTTAATTATTTTGGCGAGGCTGCATAGAGCATGATTCCCTTGCCTCTCTATCTACGTTAAACGAACAAAAAAACGCAGCGCAGACTGCTTTCTTGTTTCTTGTGAACTTTCAATTTGTGTTTTGTTATTTTTAATTACTATATTCTACTCGAAATGTCGTCTAGTAGCGATAGTGAAGATTTGACAACGCCGCCAGAATTAAAAGTAACTGCCCAAGAAGTTATTAAAAACCTATTACCCGAGAAATCTAAGAATAAATATAACAAGGCGTATGAAGACTTTTTACAATGCAAAAGCAAGAAAGCTTTTTCTGAAAATGTGTTATTATCTTATTTTAATGAAAAAGCGCAAAAGTATAAGTCAAGTACTTTGTGGTCTTTGTATTCTATGTTAAAAAGTACTATAATATAAACTTTAATTAATAGAGATTTTATTTTTTATTTTCCTCGTAGGTGTAGTATAAAGCACTATGTATCACTCGGTGAGAAAGTGCGATTCCTAACTCGAGCGAATTAAGGCCCTCCGCTTCGCGTCGGGCCTCAAACTTCGCCCTCGTTAGTAATCGGTGACTTTCTCCCCTCGGTGAACAATGTACTATTGTTAATTTAAGTTTTTTTTTTTCATTAAACTTTAAGTATGGTGTTGCAAATTAATGTCAAAACATATTAATTTAATTGTTGTTTCATGTTTAATTATTATTTGTTTAAAAATAAAGCTAACTATTTTACACTCTCCCTTTTTTTGTGTTCCGCTAATTCTGCCGGTGTGTTTATATAAATTAAACCGAATTATAAATATATTATATTTATATAGGCTAATCCCAAAGAAACATATTTTTCATTTTTTTTTAGTAGGACCTTTTCTCGTGTCCCTACAATATTTATATTAGACATTAATTTTTAATTTTCGAAAACATAAAATTAATAAATTTTATTAATATTTAAATATCTATATATACCTAGTTTCGTTTTGACTCGTCGAAACAACTTTTTAATCAAACTTAATTTCGACTGAGAATTTAATATGGCGTTTTTTTTTCTTATTTTAGATTAAGGTTAGTTTATTTTATTTTTGTAAAGTTTAATATGATTATTTTTATGATTTTAAAATAGTAATGAAGGTATTTTATAAATATACTAGGTGTCTAAAAAAACTTTTGAAGATAACGTGTCTTTCTATGAAAAAAAAATGCAACCCAAACGAAATCATCTGTCGTGATAGTGTAATACTGTTGATAACTTAATAAACTTACGTTTTACTATGTTATTTATTCTAAATTTCAGGAACTATTAGTAAATTCTGCAGAAATAATAATGGACCATTTTAAGCATTTAAAAATTGACAAAACCGTATTTGTCGTTGCCTCTATGGAAGCAATAGATATCTTCAGATCGTATGGATTAAAATGTAAGACCGGAGTAAGTACGAATTTTTATCTAATATTATACAAATAGCAAGATAAGTGACTTTTATTGTACATGTAGGTAAGCAAACCTCTAAGGATTTAGTAAGGTTTGTGTTACTTGCGAAGGGTAAACCCCTTAGCATAAAAAAGCACAACAATATTTAGACATTTAGAATATATTTTCATAACAAAAACAATCAATCTGACATGATCATGACACTTTGCTCCTATTTTTTAACTATTATAAAATAATACGGAAGCACAGGTCGATCCGTTACATTTGATCCATAGGTCGCTGTTCAGATTCGGCTCGAGGGATCAATGTTACTTACTTGCGAAGAGGTTTATTTAGTGTAATAAAGCACTACAATATTTAGACATTTAGAATATATTTTCATAACAAAAACAATCAATCTGACATGACACTACTTCTATTTTAAACAATTATAAAATAATACGGAGGCAAAGGTCGATCTGTTACAGTTTGTAATACAGTATTTTTTTTTAATTTTAAATTATAGTAATAATGAATTACATACCTCTTCATCTCTTTGATCTTGTAAATTTATGTTACAAGATCGGTATAATATAATAAGTATAGCAGATGTTCATAATTTTTAAGTACCCACGAGTTTTGTCTCCCAAGTAATTTATCAAAAACTTTCAATTTGTTTTCAGCCAGAAACAGGTCCTCGAAGGTATTTTGAATACCTACAGTTCTTTGAAGATGATCCTGAAATTGGCGCCGTATTCATAGATCAAGACGTCCAAATAAATATGGCTAAAGCATATATGGCTGCGACATATTTGGCTAGACCTGATGTTCATTTTGTTGTTGGTGCTAACGATAAATTTGGACCTATGACTAAAACTGGGACAACTTTTCGTAAGTGTATATAAAAACATAGTAAAAACTTTACTATGTTTTTATTTTTAGTGTTTATTATAATTTTTTAATTATAATAAATACTAAAACCATACGGAAATTCGATTCAAGGGCGCTGTAGTCGACTTGACACCCATACAAATGTACTTCCAATATTTACAACTAGGCTGTTGGTCGAAGATGAATCATTTTTTTATGTAGCGTAAAATTGCACGCAAAAATCTTTCTGTTGTGGGTATTTCGAAAAAAATAAAAATAATAACCCAAAAATATTAATAAATACAATGACTGGCAAAAATTTATTTTTAATACTGCGACAAACAGTAATCGAGTATTATTGGAAGTGCGAAAACTAATTTTGTATGGAAAACGCGGAGTTCGCGATTACGAATGCAGTGCCCATATCCTCGTATCGCAAAGGTTACAGAATTTCAGTAACAGGTAGCAGAATATGCTCTTTCTGTGTCAGGTGCTTCAACCCGTACTAAACTTTTATATTCATTTGACCAATCTGGTTCTTCAAATATTTTTTATTTACTTACGTATTTCCTCATCTTAACCCAGGCGTTAACAGCGAGGTGAGGCAGAGTGCTAACAAAAGGATCAATCGCTCAAGATCGAATGCCATAGACAAAGTTGTCTATGAAATAACAAGTATTTTAATCAGTACTGACAGTTGGACGATCGTCGACAATAGTTAGTGTAGGTTTCAAAATGTAACGATCGCTGTCATCGTCCGGACGAAAGGAATACTTTGTCGGCATACTTGGTTACCAATAGTTATATAGCTTGAAATTTTTGGTTGTATTTGTTCTTGGACCTGAATACTGATTTAATAAGGAATTTATAAAAATGCATAAATATGAAATACTGAAAAAAGTAAAAACAAAAAAAACAGATTCCTCTGCCATCATGTATTAGAAACTAGGACTTCTAACGTCACTCATGAGGGGTGAGTGGAACCAGGTTGGCTCAGTGGTTGAATGCGAAAGCGAGGATCGTGGGTTGGAGTCCTGTTTCATTGCATTTTTATCTTTAATATATATATACTTAGGTAAGATTTCCATTAAAAGGCACATCCCATAAAACACTCACACTCTTACAAAAAATACTATCACAGACGCCGTACCCGTAACCGCATAATATACAACCTCAGGATACCCAGCGGTGAGAGTTTAATCCCACCTCGTCATAGCCGATGGATCCTATACTGTGGGGGTTTAATCCCACCTCGTCGTAGCCGATGGAGCCTATACTGTGGGGGTTTAATCCCACCTCGTTGTAGCCGATGGAGTATATACTGAACAAGTGGCAGATCGTCGCGGTCGGTGTTTGGATAGTCTCAATAGTCCATCTATTAACAGTTTGACAAGTTTTGTGCTTTCCACGGCATTATAATAGTAGTGGTAGCCATACATTAAAAAAAATGAAAAACTCATTGGTAACTTACAGGATTTAAACTAGGGTCCTAAAAATTTGTTTAAAAACTGTTCTTGAGTTTAAAATCTTACCAACTCAGCCACCACGTATATTAAAAAAAAGTTTTAACAATCCTCAAGCTTAATTCGATTGACCGACATAAGCTTTTAAAACATAATATATATTTCTTCCAGTACCCAGTGTGTTAACTTTCGCTATAATGGAACAAACTAAAAGAACTCCGACTGTCCTTGCTAAACCTAGCTTAGACTTTGCAAAATTAATAGAAAAGAAAGTTGGAATAACCGATCCTAAAAGAGTATTAATTATTGGTGACTCGTAAGTATTTGATTTTAATTATATTATAATAAATAAATAAATTACAGATATTCAAAACACTATTACTACTTTTTTTTTTTGGGCACGGCATGTGGCTTTGTACCTGACCTATAGTAAGCATACCTGCAAAGTTCATTAATGTGGTCGACGAATTGTTGTTTAACAATATTGATCGCTCCCAATATGCCGACTAAATGATGCAGTTACTAAATAGGCGACGACAAAGACGAATTTACATTACGAGTCTAGTAGGTATATATTATACCTGTCTATATTAATGTCCTCGCTGCTTTATTATCATTTAAAATGCCCGTTTCGTAACCGCACCATGAAAGAAAACTACCATATCGACAATATATCCAGGAAATAGTTTTCGGAAAACCGGTGAACCCACAGACTAAAACTGAAACATGATTAGGTCACTTGACGATTTTTTCATCTGTATGTACCGAGACCGATCGGTAGGCCTAGTTAAAAGACAAAAATATTTATTTCAAGTAAATATTAACAGGCATTTATGAAAAGTAAAAAAATATGTGTAAATTCGAAATGTGTACTTGGCCAGATCGCCATTCCTCCCACACATACACAGAAAAATATTGTAAATCTTTTGTTTTTAATTTGCTTGATATCTTATATTAAAAATAAATCTGTAGTGAATTATTAAACTTATAACAAATATTTATTTACTAAAAAGAGAACAATTAAAGTATTAACTATAAAATAATTAAAAACAAAATTAAAATAAAAAATACTTACCTATAAATTAAAATATTCTTCCAAATCACTGTCTGTTAGTGGCATGGTACCCAATACGCTGGCAGCATTTCCTCTTTGAATTATTATACTCAATTTTTGTATGAAATAGCTGCCAGCTTTATTGTTTCCCGAAACATCGACGAGCCTGGGGGCAATTTCCTTATAAAAGGCTTTTGCCTCAGACCCCCACGGACCCATCGTCTCTACAGCAAACGCCGAAAATATATAATCTTTAATAATTGTTTGATATTTTCGACGCTTGCTTAGTTGCGCCTGTTCCGCCGCAGCCCCTGCTTTCACTGAGGTACCTTGGAGATGGGAGGGAGCCAATGTATCACAACAAGTAAAATCCCATACAAGAGACTGTCCCAAACTCCAAGGTACCAAAGTCATCCCGTCTGGTCGCTTGCCATCGTCTCGACTTAAGCCGTTGGGTTCCAAAATAGACGGAATCGAGACCATGGCAAGCGTCCTACGGATAAGGTCATTACAGGCACTGTGACGGAAAAATCGGCCAGCACTTTTAGAACACGAGAGTCCGTGGTGACCCAACTCGCCGACATCTTTACCACACAGACAGCGATGAGGTTCGCACACCTTTAATCCCAAGCGTAGGCAAACGGATGTTCTTAGTGTACTGTTATCCAATAACGTACCCAAATTTTTTGAGGGAAGCGCATTAAGCCATTGACTGGCCTCATACTCTGACACCGCAAGAATACGTGCGCGGTCATCAATTGTTGGGGATGAATCCACCAATTTTTGATGAACACGCTTAACCATTGGTAAATCCCACGACCTCTGTATTGTTGGAGTATTAGGAAGATCCTCCTCCGGACATACCACTTTCCAAGCTTCTTTGGCCTCTGCCAAGCACACAGCCTCGACGTCCCCAATGGACGGGCTAAGTATTCTACCAATAAGGTCTTGAGTGCTATGGACAGAGGACAAGTATGCGGGTAGGGCTACGTCAGATAATTTTCTAATACCTAAGCCGCCAAATTTTATTGGTAAAGTAGCCTGAATAAATGCCTGTGAATTTATTTTGGAATTTAGTATTATTTCTAGTTTTTGTTTTAATGAACTATCAATAGTTTCGAGAATAGGTTGGAATTTCCAAACAGGGCTGGATCTTAAAATATATGTAAATTTTGGTAAGAATAAACAATATTTAAAAATGTACATGGCTATATGACTTTTTATTTCATAAATTCGATTTGATATTAAATTAAATGTATTTAATTTAGAATTCAGAAAATGAGGTATACTATCATCAAATATAGGAGCGCCTAATAAATTTAACGATTCTTTATTAATAATTTTTAAATTCGGTGCCAAAATATTAAATTTTTGAATTATATAATTTCGTTCATCTAGATTGTAAACTTCAGGAATGTATAATTCACATTTACCAAAATTTAATTGAAGACCAATAGATGAAAATTTTAAAATGATTTCTTCCAAATCATTGTACACTATATCTATTTCATCACCTAATGTGCCATCATCTAAATACCAAACATTTAGTTTAGATTTTAGTTTATTTAAAATGGAATGAATCGCTATACTGAAAATAGCTGGTCCGAGAGGATCACCCTGTTGACAACCAACAGCGGAAGATATTTCATGTTTTTTGTACATTAATTTAGTAGATGAACTGTAGCATTGATATACATAGGAATAAACTTCTGGTGTATGATTTAGAATTTCATTTAAAAATGTACAACGATCTATTGTATTGAAAGCGTTTTTTACGTCAATTTTTAATAAAATAGATGTTTTGCTTGCCTGGAGATATTTTCGTGTTGCATGCACGGCTGCTTCGCAACCTCCACTACACCCAAAGCCCAATTGAATAGGTTCAAAAATATTTTTCATTGTCGGTTTAATATATTTACAACAAATTTTAGATGTTATGCGCCGAAATGTTGAACCTATTGCAATTGGACGTATCCCACCATCTTTTTTTGTCAAAGCACAAAGGTTGGCACCATATAATATGGGTAAAATGTTAGATGGTACCTTACCTGTAAGCATTAAATTTATTAGTTGTGTAATGGCTGATATTAAACTCCGCCCAACTTCTCCCAGTGTCTTACCAGTTAGATCCTTTAGATGTTGAGGTGATATTCCATCTATACCAGCTGATGAACCACTGGGAAAAGATGATATGGAAAGAATCACATCACCTATAGTCCCTTCTAAATTTTCCTGATGCGGATCAGGTTTCAGAGGAACAGACGAGGATATTGACGGCTGTGGATGTTTACTTTGGAGGGCATTTACGGTGTCAGAATTATCAGGCGCCAATATGTCATGACTGAAAAGCAGTTTAGCAGCACCTTGTACATCTCCATCAGCCAATTTATTCTCAATTTTATTATTAATATTGTTGTACGGATGTACAGAGTCAGAATTTCCATAATTTGGTAAGTGTATATTTTTTATGTTAGATCGAATAATATTGGTCAAATTTTGCTTTTTTGCATTTTGTTTATTTATATGTAAAACTCTATAGGCAAATGTAAATAATTTTTCCCATGACTTGTTTGTGTTTTCATTACATACCGTAATTATTGTGTCTGCTAAACTCCTTGCCACGGAAATGCGCGCCCCTCTTGGTATTCTCTTAATGACTGGAATATTTTGCTTTAAATTACATAAAGTTAACCAAAAAGGTTCAGTGGTATTGGCAATATTATTGTTGTTAATGCTATCTGTAGGCTGATTAGAAAGGGGCAGCGAAACAGAATTTTGTCGATGCCAAGCTAGATGACGAGATAAACCTCTTTTGCCTTTAAATTGTCGACCATCAGTACACAAGGAACATGTCTGCCAAACTATATTATTCTGATTAAAAACTGTAGAATTAATTGCGCTTAAGGAAGTCAAGTTACTTGCCATTAAAAGAATATAGTAATTTAAAGGTAAGTATTAGGTATTAAATATAAATTACAACTATTAAAAAAAAAAATCTAAATTAATATATCTATGAAAAATTATGTACATATGAGACTTTATATATATATATATATAACTTTATAAAATGAATTTGTGGCCAGAATAAAAATTATGAAAATTTAACTAACAATAACAGTGATAAAAATATTAGGAATAAGAATAAATAAAATGTATTTAAACCTAAATATTGTTTTTTTTTTTAAACACGCACAGCTGCACAGCAAAGTATTAAAAATGTATCGCCAAAGTCACCATCATACTGAAGACATCTTAAATAGTTGCTTTTACTACTTGTATACTCAACCGCACAGCAAATTATTAAAAAAAAAAAATGTATCACCAAATTCACCATGAAATTCAAGACATCTTAAATAGTAGTTTTACCACTTTTAATTCCTTCGAGATCATAATTTGACTTTTTTAGTCAGTGGGTATCTTTTAATGCTCCAAATATTTTATATAGATGAGTTTTATATATGAATCGTTTCTTGAAAAATTGCAGAATTATAATTTAATTAGGTAAACAAAAAATACTTGTTATTTTAGCTAAAAAGCTTTATATATTAAACTATTGTCCTAATAAAAACCAAACCGAACACACGCTACATAACCAACTAGTATTATAGTAGGTGGTTAGCTGGTTCCATTGATGTGCCAATCGTTAACTTCCCTGTAAAATTGTGAAGAGATCTTCCTCCCACATAGTCTTACCCCCGTATTCTAAGACGTATCCTTAACTCCACTTTACACTCAAGGAACGTCTCTCTCTTTCCACTAAAAGTCAACTATAAAAAGCAAGTTGAGACAGACGCTCCTTGAGTGATGAGTGGAGTTAAGGAAAGGTCTTAGAATACAGAGGTTACACTCGTTGGTTATATGGTGTATGTTCCGAACACACACAAAAATAAAGAGCACTATTTATGTTTGTGTATGTGTAAAAATAAATATCACTATTTATTTTTGTGTATGTATGGGTAGAAGGGCTGCCTAACCTAACGCACACATAGGCTTAGATTAATAGTCGTTACCTTAGCGAGAGCTAACATTTAGCCGTTGTTTTAGACTGCATATAGAAAAACAAAATTTGGACAACAGTTGGAAGCAACGACTTGGGCTAAGCATCAACTATTAATTTGGGCCTTAGATCTTATACATTTTTTTTACTTTTCATAACAGCCTATAAAGGTTTACATAAAAAATATTTCTAAATTTTAATTTGACCTACAAATTTTACTTTTTATTTAACAATATATATTTATCTTACAATATTTTCTTTATTTTTTTTCCCAAAGTTTTAATTATAAATTAATGTTGTATTACAGGTTAGACATGGATATAGGAATGGGAAAAAAGGCAGGATATCAAACGTTATTTGTCATATCTACACAAGACTACAATGATTTAATGAAAGAAGAAATAAATATCCCAGATTATTATACATACTCTTTGAATGATATAATTCCGTCTCTACAAAAGTTATTGTAATGACATAATATTGTAATTTATTATTTTTAATATTGTAAATTAAATAGTTATAATTACATATTTCACTATATTTAAAAGTTTACTTATTTCTCATTACTTTGTGGCAATGTAAATGTGGCAAGTTAAGTTTCTTGTGGCAACGTAAAAAAAAAACTAAACATTTCGGGGGACTACTGCATTAATTTTTGTCGAGGTAGTAATCTCCTTTTTACAGAGTAAGCGTGCTATCTCTTCGACCTCATCTTGGCTTTCCATCAGGCAAGATTAAGATCAAACGGACACTCTGTTAATAATAAACTAGCTGACCAGCTTGACCAACTTCGTCTACGTATCTTTAACCGTTTACGCAGCGCACGCAACGAAAGCTCTCAAAAGGAACAAATTTCCTTCGTTTTCCCAACATATTTTATTGATGCTCCGCTCCTATTGGTTGTAGAGTGATGTTTATAGCTATATAGCTAGTATATAGCTATCCAACACTAAAATATGTTTTTTAATCAGTTCAGTAGATCCAGAGATTACCCCCTATAACTTCGATTAATAACACAATGTTTATCGAAGCCCTACAACCTCACAAACTTTACTTCTTTATAATATTAGTATAGAAAAATATAAAAAAAGTGTAGCAAACAAAATGTAACATCTCCTGTACAATAGGAAATGTTTTATTTTTGTTTGATTCACATATTTGACTGGATTAGTATATATGATAAATACATTTTCAATTTATATTATTATTAAAGGACAATGGTCATTCTGAACCCAACCGTAAAAGCTTAGCGTTCACAAACAACGATATGCTTACTTAATAATAGACAATTTAAGTATTATTTTCCAGTATTCAAAATAATTTTAGAAGTTGGGAAAAAAAAGTTCAGACAACTTTTGTTACGTGCTGATTCTTTGCCTTTTCTGTATTATTGTCCACATTATGCAGCAAAAAAAATGCTTATACATCGAAATATATTATTTTTGCTTATCTGGATTGAGATTTAACAAAATATAGAGAGATTTCACATTATTTTGAAAGAAAAAGAAAAGGCCTTATAGTATTGAATGCCCTTTGTCCATTTATCGCATGAACAGAATAAAAATAAAAATATGGCGACGATAGGTCGATGGACTTGCATCCAGTGCTATCTTAAAATAAATAATTTAAAAAAATGACAGATTATATAATTTTTTTTTTGTTCGGTTTTCTCAAATATAGAGAAGGCAAAGGTCTCTATGAATTATACAGCCTAGGTCACATTATATCATATTATTCTGTTAATGCTGCAGCACAAGGAAACACTACTAATATTTTTGCGGATTAATAATTCGCGGGCCGAAATTGTTCGCTATACTAACCTAATAACTAGTCATAACATAACCTCAAATTGAAATTCAAATGACTTTTTTCTCCCAACTTCTCGAACTTCGATGTAATTAACAATTTTATTATATGTATTTTCCTCTATCGAACTGGATAGGTTTCATTTGTGAACGCGGCTTAGAAGCTTGGGTCTGAAAATACATGAGCTATGCCCGTTCTTCTTTATTAAATGTTTTAGTTTTATCTTATGTAGGTATAGTTATAAAACTGTATTTACTTTAAACTGTTTCGAAGTTTTAGATAACATAGATATCGTTTATCATTCTGCACCCTTGAATATAATTTTCATTCTCCCAAAAGTTAGCTGGTAGATAATAGCTAAGGCATTTGGGTCGCCTATATTATTTTAAGGTACCTATCTCAGGGTATTCCGGAGGAGTTTTTAATCCCACCTCGTCGTAGCCGATTGTATGAGTCTACACCAAAAAAGAGAGCACGTTAAGTTGTCGTTCCAAGTTTCTCTACATCAACCTGAGAAACTGTTTATAGATGGGTTATTGAGTCTATCCAAACATCGCGACGAGCTAACAATTTGTTCGGTGTAACTTATACCATCGGCTACGACGAGTTAGGATTAAAAACCCCTCCGCTGGGTACCCTGAGGCCGTCTAGGCGGTCACGGGCGCCGTAAGGTACTCGTGATGATATACAAAGTTTGGCCATTAATACTGTTACAAGTAAAAATAAAAATAATATTAAATTTGAATTTGGAAACTGTCATTTTTATACGATTGTTCATTGTATTTTCTCATTTTGGCGTCAATACATTGTGCAATATTTTGCGATATTAGAATGGAGTGGGGTGATAAAAAGAATCGAATCGCTGTGATTGCATTACACAAAATAGGTATGGAGCCAAATGCAATTTTTAAAACTCTCCATACACTTGGTATTAGTCAAATGTTTGTGTAAAGAAAACGATCTAGCCGTCTACGTAGTGTTCGTACAAAAAAGGTGGTCAAAACAGTAAGGGAAAGAATTAGAAGAAATCCTGTCCGAAAGCAAAAATATTTTATCTCGGGAGATGAAGATAGCACCTAGACACTAGCACCATGTCGCGTATTTTAAAATATGAGTTAGGACTTGCAATCTATAAGAGACGCACTGATAATTTCTTAACTGATAAGTTTAATTAATAACCGGTAAGTTTAGTTTTTAACCTTCATAAGCGGTGCGTCACTTCTCACACGGGTGCGTTACCCGTGTGAGAAGCCTGGACGAGTTTTGTTTCCCGGCTTTTCGCACATTTCTGGTAGCAGAGCGTGGTTTGTACACATTCTAGCACATTTTGTTAGTGGGTTTTTTGATTTACCCATTTGTGCAAATTTTGATAGTGTGTATATATATATTTGATAACCTCAAATTATTTGTTCCTAGCTCAGTTTAGTAACTGGTTTGTTGGTTAGATTTAGTTTATTTTGTTAATTGTTAGTTTTGTTGTACCATTTGGTTTGGATAAATCATAAATTCTTCCAACGGTACACCTTCAGTTATTATAATTTTGACCTTATGTGACTTGCCTATGCTTTTCTTTTTTAGGGTCAGGCAGGTCAGGTTAGTTTTTATAATATTCCTAGTGCAGTTCTAACATAATAAAGTAGGTTTTTGAATTAAAATTAAGTTTTTTTTTAAGAGGAGAGGCTCGTGGCATCGTCCATCACCTACCCGTGATGGACAAAAACTATAAGATGCGCGTGAGCTTTTGACCAAGCGGTATCAAAATGTTAGGCATTTGGCTGATACTCATGTCAACCAAATATTAGGGTTGCCTATAGTTGGGTTACACTTCCGGTAACTGTAAAGTGAACACTGTTTTTATTAAGTTTTTATTACTTAAAAATCCGAAATAAACTATTAATTCTAAACTTTTTGAGTTATAACCTGAAGCACAATATGAAACAAAGTGATTACACCTGAAAACACATACCGTTCTGAAATGTAAGTGAGCATGAAACGTAAAATTAAGGTTAAAACTAAAACTTCACAAAGCACCATATAGTTAAACTACATAAATATATCAATAACTAGATTTAGAAAGGAAAAAAATACTTCCGCTTAAACGGTAAACACAAAGTGACACTGACAGACAACAGCAAGCCACAGACTATTAATTTAGCTACCACTAACCAGATTAGACAAAGGGAATCAAGACCATACATCATTAACTTAAATAACCATGGATCAGTTCAGTTCAAGGACAGTTGACCAAATTGTTAGTCAAATTAAACTAGAACTAAACGAACAAACTAATATATTAATAGAAAAAATAACGGAACAATTTTATATAAAAATAAGAGACTTGGAAACAAAAAATGAAGAATTTTGCGAAAAAAAAGAAGAAGAAGAAGAAAGTTCTCGAGGAAAAAACTCTTAACATGGAAAAAAGACTTCGCAACCATAATTTAATATTTTTTGGAATAAAAAGTGACAATTCTAGAGATAACGAAGAAACAATATTGAAAATCATTAACGACGAAATTAAAATTGAAATGAATGCAGAAGAAATTGATTTATATATTATATTTTCGAAAAGATTAGGACCAAAACCTGACGGCCCAGTTCTAGTTAGACTAACATCGCTTAAGAAACGAAATCTCATTTTAAAACATAAGAAGAATTTGAACCGCAAAAACAAAATTTATGTTACAGAAGACTACCCAAAAGAAATATTAGTACAAAGAAAGGCTTTGAGGAGCGAAATGATGAATGAACGTGAAAAAGGTAATATAGCGTACATAAAATACAATAAATTAATAGTATAGGCAATGGATACAAAAACAGAAAATTTAAACATTAAGAACAAGAAGAGACAATTAGAACTATCGCCAACTCAAGATAAGCTATCGAAAACAATGAATCAAAAACAGAAAATAAATAAAATTAATGCATTCTCTGCTTTAAGATTTGCAGCAAATAATACTAACAAATAGCAGCTAGCGACACACAACAACGATGTAACAATAGCAAAAACCGGAATTTATAATTACAACAATAAAAACAAAACTAAATACAAAACAAAGGAAAATTTTACAAAACCTCCCCCAAGCCGGATGGTCACCGTGGGGGCACCGGTAGACCATAACCCTCCAAAAAATAACAAGTTTTATATATGTACATTCAACGTTAGAACACTATCATCAGAAGAAAGAGTAATAGAACTAGAACACTGTCTGTCAAAAATATCGTGGGATGTTATTGGCTTATCCGAGGTCAGAAGAAAAGGAACAGAAATAAAAGAACTAGACTAGTCAATATTTTTGTACAACGGAAATGCAAAAAAGTACGGTGTCGGCTTTCTGATTAAACCCAAATATAAAGAAAACATTGTTGATTTCGAGGGAATCTCTGATAGAATAGCCGTCTTAAATATGAAATTTAAAAATGAAACCTTGTCCATAATTCATGTTTATGCACCAACGGAAGCAGCTACAGACGAAGATCTAGAATTATTCTACAAAGAGTTAGCACTCGCGCTCATAAGTACAACTGGTAAAATAAAAATAGTATTAGGTGACTTTAATGCAAAAATTGGTAAACCAAGGGAAGAGAAAATAGATTTATGGGAAGCTACGGATATGGTGAAAGAAATGCTAGAGGAGACAAACTGATACATTTTACGATGGAAAACCACTTAAAAATAATAAATACATACTTCAAAAAAAATAAAAGTCGTAAATTGACCTGGCATTCACCTGACAATAAAACAAAAAATGAAATTGACTTTATTCTATGCAACTGCAAACAGTATATATCGAATATTGACATTTTAAGTAATATAACATTTCGTACAGATCACAGATTAGTAAGAGACACATTAATTAATCTAGACAAGCACAATAATATAACTAGAAAGATATATAATAACCACAAGACATTGTTCAAAAATCTCGCAACGAATGATGAATATCTTGGAAATATAGAAAGACATATACATTATCTAAAACCGAATACATATCAATCAGTTCAAGAATTATACGATGACATTGAAAATTTAATATTAACATCATTAAACAAATGCAATGGACACAATAAAAATACAACAAAAAATTGTATATTATCTGATATTACTAAAGAAATGCTAAATGAAAGACATGAACTACTAAAAAAGAAACCAAAGAGTTCAAGTGACAGACAAATATTGAAAGATATTTACAAGAAAATCCACAAACTTATTAGAAAGGACTACAACGATCACAAGATAAAACTAATAAAATCTAACATAGTAAATAAAAGGAGCACAAAAGGAGCATTTAAACAAATTAATAGAGCCAAAAACTGGATAACACAATTGAAGGGAAAAAACAGCATGACAACAAACAGGGACTATATCATGGAAATAGCTACAATTTTTTATCAAGACCTATTTAATATCCCAAAAAAACATACAACAAAATACTAAAAATGAAACAGATAATCAGCAAATTAGGGCCACATCAAACGAGGATACACCTTTATTTAGCAGAGAAAATATAAAACGAGGAATAAATAAACTAAGCAATGAAAAAAGCACAGGATCTGACAATATACCCAGTGAAGCTATAAAAACAGCAAATATGATATTAGCTGATCCAATCACAGACCTATTTAATCTCATCTGCATAAAAGAGAAAGTCAGCAAACAATGGAAAATATCTAAAATAATTTTACTATATAAAAAGGGAGACCCAAAAGAGATTAAAAACTACCGACCTATAAGTCTAATAGCTAGTACCTACAAACTGTTTGCATCATGCCTACTGGAAAAAATTTAAAAGCCATTGGACAATTATCAGTCAGTTGAACACGCAGGGTTTAGAGCAGGGTTCTGCACAACAGATCATCTTTATACCATGACGCTAATAATAGAAAAATATAATGAGTTTAACTATAAGAAAGCATTCGATACGATTACACACGAGTCAATATGGGATTCACTGAGAGAACATAATATAGATCAGACCTACATTAATATAATTAAATCAATTTACAAAGATTGCACAAGTAATATACTGCTAGAAAAGACAGGCCCTGATATACAGCTATACAGAGGTGTAAGACAAGGAGACCCCCTATCACCCAAACTCTTTAATGCAGTACTGGAAGGAGTATTTAGAAAACTAAACTGGGAAGACAAAGGAATAAACGTAAATGGAAAATTCCTCAATCATTTAAGATTTGCCGATGACATTATCCTGCTAGCAGAAGACTCCAACCGAATTTGCGACATGATAACAAGCCTACACAATGAGAGCTTAAATATCGGACTAGAAATGAACTTCGACAAAACAAAAATTATGACAAACGCAAATCCAGACATAATAAAGATAAAAGACATTGGAATATGTATCAAATTATATATATTTAGGGAAATTATTGACATTTAATAAAAACAATAACATTATAGAAATAGACAGGCGAAAAACATTAGCATGGAATAAATTTTGGACATATAAAGACATATTTAAAAGCAAATTACCTCTACACCTAAAGAAAATAGTGATGGATACCTGTATACTGCCTACACTGACTTACGGATGTCAAACATGGACACTGACAAAGAAAGTGACACAAAAGATTGAAACATGTCAAAGAGCGATGGAAAGAAGCATTTTATCAATTAGATTAATAAATAGAGTACCAAACAAAGAAATAAGAAATATAATAAAGAAAACGAAAATAAATGATGCTTTAATTCACGCAAAAAAGATGAAGTGGAAGTGGGCTGGACACATAACCAGAATGGAAGACGGACGATGGACAAAAGTAATAACAGAGTGGAAGGGACCAGAAGGAAAGAAAAGAAAAAACGGGAGACCCTCAACAAGGTGGGGGGATGATGTAAAAGAGGTTGCAGGAGAAAATTGGAAGGAACTAGCAAAGAACAGAAGCAAATGGAAAGAAATGGAGGAGGCGTATACCCTAAAAGGGACTTTATAATTGTATATGTTTTATAAATTGTTGTGTGTTTGTAAATGTTAGTAATTATAAGGAATAAAATGGCTTAAATAAAAAATTGTTGGTAAGGCACATGATTTGCGCAGAGACCTCTTGAACCCATTGATGATTGCAGTCATTGCCTTGCAGTGTCTTAAACTACCAGTTGATTCTTGGTCATTTATATTACTTAACATTGTGCTCGGGAAGTGGTCCCCCGAACTTAAGCTGCACTTTGAACATAGGTATGGTGGTAATAGCATTGACTACCTACCATTGTTCTCTGATTTATTGACCTTTTTGGATGAAGAGAGCCGAATAGTAGATAACTCTACCAGTGCAGGGCGGCCAAGTTTTGTTAACCATCAGATGGTCCGGCCCCCTGTTCAACCACCTGATCAAACTGGCCAGCGTCCCAGGAATCGGTTTGCTGTGGCCGCTGTTGAAACACAGAACTATTTGTATTGTAGGGACCCTGGACATTTGGTGCCGCATTGCCCACATTTTGACATTGCATGGCCCGACAAAGGCAATGGTATTATGTGTGCTTGGGCAAGCACCACCAAAGGGATTGCCGTGAATCGCGGCCATGTTAGCAGTGCAGTGGCCGCCATCATCTTGTTTTGTGTGCCAACTTAAACATGGGAGGCCGCCAACCTGTTTATCATGAACCCCAGGGTGCTAGGGAGGTACGATGGCCGAGGTTTCCTGATTCCTCACGTACTGAGGACCGGCGCCCCTCGCCCCCCCCCCCCCTTGTTCGGAGTTCACCCTCCCCCCTATGTTAAGAGTTCAGCAATATTCACCAGTGTCCGGTTTATGAGGAATAAGTATTCACTGCCCGCTCACCAGCCGCCACCCACCCAGAGACTGAAATTTTACCTACAGCCTCTGTTTGTGTTTGTGGCCCAAAAAGCAACTATTTGGTTGTTCGTGCCCTTTTAGATTCGGGTGCCCAGGGTTGTATTGTTTCGGCTTGGTTAGCGAGTGGCCTATGCCTAGGTTTGATTCCTCACCGGGATTCTGTTAGGGGAGTTGGTAATGTCAAAATTGAGAACTTTTGGTAACACCACTTTTACTTTCTCCCCGTTCTCGGTTTCATGTCTAAGCATCACTGCTTCGGCAATAGTTTTAAAAAATATATTGGTCAACACCCCCAGGTAAAGTAGTCCCCAGCTGTGGTGACCCTGACAAGGGATTTGTGTTTGGCTGACCCTAACTTCAACATTCCGGGACCATTTGATTTGTTGCTTGGTCGGATGTTTTGGGAATGTTGCTCCTAGTTTTTTTTTTTTTTTTTTTTTTTTTAATGGGCCCAGCCCATGTTCTTCCTCCATCTGTTGTATGTTGACATTTGACTTTCTCTTTCTGAGGCGGTTCATAGATTTTGGGAAGTGGAGGAGCCTCCGGCTGCTACAAAGGTCAATCCTGTTAATCATGAATGTGAATTGTTCTTCCAGAATAATACTGGTCGTTTAGCTCCTGAGTCGTCCTGGCCACGTGGCCAGCCTTTGTTGACTGATCCACTAGCAGGTCTCCGCGTATTTGCGATGGTTAGGACCGTAGAGTTGGATCCTGAATTTCTATTGAATAAATTTAGCTCCCTGGATAAATTGTTGGGTGTTACTGCGTGGATTAAACGCTTTATTTTTAATTGTCGACACCCTCGGGAGAAACGCCAGTCGCTAGTCCTCATACCATGTGCAAACGACCTCGAGGCTTTGACTTCAGGTCATTTTTTGACAGGGCAGCCGCTTGTCGCCTTGCCTAAATACTCCTTTAGAGATTCACAACTCTGAACTGTGAACAGTGTACTCGATTGTCGAGATTTGAATTGATCCAGCAGATGACTCAGCATTTCTGGCATCGCTGGTCGAATACCTTCACATATTGCAGCAACGCGTGAAGTGGACTGATAAGACGGATCCTCCAAAGATAGGAGACCTGGCCCTGGTTAAGGATTCTAACCGTGCCCCATTCTCCAATGCAATGGGGACATCCATTGCATTGGAGAATGGGGCACATTCTTAACTTGGTTCCAGGAGCGGATGGAGTGCCTCGTTTTGCTGAGGTTATGGTTGGAGATTCCGTTTTGAAGAGAGCGGTGGCAACACTCTCCCGTTTGCCCATTGTGTAGCGTATAGATTCCTTCTATCCGGGGCGGGGGAATGTTCGATTTTGAAAATACTCTATGGACGCTAATCTGTGGTCATGACTTTTGACAGTAGTTTGAGAGAAAAATTATAAAATGGTTAATTTATTTTTGATTCTAATATGATTTGTAAATAGAGGTTTTTGTGCGGCCTTCTAGACTATTAGATATACCATTAAAATATGTAGTGTTTTTTTAGCCATATATTAATTATCACAGCTGTCGCGTTGTGTTTATTTTATTTTTCCAACGTCGTATTTACGTGGCTGTTAGTGGTTTTGGTTCAAGATCAAAGATATTGCATTCCTTGGGTACCCAGGGATCTCGACGCTGAAGCTAACCACCAAGCCATTCGGTAAGTTTAGTTTTTAACCTTTATAAGCGGTGCGTAACGCACCCGTGTGAGAAGCCTGGACGAGTTTTGTTTTCCGGGTTCTCGCACAGTGGCTGAGCCATATTTTTGTGAAAACGGTATTAAAACATCGGCAGAAGTTTATCAAGATACTATTCTAGAGAAGGTTAGTAAGCCCCTTAACAACGCCATGTTCAATAACCAAGTATGGTCCTTCCAGCAAGACTCGGCGCCGGGTCATAAAGCTCGGTCCACGCAGTCTTGGTCGGTCGGACTTCATCAGAGCTGAAGACTGGCCATCGCCTAGTACCGATCTTAATCCGCTGGATTATGATTTATGGACAGTTTTAGAGAGTGCGGCTTGCTCTAAAATTGCCATGCCATGCTTGCCATGATAATTTTAAGTCCCTAAAACAATCCATAAGATTGGCAGTGAAGAATTATCCCATGGAAAGAGTGCGTGCTTCTATTGATAACTGGCCTCAACGTTTAAAGGACTATATTGCAGGCAATGGAGACCACTTCGAATAGGCTTTTTATATTTTAAATTGTTTTATATTTATGTATCACACTGTAAAAGTAATAAATGTTATTTGCAATAGAAAATAAAAAGTTTTTCTTTGTTACAATATTTATGGTAAGACAAGGTATATACTGGGTGTTTTTTTAACAATGATAATATTTTTTTGATGCCTCCAGTATCACTTTTAGAACCCATTTTTTAAATAAAAAAAGTAGATAAGTAGGTTTTTCCTCAAAAAAAAGTCCTTAAAATAAATTATTATATGAACAAACGTCTGTATGCTTAAATTTACTCCTACAAATACATAACAAGTCTTCGTATCCAACAAGTAGAACACAATTAGACAAGTGATAGGCTTTAATTCATGAGTTTAGTATAAAAGTTAACGTGATTGGTAGATCTTCTCTGTACTTTAAGTTTTTTGTATTTATGTTTTTGTATAGGCCACACTAAAAGGAAAAATACGTGTTTCATTATTTTCATCATATAACGCAATATAAAAAAATTATCACCGTAACAAAAAACATCCAGTATATATTATTTGCAATACCTAATATAAGTTACCGAAAAACTTGCAATTGTTGCAGCAACATTGATTTTGCTCGACTTGCAACTTGAGGGTTTCCTGTCTTGATTGCACAAGCGGGATATAAGCTTTGTACACCTGGTTACAATGGGAATATCAACTTGTGCCGCAGACTTGTACCAATTTACATTTGAAAGTCCGAGTTAGTCCAAATCACGAAGTTTTAGTTTTGGTTTGTTGATTTGTTGCAACTTTTGGTTTTGCTTGTGGAATTAGGTAAATAACATTTATTAAAATATATATATATATATATATATATATATATATATATGAGTGATATAATATACTTTTAAGAAAAGAATAGCGGCCCCAGCCTAGTAGTTAAGTCACTGCGCAACTGATAACAAGGTTAAGCAGATGACAACAAGGCTGGCCTGGGATTGGTGACCGCTTTATACAACGAGGCTATTTCAAACACCGCAACAAGCTCGCCACTTGTTAGGTGTTGCCCCCGAATACCATCGAAATGAGGATGGGTTAATCCCTCCGCTGTGTACCCTGAGGCCGTTTAAACCGTTCTCGGGAGCCAAATAGGCACCCGTGATGGTATTTATTTAATTTATTATGATATACCTTTTTACCTTTAACGCTAACAACTTATTAGACACATTTCCCTAGCTTCAGTAGGTCAATCATGAGCTATTGCTAACTGTAGTTACCTATAGCGCTAGTGAAAATAGTTAAGACTCTATCAACAAGACAGTTTATAGTGGTTTGGATATTTTTTTTAAATAAAATTAAAAAAAAAAAATCCAAACTATCGGTTGTTGCCTAACAACATAGCAATAATTCATGGTAGAGCTGTTGCATATTCACATTTATGTGCCAATGCCATAATATTTAAAAAAATAAACAGTTGTCTATTAGAGTTCCAATGGTGTTTTATTTCTCTTTATTTTAATCATAAAACAAGAACAAGCTCTTATAAAATAAAATCATTTATTCTTTTAATTTTATTTAATAGAGTAGGTAAACATTCTGACAGTCAATAGTAGTAGAAGTACGGCCGGGAAAAAGAATCCTAGTAGTTCTTATCTCGTACTGAAAACTTGCCCTGAGTTTTTGATTATTAATTTGCCCTACATTTTATTATTTTATTCCTAATACGCTTTCGACATTACTTATACACTGAAATGGTCTCCATATTATATAATCTATTTCATGTACTAAACATTTAAGTTCTAATGTACACATCTACGTGAAATTTAGTATTTTAAAAAAAGTTTTGAGTTTGCGCTGCCTTTTTAAACGCAATAAGTTTAGAGGTTTTTTTTTTTGTATTTTAAAAGGTTTTTTTTTCAAGATTTTACTTATTTGTTCGTAATGTTATATATTTTCATTTTTATACTATATTTTTTTTAATTAAATAATTTTAAATGATATTCAAGATTTACAAATTATAAGAACCTATAATAATAAGTCATAATCATACACTCAATTTAAGTTAACAAATTATCTTTAACTTGAGCCACAAAGTCATTTAATTTAGTATTCCAAATCTCATCTGTGTAAGTCGTAAAAAAAGAATAAAGATAACTTGGAGAAGAATTCAAGGAAAACAGTGATGAAATTCAACCCATAAAATGAATAGACTTGCAAGTTTATGATCTCGTAAAGCCTTGGGGGCAACCCTAAGACCAAAAGAACAACTCATTCGATACTAAATTGAAATTTTGAGTAGCATCTGTGTTTTACATGATGCTTCATGGCTTATGAAGTGAGGATTATCGGCGTTTATTAGGATAGGGTTAAATTCACAGATAACTTAAATGCTTTAAAAATGATATACAGAAGCAAAAAACGTCAGGTGACTTAGTCGAATGGAGTTGATCAATGCATTGATGTTTAACAGCATTGATCAATTCCACTATGCTAGCTAAATGATGCAGTTACGCTATGGGCGACGATAAAGACAAATTCGCATTACGAGCCCACTTTTGCCTTACGAGGCTACTAAAGTGGAGTCGTAATCACGTCAAATCAACTGCCCGTTTCGTAACTAAACCTTAAATGAAGACTACCACCTCGACAGTACCTAAATAGATACAATAGTCCCCTGAAAACAGGTGAACCCACAGACTAAATGCGTCTGTATGGGCGGTGTATGTATTATATCAAGAACTGCAAGTGCACTATTTTCTTTAAAATAAACCAATGTTTAAGTAACATAGTATTGAATCGGAAGCCTTATCAAGTAACCACAACAGAATATGTGATAAAGCAAATCCTTGAAAGTTATTTAAATGAAGGGGGTATGGAGTTAGGAATAAATGCATACTGAATTTGTTTACGTAGCCGAAACCAGCATCAAGACCGCATACTTCTCTATTTAAATTTGGTCCTGCTATCTCCATATTATTGGTCTGGGTCTCGATATCTGATTCCTTTTTTAAACGCTTCTCATATCTGTCTGTCATTGGTTGAAAATTTAAATGAAGGTTTTTTTTTACTGACATATACAGATCGCCTTGAGAAGTATTCTCTGTCTCCAACGGTGGCGTGGCTGCGCTAGTCCTAAAATACGCACGTTTAATGAGATTCATAAATGTATACTGTAATTCTGTTTGAGGGTAGGCAGAGATTACTTGACATTTTCTTTATATATAAATAAATAAAAGAGAAATAAACAAATCGGCCGGATTTGCCGCTGAAGCCTATGCCATAAAAAAAATTAACAAATACACTCAAATTTCAAATTCCTATTTTTTTTTGTCCCATTCATTGTCGAGACAATGGGTACTTGGTCTAAGTCCGCAAAATCCTTTATATTGTCTTTAGGTAAAAAGCTTAAACAGGTAACAGGGGATCCGCGTTCAGGTTTTCTTTTAGGCCATAGAATATCAATGGCCATACAACGCGGAAATGCAGTTAGTGCTATGGGCACATTTTCTGATCCCTCGTCACCTCCTTAAATGTAATCATAACCCTTTAATTCGCAATGTTTAATATACTCAACATTCAAAAGAAAAAAATATTCCCGCCATTATGTGACTGATCGCGCGATATTTGTCACGCTCGACGATAGCTTATGTTTCCCGCGTGAAATTGAACGAATTTTGGCGTCGTGGTGCACTTAATTTGTCAGTTACGACAAAATGGCGTCGAGACAGAAAGCAACGACCGGACGAAAGGTAAGTAATTTATTATTTAAAATACTTGTTACATGTTTTGATGTTATAAATCATAATTTTTCATTTATTTAATGTTCAATCTATATATTTGCATGGATAACTAATTAATTGTATATTCATCTTTTAAACTAAGTACATATAAAATCATATGTTGAAAATACTCAACATTGCGAAATACCCAATGAAGTACTAGTTATAACCAATGTTGAGTATTCTCAACATTGAGATTTAGACAATAAACCTTATAAGTAATTCTATGTTGAGTATTTTTAACTCTGTCCCGCTTTGCACGGAGTTTATAATTAATGTTTTATTTTAAACTTAGTTCAATAATGTTTTATTTATTTTTATTTATTCTTTTTTTTTTGTTTGCATGTGGTAATACAATGTTTGCACATTTTTTTCTTTTGATTGCTTCAGAAACCTAAACAGCTTTGGACTCGAACAGACAAAATCATGGCCCTAGTCCCACATCCTAAAGCTATTTCTGATGATGGTAGCACGTCTGAAGATGATAATATTGACACTAACCTTTCGCATGCACATTTTTATAATTACGAATCAGATTATACTTCCGACGCACCCTCCTTACCCACACCACTTAAGAATTTAGATATATTTGGTAGTTCAGATGAAGAAGCTATATTTCCACCTTCAAACAGCGGCGTAATATTTGATGACAATAATGTCGCAACAACGTCGCCTATAACTGTAATGCTTCCTATCGAAAAACCCCCATTTTCTGCTGCTGCATACAACTCTCCACAAGTGCCTTCCATTCTGACATTACCGCAACAGCCTTCTCCGTTACTTACCCTATCTCCTGCTTTATCCCCTTCAACAAGTTCGTCTGCACAGCAAACCCGACTAAAAAGAAAAGCTCAAATAATATCAACGCCTGCATTGAAAAAGTCACGAAAGTATACGAGAAAACCATTGAGTTTCAAATGGAAAACAAATAAATTTCAGCACGTAGCGTTTCTTGAACCAGTACAGTTTAATCAAATTTCTTCAAACTCAAAATTACCTATCGAATACTTTTTAATTTTTTTTTCGGAAGATATTCTGAATATGATCCTGGAGCAGACCAATTTGTATTCAGTCCAAAATAATGTCCTCAAAAGCATTAATATTTCTAAAGAAGATTTACAGGACTTTTTAGCAATAACATTAATGATGGGTATCGTACGAATGCCTTCTTATAGAGATTACTGGTCTCATCATTTGCGATACAAACAAATAGCTGATGTTATGAGTTTAAAAAAATATGAGCAAATACGTAGATATTTGCATTTTGTAGATAATGCCGACCTTAATGATGATCGCTTTTTTAAAATACGTCCTCTTTTAGAGATGTTACGGAAAAATTGTTTACGAATTGAAGAAGAGGAGCGGTACAGCATTGACGAAATGATGATACCATATAAAGGAACAAGGGCTGGGTCACGACGTCAATATTTACCAAAGAAACCCAAAAAGTGGGGGTTTAAAATGTTTGTGCGCGCAGGTGTATCTGGATTAGTTTACGATTTTCTTCCCTATGGAGGAGAAGACACTTTCAGGAACTATACATTTTCTGAATATGAAGAGAGTCTCGGTCTTGGTGCTAAAGTGGTATTAGCACTTTGTAAAACAATTCAAAACAAACCATCCGTAGTTTATTTTGACAATTTTTTCTCATCATTAGAGTTAATTCATCTTTTGCGTAACACTCATGGAATTTTAAGCTTGGGTACGATAAGAAGCAATAGATTGAAGGGATGTCAAAATGATCTACCAACTGATAAGCAATTATCGAAGAAAGGCAGGGGATCGAGCAAGCAAATTGTGTGTAATACAATTAAAATAACGATCGTGAAATGGTTTGACAATAAATCTGTACTTCTAGCCAGCTCTTTTGTAGACTCTTACCCAATGGATATTGTTAAGAGATATTCCAAGGTGACTAAAACTAAGGAAAACATCAGTTGTCCTCAGATAGTAAAGCAGTACAATATGCACATGGGTGGGGTTGACCTTGCAGATATGCTGGTATCCTTAATCGTACTAATTTTAAAACAAAACGATGGTATATGGCTTTGTTCTCACAAGTTCTTGACATAAGTGTTAACAATGCCTGGCTATTGTATAAAAGATACAGTCAGATTTGATAACACAGGACACTTGCCTCTATTTGTTTCCTATGGAAGGTGCAAGTATTGCAAAACTGGTTACACAAATATGGAATGCAGCAAATGTAAATTAAGACTGTGCCTTGTATCAAAAAGAAATTGCTTTCTTAATTATCATGTGAATAAATAAATATTTCTGGGAAAAAATGTTTTTTTTCTTTAAATAATAAAGTCCATAACCTGGATAATGTTAAAAATATTCAACATCTTATCCTAATCTTATATCATTAACTAATGGACAATGTTGAGTATTTTCAACATATATTTTCTACAAATATACATATGTTATATTTTTTTAAATATTTTTCCAATGATAAATGGATCATAATTTAGTCAACTAATAAGTTAGAAATGGGAAAAATAACTTTTATTATGTTTGCGCGTTAAAGGGAATACTTAGTCGATTTTAATAGTTACATGATTTTGTTTACCTACCTCTATTTTATTAGTTATAATAATAAAAGAGTACGAGAACTCGTTTCTGAAGGGTCCTTATATTGTTTTTATTTATTTTTAGGTTTGTAACCTTTAATTTTTCCGTAGTTATATACCTAATTTTAATTTGGTTCAATATAACAAATTATTTTTTATAATAAATATTTTATAAACAAGGTTGTGGTTTTATATAAATATTCCACATTATTAAAATATAACTTTTTTTTTGGTATACCCATTAAGTGAGGATCAACATGACCATTTCAAATTGAATCAGTTAAAACCTGAGTTTTACATATTATATAGGCTGGTCTCTTTATTTATAAAACTCTGTACATACTGATTTTTTAGAGATATTCGAACTTTATTCATAAACGCGCTATTATCGTCAACTGCTGTCTTCTGCGTAACTTTAACCTTTTACACAGCAACGAAATCTCTCAAAAGGAATATTTTTTCCCCGTAGTTGCAATATAGCTTAAATAGTCTTCCTCGATAAATTGGCTATCCAACACTAGAATAATTTTTCAATTCGAACCAGTAGTTCCTGAGATTAGCGCGTTCACCCAAACAAACAAACCCTTCAGCTTTATATATATATATATATTTAAATATACATAGTTATATAAGTATTAGTTTTCTTGATATAGACCCCTAGTCACCACACTAGGATTCCCTGTATTGTGGTGACTAGTCTTATTCTAGTTTCAAGTCAACGGCCTACAAATTAACAATTTAATATTTAGGTATATATTACAGTTTCGATATTAGAACAACTTAATATGAAATAAGATAATAAATAACACAAATCAAACGAAAATGAACACAAAATAAGCTACAACAAAAAGTATTCGTAAATACCATTAATCTATGGTAAATACCCACAGTCTATAGAAAATACAAAGTAAAGTTTTAGTATATAAAAAGTTCAATAAAAAAGTGAACCAAAAAATTATTAATAAGGAAACAAATAAAAAAAATAAAAAAAAATGATATATGTTTATATACCATAATAACTAAAATAAAACATAAATTAGGTATATAATAACAGTATAGATTACACCTAGCCTCAGTTAGTGGCGTAATCTGCTAATATAAGGGGTAGCTAAAGTAAATATATATAATTTTGTGGACAGCTTAGACTGCTAGAGATCCCCAGCGAGCAAAGCTAAGACGTCTGACATCGGAGGCTAATCCTCTGCTCCGAAATTCAGTAAGCTAAGTGCCAATAGACTTAACATTTGACATATCTTCTTTAAAGCTTAATTTTAATAAAATAATTTCGATAATTTATGAGATAGCATCACAAACATGCGTTATGTAAATAAATTGACCGACCGGTCTCATTACCACTGCCCATATAGATGAAAAAACCGTCAAGTGATTCAAGTCGATTTTTTATGAGGTGGTAGTTTCCTTTCAGGATGCGGTTACGAAATGGGTAATTGAACTGACAATAAGGCAAAGTCAAAAGTCAAAATCATTTATTTCATGTAAATCTTAACAGATATTTATGAATTATGTACTCGCAATGCAATTCGCCTTTGTCGCCGCCCATTTCGTAATCGCATCATTTAGCCGGCATAATGAGAGCTATCTATATTATTTACTAGCGACCCGCCCCGGCTTCGCACGGGTGCAATGCTGATACTAAATACACTACAGAAAAACTGTGAACGTTGTATATAAAAACATAGCGGCCCGCTACGGCTTCGCACGCTATTTATAGGCACGCTCTTGCCGGGCGGCCGGCCGGTACCGCCGCAAACGCTACGTCCCGCAATTTTTAAATCTGTAATATCTTCGAAAATATTCACTTAAATCATACGGCCATATAGATCTATATTAAATGAACAATGTATTTAATTGGTTAAGGATTAATGCTGTATTGGTTAAAATCGCTTCGAAAATTAGCCATTATATGTCGTAAAAAGTAAATGACAAAAAAAAGTTATTGTGGGTTATCCATAAGAGATAGACATATACCATCACGGACTTTTCTGTAGACCTTTTCAATGTGTACAATACTTAGTACATTATTTTGATAAAACTCGTAGGGTTCAGCCTGCGTTTGCAATGTAAGCGGAAAAAATGTAATTATTTACGACATCACATTAGAAACCTCAAAAATAACAGTACATCTCCACTATTTAATGGATGTTATTATACATATAAACCTTCCTCTTGAATCACTCTATCATATATTTAAAAAAACCGCATCATAATCCGTTGCGTAGTTTCAAAGATTTAAGCATACAAAGGGACATAGGGACAGAGAAAGCGACTTTGTTTTATACTATGTAGTGAAGAACAATTATTGATTGACGCCGTTCATGGACTTTGTAGTTCGCCGCCGGGCAGATACAAAATTACATGCCGTGCTCCAATAAAAATAAAAATATAACACTCAATGTTTTTTTTTAAATTTCCATGAATGAATGAAAAATTCTTTATTGCACAAAAGCTTAACACTATTGTACATAGGCGAGTTTAATGCCTTAGGCATTATCTACCAGCAAACCTTTGGGAGATTGAGCAAAAAAACAGACAGAGTGCTATTTAAAACATTATATAATATAAAATACAAGGTATATAGATAAATTATTAGGTAATATAACAATACATACTGGTATTATAACATAAAACATAAATAAGTAGATAAATATACATACATAAATAAATAATTTCGCATACTTACAGTAAAAAAAAAAAAGAAATGTTAACAGTTTTGATTATTAAGGAGAAAAAAGTGAAGATGGGTAAAGCTGTAGTAACTTTTGTTCGTATTGACAGGGGAAGATTGTTCCAGAGTGATGCTGCGGTTACTGTAAAAGAATTTGAATATCTGGTTGAAGAATGCATAGGAATAGTAAGAAGGTTATTTCCATCTGCTTTTAAATCCGTTAAGCTTTTGGTCGCTACTTTTTGTTTTATATACTCATTTTGATATTCAGCACTTGGTTTGCTTATTTAACAACTGAGTGGTTTAAACAAACTGTCGTACACGGCGTTCTATTAACAAAAAAAAAAATTTTTTCATCTCCAAAATTTTATGAGTGAAAATTTTTAATCAGTAAATTCTAAGATATGCGTTGTGATATAGTTATTAGAGCAAAACTTTTTAGCCTAGGTTAAATATTTGTTTCGTTTCGCCTTAAATTATTAACAATAATTTACTGAAATACTCTCAGTGTTTCGTATTATTTAAAACAACTTTTTAAAATATTACCCGGCCACACGTACATTTAGATTTGCTCCAAAAGACAGGTAATTCCTTGAGTGTCAACTGATCAAACATTCGGCTACAAGATAGACTGAAAACCTGCGAAAATTTTGAGGCAGGAAACAGGGATGAGCGTGTTTCTATAGCGTAAGTAAATATTATTAACTGCTTAAAAATAAGAACACGGTTTATCGAAAATGACTCGTGTAACCTCAGAAAATATAATAATCTCCATTGATTTCTTATGGAGGTGGTTACTTGATTCTTCTTGGTTACGGTTACGAAACGGGCGGAATTGATGATAAGGCAACGAGGATATTAAAATACTTAGACTCGTGTAAATTCTTCTCTGTCGTGTTCTATTTCGTATTCCGACTTTGTATCTACCTGGTGATACGCAGATTTACAATCGGTTGATCAACCTTGTTGTTTAACGTTTGACGAAATATTATTAAGTATATTTGTACAATAAATTTAGCGATGGTATATTCTCATGTGTCGGTATTATCAATGACGTTCTAAGTCGATGGATGACTATAAGTAACCAATTCTGATCAATTATAGTAACTATATTAATTATTTGCCTCTCTTTTTTCCTTGTATTTACCCGATGCTAAACAGATCTACAAAGTCCATGAATGGGGTCAATCAATAGATTGTTGTTTAACCAATATCGCTCCCACTATGCCGGCTAAATGATGCGGTTGCGAAATGGCCGGCGACATGGACGTATTTGCATTACGAGTCTATTTTAATATCCTCGCTGCTTTATGGTCAAATCAATTTCCCGTTTCGTAACCGTACAGTGAAAGGAGAGTCGATAAGAAATCGGACGCAGTAGTCGATATAAAACCGGTGAATCCACAAACTAAAATCGAAACATGACTAGGTCACTTGAAGGTTTTGCATCTGTATGGGCGAGTCCGGTCGGTCGACTTAGCGTAGTTATTAAGGCCTATCTGCCACTTAAAATTATATACCTATACATATATACCTACCTACTTTAATGACTGTATGCCATGATGTGATGATAAGTGCACAGTTTTACATTAGACAAACTCCACCTACATTAGTGTGAATATAACACAGCAAAATAGTACGTGAAGACAAGTTTCGTGACAATTTATTACCTACCAGTTCACACTAAGCAATTAGAGCGTGAAACTTTAACTTCACAATAGATCTATACAAACCGTACGTACCTATAAGACAGCTTCCGAATTGTACGACCGTCTCTGTCTTAGGACACAATTGCAATTTACTAAATGGGCGTATAGATTAGGTCTGCTCTATAGATACTATTCAATGAGGTTGTACACGCTGAAGTCAGTGTAAACGTTTTCAGTAAAACTGCTTTCCCTTAGTAGTTTGTCAATTACGGTTTTTAATTTATATATGTATATGTATCATCACGGGTGCCATAGGGCGCCCGAGACCGCCTAGACGGCCCCAGGGTACCCAGCGGAGGGGTTTTAATCCCACCTCGTCGTAGCCGATGGTATGAGTCTACACCGAACAAGTGGCTAGCTCGTTGCGATGTTTTGAATAGACTCAATATAAACAGTTTCACAAGTTGGTATTGGGACCGACAGCTTAACGTGCTCTCCGAGGCACTATAGTGGTGTTGTCAAACAAATGTACATAAATTTTTAAATTAAAAAACTCATTGGTACACACCGGGATTTGAACCAGGGACCTAAGTGTTTTTAAGTCCAAGGTCTAACCAACTAGGCCACCACGTACATAATTTACGTAATTTATATACTTAATTATAAAAATGGTTCCAGCTAAAATACTTTCCAGCTGATGAACTGATGACATTTTTAAAGTAAATGTATATACGCACCGGACTTCGGATATACCTAACGTTAAATCCGAAGATCATTTTCGATTTTCACTCATTAGAAAACAGGTTTTTATTGTAGTACGGCTTGTGACTTTGTATCTACACTTGGTGGTGAGCAGGCCTATAAAAATAGACATATTATTATAATCTACCACAAGACTTGAGCTATCAAATATATATATTTTTCAATTTCAAGTGGTAGTTCTTGACATTAGGGCGCACAAACAAACTCTTCAGCTTTATTGTATTATTAGTAAAGTAATACATAACTATAAAAAATAATACGTGATATCTAAAGCGAGCATTTTCCTCAGTCAGTTAATTAAACTCAATCCCCAGTACCTAACATAAGTCTAACATACATAACATGTCTTTAACATACTTTAAGTTACCTTCTATGGCCCTGCGTTGCCACTCTATATTGAATTTATCTCAATATTATAGAGCATAGAGATATAAAGACTGTTCTGGTTAGTTTCTTTCTTATTTATCGTCGCGGCCGTTGTACGTGATTAACGAACTAAATGTTGGCACAATTAGGCACGCCGGGGATTTCGTCTTCAAGACTGGACCAGTTAAAATTTCCTTAATGGCTGTTTACTCAGTACCTCCAATAAAATGGATTATGTTTCAAGAGGCTTTGATTCCCGCCTTTCTTTGTTTAATCTCGTTAGGGCGGGAAACAAGAAATTTAACTTTTCAGGGTTCAGTGACATAGGAAATGGATAAAACAATCATAATATAATCGTAAGATCTTAATAAATAGTAGTAGAATAGATCTTAAATACGCTCCCCAACGTAACTAGTATTAATTCCACAGTGAAGTTAGGTGGTACTGATCTGGAATTTGTTGACTCCACTGTGTTTTTAGGGATCACAGTCGATTCCAAACTACAGTGGAAAGCTCATATAAATACTCTATCCAATAGATTGAGCTCTGCTGCATATGCAGTCAGAAAAATCAGACAATTAACTGATGTTGCAACAGCCAGACTAGTGTACTTCGCCTATTTTCACAGTATAATGACGTATGGTCTTATAATGTGGGGATCCGCGGCAGATTTTGATACTATATTTATTTTACAAAAGAGGGCTATTCGGGCAATATATGGCATGAAAGCTCGTGATTCTCTCCGGGAAACATTTCCTATGATTGATGTATTGACACTACCATCTCAGTATATTTATGAGAATTTATTGTACGTCAAGAAAAACTTAAGTATGTTTAGTAAAAATTGCGACAGGCATAATTTAAACTTAAGAAATATAGATAAAATTGATATTCCAAAGTTTAGACTGCAAAAAACTAATAAATGTTTTGTCATTAACAGTATAAGGTTATTTAATAAATTACCTAAAAGTATTATAGATTTAAGTGAAATAAAGTTTAAAAATTGTATAAAACAAACATTAATCCATAGGGCTTACTATAGAGTTAATGACTATATTAATGATAAAGATGTCTGGACCCGTTCTGATCTGCAATTGAGGTCTCACAACTAGTATTGCCTTTTCAATTGTAGTTTTAAATTGTACTAGTACCCTAGTAAGGTATGTTAAATCTGATATTGTAATAATTTATTATTATTATTACTTAATTTATTTTTTATTATATTTAACTTTTTATCTTTGGATAAGGTATATCTTATGATTACTTATTTATATTTACGTTATACAGGTACTCTGTTATTATATATTATTATTTAGTAAATTGCCTGTACTATTTAGTATTTTCAGGTCTGTACATTGGTACAGTAACCAATTGCTATACTGTTAAATAATCTGCCATAGGGTGTTTTGTGCACGCTTTTAGTAGGATTAGAGCATTTTAAGTATGCTACCATATGCTGTTTGCATATCGGTAACTCAATGGCTGTGTTCCTCTGTTAGTGTGTGTGAAGCACCAGAGTTTTTTACTTGCTGGTACCTTTTTCTCCGGGGTGTCTCCGGGGGGATCGACTTTACAACTAGTGTTTACGCCCTTGAAGATACCGATCCATATATGTTAATGCGATTGATGGTCATTCAAAAATATATACAGCCAATATAATGACAATAATATAATATAAGAACTAATATTTAAGGCGTGGATACGGTTGGTGAGGTTGGTCGCCTCGGTGGCACTCTTGTATGGCGGATGATAATCGGATGGTCAATGGAATCCGCTAACCACCTAGTCTTACACTAGTTGGTTATGTAGCGTGCGATCGGTTGGTTGTTTTTTTTTTTCTTTTTTAATATTTTTATTTTATGACACCTTTTATTAATTAATATATATATAGCAGCCTAACCAAGCGCACTCTAGACCTTATTGTTAAAACTTTTTTTTTTTTTTTTACTATTCATAAATATCTGTAAAGATTTACATGAAATAAATAATATTTGATTTGATTTGATTTGATCTATACCCTAATTATTTTAATAAAAAAAGTTAATTTGAAGAAATAAAAACATATTTAACTGCAGTTGCAGTAATTAAATAAAACAGTTCACTAACCTCACACTACCGTTCTTTGTCGTTTACCGGTATGCAGGAGACTACTACATCGATTTCATATCAAGGTGGTAGTCTCTTTCAGGGTATGGTTACGAAACGGGCAGTTAATTTGATGGTAAGGCTAATTAAAATAGACTAGTAATGCAAATTCGTCTTTAACGCCACCAATTTCGTAACCGCATCATTCAACCGACATAATGAGATCAATCAGATTTTTTTTTCCTTAAGATTGAATAATTATAGAAAAGCTTTAAGATACTCTATGTTTTTGTAACCCATTTCTGGTTTTGTTATTAAATATTTGCTTGATCTCCAGTTTCAGTACTCATTGATAATTTTTAGGGTATATATATCAATGTTTTGTATTTAATACCTATGCTATTTTTTAATATCTTGTTTATCGCTGTATTGTACCTAAATGAAATTAAAAAAAAAATACATGCCGTACTCCAGTAAAAAAATTAACAAATACATGCCGACTCGTATGTGATGATGTGACCTAGTCAATTGTTTAATACTGTGCGAGTGATAGAGACAAAAAATTAGCTGTAATCTCACTAAAGCCTTCCTCTTTCTTGTCTGCTTTAGTCTCTTATTGGTAAATCTATCATATATATTTTTATTTTTTAAGCGGCCCCAGCCTAGTGGTTAAGTCACTGCGCAACTGATAACAAGGTTAAGCAGATGACAACAAGACCGGCCTGGGATGGGTGACCGCTTTATACAACGAGGCTATTTCATCATAAACACCGCAACAAGCTCGCCACTTGTTAGGTGTTGCCTCCGAATACCATCGGCGAAATGAGGATGGGTTAATCCCTCCACTGGGACCCTGAGGCCGTTTAAACGGTTCTCGGGAGCCAAATTGGCACCCACGATGGTTTTTTTTTTTTTTTTTAATATTTTTATAACATGTAAATATATTTTCATCGTATTTTTTTACCTTTTTTATTTTCTATTAATAAATTTATCTTTCTCCTTATGATTACTGCCATTCTGTTTTATTCCAACTAAATATTTTAAATAAATAAATAATTATTTTAATGTTCGTTATTTATTATATTGTTCTTTATTATTGAAGTGAATGAAAGAATAAGGAGGGACGACCCAGAAAAATGTTCCTTGATCATTTGGGACATTCTCAAAAAAGCTGGGGTCCGTAGTGCCCATAACCGTAGAGCTTGTATGAGAGAGTGGTAGATGTGAAGGAAGCGAAAGAGTTATGCCAGGATCGTTGTAGGTGGCGCTCCCTGCCTATCCCCGTGGAAAAAGGGCGTGACAATTTTATTATTTATTATTATTATTGTTCTTTAATGTTAATAATATCTACAGAACCCCAAATCCGCGTAAAAAAATTGTGCTTGACCGGTAATTTTGGCTTCTGTTGTACCCATTTATCAGTCTTCCGTTAAACTTTGAATTGATTTCTTTGTTTTGTCCAAAGTTAAGTTACTAACTAGAAGTTGTAGGCGACCAAAGTATTTTAATATCTTCTGCGAATTTAAGTTTGTTTGAATTTAAAGTTAAAGATCTAAGATAGGCATTCAATTTCTTAACGAGAATATTTTTGTACGTTAATGTTTGTGGTGGCCGAGTTGGTTAGATCTTGGACTTAAAAACACTTAGGTCCCTGGTTCGAATCCCGTTGTGTACCAATGAGTTTTCAATTAAAAAATGTATGTACATTTGTTTGATTTTCCTATCTTGTCGTAAGCAATATTATTATGTGTATATATCCGTCTGTATATTATATATACTAGCGACCCGCCCCAGCTTTTCCTTCAGCTTCTTCTATTTTTTAAATCATTGGTATTTTATTTTATTTCATAATATAAAAAAAAATAACTATGGGTATCCACAGAAAATCAGCGTCGCCGTCGGTTTGACAATATCCGACTTACGGTGAGCGGAAACCTTATTGGTCTTTATTAATAATAAATAATTTAAATTTAAAACTATGTTTATTTATTTAAATTTAAAACTATGTTTATTTATTTAAATTTAAAACTATGTTTATTTATTTAAATTTAAAACTGTGTCAATCATATACATGGTGGGCGAGTTGGTTAAACCTTAGACTTAAAAACACTTAGGTCCCTGATTCAAACCTTGGTGGATGTGTATCAATGAGTTTTTGATCTAAAAAATTATGTATGTTTAACAACACCACTATTAAAAGGACCTCAGAGAGCACGCTAAGCTGTACGTCCCAGTTTCACTATACCAAATTTGTGAAACTGTTTATAGATGGGTTATTAAAACATAACGACGAGCTAGCCACTTGTTTCTTGTAGACTTTTACCATTGGCTATGACGAGGTGGGATTAAAAACCCCTCCGCTGGGTACCCTGTGGCCATCTCGTGCGTCGTAAGGCACCCGTAATGATTTATTTTATTTTATTTATGTTTATCTTAAAAGTTGTAAAATAGTACAGAATATTTTTTTTCTCTCTTTCTATATTTCGTTCAATATCAATGTGAAACTATGTCTGAGTTTTCAAAAGATCAAAGCAAAAGAACACTATGATGAGAATTCAAATGAATCCAGATTAGAACTCGGTGGCGGCATGTTTCACAAAGAATCCGGGACAATAGAGCACTGCGCTCTTGTCTCTACCAGACGACACTCTCGCCCCATAATGAATTGCTGGAAAAAAGAAACAAAAAAACAAGCTAGCATATAGAACACGGTGTTAGGGGATGTTATTACTACATACATACATATCATCACGGGTGCCTTACAGCGCCCGAAACCGCATAGACGGCCCCAGGGTACCCAGCGGAGGGGTTTTAATCCCACCTCGTCGTAGCCGATAGTATGAGTCTACATCGAACAAGTAGCTAGCTCGTCGCGATGTTTTGTATAGACTCAATAACCCATCTATAAACAGTTGCACAAGTTGGTATAGACAAACCGGGACCGACATCTTAACGTGCTCTCCGAGGCACTATAGTGGTGTTGTCAAACAAATGTACATATTTTTTTTAATTAAAACCTCATTGGTATACACCGGGGATTCGAACCAGGGACCTAAGTGTTTTTAAGTCCAAGGTCTAACCAACTCGGCCACTACGTATATACTATGTTATTATTAGATTTCTAATAATTTAGGTTTTAAGATACGATGCAATAAAAAGTGTCAGAAATCGGCGCGTATAAGAAACTGCGGAAGATAAGCATCAGCCAAAAATTAACACTACACACTCATTTATAATTTTGTGACTTATCCTTTTCTTTTATAAGTATTAACAGGTAACATTTTACTTAATGTTTTATTGTAACATTAAAAGAGTCTGATTCCCACAACACAGGTTACCTATAATGGCAACAGCCTATATATATCTGTATGTTTTATTATGAAATAAAGATAATTACGTGGTGGCCTAGTTTGTTAGACCTTGGACTTAAAAACGCTTAGGTCCCTGGTTCAAATCCCGGTGTGTACCAATGAGTTTTTAATTTAAAAATGTATGTACATTTGTTTGACAACACCACTATAGTGCCTCGGAGAGCACGTTAAGCTGTCGGTCCCGGTTACACTATACCAACTTGTGAAACTGTTTATAGATGGGTTATTGAGTCTATCCAAAACATCGCGAAGAGCTAGCCACTTGTTCGGTGTAGACTTATACCATCGGCTACAACGAGGTGGGATTAAAACCCCTCCGCTGGGACCCTGGGGAGTCTAGGCGGTCTCGGGCGCCGTAAAGCACCCGTGATGATATATATATACATTTTAGAAAAAATTGTTGTAAAAAAATATTCATGTTTGTAAAATTTAAAATAAAAAAAGTTATACGGGATTATAGTTGGGCCCTTTGTGCTGACATTTCTTTTAACGTGCACTTTAATATCTTCAAATCTACACACTAGTTACAAACTTGGAAAATAGCTCTAGTTTGTAAAAAACATATACTCTCGCAAACCTCACTTCAATCCATTTAGCATTAAAGAAATATATGAAAAAGAAAAAATTGCCTTTTTTTTTTTTAGTTTGAGATATTTTTTACAAAGGATTAAGCTTTTTTTACCAACTATTGGCATAATAATTATTTACAAATTCGTATTATCAAAATGTCGCCCTAAATCTGATGCTCATTAGCTGTGGAAGAGGCAAAAGGACTATGTAGTACAGTAGAGCACGTTAAGCTGTCGGTTCTAGTTTCACTAACAAGTTTTATACATACTTGAACTTCTTATAGGTGGGTTATTGAGCCCATCCAAACATCGCGACTAGCTAGTCACTAGAGCTAGCTACGTCGAAGTGTGTACCATGAGGCCGTCTAGGCGGTCTCGGGCGCCTTAAGTCTCCCGTTATGATAATGTATCATGTATTTTTATTTGTCGGCAATACTATTATAGTGTTGTTCGGAGAGCACATTAAGCTATCGATTCTAGTTTCACTATATCAACTTGAAAAACTATTTATGGCCACTTGTTCGGTGAAAACTCTTCTGCTTGAAGGCCATCTATAGGCGGTCTCGCAAACATTAAGGCACCGTGATAGTACGTTACGTTATTGCAACTAATTCCTTTTTACGATATAAATACAGAATACCTTTCCTGTTCACGAGGCTCTGGTGGCTATAACTCATCTCTTTCATTTTATGGACGGAACAATGCATAGAAAGTAGGCTGCGTTCTTTCAGAAAGGACATTATATAAATTTTGCTCCGTGACACCTACTAAATTACTTATAGGTAGGCTTTTTGTTTTATATGTTTTGTATTAGTTTAGCCACTCTTACGACAGCCTCCGAAGACTAGTGGTTGCGCCTTTGGCGTTAAATCCGGAGGTCGACGGTTAGATTCCCACCCATGGCAAATAAATATTAGTACGTATTTCTGAACAGTTTATCATGGTCTGGGTGTTTATAAAATATATATGTACCTATTATATCATTGTTTCTTGTACACATAGTACAAGCCTAGAGCTTAGTTTGTGACCAGAGCAATTTGTGTAAATTGTTCTACATATTATTATTATTATAAGTAAACGATTATCCTTCAAAAAATTATCGAATATTGAAAGAGTCATTTCGAGGGAAGGCCTCTATAACTTTATTAGGCCGATCGACCGGACTTTACCACGGCCGATACAGATGTAAAAACCGTCAAGTGATCTAGTCATGTTTCAGTTTTAGTCTATGAGTTCACCAGTTTTGTGGAGAATATTTTATAAAAAAAAACTTGTTGCTAAACATCAGGGTTTGAACCAGGGACCTAAAAACTTTAGTGTTTTTAAGTCTGAGAAAAAAAACGAGCAAATATTTAAAAAAATGCTAAACAAGTGCAAAAGAAACTGTTATTTTTTACTTATTGTTCAGTGTCAACAAAAGGCTGTTGCAAATTTAATAAACTTTTGCTATTAAAAACTTATAACCAAAAATAATAGAAAGCTGTCTTTTACGAGATACTTTTTCTTTTCCATTTAATTCTATAGTTTCTTGCTTAATGTTGCCGAAATTTGAGTCAGATTTTTATTTGTTTATCTTAGTCATTTCGTCTTATAAGCTTCACACTTATGCCCCAGCAGTTATATTCTGTTTCTTTTTTGTTTGTTACTAATGTTACATTGCCTAATTAACGTAATCCTATGTACAATGGCTACCACATGGAATACTAAAATATTTCAAGGCAAAAACACCTGTAATACAAGGCAATAGAGTGCTTGACTTTTTGGTTATCGTTGTTGCTGATTATTTAATGTAATAGTAATGTAATAGTATGAGTATATATATATATATATATATATATATATGTTTTGTCAAATGTCTATGTCTATCTTTTAATGTTATTTGTATAATTTGCATGAGTAGTTTAAGTATTTTTGTATTTATATTGGTAAATATTTGTTTAAATGACTATGTATTCAAATTGTCACGTTACACCCGCTCCATATTATATTTTATTTTATTTGTCTTCATATAATTTCATACATTTTTTTTAAATGACCACCAAATGTATACACCGTTTTCAGGGAAAATTCCAGGTAGTAAAAACATAGTTAAATTGGTTAATATTTGTATGTAATACTCCAGAATTTTGACAGCTAGAAATTCCCCTTCTGTGAACGTTCCAAAATTTTCATTTAGTTTTCATGAAAACTTAGGCTTTGGTTATCAAATCAGATTCCTAACATTTTAAATTTAAATTTTAATTATATAAACCATGTATTAGGTAATATTGTAAATTAAAACATATTCTTTAGGTATTTTCACATTTTTAGACACTTAAAACACTAAATCTTAGCGTCTCCTCTGACCGCTAGGTAGCTTCAAAAGTTCCCATACTAACCCAAAAAAATACTGGCACTCTATAAATTAAAACTAAATAAGAATTTAATCGTAAAACTCTAAAATCGTCTATAAATATCTCGGACCGGCGATTTTTCGTCAGTCTCGAGGAAGCTTAAGAAAGAAGAAGAAGTCTAGCTACAGTGACAGTGATCGACTGGTTCTCATCCTTGAAACCTTGAACCTGCTACGTCGAGAACCAGGCCCGATCCTGTCACACTTCCTTGAAGACTCCGGATCCTGGAGTTGCTGCCTCCAGGATTTGCCTAGACTCCACCTCGGGCGTCTGCTCTGAGTGCTCGAGAACCTCCTTGTGCTGCAAAGACCTCGCCTCGGGCTTCGAGCCTTGAGTGACGGGGCCATCTAACTTCTCGTCTCAGGCATTGGTCTGAGAGCCGGGAATTCACCTCTTTGTGTGCGGCTGCCTCTACAGCCGTGCCGTCCGCTGTCTGCGTGCTGCCGTCGTGCCGCCGCCTTCCCCTTGCTGCCGTCATCGTGCCGCAAGCCACTGCTTTACGGACCTCACCTCAGGCCTAGAGCCTTGAGAGTCGAGGCCATCTGAGTCCTCGTCTCAGGCATCAGCCTGAGAGACGAGGCCTCGCCTCATCGTGTGCGGCTGCTACAGTCGTGCGTGCTTGCTGCTGCTGCCATCGTGCCGCAGCCTTCCTGCTTGCCTGCCTATATCTGCTGCCGTCGCCTGTCTACGTGCCAGTCTGCGTGCCAGTCGACGTGCCAGTCCTTGAGCCTGCCCCTCGTCAGTCCCTCCAATCTTCCCATACTATACGGTCAGAATTTTAGTTTATAATAGGCATATCCATTGTAGGCAGGGCTAACATTTATTAGGTACTCGTAGGTCTCTTATATAGTTACTGTACTCAAAACCAACTTTACTTGTAATTATACCAATTTTAAATAAACTTCTATTTAACCCATTTAACTTAATCTTTTCATTTTTAATTATCTTAAAACCCCCCCGCTACAAAATAAAAGAAAATAATTTGTTAAGGATTCCATTAATCTATCAATATATATTTTTAGAGTGTCTTTTTGTTTATTTGTCCATCATTTAAAAATGATTTAGATTTAAATAGATTCTTTTTGTTGAATTAAATAGCTATTAGCTCGAAGTAAACTAGGGTATCATATTTTATATTATATTTATATACAGGGTGAATTTTTCAAGTTGGCAGTCAAGGCCAAAACCTAAGCTACAAGAAATTTGATCATATAAGCGACACTATTAGCTTGTGAGATAATACTGGTGAGTTTTTTTTCCAAATGATTCCCGGCCAGAAGAATATTTTTTTCAAAAATCTAATAATGAAATGTAACTTTTTATTAAAATCGGCCCGAGACTTCTTTGAGCGTTTCCCTGTAGTTTAGGCAAATCCTAAGCCTTAAAGGTCTACCTGAAAAAAATATAGGGTGGCCAATTTTGTTTTTATTTTAGGTTTAGTCTTTTGTATTTGTGATATATTCATCATATACGGTACCATGGTCCGTAATTGAAGTATTTAAAACAGCAATCTGTGCAGAATTTTTACTCATTTAAATCTTCACCATAAAGTGGTCTAAACAGCTACCCTAAGAGTATCCAGGCAGTAGTCCATGAAAACTTAATATATTAGGGTAGTTTGTTAGCTAGGGAGTTAAGCTTTTTGTGATTAGTGACCAATTTTGTTTTTATTTCAGGTTTAGTCTTTTGTAATTGTGATAAATTCATATATACGGTAGCTTATAAACTTAATATATTAACATTGTAATAGTTGGTTACCAGATAAAGATAAAAGTTAAAAGTTAGCAAGTTGTAGTTATTTTGTAAAGTTTATAAGTTTTATGTACTTGTGACATTGATACACGTGGTAGCCGAGATGCTTAGACCTTGGACTTAAAACACTTAGGTCCCTGGTTCGAATCCCGGTGTGTACCAATGAGTTTTTAATTTAAAAAAAAATGAAAATTTGTTTGACAACACCACTATAGTGCCTCGGAGAGCACGTTAAGCTGTGGGTCCCGGTTTCACTATACCAGCTTGTGAAACTGTTCATAGATGGGTTATTGAGTCTATTCAAAACTTCGCGACGAGCATGCCCCTTGTTCGGTGTAGACTCATACCATCGGCTACGATGAGGTAGGATTAAAACCCCTTCCGCTGGGTACCCTGAGGCCGTCTAGGCGGTTTCAGGCACCGTAAGGCACCCGGACCGCCTAGACGGCTGGCTGAGTATATAAGGTAAATGAGGTTAGACACAATTTGTTTATGTATAAAATTAAAAAGTTAAACTGTCTGATCGTGGGATTTTTTTTTTAATAAACATTCCACTGACAAAGGACTCCATGAAACCTAAGAGATGAAAGATACATATGAGAATAACTTTACCGATACATCTATTTTTCACGTCAGAAATTTCACCGAGTTACCAAAGTTTTTCAAAAGTTTAACCATTTCTCAACTATTGTTCTAGCTAGATGAAGATGCAGAAAATTTGAACATACCCAGTTATCTTAAAATAATGGAGCTAGGTTGTACTATATTAACAAGGAAACTTTAACCGAAATCTCAGACTAGCTAGAAGACTGAGAGTTAAGCAACATTAGGGTTTTATACGAATGTATATTAAGACGTTTCTTGAATTTTGAGTTATGCCACCAGCCAGTACCGAAACCTTTTTTTCTAGTTTAACAAAATTTATATGAAACCAACTATAAAATAAATTTAAATTATATAAAACACGCTATAAAATAAAGTAACAATGATAAAATCGGTTAAATTTGACGTGATGTAATATTGAGCAAATCTCTCAAAATTTAATTAGATTTTGAGGAGTTTTACTTTTCAGGTCCAACAGTCTTCATCAGCTCTTTACATTTTTTTTATGGAACCAATTTGGTTACTACCTCTTTTACATAAAAAAAAATGGTTTAGATTTGACGGAGGATATGAAGGAAAATCCCCAAACAAAAACATACTCGTCAAATTGCGAACCCCCTCCTTTTTAAAGTCGTTTAATAATACTATTTAAGCACTTATTATTATTGTGTTCGTTTTGACAAAATTTAAGAGACCCTAGTGGACTTACGATTGCAAATTGAATAAACTATAAAAAAAAAAATTGTACTTTCTAAACTGCATTACATTTTTATTTAATACAGTTTAAAAAGTTAGTTACATTACTTTAACTGTCCGTCTGTCTAGACTGATCCTCTTAATTTAAAATAGTTATTATTTGTAACTTTTACCAACTTTAATACAACGGGCTTTGATTTAAATTCGTATATAATAATAATATGTAGGACAAATTACACATATTGCTATGATCTCAAACTAAGTTCTAGACTTGTACTATATGTACCAGACACAATGATGTAATACATATTATATTTTTTGAACACCCATACAAACTGTACAGAAACATGTACTATTTTTCTTTTTGCCACGGGTGGAATTTGAACCCACGACCCCCGGATACAACGCCAAAGGTGCAACCACTAGTCTACGGAGATTGATCAGTTATCGACCACTGAGAGTTGAAGATTATTATATAGTATTACAATATAGCTATAAAAAAATGGGATTTGGTGGTAGAAGGGTGAATTTTAGGAGTTATATGTAATTTTTAATACCATAATTAAAAATTCAAAGCGTTGTTAAAACAAATTGTGGTGGGTAACTTATTAACCCTTATCACTTAGGGATATAAAAAAATAGTTTACGACCTATTCTTAGACCTACCGAATATACCTAAAAAAAATATAAAAATCGGCCAAACTGTTTCAGAGGTGTTAACAAACAATGTAACATGAGAATTTTATATATTAGATAGATAGATTATAAACTTCAGTGGTTGTAAATCAGTTATGACTTCTGACTTAATTATAAATACCTATACCTGTAAAATAAACTGAATTCATGAAGATTTATCAAGTTTTTTTTTTAATTAAGAAGCTAATTCTGTTTTTTTTTCTTTTTAATGGCTAAGCCATGATTGATTGGTTCTTCGAAGGCATTATTAAAGCCTTCTTCGGTAAACTGATTTTATTATTTAATACTAACGATGTTTAATATTGAATCACTGTAAACAACATTAGAAAATAATTTTATTTTTATTATGAATAGATTATTTATTAAGATGCCTCCGTAGACTAGTGGTTGCACCTATGACGTTTTATCTGGAGTCATAAGTTCGATTCCCACCCTCGGCAAAAAAAAAAAATATCACTTATTTTTTGCAGTTTGTCATGGTCTGGGTGTTTATAAAATATAATATGTATTATTAGTATCGTCTTTTCTGGTACACATAGTACAAGCCTAGAGGTTAGTTTGTGACCAGGGCAATATGTGTGTAATGCCCCTCATATTATTATTATTTATGATAAATAAAAGCGGCCCTAGCCTAGAAAGTTAAGTCACTGCGCAGTTGATAAAAAGTTTAAGCAGATGGCAACAAGACTGGACATGGAATGGGTGACCGCTTTATACAACGAGGCTATACCATTATAATACCGCAACAAGCTTGCTACTTATTAGGCGTGCCTTCAACCCATTAGCGAATTGAGAACGGGTTAATCCCTCAGCTTTGGTATCCTGAGGCCGTTTAAACGGTTCTCAGGAGCCAAAAAGGCACACCTGGTATTTATTATGATTATTATAACATTTTTTTTTTACTTCTCTGTAGCAGAATTGGGTGTTACGCAAGTGGAATATACCAATTTATATCTTTATTAATATCTATTCTCCTTTAATAAAATTGTCTCTTGAGAACTGCAAACTACTGCATTGATTTCTTGTCGAGGTGGTAGTCTCCTTACACAGTGCGGTTACGAAACAGGCAAGCGATATAGAATTATAGAATAGCGAGACTCGTAATGCAAATACATCTTTGTCGTTGCTCATTTCATAACAGCATATTTTAACCGGCATAGTGGTAGCAATTAATGTTGTTAAAGATTAATATATTAATCGACCTCATTCATAGACTTTGTAGGACTGCTTAGCAGGACTGGTAAGCAGTCCTATCGAAAGTCATATGCCGTAATCCATTAAAAAAACTTTACGTAATGTCTTATTATTAAAGTTTTTAAGTATTATAAAAAAAAAACTATTAGAGTTTAGAAGGTATTATTTAGGTAATTATTTGCTCAAATCAATGTTCTGAAGAATTAACTAAACTAACCGTTTTTAATTATTCATATAAAATAATAATCTAAGTGTAGTACTGCAAAAGATAACTGCAATAAAACACTAAAAGAGTGTATTTATATTGAAGATAACATTTATACTGAATAGAGAAAAAATATCTTATTTTTAAATATAGGAAAAACTGCATTTGGAATATCATTTTTTTTTTTTAATATTCTCTAAAATTTTTTATTTTTTCCTATTTTTTACATGTTCAACAATAGTTAAATGTTTGAATTATACAGTTTAGGAAAAAATAAAGGGCATATTATTTTTTCCTAAACTGTATAATTCATTTAACTATTGTTGAACATGCAAAAAATAGACTAGAATAAAAAACTCTAAAATATAATATTGTAAAGGACCCAATATTATATTTTAGAGTATTTTATTCTAATCTATTTTTCGCATGTTTAAAGCTTTCCACTGGAAAGGTTAAAGAAATTTAATGCACTTTCTATCCTTGCCTCGTTATTTTTTTTACTCTGTATAATTCTTAGCTTCAGCCTCTAGGGAGAGAAAATGTCGTGATTAAAGCATAATCAGAGGTGGTTGCTGGAGTGATTAATGAAGCTACAGACGTCAACTGGGAGGCTGAAAGACGGGTTCAATTGGCCAATCCATCTCTATCCTGATTGGTATCAAGACATCTCTTTGTTACATCTTTAGTGCGACTAATAAATTAGTGAATTGCGCTTAGTATATTTGTAGAATAGTTGAACCTATAACATGTTTAGTTTTTTTTGTTACTGAAATAAACCTAATTGCAATTAAAATTAAGTTGAATATAAAATTTTCATAAAAAACGAGCGCTTCCTTAGTGCATCCGATTTGAATCTAAGAAAGTATGGATCATAAAACCGAACCTAATAGGCTTCCGACAAAAGAATAAAAAGACATCGTAATTCCACAATAGCGCTAAAAACGCTGTATCGCAATTTATGTCAAGTGTGACGTCACACGCAAGTAAACAAACAAGCACAGATTAAAATAATCTCCTATATTATACTCTATTCTATTTCATCCACATGATTTATAATCTGTGTATTCTTTTGTTTACTTGCGTGTGTCGTCACCAGTCATCAACCAATTAAAGATGGTTTTGCTATAAATAAAATTGTAAAAAATATTCAATTTTATTTCGTGTAATCTGCAAAAGATATACATAATTTAGTTTAAAGTGAAATATATTTTTTTACGCCATTGTCTGATAGGATGGCCACAATTTATAGTATATTTTTAATGTAGTCAAATAGCCTATTATGATACTGTGAAGATAATATACATTATATATGAAATTTGAACTGTCATATAAAAAACTCTTATTTCTAATGTAATAAAGGCTATGACAGATATAATAACGATAGATGATATGCCAAAATAACGTTTCATAAATTCACCTAATAGCTACTACACAAAAGATATAACTGCATTTAACTAGCGGACTAGTTGCTTTTAAGTAATGAGGTAACAAATAAACAAACAGACAAACACGATTTCTAAAAAGTTTGAAGTATTTTCTAAAAACCTGTATCTACCTGATGGTAAGCAGACCTACAAAATCCATGAATAGGATCGATCAATACACATTGTTGTTTAACAGCATTGATCGATCTCACTATGCCGACAAAATTAAGCGGTTAACCAAATGGGCTGCGTATTGACGATTTTGCATTACGAGTCTAGTTTAATAGCCTTGCGCTGCTTGTAGACTACCACTTCGACAAGAATTTGATGCAATAGTCTCCTGAAAATTGTTGAACCCAGAGACTTCAACCGAAACAAGACTAGGTCACTTGCGGTACTTGCATCCGTATGGGTGGTGGTAACGAAACCATTATTTTTTAATTGCAGCACGACATGTGACTTTGTATCTACCTGATGGTGAGCAGACCTAAAAAGTCAATGAATGGGGTCAATCAATAATTGTTCTTAAACAATATTGATCGCTCCCACTTTGCCGGCTAAATGCGATTACGAAATGGGGGCGACAATAACGAATTGCATAACGAGTAGAATTTAATATATATATATATATGTCTTATCGTCAATTCAACCACCCATTTGGTAAAGGAGACTACCCACAGACTGAAAACGGAAACATGACTAGGTCACTTGATAGTTTTATAATAATAAAATCAAACTTACTTACAATTGTTTTATTTCACAGCTTTTTTATATGTAGTATATACCTACCTATATACTGAATGAATTATACATTGCGTGCTTGGCTCTAATTCCCCCCTGGCTAAGCCAACAGAATTTCTGTAAATCAACATACCTATACGGTAATTAAATAGGTTAATGTATTATGTACACAAATAGTCCAAGTTTATGCAAATTTGGAGTAAATAAACATTGCCTTGATTGTTATATCACTTAGGTTATGTATTACAAGATTATTCCATTATTGTAGGTGGTATATAACGACTCCAAATGCTTACAAACGCCCTGTTTATAGAGTAAATAAGTGCGTGGCGACAAGATATAATACTCATGAACTTCCTATGCCTTTATGTTTATTTTATTTTATTAGAGCATAACATTTGACTTTATATCCACCTGATGGTAAGCAGATCTAGAAAGTTCATGGATCGGGCCATTCTTGTTTAACAACATTGTGGATGCAGACCGATGAATTTTCATTTTGAGTATCCTCGCTGTATTATCGTAAAATTAACTGCCTATATAGTAACCGCACCCTAAAAGTAGACTACCACTTCGGTATTTAAAGTATGCACTGTACTGTATGTATATACAGGTGCCTTACGGCGGCGCCCAAAAGCGCTTTTTATTATCAACTATATAATACATATTATATTTTATAAACACCCAGACCATGACAAACTGTACAGAAAAACGTACTAATATTTTTTTGCCATGGGTGGGAATCGAACCCACGACCTCCGCAACGCCAAAGGCGCAACCACTGGTCTACGGAGCCTGTCAGAATTGAAAGCAAACTGTCAAATAAACATTAATGGTCTCATAAAAATTAATATGATCGGCATATTAATTTAACTAAACAAAGTTCCGTCGAAGGCCCCAGCAAATCAGTGCAGAACAGTAGGCGAGGTTATAACGACTTCTTTAGACCTGCTACGTCGTAGGCAGCCTACGCTGTAGCAGGGTTAGGTTGAGAGCCGTTTTAGATAACAACACCGCTAAAATATCATGCCAACATCATAAACCAGCCTCTGTAGAACGCCGCCCAAGGTACTCGTAGCTGGGATGAATGTTATTTTATGAAAAATCTAACTATTTTCAAACCTTTTCAAATTTTGCTAAAATAAGTACTGAATAAAATATTTTTTTTTTTAGGTGGAAGTTTTAATAGGCCGACCGACCGGGCTCATTACCACCGCCTATATAGAAATGAAAACCGCCAAGTGACCTAGTCATGTTTCGGTTTTAGTCTGTGGGTTAACCGGTTTTTCGGAGACTCCTGCATTGATTTATTTTCGAGGTGGTAGTCTCCTTTACAGAGCGGTTACGAAACGGGCCAATTAATTTGGCGATAAAGCAGCGAGGATATTAAAATAGAGTCGTAATGCAAATACGTCCTTATCACCGCCTATATCGTAACCGCATCATTTAGCCGGCGTAGTGGGAGCGATCAATATTGTTAAACAACATTGATGTATTGATCGACCTTATTCATGGACTTTGTAGGTCTGCTTACCATCGGGTAGATACAAAGTCACATGCCGTCTTCCAATTTAAAAAAAAAAGAAAACAATCTTTGGCGTGTAAAAAACCATTTTTAAAAAGGTTAATATCTACAGAGTTTATAAAACACGCATGGATGTGGGGAAGCTAGAGATAGTACAAAGAGAGAAACATCTCTGTCTACCCCAAAGACCACACGAATTTTACGTACAAAGTTATTAGCCATTTGTACGGTTAAGAAATACACTAACATTATATTTTTTATAGGTATATTCATTTACTTACAACTACAAGTTTATTGCTATAATCAAGAAAACCAAAATCAATCTAAAATTTTTACGATCTCTTAATATATATCGCCATTTCTCGGCTAGCTCTAGGTGCCATTTGACAATTGGCGCGCGCCTTCTGCGCCACTCTGTCAGTCTCCGTTGTACCTTTGTGTCGAGCAGTTGTGTGTAGTAAGGAACGATTACGTCGCGAGTGGCGGCTGGGAACTTCTATCGAGTTTTGACACGAACTGTATTTTAGGCTTAAAGCTCTGAGTGCCTTGGCTGTGCTTTTAATACGTCAAGCGGAGAAAATTTATCGCTGCCAATTTGTAAGTGGAAATTTATTTAGATTTATTTTAGGCGGCTTTTTGTATTAATGCATCTACTTACCTGCTTAATTTTAATAACATGATTATTAATTTTTATATAGATAAATATAACCTACATTAAATATGTCCATTCCAGTTTTATAACCGTAACATTGAGCCAGCTGTATCTGCTCCAGACTGCAGTGATAAATTTTTGATTATGTAGAGCAGTAAGTAAGGAACTTATATGTATAAATAACTAGCTCTTCTCCGTGAATATTTTCGTGAATCAAGGAATTTATTAAAAAAATCAAAAATATGTATTTATTTACAGGGTGACTTCGAATGGATGTACTTTAGGCTAATATGAGGTTTTGCTGATCAAATCGAACACCTTATCCCATGGAACCCTGTGTCGCTCGCAAATGAAAAAGCCTTCTCCATACAAACTAGTAATGTTAAAATGACCAATTTGAATGGGGATGCCAAATTTTTTTTTCATTTGAGACACATGGTATAATAGGATAAGTTGTTCGATTTGACCAGCAAAACCTCATATTAGCCTAAATCCATTCAAAGTCATCCTGTATAGACCGCCTGCGTAGACTAGTGGTTGCGCTTTTGGTATTGTATCGGAGGTCGTGGTTCGATTCCCATCCTAGCAAAAATATATTACATTTTTCTATACAGTTTGTCATGGTCTGGGTGTTTATAAAATATAATAACTATTATATCGTTGCTTCTGGTACATATAGTACAAGCCTAGAGCTTAGTTTGTGACTAAAGCAATATGTGTATCGTCCTACATATAATAATAATAAGCAATATATATTGAAAAAATACGCGTTTTAGGTATAAAATAGCACTGTTTCCTAGGCTAGGTTATCCCTGTATTCCAGGAGACAGTTCCTTCCACACAGACAGTAATAACAGTAGTTTTTTATTTTTTATTGTTTTATATGTAGGACAATTTACACTCAATTTGCTCTGGTCACAAACTAAGCTCTAGGCTTGTACTATGTGTACCAGAAACAACAATATAATACATATTATATTTTTATAAACACCCAGACCATGACAAATTGTACAGAAAAACGTACTTTTTTTGCCATAGGTGGGAATCGAACACACGACCTCGGGATACAATGCGAAAGGCGCAACCACTAGTCTACGGAAGCGGTCATTAAATTTAATAATGCGGTTAACAATTAAGTAGACAATTTCTAGTAAAACATTATATATTATTATTAGTATATCTATGTAAAAAATAAAGATACAACATATATAATAAAAGAAAAGGGAAAAAAAAAAGTAATCAAAAATATAGTGTTTGAGTTTGTTTTGATCGTTATTATTATCTATCTTTACATACTACATTTGTGTATGTCCATAGTCATAATTATTCTCATACATGTACGCTATTTTCGAAGACTCTTAATTCCATCGTCTTTTTAAACTTTCTCCATTCGATTATAATACCTTTGCATTGGTCTACCGCGGCCATGTTTATTCTTTAAAATGTATCTAACATACGAGTAGTAGTATAAATCTAGATCAGGAACCCGACAATCCGCTAGCCTTTTACTATTCAGGGTGACTTCGAAACGATGTACTTGGAGCTAAATGAGGATATGCTGATTAAATCAAGCAACTTTTCCCATGGAACCATGTGTCGCAAATGAAAAAAATCATTCCTAAGGTAGTAGGCTCGCCTATGTACTATATTTTGCATTGTTTTTTTTTTAATAAATGAATAATAGGAAATGGCTTCTATGACGATTGTGACAAAATATTTTATACCACTTTATTTACCTGGAAATTGCACAATAAGCTGGTATAGTGGGAGGTATTAATATTGGTAAAGGGCAATGTATTGATCGATCACATGCATTGAATTTGTAGATATACTAAGCGCCAGGTTGATACAGAGTCACATGCTGGGTTCCAATGATAGTATAAAAAAATAGTACTTTGTATCACACAAACATTATCACGGCCAATACACAATTTCGGTTTTAGTCTATTGATTCACCGGTTTTCTGGAGACTGCATCGATTTCTTATCAGAATGGAAGTCTCCTTTCAGAGTGCAGTTACAAAACAGGCAGTTGGTTTGACGATAATGCAGCAAAAATATTAAAGTAGTCTCGTAATGAAAATTCATATTCTTCCGCCCATTTCGTAACCGCATAATTTAGCCGGCATAGTGTAATCCGCTTAGGCAGTTTCGAGCGCCGTGAGGCACCCTTGATCGAACATTTTTTTTTACATATTTTAGTATAATTTACTGTAACTGTTTCTATACACCGCAGAGTTCGCCATTTGTTTGGTGTAGTTTCAGAATACTATCGACGACGACGAAATTGGAACAAATGGGTTTTGTTTAATTTTTGAATTGGACAGAAATACTAATAAATAAAAAAAAAAACTTGTAGGTTGTAAATTTTAATTTACAAAAAACTACGAGCGTCGTAGTAGTGCTACGTTGCTACGATTCTTTAAAATGTTTTTTTTTTTACCATAGGCTTGCAAGTTGTACTAATAAAAAGTTTATTTATTTATATTAGAGACCTTATAATAGTATTTTTTTTTTATTGGAGCACGACATGTGACTTTGTCAGCAGTCCTACAAAGTCTATGAAGGGGTTCAATCAATAATTGTTCTTAAACAATATTGATCGCTCGCACTATGCCGGCTAAATGATTACGAAATGGGGGGCGACAATGACGAATTGCATTACGAGTTTATTTTAATATACTCGCTGCCTTAGCGTCAATTCACCAACCCATTTCGTAACCGCACTCTGAAAGGAGAATACGACCTCGAGAAAACCGGTGAACCCACAGACTAAAACAGAAACATGTCTAGGTCACTTAACGGTTTTTGTCGGAATACAGTCTACTAAGACGAGGTGGAAACAAAACCCCACCACTGGGTGTCTTGAGGCCGTCTAGAGTATAAACACTGTAAGGCATCTGTGATGTATAATAAATTACATATAACGCATTTATTTATAGAAAACGTTATCGTTTATCGAGATGCTATTATGAAACATTGATGACGTTTCTATTTTACTGTTTTTTAAGTATAGGCTATGTTTTACTTTACTTACTGGTGGATGTAATTTATAATTCCATAAGTAAGGTAGATGAATATTATTTAACTCTAATAAAGGTCGCTTCTATTATATCGTGTATTAATGTATAGACACCCTTGCATACATTATGTATTATCTTTTTTTATTAAGAAACAAAATTTATTACCTTTGCTATAATATTTTAAAAATGTACATCGCATTTTTACTACTAAAGTTCTTAAAGATACTTATTAAAATACAGCCTCCAATTCTCAGAATTAGTCGTTATACAAATGTAATTAAATCCAAATTATTTTAGTAGTTTCAATGTTTAAATAAGAATTTCAGCAGAATTAAGTCCTTAATTAAATATTCATTTTCATCGATTTGTATTTAATTAAATGAAAGGTGTTTTTCTAAATCATTGTAATTTATAATTAACATTATTTTAATATTTTTTATAATATGTTTAAAAATAAATAAAGGCTTGTGAATTGAAGCAGTTGTTTTCAAGTGTTTGTAAGCCTTACTTACGTTTATCAAATAACATGTCCTAAAATAACTTTTAAATTGTATGTTTCTATATTGTATGTTGACCGTCTCCGTAGACTTGGCCTTTGGCGTTTTATCCAAAGGTCGTGGGTTCTATTCCCACCCATGGCAACGAAAACTAGTAAGTTTATCTGTACAGTTTGTCATGATTTGGGTTTTTGTATAAATATGTAGGTATTAAATCATTGTTTCTGGTACAAGCAATAGAGCTTAGTCCTAATTATTATTATTATATATAATTATCAATTGTAAAAATACAAATCGTTTAAGTTTCGTCACCTATAATATTAATTAAAGAATAATAACAATAAATTCCTAAAAAAAAATATATATTTACCTAATTACTCCAAAATATATACTCACAGAAAACCTCTATGTATAATTAAGCTTAATCATTGATTTTTTATCCAGCCACCTTAGTATATAAAAATGAATCGCCGTTCGTTAGAGTCGCTAAACTCAAAAACGGCTTGGCCGATTTGAATATTTTTTTAGGGGTGGTTTAAAAGAAAAATTAATAAGGAAATTCCAAAAGAAACGCTAAAAAAATACAACATATAAATATATTTATATGTAAAATGGAGGTACAAATCGCATTATTTTTTTTCTTTTGATTTTTTTATGTTTATTTTGATCTATCGCCGATCACCTTTTTTTAGTCTTCCACCAGTAAGAAAAGGCAAGGATCTTTCGACTATACAACCATAATTTTAGTAACTATTATATCTGTCATCTGTCTCCTATTTATTTTAGTTTAAGAGACTACAATATCCAGCGCGACTGGCTTTAGCGATGACTATAAATATATCACACGGCCAGTCGATGGGACTTTGCGGAAAGCATTATATTTGATACGAAGTTCACCGGATCAGCTGTGTTAATTTTTATCTATAACTCTGTCCTTACAATTTTAATTTCCCTAACTAATAATTGCTTCCAATGATTACTAAAATCTTACATTGTATCGCAACACGACCTCTTCACAGAAGATACGGTAAATTTATAGATTAATGAATTTCTTAGTTATTTTCGAGACAAAGGGTCCCAAGCAGTTAACAGCGCTAATGAAACTTATTATTATATTATTGTTCACAATCACAACTCAAATTTATTATACCGAAATCACTTAGTCGGACCTATTGTTAGATAAAAGGGCTTTGGTTAGAGGCAACCGCTCTCGCTCTTATTCCGTAATAACCGACAATTATCTGGGAGATGGATTGGAGATTCGCTTATCTGTTTTGCTGTTTAAGTTAATATTGGAAGCGACTTTTTTTTAACAAAGAAGAATGACCATTTTCAAACTTAAATTAATAAACTTACCAATAATATCAAAAAACATAATAAAAAAATGAAGTTTAATTAATTATTTCGATACATTAAAGTCGGGAATAAATTCTACTATAGTTAGAAAGTAGTTTATATGAATTCCTATGATTATTTAATGGCGCAGTAGATGTGAGCGTTACAAAATGCAAATGGTTTCAATAGAGTCGTTATTTGACTACATATTATAATAATAATAATAATAAATATTATATAATACCTTGTCTTACACTAATAATAAAATAAGTCGTAGGTTCGATTTCCAGCAATGCCAAAAAAATATTAGTACGTTTATTTTCTGTACAGTTTATCATGGTCTGGGTGTTTTTAAAATAGAACATGTATTATATCGTTGCTCCTGGTACACATAGTACAAGCCTAGGGCTTAGTTTGTGACCAGAGCAATATGTGTAAATTGTTCTACATATACAGGTTGAATTTGAAAGGATGTATTTTGGGCTAATATGGGGTTCTGCTGATCAAATCGAACAACTTTTCCCATGGGTCGCAAATGAAAAAAAAATTGACTTCCCCATACAAATTGGTCATTTTAACATTACTAGTTTGTATAGAGAAGGCAATTTTTTTTTTCATTTGCGGCACATAGTTCCAAGGGAAAAGTTGTTTGTATTGATGAGTAGAACCTCATATTAGCCCAAAATACATCCTTTCAAAGTCACTATGTACATTATTATTATTATATAATAATAATAATACATTATAATAACCATAAAGTTACAAAAATGTTACCAATATTTATTTCCCCCATATTTTTATGTGGCGACAAAGATGTATTGAAACCTTTTCTATTTTTGGAATCGGCTTAATGAAAATTTTCGTTAGCCGTAATCTCGAAAATTCCTAACGGAAATGAAGTTATTGGGATTTTTATTTTTTTATTAATTTTTAGCCTCGGATTATATTTATTTAGTGCCTGTGCCTAAAGTTATTTTTAAATCTGACATTTGAAATGTTAGGCCGCGTTCCGAGAAACGTGGCAGGAATAAGAAAATACTTCGTCACAATAAATTAAATATAAATAAAATAGATTCCGCAATGGACGATTCGTAATTTAAATATGATCAATCTTAGATTATAAATATATAATAATAATAATCGCGACGACTTATTATTATTTGGTGTATAGTCGATTCATCATCGGCGTCGACGTGGTGGTACTAAAACCCTATCTCTGGGTAGGCCCTGAGGCCGTCTCTGATGCCGCACCCGTGATGGTACATTTTATTTATTTTATTTTTTGCTTCGTGGAAGCGCTGCAATAACAAATTCCATTTGCGGTCTTAGTTCAGAGGTAGGTATAACAATTTTTAGCACAAATGTAATTAGGTAAACATTATTATTTAGCAATTAATTAATATAGAATAAAAATTTCAAAACATCAAGAAGGTACCTATTATTATTTATTCTTCATTAGAAAATTAATTAATATATTCCTTATGGCACATTATTATTATTATATATTATTCAACGTGATTATTTAGGAATTCAATGCAATTATTATGATATTTAAATATTATTTTTATTATACATTATTTTTGTTATTATTATTATGAAATTTACAATACTATTACAATTTTATTATACTGTATTATATTCAAAAATGTAAAAATGTAATTAGGTAAACATTAGGTAAACATTATTTAACTGCGCTGTAATGTCCTTTTTATTAGTACTTTTTATTGCGTATAATTTTCGGGCGAAATGTCAAAGAAGTACGTGGCTACCAGTTTCTGTTTTTACTTCTTGATTGGTTATAATATTTATGGTTTTCACTTTTTGTTTTCGATTTGTGTGGCGCCATTTTTTTTTTTTTTTTTTATAATAAAGGTAGGTACTATTTATGTTAGTTTTTCTGTTCAGTTTGCAATGTTCTGGGTGAATATATTAGTATCGTAATTTCTGGTACATCTATATGTACCAGAAATTACGTTATTAATTGTTCTATAACAAGCCTAGATATAAGTTTGTGATCAGGCCAATATGTAAGAAATGTCCTACATAAAAAAATACCTTTATACAATACCAGCTACTAGCCTCGGCTTTGTGACGTTGATTGAAACTATGTAAAGTATATTATGTACGTCAAAAGCAGAGTAATAGTAAATGATTTCCACTACAGTTTATTGTGCCTGTCAGATCATTTATATAACATTTACTCGTCCAACGCGAGCGCACCTAATGTACCATACAACGCCATGATGTAGCAACTGAAAAAATGATAAATAGCCTGTCAATCGCACGTCCTTTCAATAGGTCCATCAGATAAAAACCTGTTTTAGAAAATTTTATTAGAACGTGAATATATGTTTTACATAATATAAATAATGCGTATCGACAATTCAATGTAGAATGTAGCAAAACAATGTAATTTATTTTTTTATCGTACTGGCTAAATACTATGATATATAAATCAGGGATTTCATCATCATCATCATACCAGCCACATACACAGCATCAGCACGCGTCCACTGCTGGACATAGGCCTCCCCCAAGGATCGCCACAATGACCGGGTTTGCGCTCCCTGTAGCCATCGGCTTCCCGCGACTTTTTTCAGGTCGTCGGTCCATTTTGTTTAATCAGGGACTTACATGTCGTTTAATATATAGTACATAGTTATATATTTTTAAACCTATTGACCTATTTGACTAAAAAACATGTTGTGGCCAAAATGGCGTATTAAGCTAAACTTAGGGCGTCGACTTAACATTAAAAGATCATAGATTCGATTCCCGGTGTGTGTGTACATTATATTGTGTGTGCCGGTTTTTCTAAAACTTGTACCTTCATAATTCTTTAGCAAAATGACTATCTTGTTTCGGAGAGCTTATATCAGAATTACTGTTCAGACCTATCATGAGATTTTGCTAACTATAGTTTCTAGTAAATATGGTGATCAACCAATAAGGCAGGTTTATTCGAAAATTGCAAGGTTAATTAATTTATTTATTTATTAACAAAAACACTTTATTAAACAGTAAACAAAAGTTATGTACAGAGGCGAACTTAATGCCTTAGGCATTATCTACCAGCTAACCTTTAAGATTTGACCAAAAACAGATGGTAGATACAGCTGCTGGACGGTTCATACTCCGTCAGTGGTGATCTCAGGCTACAGCTACACGGTAATCCGGATCTCGATCTCGATTCAGGATCACAATCCGCTGATCACAATTTATTACTATATTATCTTATAATATTGGTTTTTGGGGCTGACATCAGTCAAAATTCTTCGACCCTGTGGGATCTTTTGTGTGTTCCCCGATCCTTTTCACCTGATACATTTATCTCATCCTCAAATATGTTGCTGATATATTTGAGGACATCATCCAGTTTGAGGAGCCTATAGCTTTTCTTTTATGATTCTGCTCAGGATTATATAGATTTTGTAATCATGCTCAGGAATATATATAGATTTTATGATCCTGCTTTAGGATTATATATAGATTTTTTGTGATCCTGGTCAGGATTATATATAGATTTTGTGATCCTGGTCAGGATTATATATAGATTTTTTGTGATCCTGGTCAGGATTATATATAGATTTTTTGTGATCCTGGTCAGGATTATATATAGATTTTTTGTGATCCTGATCAGTATTATATACAGGGTCAATTTAAAAGGTGGTACTTTGGGCTAATATGAGGCTCTTTTTATCAAATCGAACAACTTTTCCCATGGAGCCATTTGACGCAAATGAAAAAAAAAATTGGCTTCCACATACAAATTTGGTCATTTTAACTTTACTAGTTTATACGCAGAAGGCATTTTTTTTTTTCATTTGCCATACATAATTCCACGGAAAAGTTGTTCGATGTGATTTGATGATATTAGTCCAAACAACAACCTTTTAAAGTCAGCGTGTATAATCTATATAGATTTTATGAGTAACGAGTAGCCGTCTACTAAGAACTATTACCTATGTTAACAAAATACCAAGGGATTATATCAAAAATAAAATACGCACGATTTATATAGTACCTACCTTATATGTTTACTGATTCAGGTATGTGTCGATTATTCTTTTGTGTTCAGTAAACAAAACATTTCATTATGTAAGGTCTGCTTGTTTATTTCAATTGGATTAAAATCTCTTTATTTAAATACGTATAAAGGTTTTATATTTATGTATTATTTTTTCTTGATGCTGGCGTCAAGAAGAAATAGGTAAGCAGAGACAAACGGGCACTCTCTATTTCCACCATGAAGCTAAAAGTAGCGGCGCGCGGCCAGCCACGGTTTTACCTTCATGATTTCCACATACTCCTTTAGGATCCTCCATAGTAATATAATTACTCATACATTTGCCAATGTATGTAAACTTAGTATGTAAGAAAAGGTGATCGATGGTATAGTGCACAATTGTGCACAATTTTTTTATTTTTTTGTTTTATTCATTAGTAAGTTTTAAATATGAAATTTACTTTGTAGGATTGTGGCAAATGCTGGACCAATGGAAGAGATATAAAATAATATATAATTAAAGATGATGAACTTAAATAACAGTTTCAGTAAGGTAAATTCAAATTTGTAAATATGTATCATGTAAATTAATATATTTTGCACATACCACATCTGTGCACTATGCCATTGATATTTGATTTTGGTATTACTTGTCTTTTTTTTTCCACATATTACAAACTAAACTCTAGGCTTGTACTATGTGTATCAGAAGCAACGATATAATACATATTATATTTTATAAACACCTCGACCATGACAAACATGTCTTGTAAAGTATGTACGTTTTTATTTTATTTTATAATATTTTCAAATTTGCTTACAATTTTTTTATTCGGATTTCGGAGAGCACGTTAAGCTGTCGGTCCCGGTTTCACTATACCAACTTGTGAAACTGTTTATAGATGGGTTATTGTGTCTATTCAAAAAGCCATCGCGACGAGCTAGCCACTTGTTCGGTGTAGACTCAACCATCGGCTACGACGAGGTGGGATTAAAAACCCCTCGCTGGGTACCCTGGGGCCGTCTAGGCGGTCTCGGGCGCCGTAAGGCACCCGTGATGGTATATATATATATTTATTGAAGTATTTTTTAGGTTTTATTTCTTAACAATTTCTGTACCTAAATAAAAAGCATAGTCAAGCTTTATAATAAAATAGATAATGAGAAAAATCTTTAGAAAGACGTCAACAATAAATTTGTATTCACGGAAGAATTAATCGTGAAATGTTCTGTCAAGTTTGTAAGGTAAAAACAAATTAGGAAAGACATTTTTGGGTGACAAATTTCAGCACAGCCTCTTGAGATCGTAGCATCTCTTTTTCACCTTAATTGTATTTGTCTTCTTACTTTGAGATTCTCTTACAGTTCAAACAAGATTTTTTTTATATTTTATTTTTTATTAACGTTCCTATCTAAACAAATTACTACTTCAGTTGATTGGAAACTTTAGAAGTTCTTCGTCAAGAGCCTCTTAAGTATGTTTTTCTCTCATTATAAAAAGAAACAGATTTGCGTTTTCAATTTAAATAAATAATTAAACATTCAAGTGTATTCTGAATTGTCATTCGGTGCCAACACAATTTAAAATAATCAATGAGTGACTGAATTTTATTTAAATAACTCAAATTCTAATATATATTACTATATTACATTATACACATATTTACACATACACATCACCACATACACAAACAATTAATTACAATATTGTTCTATGATTTGATGTTTAAACTGATTAATATTTGTATAGGAGTAATGCCCTTATGGCATTTAATTTTGTAATAATGTTTATTATTATAAAATGTATAATATATGCTGTGAAACAAAATTAAATAAAAATAATAAAATAATAGTTTTTAACACTATAATTATTTTACAACCTAATAATATTATTATTTATTAAACAGTAAAACATAATCGGTGATCTTGTAGGTACTAAGCTGAACTCTTCTTACATATATTATAGAGCACCCAAGACCGTTTAAAGGAGGGGGGTTTATCCTTACCTCGTCAGCTAACTGAACAATTGATGAGCTCGTTGCGTTATGTTTTGTTCTTTTTTGAAATTCCAGAAGTTGGTTGGTTCATACCCTATAGCTATTCATAAATTATAAAGTTTTACATTGCAAATTATTTGTGGTGGACTAGTTTAAAAAAAAAACACCAACAGCAAAATAACGCGTTCTCCATTGCACTTAAAAATTTACTTTCTCAACGGTATCTGGTTAGGCAACCACGATAAGCCGATGCGGGTTCTTGCACCACTAAACATTTTTTTATAAGAGATCAACATGTGACTTTGCATCCACCTGGAACTAAGAAGTTTATAGCAGATGCAGCAAGGATTAACATTATAATGCCGGCTTGGCATACCTATTCATTCTTCGTTTAGAGACTGACTAAAGAAAGGTGTCATGTTTTGTCACAAACATAGCCCTCTTCCTCTTCAGTGATGTTAATTTTTGACCAACATACAATACTTGTATAGGTATTTGTTAATCATTTACTAGTTTTGCAAGTTTAGATAGAATTAAGTACCCAGCGGAAGTGGGTATAAATGCCACTTTGTAAGACACTGTAAGGCCGCTGCCTCCTCATAGCTGTGTCTGCACCTATAGTCTTATATTTTTTTACAAATTGTTACTAAAACTCGTATCGACAGCTAAACGTGCTCATTCACTATAGTGATTTAGTTTTTCTATTGGAAAAATAATACTGGTATCTACTAAATTATAATTATAAAAAATTGAAATTTATTTATTTTTCTACATAGTTAAAATAATTATATATAATATTCAGATAAAAATAGAATAATTAAATTAATGAGTATATTTCCATTAATTCTTCTGGAGCCGCGCAGGTGCCGAGAACTGCAGCCGCATTGCCTCTTTGAATTTATAGCCCTATGCATTGGAAAAAGTAGGCTCTAGCACGTCGGTCACCTGATTTCTCTATTAATATTTTTCCCAACAGATTAGAATATGCTAGAGCATCAGGTGACCAAGGGCCTAAAGTGTCCACTGCAAAGACCAGAAATTCAAAGTGGTCTGCGACCTGGGAATATTTACTATGTTTTTAATTTTGTGCTTTAAGAGCTGCGGCCCCAGAGGAAACATAGGTGAGCTGTAGTGGTGATGGAGCTAATGTGTCCGTGCAGGTGGCGTCCCACACTAACGATCGGCCCCTACACCACGGGATGGTCATTTCGTCAAAATAAAATTGTAATATGCTTCTGTACGTTTGAAACATTGACACAAAATTGTGTTTAAAATTTCATTATAATTTGTAAACAACACCGTAAGCGGTAGAATATGTGGAACGCTATTATTATATTTAGGATATAAATTTGTAACATATTTTGGGAAATATTCAGATTTATTATTGTTATTACTTTTTTTTCAAGTAATTTAAAAATAGTTCTACGATCAGCGGATGACTAAAATCGGTTACAAAGTACTTATGGTAATTTCTTTCTCTACTAGTTTAGGCAGATCTATATTTATTAGGTGTACTCTTTCTATGAAAGAGAATATTTTTATTTTTGTTAGACTTATTTTGTTTCCTATCTAATAACTGTCAACAAAAAATTCTGCGACTAAAATGAAGCGGTACATAGTTCAGCAATTAATTTTCATTACGAAAACCCACTATGAATATGTGGAAAATTATAAAGAAACAGAAAAGTTCGCGCTGAGTTTTTTGATTTGATTCCAACGGACTTCTTTTTCTGGGGCTACTTCATAAGCAAACTATATGCCATAAACCTCAAACGATACCAGGCCCAAATCGCACGAGTAATTGGTAGAACCCCATTTAATCTGAAAAGTCGTATATTTTTTTTACATAAAATGAGGTCACTTGCCACAGAATAAATAATAGTACAAATAATATATCAAAGGAGTCGGGGAGGACATTTCTATGATTAGTTTTCCATATTGAATCGGCGTCTGTTTTCTTTTAAAAATGGTACATTTTCACAATTCACACGTTTTATTAATAATAACAATAATATGTAGGACAATTACACATATTGCTTTGGTCACAAACTAAGCTCTAGGCTTGTACTATGTGTACCAGAAACAACGATATAAAATATATTATATTTTATAAACACCCAGACCACCACAAACTGTACAGAAAAAATCTACTATTTTTTTATATTTGTGGGAATCGAACCCACGACCTCGGATACAACGCCAAAGACGCAACCACTAGTTTACGGAGGTTATCCGTAGATAAAGAAATCGTAATCCAACCACTTCCTTAGACACTCTTTTACTTTTTTTCTTCCATCGACATAAACATACTATGAATACATAAAAAAACATAATAAAATAATGACCGTCCCTGCTGTCTAGTAGTTGCGTTGCTGACGTAGTATCTGGAGATTGTGGATTCGAATCCTACTTTTGTCAAAAGAAAATTAGTATATTTTTTTTCCTATGCAGCTTGCTATCTGTGTATTTAGTGTCGTGGTTTTTGGTACACAAAGAGCTTATAATATACCATGCAAAAATGTATGAAATAATATTCATAATTTTTAACTTACCTCAAGGTAGAATCAAATCTAGACCTTTGAATACAGAAACATTGATTAGTGTTACAACGATATCAACTTACAGAGGCCGTCAAAATAAAACAATGCTTATACTTTTATCCGCTTAAGATTAAATAACTCCGAATAAACGCTTTCTAAATTAAGATAAAAAATTCAGTATTATTCTTACATTATGAAAGAAATATTTCAGCATAAATAAGTATACATTATATTTAATGTACTTTTTTGGCAGAGGTACGCTAGGGTAATATCTGTCCCATTAAAGCAAATTGGATTTTGCGGCATTACGTCTTATTTTGAAAATTTTGTATATTTTCAATTTCATACTTATGGTTATTTCATACTAAATATTTTGTTTAAATAATATGAATAAAGACATTACACCCACACTTATTGGCTTGGTCACAAACTAAACTCTAAGCTTGTACTATGTGTACCATAAACAACGATTATTTATTTATTTATTTAAACACTTTATTTAACAGTAAACAAAAGTTATGTACAAATATAATAATACATATTATACCTATATATTATAAAAACCGAGACCATGGGCAATTGTACAGATCGTACCTATCTACTATTTTTTTAGCCATGGGTGGTAATTGAACCCACGACCTCCGAATTAACGACAAAGACTAGACTAGTATATAGACGGTATTTTTTTTATACTACATATTACGACTAGTATGAATGCTATGTTTGATGTCAATTACATCAATACAGCTAAATTATTCATATCATATTTGCCAAATGACATAAAATATTTTTCATCCCGGAAAACGGACTTGTACCAAATTCTGTATGAAGGTAGAGAATATCCTAAAAAACTTCATAGAATCGTTGGGATATATCCGGAGGTCGTGGGTTCGATTCCCACTCAAGGTGTAAACAACATAAGTACATTTTCCTGTACAGTTTGCCTTGGTCTGGGGGATAATAAAAAATAATATAAATTAGTATAGTTGTTTCTGGTACACATAGTATAAGCTTAAGTTGTGTCCAGGGCAAACCCTGTGAAATGTTCTACATATTATTATTACATAACATATGCCCCAAGGTACCCAGCAGAGGAGTTTTTTAATCCCACCTCGTCGTAGCTGATGGTATGAGTCTACGCCGAACAAGTGGCTAGCTCGTCGCGATGTTTTAAATAGACTCAATAACCCATCTACAAACAGTTTCACAAGTTGGTATAGTGAAACTGGGACCGACAGCTTAACGTGCTCTCCGAGGCACTATAGTGGTGTTGTCAAACAAATGTACATAAATTTTTGAATTAAAAACTCATTGGTACACCGGGATTCGAACCAGGGACCTAAGCGTTTTTAAGTCCAAGGTCTAACCAACTCGGCTACCACGTATATAATAATATTGTTATTATAGTGTAATATGTATATTATTACTAGCTGTGCTCGCGACTTCGTCCGCGTGGAATAGTTATTTTTTTATTATACAAACCTTCATCCCCTATTTTATCCCCTTGGGGGTAGAATTTATCAAAATCCTTTCTTAGCGGTAGGCATCCGCTAAGAACATGATGTCATAACATCTACCTGCATGCCAAATTTCAGCCCGATCCGTCCACTGGTTTGGGCTGTGCGTTGATAGATCACTATGTCAGTCAGTCACCTTTGAGTTATACATATATATATATAGATAGATTATTATAGTCCTATAATTTTCTGTTGGTCATTGTAACATAGTACATAATTTAACTTGACGTATATGATAGCACTTTTCCCAGAACACAATTAAGTTAAAAACAAAAATATAAACTCTTTGTTCAAACCTTTTATATCCAATATTCCAACTAACGAACTGAATCTTTCTCTCAATTTTATTTTATATTTATACTAGTATTTTTAATTCTAAAGAACAACTTTATAATATTTTGTTAAGAAAAAAATAAATTTCTTTACTAAAAACCACAATAAATATAGTGTAATGTAGAAGACAGGGTGATTTTTTAAATGAGGATGGGTTTTGAAGAAATTATAAAAAAAAAGCGGCCCCAGCCTAGTGTTTAAGTTACCGCGCAACTGATAACAAGGTTTAAGCAGATGACAACAAGGCCTGCCTGGGATGGGTGACCGCTTTATACAACGAGGCTAATTCATCATAAGCACCGTCACAAGCTTGCCTCTTGTTAGGTGTTGCCTCTGAATACCATAGGCACCCTAGGTGATGGTATTGTCGTGATGGTATTGTGTAAGTCGTGAGATTTCCAGCTATCATAACAACTACTACATATAGGGTTCAAACAAATTACTACAATTAATAATGTCCAGTAAAGCAAACAAATGCAGTTTCCGCGAAATTGTTTGATATCGCACCGGCTGTAATATTTTACGTACCAGCAGAGCAATAACGCCATTCCATCAATTGTAATTATTCGTTTCAATTATTAATCAATCGAACTCGCAGGTGTTCGGTTGTAGGTTTATACAATATTAAATGTAATTTTAATCGATGTGCCTAAATTATTTCGTTTCTATAAATCGACATAATTTCATTCACTTTCATCAAAATTATTAAATGATATATTAAGGACTGGGTAATGTAATTCTTCGTTGATTTTAATTTACTTTCGTGGCCATACAGTTTGCTTTGTCTAGATGTTTATAAATAATACAGGTAGTATCTTTGTTTTTAGTATACATAGTGTAAGCGAACAGCCCAGTTACAAGGGTATGGAAATAAATCGCTTTTACGAAAGATAGAGAGAAATATGACTTAATATAAGATAAGGATATCTTAAGGAATAAAACACATGAATAGTTTAAAGAATCATAAATACCTAATATATAATTCTAGATACAAAATACCTAGCAGTAATTTGATCAACTTACAAAAAGGGTGGTCTAAAAACTTTTATTTATTGATTATTATTTATAAATACAAAAAAATGGATTTTAGTTTATTTTTAGAGTACAACTCGACTGTGTTTATTTTATTAAATATTTATTACTAGTGGGAGGCGCCCAATTTACATTTTTTATTATGCCTAAAGAATTCCCTTTGCTACCAAATTGCCTAATACGTTATCTGTTGATATAAGAGCGGGTATAGCTTAGTTATTCATAATAAAGCAGACAGTATGTGATAGAAAATGAATAATTTATGAGAGAACTCTTCGCACAGATTGCCAAAAAATATATGAACAAAAAACAGATTTTCGTCCTAGTTCTACTCATTTATTTGCGATAAAAATCTCGAAAGAGAGCTCTCACACGGCAGTCTATTATTATCGGTGGCAGACTATGTGTCGGAAGAGAATAAAAGACCTAAACTCATAATCGGCGAGTGGTGATTATCGATTGCATAGCAGAACTATAAGAAGAGTTGTGATTGCTCAAAAGGAATATTAGACAATGAGCAAAAACGAGTAATTAAATGACAATTTTATGCAAAGAAAAGTATTGACTATTATATATTACTTCAATCTTTATTGTAAACATTCGCTACCAATCAATCCTTCGGGATTATTGAAATCATATAATATCATACATACATACATATCATACATACATGCATATCATCACGGGTGCCTTACGGCGCCCGAGACCGCCTAGACGGCCTCAGGGTACCCATCGGAGGGGTTTTTAATCCCACCTCGTCGTAGCCGATGGTATGAGTCTACACCGAATAAGTGGCTAGCTCGTCGCGATGTCTTGAATAGACCCAATAACCAATCTATAAACAGTTTCACAAGTTGGTATAGTGAAACCGGGACCGACAGTTTAACGTTCTCTCCGAGGCACTATAGTGGTGTTGTCAAACAAATGTACATATTTTTTTTATGAAAGACTCATTGGTACACACCGCAATTCGAACCAGGGACCTAAGTATTTTTAATTCCAAGATCTAACCAACTCGGCCACCACGTATATCATATAATGTCAATTTTATCAATTAAATGTTTTATCTCTATATACGTGGTGGCCAAGTTGGTTAGACCTAGAGTTGAAAACCATTAGTTTTTTTTTTAGGTCACGGTATCAAATCTTGATTTACCGATGATTTTCTTTAAAAAATGTACATTTTGTTTGACAAGTGCCTCAGAGAGCGCATTAAGCATTCGGTATCTTGTAAAACTTTATTTTATATTTATTTATATTCTAGATGGGTTATTGAGTGTATTTAAAGACCGCGACTTCTTAGTAGACTCAGCATACTATAGTCTGTGACGAAGTGGTACTAAAAAACCCCAACGTGTCTAGCATTGGGGTGGAGCCTGAGGTCATCTCGGGCACCATAAAACACCAGTATTGATATACACAATTCCATTTAATTAAACGTTATTTCCGCGACTTCTTTAGTGTAGAATCAGCATGCTATAGGCTGTGACGAAGTGGTACTATAAACCCAACGTGTCCAGCGTTGGGGTGGAGCCCGAGGTCATCTCGAGTGCCACAAAACACCAGTATTTATATACACAAATCCATTTATTTAAAATTTATTTCCGCGACTTCTTTGGTGTAGAATCAGCATTCTATAGGCTGTGACGAAGTGGTACTAAAAACCCAACTTGCCCAGCGTTAGGGTAGAGTCATCTCGGGTACCATAAAACACCAGTATTGATATACACAATTCCATTTATTTAATCTTTATTTTATAGACTGTCAAATTATATCAACGTCATCATAAAGGCTCATTCTGAGATATTTATTACAAAATATGCTTTAGTGAAAAAGTCTGACGAGAAACGGAGCTATCAAAAATCTGTGTAAACGTATTAGCATCTCGATTCCGAAGGACCGACGACTTCAATACCGTGACATTTTTACCTATTTATACAGAGTCGCTCCCAATGTGCTTTCTTCTAATTACTCTATATTAGAGTGTAGTTAGAATTTCTAGTTTCTAATAATACATAGCAGAGGAGTATGTTATTTGTTTTAATTTTATCGCCGTATCGAAGTGGTTGGTTTGTCAACTATATAATATATAATAATAATATAAAGTACAATTTACACATATTGCACTGGTCATAAACTAAGCTCTAGGCTTGTACTATGTGTACCAGAAGCAACGATATAATACATATAATATTTTATAAACAACCAGACCATGACAAACTGTACAGAAAAAGCGTACTAATATATTTTGCCATGGGTGAGAATCGAACCCACGACCTACGGATACAACGCCAAAGATGCAACCACTAGCCTACAGAGGCTGTCAATATAGACTGTTATACTGCGAAAATGTTCCATTGACACTTCAAGAGTCACAAATGCCTGTCTGTCTATCGCACATTGAAAGATAGGCAAGTGTTACATTATTCTCGCGTTGAGGGTCCCGTATAAATGAAAATTGTTATCTTAAATACACATTTAGTAAATAAATAAAAATTCTGTGTTATAATTTAGTACCAAAACATATAACGAGAGTATTCTGTGGACAAACTAGTTGGGTTGAATTCATAAAATTATGTATTTTTATATAATAAATAAATTAAATACCATCACGGGTGCCTATTGGACTTCTGTGAACCGTTTAAACGGCCTCAGGGTACTCAGCGGAGGGATTAACCCATCCTCATTTCGCCGATGGTATTCGGAGGCAACACCTAAGGAGTGGCGAGCTTGTTGCGGTGTTTATGATGAAATAGCCTCGTTGTATACCTAATATATACGATAAAATAATAAAAAAAACAGTGACTTTTTTATATATATATATAGCTGTCTATGGAACTCTAAAAATGAGATTATTAAATCCGCCGTGAGCATGTCGATTGACTGACACATGTTATATGAAATCTGATTGTAGAATACAACTTTGCTGTCAAAGCAATATTGTAGCTAAAAAATTGCTATGCATTGACTGAATATTGGATATACTCGATATACGGGGTGGAAAAACAAAACGGGACTTGGAAGTGTGAGTTTTTATTATTTTTGACGATTTTTTTTTATTAGAGCACGGTATGTGACTGTGTATATTTATTTATTTATTACATTTCAGGTAAACTTACGGCTAACAAATGTATAGTTAGTTATAGTATTTTAATATAAGGCCATTAATAAGTTTACACATATAAATATAATAGTCTTATACCAAACAAAAATATAAACAAAATAACAAATAACAAAGACGTGCAAACAAAATTACCAATTATACCTAAAACTAAATTCTCTCACAGAATGATCTGGCTAGGGAAACCTAGTAATGAGACCTACAAAATTCATGAATGGGGAGAACCGATAACCAATACATGTTATTAAAAGTATTGATCGCTCCCACTGTACCGGTTAAATGATTCGGATACGAAATGTGTGGCGACAATAATGAATTTGCATTACAATTTTAATAACCTCGCGCTGCTTTTTTGTCAAATTAAGTGTCCGTTTCGTAACTACACCCCGAAAGAAGACTACCACCTCGACAAGAAATCGATGCATTAGTGTCCTCAAAACCGGTGAACCCACAGACTAGAACCGATAAATTACTAGGTCAGTTGACGGTTTTTGCAGCTGTATGGGCGGTGGCTACAATAACACCATTGTGCTAAGAAAATGACATTGAGTAGTTAAAATACTGTCAATAATGACTTTGACACCCCCTTTTAAAAGAGCATTTCGATGTTATTCACTTTATTACATACATATCATCAAGGGTGCCTTACGGCGCCCGTGACCGCCTAGACGGCCCCAGGGTACCCAGCGGAGGGGTTTTAATCCCACCTCGTCGTAGCCGATGGTATGAGTCTACACCGAACAAGTGGGTAGCTCGTCGCGATGTTTTGAATAGACTCAATAACCCATCTATAAACAGTTTCACAAGTTGGTATTCACTTTATTGATCCTAAAAAAAACTTTTTTTTTTGTTAAGAAAGGGATGTTACATTGTATAACACAAAATCGATAAAATTTCTATTGTAAAAATATACCATACGGACATAAATCGAACTAATGGATTTATAATGTTTATCTGCATCGCCTAGAAATTTCTATCAAAAATAGATTTTAGATATTTTACGATCAAACTTGAGAGCTTTGGTGTACCAAAGTTCTTTTATGGAATGCTTTTCAATAAACCCGAGTAACGCGAGCTACTTTGTTCGTAGCATCATTAGATAGGTTTTAGTCATTGAGATAAATATAATATAGAGAGGTTACTGAACGAAATACAATTATCCACTTGACATACATTAAGTTATGTCCAGGATTTATTTTTATTTTTGTTGAAGCACGGCTTGTTTCGTTGTATCTACTTGATGGTAACCAGACCTACAAACTTCATGAACGGGCTCGATCAATACGTTGTTATTTAACTATATTGATCGCTCTCACTATGCCGGCTAAATGGTGCGGTTACGAAATGGACGGCGAAAAGACGTATTTGCTTTAAGGGTCTATTTTAATATCATCGCCTGCTTTATCGTCAAATCAATCGCTCGTTTCTTTACCGCAGCATGAAAGGAGACTTCCACCTCGACAAGAAATCAATGAAATCTCTTGAGTCGCTTGACGGTTTTTGCATCTGTATGGGCATTGGTAACGAGTCCGGCCGGTCGGCCTAGCAAAATCAAAGAGGCCTTCCTCCAACCTAGTAAATATAATAATAGCAACCAACGAATTCATACGATTATTAGTATGATGGCAAATATTTCAACTTCTATTCAAACTTCGTTTAAGGACTTTATATTATAAAAGGAAGGAAACAATCAATCTGGTAAAGCGTTCCACATTTAGATTGTACGGCGGCAGATGCATGTATCGACAAACATTTAATACAGGATGGTACAACCGCCATGTACACAAGCATTTTACAACCGGTAATAATGGAAAGATGAATGTTGTTGAAGAATAATGTTGAAATGCTCTTCAGAGCACTGTCTATCTATGGAAAGGCGGTAAAATGTGCTCAAAACGCCACATCTTTACTTATTGTTCTTACTTTTGATGGTCAAAGGGCATAACTGTACATTTTAAATCCCAGTGTACATTTTAATTTCTGTGCATTGTGTAGTTATAAAAACATGGTTTTCGGAATCCATACTAAAGCTGTTCCCGTAGTTACCTATTAGGTCTCCCTTCGTGATTTAGTTCCCTGCCCGTTTCGCCTCTAGACATCATGCAATCTCATTGGTTTAGGTGTTGTAGATATTGGTATTCTGTTTCCCATAATCATAGAGAGATGGCGTGACCACAAGCTATTATAGATGAACCGATAGCGTTCGATGTAATAAACATCAATACTAAATAGTCGACCTTTATATTCTGTTTCTTTTATATTATTAATTAATTATTTTTTGTATATACAATAGATATTTATAAATTACGTTAATTATTTTATTTTATTTCCCATTTATTTAAGATTGAGCAATAAGATAATTTATTAAAATTGTACACACTATTTACGGTTAGGTGGTAGATAATGACAGGAAATGGGTTCGCGAACTCGAACGCCAAACAATATCTAAATATTGTTTTCAGTTGTAATAAAGTTTTTTTGAAGAGAAATAAGAACCTGGAGAATTAATATTTTTAAACCTCTCTGTTCTGTTTTTCTTAAAAAAAAACTTGAAACACCTGAAAACAATATTTAGATTCGTGACTGGAACCTGGTTGGCTCAGCGGTTGAGCGCCTTCCGAAAGCGAGGTTCGTGGGTTCGAATCCCGCCCACCAGGCTTTTTTCATTGCATTTTATCTTTAAAAATTAATATTAATACCACAAAAACAACATTTAGACGTTTTTAGAGGTTCGACTTCGCGAATACATTTCCTGGCTTTTTAAGTTCGCCTTTGTAAATAACTTTTATTTACTATCTAATAAAGCGGTAAATAGATAAATTATGCAATATAAAAAGGCAAAGACCGGAAAAAAAATTTTTTTATGCTATTCCTTCTAAGTTGTAGGTATAACCTATTTCATTATTTTGTGTTTTGATTTGGCTAATAGCTGGTTTCAGGAGACTACTGCATCTATGTTTATCGTGGTAGGAGTCTCCTTTTGAATTATGAAACGGTAGCGATTTATCAATAACGTTACAAGGATATTAAAGTAGACTTATATTGCAAACTCACCTTTGTCGTCGCCCATTTCGTAACCACATAAATTAGCTGGCATAGTAGGAGCGTTAATATAAAACAACAATACATTAATCGACCATGTATGAACTTTGTAGGCTTACCATCAAGCACATACAATGTCACATGCCGTTCTTTAATAAGAAAATCATAAAAAAACAACTTTGAGAGAACCTTCTCTACAATATGTATTGGATAGGATAAGGTTTATCGGTGGTACCCTAATATTTTCATCTAGATTATTATTTGCTAATAAACCTATCCCATATTTCAAGGCAATCCTGAAATTCTTACAGATACGTTCTTTTTTTATATTATATCTTGTTGCCGACCATGGATACAACGTATCCAACGTTTTCTTTTTAGTTATTTTGAAAAGTCGTTTATATTTTTTTTATTAAATTCTTATCAGTGTAATTACAAATTTATTACTAAACAAATCAAAACTATATTGAAATCGGTTCAATCGTTTTAGCGCTACGATTTCTCTGATAAACAGACTAGGTATCAATCTTAGTCCTCAAACTTTTAACTAGTGATCAGAAATTCTGGTGCATATATGCAATACCTAAACTTAATTTATTTTCAAGAAAATAATGCTATTCGGAATATTTTTGTTGGAAAAAGTGAAGTTTAGTTATAATTGCACCCCAAATTTTATTATAATATAACCATTTATCATCATTGGTTAAAAAAAAAAGCGGCGCCAGCCTAGTGGTTCAGTTACTCGCAACCATGAAGCTAAAAAAACGCGCCCCGCGCCAATATACTTTTACTAATAACAATATACTTTTTTTAGAGTAGTTTCTACACAGCTTTAATGCACAATTAACCATTTTTCCTACAATAAAAGCGAAGCTCTTTACCACTTTCTCCGGCGAACGCACAAATCAGACTGAGGATGTAAAAAATGTGGTAGTGTGTGTGAGTGACAAATTTGTCACTCGCGCGGCACCCTGCAAATTGAATTATGCTTACTCCAGTAGCGGCGTGCGGACGGGCACGGTTTTTACCTTCATGCTCGCAACTGATAACAAAGTTAAGCAATGACAGAAAGACGGAACCTGGGATGTGTGACCGCTTTATTAAACGAGGCTATACCATTATAAATGCCGCAACAAGTTCGCCACTTGTTAGGTGTTGCCTCCAAAATACCATCGGCGAAATGAGGCCCATCCTCTTTTAATCTCTCCGCTGGGTACCCTGAGGCCGTTTAAACGGTTCTCGGGAGCCAAAAAGGCACCCGTGATGGTATTTATTATTATTTAAAAAAATCCTCATTAAATAAAATAAACTACGTGTTAACTAATACATAATTTCAAAGTTTGTAATTTAATTTAAGCATCTAATAGTGCCCAAAATAATATTATTAATAACACAAATTTAACATAAAGGGGATAATAATGTAAAGCAAGTAGGTAAATGTAAAGATACGAGTAATAGTAAGACATGTTACTATAGTTAAGATTTATACGAAGGTTAGTTAAATTACATCGTTTTGGTCTTCCCATTTCTGTGGGAATGATCTGTTACAAAGTTTATCTAATGAGGTGTCTTGTTTTGGGTTTGATCATTAAATTTTGGGAATATTACCTGGGATGCTAATTATATATATGTACAACATGTATAACCGTATAATAAAACATTTAAGGGCTGGAGTCGACTTGACTCCCATACAAACGTACTTCCAATATTACAACTTGGCTGTTGGTCGAAGTTTTTTTTTTTTAATGTTCGTAATCGTACGCATTTTTTTTTTTATGTTGTGGGTTTTTTTTTTGTATTATAATATTAAAAAAGTTTTTTCTCTCATTTCAAAAAAAATAAAAATAATAACCCACCACAGATACATACTCGTACATACATATCATCCCGGGTGCCTTACGGCGCCCGAGACCGCCTAGACGGCCTCAGGGTGTACAGCGGAGGGGTTTTTAATCCCACCTCGTCGTAGCTGATGGTATGAGTCTACACCGAACAAGTGGCTAGCTTGTCGCGATGTTTTGAATAGACTCAATAATCTATAGTCAGTTTCACAAGTTGGTATTATAGTGAAACCGTGACCGACAGCTTAACGTGCTCTCCGATGCACTATAGTGGTGTTGTCAAACAAATGTACATAATTTTTTTAATTAAAAACTCATTGGTACACGCCGGGATTCGAACCAGGGACCCAAGCGATTTTAAGTCCAAGGTCTAACCAACTCGGCCACCACGTAAATATTATATTAATTCTGCGTCAAACAGTAATCGAGTATTATTGAAAGTGCAAAACCAATTTTGTATGGAGAACGCGGAGTTCGCGATTACGAATGCTGTGCCCTTAATATTAATATGTATCTAAGACATTTAACACATATTTCCTTGGTAACAAAATAAACTTGTAATAACCAGTATTATTAGTACGTTTTTTCTGTACAGTTTGTCATGATGAAACACCCAGTGTTTATAAAATATAATATGTATTGTATCGTTGCTTCTGGTACACATAGTAGGTACAAGCCTAGAACTTAGTTTGTGACCAGAGCAATATGTGTAATTTGTCCTACATATTATTATTTATAAATGTTGAAATGTTGAGTAAAGTATAATAACCATTACCAGAATATAATATTACTCATACATCATTATATTTCATAAACACCCAGACTAAGGAAAACTACAGAAAAACATACTAATTTTCTTATTCTATGAGAGGAAACCTAGCCGACGACCGAATACAACGACAATTATATTTATTATACTACTAGATGATCCGCGCAACTTCGTCTGCGTAACTTACGCAGCGTACTCTTTGGAAAGAAATATTTTTCCCCGTTTTTGCAAAATTTTTCATTTTTACTCCGGTTCTATTGGTCGTAGCGTGATGTTATGTAGCCTGTAGCTTTCCTTGATAAATGGGCTGTCCAACACTAAAAGAAACAACAATTTGAAACAATAATTCCTGAGATTCCATTAGCGCGTTTAACCAAACAAACTCTTCAGCTTTATAATATTATAGTATAGATTGATTTTATTCTTTAAGTGTTTTTTTACGCCTACAATTTGATATTTGTGGGCTATTTGCACTTTACAGATAAACAAAAAAAAACACACAACACAAAACCGGGCCGATTCTACTAAAAAAATAATTTTAGAGAATGAAAGTAAAACTTTATTTGTCTATACACAATATACAGTTGTATATAAAATAAACCACAAACCACTTTTAACTTCTGGCCTTTGCGGTGGAAACTTTAGGCCCTTGGTCACGTGACGCTTATATATTTTCTTAACTATTAATATAAACAATTATTATAGAAATCAGATGATCGACGTAATAGAGCCTACATTTTCCAAAGCATCCTTGGTACAATGCGACTGCAGTTTTCGGTATCTCCACGGCTGGAGAAGAATTTAATGATTAAATTATATAAATTGTTACCTACTTATGTATTATTATTTTTTGATCTAATTTATATAACATATAAACACGCGTTATATCAAGTTTAAGAAAAAATAAAAATTAAAAGTATGTTGTTAAAATCTTGTTCTATCAAACAGAATCACTTACTTTCAAACCGATCTGTCTCTAACTTTAAACAAGTATTACTTAAATTGTTATTAACTTATAAATGCCCAAAAAGCCTATTCAAAGTAAAGCTTAACTTGCAAAATCTGTCGATGGTAGATGAGTAGCCGAATACCTTTGTGTGGCGAACAAAACCGAAGGGGCTGACGAGAATATTTTGCCATAGTCTTGTGAACACTTTGTATATTGTGGCAAGTGGGTGGCTTATTGTGCCACTACGGCAGAACTTTAGGTTATTGGCATTATTTCCTCAACATTGTCAAAGGAAAGGTTCGATAACTGTAATGAAACTGTGATAGGTAAACTGTGATATTAGAGGATAAAATTGGTTTTGCCGCTGGTAATGTAGGTAAATGTAAATTTTAGACGAGAGGTTAAAAGTTTTGTTTACTGAATTTTAAATAGATAATAAGCTGCAATGTTAATTTAATGGTTGGATATTTCTAAATATTAATTTAGGATTTATTACACTGAAAAATACTATTTGAAATATTGCTTTGAGAATAATAAAACTATTAAAATTTTCAGCCAAAAATTTAAATGTACATTTTTTATAGGTGCACAATATATCATTTAATATCTATCTGACTGTTTAACAGCATTGGCCGCTTCCACTATACCGACTATATAGCTGATGCTATTACGAAATGGAAGCCATAAAAATGAATTGTATTACGAGTCTAATATCCTCGCTGCATTATAGTCAAATCAACCATTCCGTAACCACACCCTGAAAGGATATTACCACTTCGACAGGAAATCCGGTGAATAACAATCAATCAGTGAACCCGCAGACGAAAACCGAAAAATTATCAATATATAACAATATCATTGTCAATTTAAATTTTAAATAGACTTTTTAAAATAAAATAAAAGTCTGTGGCTGTCTAACTTATCAACATAGAAAAGAGTTTATATTGTTAATTAAATTCTGTATATACATTTAATTGACAATTCCTCCTTCCCCTCTCCCTTACAGGACTTTAACAGAATGCCTGCGTATAATGTGACCGATGTACCCGTCCAAAAGAGTTGGTGGCATATACATCTGTCGCACTATTAAAATGTGGAATGCTTTACCGTGTTTCCTTCATCCTATAACCTTGAGTCCTTTACGAAGCGTTAAGAAGCCAGTAAAAGGTTTCGCGATCTCGAACATCTAAAAACGTGTAAATGTTGTTTTCAGTGATATCAAAGTTTATTTCTACAGAAAAAGAACGTAGAGGTGTAAATATTACTTACTCGATCCTAATTAGATAGTATTTTTATTTAAAAAATTATTAACTTTTGAAAAGACACCCAAAGTTTGATTTATGATTCTAAAAATATTACTTTAGTTGTCATTTCAAAACTTAACAGATTTTTTAAAAATAATTATGTAATTACGATCGAGTAAATAAAATCTACACCTCCATGTTCTTTTTTTTACAAAAAAAACTTTATTATCACTGAAAAAAAACTTTTAGATGTTTTTTTACTCTCGAGTTCGCGAATCCTTTGCCTGTGCACTTAAGCCGCCCGGTATAATGGATGAAACCAGCTTTTACAACACAATTGTAGAGGCTGGTTGTATTCATTCTTGGACCTGCTTTCCATCAGTTGGATGTTAGGTCACATGACGCGCTCTTTAAAAAAAATACAGATATCTCAGTATAGTTAAATATACTTATAAAAGGTGCCTTACGGGCGGGTGCCCGATACCGCCTAGACGGCCTTAGGGTACCAAGCCAGCGGCAGGGTTTATTCTCACTTATTGTAACCGATGGTATTCTGTCTGAGTCTACACGTTTTTTTTTATTGGAGCACGGCATGTGTTTTTGTATCCACCTGATTAACGACATTTAACTTACAGAACATAATCATTTAAATAAGAACAAGATACATCTTTGTTTATAAATTTAAATAAGGAATTCCTTTGTTTCAGAAACCAAAATGTCAAGTAGAAAACGAATGAAAAAAAGAAGAACGAAACAAATGAGTGCGGTTAGATAGGCAACCAGGAAGTATGTAAACCTGGGCCATCATAATGCGGGCAACCCACGTGGCGCGAGTGATGTCGCGAACTCTGTTGTGCCCCGTTAAAGGAACAGTTGCTTATAGGTTGCTGTTTTTGGCACTGTTTTTGTGTGGAACGATAGTTTGTGACAGTTCATGTCCGAAGTTTGCGGAGAGGCCGCTGGAGACGCGAGTTCAAGATGCTTCCATAGTTTTTAGGGCAGTAGTCGTACAAACACATTTTGCGGTAAGTGTATTACTTATTTACTTAGTCTTAAAAAAAAAACCTTAATTTGTTTATGAGTAATTAATCTCTAACGCCTGCTGTCTGTCCATTTGTATGCTCATATGATATATTTCAGAACCATTTGTTGGAATTTCGCGATTCTTTTTTAAAATTATATATATACTTGTATATTCTTTAGCATAGGTATCATATTTTTCAGTCGCTTAAAATATTACCAATCGGTCTTTCAGAGGGTTCAGAGAAATGTACTTACTCCCAAAGGTAGCCCGGACGTCACTAATTAATATATAATACTATGTCGATTATATATTAACATTTTCCAGAAAAACAAAAGTTTAAAGCAAAGTCAAAGTCAAAATCATTTATTTCATGTAAATCTTACAAATATTTAAGAATAGTCAAAAAAAGGTTTAACAATGAGGTCTTAGAGTGCGTTTGGTTAGGCAGCTATTTATTAATAAAAGAACGACAAATATTTATTATACCTCGATATCAGATTTAGAACTTAAACGCGATGGATTGAAAAATACTACCGAACCGAACACACACTACATAACCAACTAGTGTAAGACTAGGTGATTAACCAGCATAGATACCTATACATCTATATATTAAAATGTCAGATTGATAGCTAGTTCTATATGTGGCATAATAATTAAAAAAACAAACGAGCTAGTCATTAGATGCCGCTCCACACTTGGCGGAATATTAATCGTTAACCAGCAATCAGAAAAAAAATATTATAATGTAAATTTATTGTAAAATCAGCAACGAGAAAAAAAAGTATATATAATATAGGGTGACGTACGGCGTCCGTGACCGCATAGACGGCCCCAGTAGGTACCCAGCGGAGGGGTTTTTAATCCCAACTCGCCGTAGCCGATGGTATGAGTCTACACTCTACACCGAAAAAGTGGCTAACTCGTTGCGACGTTAGGATAGACTCAATAACCCATCTATAAACATTTTCAGAAGTTGGTACTGGGACTGAAAGCTTAACGTGCTCTCCGAGGCAATAGTGGTGTTGTTAAACAAATGTATATTTTTTTTTAAATTAAAAACTTATTGGTAGGTACACACAGAGGTTTGAACCAGGGACCTAAGTGTTTTTAAGTCTAAGGTCTAACCAACTCGGTGACCATGTATATTAAAAAAAAAACAAGAATGTCGATATAATGCTATTTCCACACGCACCAACCAGAAAAAGTAATCATAATGCTAGCTCCCCACGTGGCGAATAGTTATCGTAAAACGAACAATGTACTGTGTTTAAAGAATATATATATCCCTTAGTCTAATGTCTATTAATTGCTCTGTTGGCCATCTGGAGGGCGTAGGTTCGATTCCCACTCATGGAAAAACAATATTTCTATACAGTTTAACATGGTCTGGCTATTTATAAAATATAGTATTAGTAGATATATATATATTTTTTTATTTATGAATATTCGTATATGTCTATAGTTAAATTGAAATAAATAAAAATCATTTTTATTTAAATACGATATATTTCCCCTAACATGGCGTCTTCAGTGGTATCTATTATTTCAAATTTTTATTTATTTCAATTTAACTATAAAATATAGTATGTACTAGTAACATTATTTATGGTGCACATAGTACTAATATACATAGACTTAATTTGTGACCAGAGCAATATGTGTTAACTAAATACAATTATTATTATTATAAAAAAAATCTAAATATTTAAAAGTTATAATTAGGTGTATAAAGTTGTTGAAGAATAAATAGAGGACATTCAGTGTTTTTTTGGTTTTGATCGAGATAAATTTGTTCAACTTATATAGATACAATAAGGGTACAAATCGGGTTGATACTATAAGCCTTACTCTTGGCTCTAAAATAAAGACCGCTTATACAAATCGTATAAAACGTTTTAATGATAATAAATATCATGTCTTTATTTTGAAGTCAAAATGTATGAAAGAATGTATAATAAATTATTGTTTCTAGCACGGCATCCTACTTTATATATATATATATATATATATATTGGATTACAATGTGCGGTTCCGAAATGGGCGGTTGATTAGACGATAAAGCAGCGAGGATATTAAAATAGATTCGCAATGAAAATTCGTTTTTGTCGCTGTACATTTCGTAACCGAATCATTTAGCCAGCATAGTAAACAGGCATTTAACCGCCACCGTAGACTAGTAGTTGCGCCTTTGGTGTTGTATCCGAAGGTCGTGGGTTCAATTCCCACCCATGGCAAAAAAATATTAGTACATTTTCTGTAGTTTGTCATGGTAATAGAATATGTATTATATCGTTGTTTCTGGTACACATAGTACAATCATAAAGCTTAGCTAGCAATCTATGTAAATTATCCTAAATATCCTATATATTATTATTATAGTAATGGGTGTGATCAATATTATTAAACAACAATGTATTAATATACGTGGTGGCCGAGTTGGTTAGACCTTGGACTTAAAAACACTAAGGTCCCTGGTTCGAATCGAAAATTTATGTATATTTGTTTGACAACACCACTATAGTGCCTCGGAGAGCACGTTAGGCTGTCGGTCCCGGTTTCACTATACCAACTTGTGAAACTGTTTATAGATGGGTTATTGAGTCTATATATATAAAACGACGAGCTAGCCACTTGTTCGGTGTAGACTTATACCATCGGCTACAACGAGGTGGGATTAAAACCCCTCCGCTGGGTACCCTGGGGCCGTCTTGGCGGTCTCGGGCGTCGTAAGGCACCCGTGAAGATATATATATATATAACAATGTATTAATGGACATGCTCACATTCATGGCGTTTGTAGGTTTTTGTGATACATAGACCGTGCTCCATTAAATATATATTTATTTATTTATATGTATATATATATAACAAACAAATGTGATAACTTTTAGGTAAGTTAGCGGCATCTATCTTCTTAACTAACTCTATAGATCTCGCAGTTTCTTATATACAAGACCCCTGAGACAAATTGCCTCATTATTGTTTTTCATTTGCACTAGATCCCGAATGCTTTGGGAACTTTATGGCCAGATCTGGGCAGTAAATGGCTTCTCTTTGCCAAGAAATTGTTGGTTCTAATTTGTGGCCTGTTCTATGAAGGATTGAAACAATGTTATAATTAATTGTTGATAAAAGTGTTGGTTTAATATACATTTTTTTTTATTCTATTATATATATAAAAGAATCGCCGTTCGTTAGTCACGCTAAAACTCAAAAACGGCTTGGGCGATTGACCATATAACCATAATTAGTGACTGTTATAAAATACCTGTAATCTGTCACTATTTAGTTATTTATTTTGTCTATTTTACCACCGCCCATACAGATGCAAAAACCGTCAAGTGACCTAGTCAGGTTTTGGTTTTAATCTGTAGGTTCACCGGTTTTCAGGAGATTACTGCGTCGATGTATTGTCAAGGTGGTAGTATCCTTTCAGGTTGCTGTTACGAAGTGGGTGGAATAAGGCAGCGAGTATATTAAAATATACTCGCAATGCAATTTGTCGCCACCCATTTCGTAATAAAGTTCTAGAGAAGGTACACATACTAAGTAAAAGTCTGTGCTACAAATATGTGTAGTGTACCAGAAACAACGATATTGATAAAAAATATCTATGTTAATATTATAAAGAGAAAATATTTGATTGTTTCTTATGTAATTCAGGCTGGCTGGACTATCTAGTTAATACTAGCTTCATAGTTCTCACATCTAGGTAGATAACAAATCGTATGTTAAGGCATTCAATCAAGGTTTCATCGTTTGTGGCGCAATATATAATGTATGAACCTATTTTTTATTTATCATCACGGATGCCTTAAGGAGCCCGGGACTGCCTTGACGGCGTCAGGATACCCAAAGAAGGGGTTTTTAATCCCACCTCGTCATAGCTGATGGTATGTGTCTACACCGAGCAAGTGTGTCGCAACGAGTTAGCTCGTTGCGATGTTTGGAGAGACTCAATAACCCATCTATAAACAGCTTCACAAGTTGTTTTTTTTATATAGGAACTCGGCATGTGTCCCTACATCTACTTGATCGAAAGCAGTATGCAGGTCCAAGGATGATTACAACCAGCTCTTAGAACTGTGTTGTAAGAGCTGATTTCATCCATCATGCCGGTTTAAGATGCCTATTCACGCTTCGTTTAAAGGACTTAAGGTTATGGTATAGTGGAACTGGGACCGACAGCTTAAGGTGCTCTCCGAGACACTATAGTGTTGTTAAACAAATTACACAAAAAACTCATACACACCGGGGTTTGAATCAGGGGTCGTCATGTAACTAAGTTAAGGGGCAATTAATGACAGTTGTTTCATAGCAAATATGTCAAAATTCTTATTTAGGAGCTCCTTTAAAGTTAGGGTCATTGGTGAAATCGGGTGTTCGAAGTGTTTTTAAGTCTAAGGGCCAATCCGCCAACCATGTACTTTTTTTTATTTGATAAAAATTAAATAAAAAAAAATGGTTCAGCCAGCCAGAATTTTAGCTTTTCATACCGTATCTCATATATTGTATTATGTTATTTTATTTGTACCTACTTGTATTTAAATTAAATAAATTTAAATTTAAATTTATAAGATATTTTATTTTTTATTATTAAAAACAGAGTATGTGTTTGACCTTAAACTTGCCTCATGTATAGCAGCAATGAGTTCGAAGAAATATCCTTTTTACAGAGTAAAAAGGATATCTTTTTACTCTGTAAAAAGGATATCCGCCCTAATAACAACCTACGCTCTAGGCTTGTACTAGGCTTGTAGTACTATGTGTACCAAAAACGAACACATTATTGATGTTGAGTATTATCGATAAGTTTTGTAAAAAACAATATTTTTTTATTGGAGCACGTAGCACGGCATGTGACGTTGTGTCAACCTGATGGTAAGCAGACCTACAAGCCATGAATGGGGTCGATCAATTGATTTTTTATAGCATTAATTGCTATGGCGGCTAATTGATGCGATTACGAAACAAACGGCGATAGTCGAATTTGCAATACGAGTCCACTTATCGTCAAATTAACTGCCCGCTTCTTAACCGCATCCTGAAACAAGACTACTAACTCAATAAGACATCGATGCTATAATCTGAATACCGATGAACCCACAGACTAAAACCGAATCATGAGTAAGTCATTTGACGGTTTTTGCATCTGCATGTAATGCAACCAGTCGTCTCGGTCCAACGAAGTCATAGAGACCTTCCTTGCACCTAAAACAAACAAAAAATATTTTACAAACAATACTTTGTAAAAATATAGGTATGCATATATGTTTTTACTGTATACATCATTTATCTATACTAGTATAATGAAGCCGAAGAGTTCATTTGTTTGTTTGCGGAACGCGCTAACATCTGGAACTACTGGTTCTAATTGAAAAAAAATTTTAGTGTTGTACCCAATATTAAAATAATATTAATTTATCGAGAAAGGCTATATATAGGCTGTATCTACATCACGCTACGACCGAGCGGAGCATCTTTGAAAAATGTTTCAGAAACGGTGAAAATGTATTCCTTTGGAGAGTTGGCGTTGCTTGCGCTGCGTAAACTGTTAAAGTTACGCGGGCGAAGTTGCGAGGGTCAACTAGTTAATTATAAATGTTCTTAAAAAAGCAATCAAACTTAAACTAATATTCATATGAAACACTAAAATAACATAAAACATATCATAATTTTGAACCATAGAAAAGAAAATAGAACCTTCACAGTAATTATTTTACTATATTTTTTTTATTAATTATTATTGCATATAAAATACAAAGGCGTAATTAATGCAATAGTGAGGGGAAACGTGAAGACACATGTTTTTTTTGTTTTTTTTTTATTGGAGCAGGACATGTGACTTTGTATCTACCTGGTGGTGAGCGGACCTACAAAGTCCATGAATGGGGTCAATCAATAATAGTTCTTAAACAATATTGATCGCTCCCATTATGCCGGCTAAATGATGCGATTACGAAATGGGAGGCGACAATGACAACTACCCATTTCGTAACCGCACCCTGAAAGAGGACTACCACCTCGACAATAAATCGATGCAGTAATCTCCTGAAAACCAGTGAACCCACAGACTAAAACCGAAACATAGTCATGTTTCGGTTTTAGTCTGTGGGTTCACTGGTTCGGTCACTTGACCTAGTCATGTTCTTGCATCTTATGAGCGGTCGGTCGGTCTAACGAAGTTATAGAGACCTTCCTATTGATATGTAATTACAAATTATAAGTTTCCGAAGTCGGGAAGCATGTTTTAAGGTCACTTTTGTATGGAGAACGTGGATTACGAATACATCGTAATCCACGTTCTCCATACAAAAGTAGCTTTCGCACTTCCAATAATACTCGATTACTATTTCTCGGAGAATTAAAATAATAATTATGTCGGTCATTAATGATTATAACATATTTTTGTGTTAGGTAATTATTTTTTTCGAATTTAGAAAAAAAATCTAATACAAAAAAAAACCCTCAACAGAAAGATTTTTGCGTACTACATAAACTTCAACCAACAGCCAAGTTGTAATATTGGAAGTGCGTTTGTATGGTCGTCAAGTCGCCTCCAGGGCCCTTAAGAAGAGTTATGATAACTGTGGAAGAATTAAAAGGATGAATACAAGTGGTTGTTTCTGTCTACTACGGTATGGACCCATTGTACAATAAAGAGACGAAATGCTAAGCCAAAAATCGTTCGTAATTTTTAATTTAACACAAATGGTATACAAATAGGGTTTCAATTTCAAATGACTATCTTACGTTTAAGAATTTTACTGAGGACGTATTTTGTAGGCAGATTTGTATGGCTCTTGTATGGACCTGCCGTAAAGAGAAGTGATACCTACACGTATTTCCTATATTAGAAATAAGGTTTCTGAAACTCTTTAAAATACCATTTCAATAATAACAAATAAAAAAGTTAACCTAAGAAATGTTACAAAACTCATTTTATTTTCGCTCAGAAATTTCTAAATTAAAATCTTAAGAGTTACTAATAAAAATATATTTCAAGAAAAGTATTTGCTTTTTCCAACAAAGAAACTAAAACATTTAAGGAGACGAAGTATTTAAATGAAATAACATTTTCTTAAATCTAATAATAGCGGTTTACTTTAGCCATAGGGTGCACTAAGTGAATTTAACTTTACTCTAGATACTATAATTTGACGTCTTAAATAAATTGCCTTATTGAGTTATCAGTAGGCTTATTACGCCGCACAAGGTTGAGCTAAACCAAAAAATAACCAAAATGACGTAGTTGTGTGTCAATTTTCTATGTCACCAGCCCCCCTAGCCAAGAGCATGAGCGCTAAAAGCGCGCACGAAAGTTTTGTATGAAGATGACATTTGGTGATGACGTCACGTTCGTTAAATGCGTTGACAGAACAAATTGCCAGCCAAGAACACGGACGGTGAGCGTTGAGCATTCGTTTTCGTTAAAGCGCTCGCGAGAGGCCAATTTCCCCATACATTTTGACAGAAACCGCTACATACTCGGAGGGAATTGCCAGCCAAGAACACATTTTTGTTCGTTTTTTGCGAATGCTAGACGCTAAATTCGACTGTTTACGGGCGGGTGGCCGGGGTCTCCCTTTCGAGCTATATTCTATCAAAACGACGCCATTGTTTTAATTTAAATTAACTTAAAGTATTGTTTTTTGTTGTTTTAGAAGTTTTTTATTACGTTGTGTAAATTAAAATGCATAAATAAAATTTATTAGTAAGTGCAAATAACGAGTGGCGTCTTCATCGATGCCAAATATAGATTAGAGCAACAAAAAGTTCTCTCTATTTCATACTTACAAAGCATCTCAAAACACAGAGTGTGATCAAACTAAATGTTCAAGAATCATAAGGACTAAGGAGTAATATAACAATTTTGAAACTATACCTACAGCAAAAGTACGACTAGGAAAAATTGGAGAAGAATTACGAATAAAAGGAGTCCGACAAGGAAACCTATTATCCCTCAAACTCTGCTCGGCTGTATTGGAGGAAATTTTTCGTCAATTACATTGATTGGAATTATTTGGAATAGCTATGAGCTTAACATAAATGGAAGTAAAATATCTCAACTGAGATTGGCTGATGACCTAGTTCCAGTTATTATGCAAACAACTAGCAAGAGAAGTGGAAAAGCGGGGCTTAAAAGAACCATGTGTGAAAACCAAAGCTATGACAAACAGACATAAACAAACCCTGAAAGTAAATTATCAAGAAATTGAATAGGTACTTTTATTTAAGGTCAAACAATTGCTCCAAAACTTTAAATGGAGAAAGAAATACATAGAATAGTATGTATGTTCTCAGGTCTCTGAAAGAAGTATAAAAAAATCAAGACATCCCAATGCCGAGTAGTTGGAGACCGCTGCCAATGGTATTTGCTGAAGGCCTATGTCCGAGGGATAATATATTATAATATTGGATAGAAGTGTTACAACATTAAATCAAACAAACCAATATTAGGCAAAAAGTTAAGAAAACATGTATAAATTCTTGTAAAATATCAACAAATAAAGTTTATTTTTATTTATTTCTTTATTTTAATGAAAAGTTCACATTTTCAAAGAATACCATAGGGGATACCAAAGGCTTAACAAAGGATTTTTCAGAGCCTTTTTAATATATATTGCTATATTTTTCTTTAATAATATAATTGTATATAAGAATATGATTTTCCTTGACCATTACTAATAAAGTTACAACTTTTGGTATTTCAGGGACTGATGATGGTCTTTGTGGTTGTACAGAGTGACTTTTCACCTTGAGTTTTAAATTTAAAAGAATCCTTTTATACTGGTATATTATTATTTAAAAAAAAAAATCCTAGCCTTAGTAATAATAATACAATTTATACTCTGGCTACATTAGATATTTACAATATTAGGTATTTTATTATATACACTATATGACCCATACATGCACACACATCCACACAAATATTCACTTAACGCTGTAATATATATGTATAATATTGTTAAGTAAAAACTACTTAGTACTATTATATAAATGGTATTATATAAAGTAGGGTATGTGTAGTATGTACTATTAGACCTATATTGTTTATACAAGCTCTTTTATTTATAGGAATTTTAATTCCCATGCAAGCACTATAAATAGTTAGGATAGTACCTAGAGTAACGTTTCATTATTTTATATGAATTCTATTAGGGAATTACATGTATCTAATGTGGGCATTTGTAGATATACTTACCATAATGATAAGCTTATCATTTGTAGATATACTTACCATAATGGTAAGCATATCTTAATATTAAACACACTGGTATTCATAAAAAAACTTTTTGAGTCCTTGAAGAACACACTTGTATATAGTAGGTTATGTCTCTTTTTTTACCAAACAAAAATAAATAAGTAAAAAAGAAACAAAACTTATTTTAACTAAAGTGTTCTTCAAGGACTTTATTATATTTTTATCATTAAGACTGTTATTAATTAAAATTCATAATAAAAATATTAATCTTCATTAATCTGACCCATTTAAATGATACAAGTAATAAGAAATGTTAATAATGATACCAGCATTTCTTATTCAATACTCTATGTTTAAATGGGTCCATCCGACAGACCTAGACACCTTTAAACTTGTCCACCTATATGACTGCCACCTATATTGATTCTGTTAATGTATATTTAATTAAATATTTCCCAGAATATTGATTTCTTAAAATTGGATAATATTCACAATAAAACATAAACAAATTAGAAGTAAATATTTATTTAATAATTTTGTTTGGCTTGGGCCACTCTAAAACTTTGAGCACCATAGTTTGTGACCTCTCTTGATGGGGAAGGGGGTAGCTGTCCTTGAAACTCTGCAAAGTATAAATACCTGAAATAAAAAAAATACAAAATTGTACTTAGTTTAATAAAAAAATAAAAAGACCATTTTTTTTTAAATAACAAAAATCACAATTGCAACATAACTGGGTTGGAGACAGGTTTTACTATCTGTGTCAGTTGACTCCACGCTTCTAAATATAGTAGGAGAGTGAATTTGAGACAATGTTCTTAGCAAACCATGGATTCACCGTGCGGGTGCCGGGTCCATCTCATGGTTGAAAGGCAGGGGAATGAACTGCAGCGTTCCCGGACTTGAGACCGTGAGGTAGGTTTAAAGGCCTTTTAAACTCTCACCTGCACTGTGTTCACTACCCTCTCTACTCAACCAAATACTATTGATTTAATTTTTAAAAAAGTAAGTGGACAATTTGTAATTTATTTTTCTTAACTCACTTATAGTGTAACATCATATTGGTTATTACGCTGCACAAGCCATTACAATTTGGGAAGACTCTTCAGATTCATAGTGCAGAACTCTGTCTATTCCAAGGTATTTTAATGACCCCCTGAGATAACCATTTGCCTGCTTCACACTTATCCTGACTTGGCAGTGTATTGGTCCGCTGAGGTATTAATATATACGTACGGAATCCATGACAGGGGTAATCAATCATGGTTCCAAGGCATATCCGAAATCACCTGAAATAACATTTATTTGTATGAGAAACAAAGGTAAATAGATGGGTGTTGTAAACACAAAGGTACGTTTTGTTTCGCCTATTCGGCATACAAATGTTTTACCAACGTGTCTAATCAATTATTAAATATATATAACCTTAAAAGCACTTATTTATTTTGATTCTTACCTATTCAAAAAGTAAGTTTCCAATCCGAGAACGATATAACTGCAATATTTCTTCCTTGATCAGAGAATTGTTAAAAATAAATTGGTCGTGGGCCGCCCCGGATGCCTCGAATTTATATTTAGAATTCTTCAGTTTATATTTACAACTTAAAAGTGCCATATTAATAATGCCGAAGAGTTTTTCTGCAATGTTTCTATTTGGTTTGTTCGTAGAGAGTATTAAGTTTAGAGAGTATTATGTTCCTTGATTAAGTTCCTTGGGTTTGTTTGTAATCAAATGTAAAGAGCATTGGCCCGTAAAATAAAACGAGATATCACATAGTTACACCAATAGGATTTATTTCTTATTATCTCTCTCTCTTTAACACTAAAATAACGAATATCGTTCCGATTAGGCATGTAAGTTAATTATAACATTAATATACAAATCTGTAAAAACTGTACAATAATTTTTACACCATTAATATGATAAAAAATGTATATTGCTTTTAATTTATATTCTCAATTCATTCGTAATATAATTATTATGTGTTATAAAACATCATACTCAAAATTACTCGCGGGTTTTGAATATAATATCGGAACGTAAATAATCGAGCCGAGCGGTCGCCCTCCCTCGTTCGACAGAATGAAAGTTAACGTCAAAAATTGTTCATGGCTACCGATTTATTTCGATCACTGGCCGTTCTGCGACGCTTGGGCGCATAAAGCGCCGATGCTCTTGGCTAGGGGGGCAGGTTTTCATTAGGTCAGAATTGCATGATATCGATTAAAGTTTAGCTTTGCGTTGTGCGCGAATTACCCCCCAGAAAAATGGAATTCACTATAAAATTATTAATAAAACTTACTACTTTTAAAAAATATATTACTTTCTTCTGGTAGTTTATCAAAAATTAGCACCCTTGTAAAGTAAAAGAACGTAAATACCTAATACACAAATATTTATACTCACTCATTTAAACGTTCTTATAAAAAAGAGATAAATAACTACTTTTTGTTTCTTTTAATTTTTAAAGAAAATGTCAAACATGTTTGTTGCCACCATATTATACCTATTCTTATTCCTTTGAGCATTGACTTAGTTTATTTTGTAGTTTTTTTCTCACTTTTTGTTTTGGGTTTGTAAAGCGGACAGCCATCTCCTGTTCTCACGTTTGGACAGGCGATCTTATACGTACCTTAGGGCACTGCCGTATATTATTCATAGATTTATGAAAAGTATGGATTACGTGGCCTGAATGAAAAGCATCAATGTATCTAATCGAATTTAAGCACGCTTACTTTGGAAGTGCATATTTATTAAAAAGACTCAGATAGTAACTCTCTATAAAAAAATAGAAGCAAGTAGGAATTCCAAGCCGCCAGCGTTTGCTTCCACATTTTTGAACCGTACGCTCTATCGTACGGTTCAAAAATGTGGACGCAAACGCTTTGTGCATTTTGGCGGAATCTTAACGACATAGGGGTGAAAAATAATGCCTTAAATGGAGCAGGAGGTATTAGTTTGTAGAGCTCTATCTCAGACGCGCCGAAGTGTAATCTATAAAAAACAAAAGACAGGCAACTTTTCGTCTATGATCCAGGATCATATCTATTTTGATTGACGAATCGTTTTCTATAACCTCATAGCATGGCACTCAAAAGAGTCCAGAGCTTCCTTCAGTTGGCATCAAAGGTTGCATCATCACCCTATGTATGACCAAACCTGAGCTTTATACAGAGTGAATTTGAAAAGATGTACTTTGGGCCAATATGAGGTTCTGCTGATCAAATCGAACACCTTGTGCCCATGGAACCATGTGTCGCAAATGAAAAAAAAAATTTGGCTTCCTCATACAAATTAGTCATTTTAGCATTACTAGTTTGTATGGAGAAGGCAATTTTATTAGCCCAAAGTACATCCTTTCAAAGTCACTCTGTATAGAGTTCGAAGCTGAGTTGGTATAAATAACGCCTAACCTTGAAGAGGATGCCGAGATTATTTGCTGCGGTTTTAAAAAGCTTTGGACTCGATGGAGCGGCTAAAGTAAAGGTGACATATCCAGACCTACGAGGTTAAACTTGTCAATTATCGGTAGGGGTACCCCAGAATGCAAGAATTTTACGCATCTTATTAAATACGTAAAATATTAACTAAAATACATGATAATGTATTAATAAATACCCTAAGTGTTAAAAAAAAAATCCCTAATTCTTTCCATTTTTACGCAAATTTTGTTAACAATAGGCTATTTGACTACATTAAAAATATACTATAAATTGTGGTCATCCTATCAGACAATGACGTAAAAAAACATACTTCGCTTTAATTTAAACTAAATTATGTATATTTTTCGTAGATTACACGAAATAAAATTGAATATTTTTTACAATGTTATCTATGACTAAAACATCTTTGATTGGTTGACGACTGGTGACGTCACAAGAAAGTAAACAATACACAGATTAAATTACAGTTTTCTCGACTGATTAATGTTACGTTCTATGTATTCTCTGTTTATTTAATCTGTGTTGTTTATTTACTTGCGTGTGACTTCACACTCTGCGCCATTTCGGTAATGGCGCAGAGTGTGAAGTCACACACACAGCGTTTTTAGCGCCATTGTGGAAATTCAAACTTTAACATTGATTTTTATTAATAATAGAGCAAACATCCCGGAAATATAAATGTAGTGTGCTTATTATGTAATGAAGGATCATATAAACCGAGTTTCAAAAAGTAGTCAAATAGCCTGTGTATTTAAATAGAAAAAATCCGATGATCAGACAGTTTGACTTAGTCTTATACATAATATGCCTAACCTCATTTAGCATATATATTCAACTTAACCAATGTAACAAGTACATAACTTATAAACTTTTCAAAATACCTACAACTTGCTACTTATCTGTTAACCAACTATTACAATGTTTTTAGTTATTCCCCCTCAAACAGTAGTTCACAATATGAGTGATTCTCTTACCACTATTCAAGACATAGACTTGTCAGAAATGGTGAGCTCTATTAACTGCAATATTGAGAATTTCTCTCACTTTATACAACAAAAACAACATGACTTTTCTATTATTACTCAAAATATCCGAAGTGTTTACAGGAATGTTGATGATTTGTTACTCTCCCTCGCATCTGCTGACTTAAGCATAGACCTGTTAATACTCACAGAGTGTAGACTTAATATAGATAAACCAACTCCACTTATTTTAAACTATGTCTCGTTTCGTACAACAAACCACTTAAATCAAAATGATGGAGTTGTTATGTATGTGAGAAAAGATTTAAATATTAAAGTAACAGAAATTGCCCTACATGAAGCATCATGTCTTCAACTAGAGTCTGGAAATTTTACTATCTTAGGTATCTACAGATCACCATCTAACTATGATGCTAACCTTTTTATAGGCTCATTGGATAATTATCTAAATTCTATTAAAGCTAAAAAAAATATAATCATAACGGGAGATATTAACATAAACATTATAACTCAACTAAATGAAAACAGTAATGAGCATAGAAATAGGTCTAACTACCTTAATATGTTAAGTTTTCATGGCTTACTGCCTGGACACTTCTTACCTACAAGGGAGGGTCGCTGTTTAGATCACTTTATGGTGAAGATTGATAGGAGTAAGATTTCTGCACAGATAGCTGTCTTGAACACTTCAATTACCGACCATGCTACCATATAGATATGATATGAATTTATCACAATTACAAAAGACTAAACCTAAAATAAAAACAAAACTGGTCACTAGTCATAAAAAAGCTCTTAATTCCTTAGCTAACAAAAACTTAGCTAACCTACTAAATTATGATGATCCAAATTATATAACAGAACAGTTAATAAAATGTATAAGTGAAACACTAAATGAAAATACAAAAGTAATCAATATACCCAAAAAGCAACGTATCATCAAACCATGGATAACCACAGGTATTCTAAGATGTATAAAAAACCGTAATGATATGCAATTAAAGGTTCGTATAGATCCTTTTAATGAAATTCTTAAAATTACTTACCATAGATATAGAAATTTTTGTAATAATTTAATTAAAAAGCTAAAAAGAAAGTATGAAAGAGAACAGTTAAAAAAATCTACTAATAATAATAAAGCTCTTTGGCGAAACATAAAAAATATAACTAATCTATCACAAATAAAAACTGATGGCACTGAACTTTTGGCCATAAAATCAACACGAACAGAATCTGTTAATTGTATAAATGACTTCTTTGGAAGTATTGGACACAAGCTTGCAGAAAATATTACCAACGCTTCAAACTCTTATACATCAACTGTGGTCGACCAGCTTAACAGGTCATCATCTTTTGTTTTGATGGAAACCTCCTATGATGAAATTAATAACATCATAATGAATTTGAAATCAAGTAGTGCTCCAGGCTGGGACGGTATACCAACAAGTTTTTTAAAACAATCCAAACACTTTCTCATACCAATCCTTAGCCACCTAGTAAACCAATGTTTTGCTACAGGAATATTTCCCTCCTTATTAAAACAAGCTGTTGTAACTCCTGTGTATAAGAGTGGTGGCAGAGACGATGTCAACAACTACAGGCCCATCTCTGTTCTGCCATCAATGTCAAAAATTTTGGAAAAAAATATAAATAATAGACTTCTTAACTATCTTGACAATTTTAATATTATCTCTGACATCCAATTCGGCTTCAGAAGAGGTATTTCAACTGAAGATGCAGTCATGAAACTTACCACTAAGATAGTGAAACAGGTGGATCACCATAAAAAATGCTCGACAGTCTTTTTAGACTTAAAAAAGGCTTTTGACACCGTTTCTGTACCCACTCTTATACAAAAATAAAATAAAATTGGAGTTAGGGGCACTGCTCTTTCCCTATTTAAAAGTTACCACTGTTATCGGAAACAAAGGGTGAGAATTGGTCATCACTCTAGTAAAGATAAACATATTACAATCGGAGTACCACAAGGTAGCGTGTTGGGGCCAACTCTGTTTCTGATCTACATAAATGATCTCTGTAACCTTAAACTTGGATATGGACAAATTTTCTCCTATGCTGATGACACATCTATAATTTTCTCCGGACCTAATTGGGTAAATCTACAAAAAGAAGCAGAAGCAGATTTGACAAAGGTAGCTAAATGGTTAGATCTTAATCTACTTACTCTGAACACTGTAAAAACAAACTATATATGTTTTACTTTAAACAATTTAACACAACCTGCAGCGGAATTCTCAATTAAAATTCATAAATGTAGCAAATATACTGATTGTGTTGATGAAACTATGATCAAAAATGGCAATAATGACAAAAATATTAATAAAAATAATAACCACAGCTCAAAAAACTTAACCTTTACTCAGAGTGTATTTTGCAAATGTGCAACTATTAATAAAGTAAGCCAAATTAAATACCTAGGTATTTTGTTAGACCAACATTTAACTTGGCATAAACATATATACCTCATAGCTGGTAGGGTAAGAAAGCTTGTGTGGATTTTTAAAACACTAAGGCACATAGCTCCAAAAAAACTATTAAACAGAATATATGTTTCTTTGGCACAATCCATCATTACATACTGCATTCCTGTTTGGGGAGCTGCGAGAAAAACTAAACTTTTTTCGAAGTTGAGAAAGCTCAGAGATTCTTATTAAAAACTATGTTTTTCAAGCACTACAGATTTCCAACAAATCAACTCTACTCATACTCTAAACTGCTTACAGTGAGGAAACTCTATATAATTCACACTACACTTAGAAAACACAAATACTTACCTTTCGACCCTGGGATACTAAAAAAAATAAAAAGGATTTGGCTGCCCCTCCCTTTACTACTAAAACAACTCTTGCAAATCACCAATATGAAAAACAGTCTACTCATATCTATAATCAGGTAAACAAGGTGCTCAATATATATCCAATGAATTATTATACCTGTAAACAGACTGTCACAAATTGGATATTACCCTTAGATTATAACTCAATTAAGACTTTGTTGAATGTTATTTCATAATTAAACTATGTACTTGGATTTACTTACAAATTATTCATTTCTCCTTATATTAGTTTATGTAAATGTATTATTTACCTTGCTATATGCAACTATATGCATGCACTTGCATATGTATATATATATATATATATAGGTGTGTGGGTGTGGTTTCGGGGATATATACACTACTTACTTTATAATGTTTCCTTTGTCATTTAAATTCAACACAAACAGCTTTTGGTATACACACATTTGTTCTAATAGATACACACATCAGAAAAACACACTGTATATACCTACACAATACTACTTCACATATGTATACTTATTTTAGTTCGCATGCGCATGCACTTTTGTTATTAGGTATTAATAAAAATTCAAAAAAAAAAAAAAAGAGCGGGGTCTACTGGCACAGGTGTTCTATATACCTAAAAGTAGATCTCAAAGCAACTTTGTATCTAGTTATAAGCATTTGTTACCTAATAAATAAATATTTCATTTCATTTCAGCCTATTTATCATGAACTTTCACGAACTTACACGGTACAACTGTTAACCGTTTCCCGGGGATTTAGATTAAATTTATCCGCGAAATTAAAGTCAGCCTAAATGAAACCCTAAATGATTAAATGCGTTTGCAAACTTACAATTGTATATTATGCTGACCCGCGTAACTTCCTCTGCGCATCGCACGCAACGGAAGCTCTCAAAAGGAATACATTTTCCCCGTTTTTGAAAAAAAAATATTGAAGCTCCCTCCTATTGGTCGTAACGTGATATAAAATCACGCTATATATATATAATATAGCTTTCATCGCTAAATGGTCTAACCAACACTAAAATATCGACATGTTCACAAAATCTTCAGCTTTTGTATATTAGTATAGATGTTATTAAGGTATACTTAATAATAAACTATCTAATTAGAGGTTGTGGGTTCTATTTCTTCTCTAGGCATAAAAAAATAAAAAGTATTTAATTATAACGTTTTTGGTTTTGGATTGAGTTAGGTTTGGTTTATACTACGAGTATAAACATGGAAAGTACTACATAAATGCCCTTATGGCTGGTAGAAGTTTTTTATACCTACAAGATTTTTTAAAGCATTAACCGATTAAATGATGTATTCTGATACCTATCAAGGTTGATACCGAAGAAAACGACGATAATCAATCTAGCAAAGTTATATTTATATAACTTATAAAGGACCTACCACGATTACTAAGTGATTGCCTTGTTTTATGTCGTTCAGAAGTCTGGTTACTATCATAAAAATGCAGAGTCACAATTTAGGATCTAACTAGAACCCCGACTAATGCGAAAACTCTACGCAGAGTTTAGTGTTACGATCTTTTTTTCTTTTTCAAAAATCTTTTTTTTATAATTGTCTACTGTTTGTTCCAAATTTGAAAAATCGGACAACCTCGTAGGTAAATATGGGGGAGGAGGGGTAATATAGATTTGTTTTAAACGCCACTCTTACCTTAATACTTTTAGGTTGGAGTAAGGCCATCAAGTAATAGGGGTCCAACCTAAAAGACCGCTAGGCCGACCGACCGGTCACGTTACCACCATCCATCCATACATGCAAAAACCGTCAAGTGACCTGTTCATGTTTCGGTTTTAGTCTTTAGGTTTACCAGTTTTCAGGAGACTACTGCATCGTTTGTGGTAGTTTACTTACAGACTGCGGTTAAGAAACGGGCACTTGATTTGACGATGAAGAAGCGAGAATTTATTTATTAAAATAGACTCGTAATGCAAATTAGTCCTTGTTGCCGCCCATTTCGTAACCGCATATATTAGTCAGCATAGTGGGAGCAATCAGTATTATTAACAATAATTTATTGATCGACCCCATTCATGGTCTTTGTAGGTCTGCTATCAGGTACTTCTAGATACATATGCCATTAGGCCGGCTTAACAAAAGCTGTAAAATTTATCTTATGCCCCCTGCATAAGGTGCCTGCATGTAGACCCGGTCTTGTTTACTACCGTTGTTCCTGTACTCAAACTTCAGTTGACCTTAAATAGTCTTTTGATGACAGTAAGAAATAGGATCGTTTAGCAACAAAGAATATTTTGAGTTGATTAATCGTTTATCCGTATAAAATGTATGGAAAAAGTTTTTCGCGATTCCTGTCATTTCTAGTACTCAAACCTCAGTCGGTCCAGTAGAGACTTTTGATCTTTGTAAGAAACAAGATCAATTTGCATCAAAAAAAGTTTTTGTGTAAAATTATGATTTTCTTGTTGACTGTATTTTTTCCAAAATCAGTGGATGCCGTTTAGCATATCTCAAAAAATTATGAATGGTCTCCTAAGAACGTTTTCTCGTAACTATAACCGTTAAGGTAACTGCCCTTACTGTTCCGTCTCAAAAATCCACCCTCATTATAATTATCATTTTCAAGATATTGGCGGATAGAAAGACAACTTACTACTATTGTTCCTTTTTAGATTTTTTATTTCCCTAAGCCTAAAAAGACTCAAACAAACAAAAATATCTATAAATCTCTAAGTTGATATAGTGAAACTGGGACCGACAGCTTAACGTGCCTACTGAGGCACTATGATGATGTTGTAGACTAGCACTACCTTAATTAATATTTCTACCTGGCATACCTAATAATAAACTCGATTTTTATTTCACAGAGGAAGACGTTTGACCTAGCATTAGTGTCGATATACCGAGGCGGGATGGAGCTGGCGTCAGTCAGCCAGTATGCTGGGTCTCCTTACAATACCACTGACAGGTAAGTTGCTAAAATAGACTTAATTGCCTTGCCTAAAAGATATCATGAACGCGATTTTTTTTAGTTTCTGGTCAATGTAGACTAAAGTACAACCTAGTCCCGTACAGTCATAGAATTAAGAACAATGCATATGCCCCGTATAAATGAGGCTCGTTTATTAAAAACCACAAATGTAACTACATTTTCAGACCTCTGTGAAAATGATTTGCAGTTTTACAACTATTTTAAGATGTTAATTAAAACTTTCGACGAAATATTTGTTATTTAGATTCTATATTTGTTTAGTATACATAATCACAGCTCTGTTCTTCTCCTTATAGTTTATATCCGTCAAATCCTAACGAATACTCCGATTTCTCACTTCTAATATCATTATTCTGTATCTAAAGTGTTCTTCAAAGACTCAATTCGTTTTTATGAATAGCGGTGTAAAATTGTATAATAGAAATAATATTATTCATAAATAGCGTCTTCTAATAAGTACTTTTATATAAGCCCCATTACTTATTCGCACATTTTATTATAAATTATATTGTTCAGTATTTTCTAAGAGGACGTCGAACCCTTTATACAAAGGATGTACAAGTGAGCAAATGATCCCATTAGCAGTTTGAGGACCTGGCTTTTATCATAAGACCCCTTGAGTATTTATTGGGTCTTTTTGTTCTCGTTACACTAATTATTTTACTGGTAGTAGTTAAGTAGTTAAGGTTACTAAATTACTGATTACTACTTATCGTATGGACATTTTATTTTATTATCTTATATTTTTATAGGTTTAGGGGCTGGAATTCAACTCTATGGGATCTTTTGTGTATTCCCCATTTCTATTCATCACATCTCACTCCTGTCCCAAATATGTCGTCAAATTAACTGCCCGTTTCGTAACATCATCCTAAAAGGCTTCCACCTCGTCATGAAATCGACGCAATAGTCTCCCGAAAACCGGTGAAACCACAGACTAAAACCTTATCTTTGGTGTCCTGAGTCTCCCCACAAAGGCCTTATTTGAATTTCCAGAACTTCGTACCAATGAATTTCTTGAAGAATCACCACGATTTTTTGTCCAATTTCTTTCCTAGCTCTTGATACCCGTATGCCAGCACCCTAATTAGTGAGTCCCTGGAGTACATAAGTAGTAGTTTTGGCTAGGCGGTGTTGAGTATTATTATTAGTCAGCCAGAACAATAACTAATAAAACTTATAATTTTAACGAAGCAAACATTAATAGCATTAAATCAGAAATAAACTTTTTTCATATACGAACAATGAAGCACTTTCGGTAAACCTAGATCGGGCAGAAAGTGAAATAAAAGTCATGTCGTCAGCACAACAGAATGCCTGAAGTTCGCGAAAGAGCTTCGGCAAAGAGAAGGAACCACAGACCTTAATCAGTTCATATATGAAATATATCACTACAAGTAGTGCGTGCCATCTTTTTGTTAAAGTATACTATTTCCTTATTTTATTACTGGCTGCATGAATCCGGATTCTACGTAAATCGAATAATTATTTTAACCTTGGTTCTAGATACACGTGGTTCATAAAATATACTCTTTTTTTATTTATTTATTTATCAACTTTATTGCATAATACAAAGGCGGACTTAATGCCGTTGGGCATTATCTGACAGTCAAACCTTCGGGACATTACAACATTAAGTTTAGGTAGTGTGCAATACAATTTTTATTTTTTATTTATATTTATAAATAAATACATATATACACATATGCTTTACATATACAAGTATTATACATATAATATACATATTAATATATAAACAGTATAATGACTAATTCGACAGTTGTTGGGATTTATTTATTAGATTGTTTTATTGTAGCACAGCATGTGGCTTTGTATTTACCTGACGGTAAGCAGACCTACAAAGTCCATGAATAGGGTCAATCAATACAATGTTGTTTAACGGCATTGACCGATCCTACTGTGCACTTTCAAGAGTATTTGGACTGTTAGTTTATCCCACCTGTATGCTTTCTCGTAGTGCGTTATTAATTAAATCCTTTGCTAGATGTCCTATAATTTCTACTTCACGATAGTAGTAATAAAAAAAAAACATTAAAAGTTAAGTAATTTTAATTTATATATCGTAGTCACGTGCGTCATGTCCTATGAGCTCTATTAGTTTACATCCTTATCCATTGTCTATCTATGGCAGGGCTCTGGAATATCCACAACTTTCGCGCGGCAAACTTAAAGATTAGTGCAGAACTCAATTAAAGCACTCACAAAGTTGAGCTGAGATCGGGATCTGTGTAATTAAATTTTCTAGGAAAAGTGCTTCATGATCGGAATGTAATAAGGAAGGCACGAGTGCAATAATCAATGAGATTACATATAGAGGTCTAAGCACATGTATGATATAACATGTTCGATTTTGACACCGCTGTAAACCCTGAGGCCGTTGTTGCACTAACACAGTAACCCAGGCAATCTGTGATCGTATAAAGGTTGTATAAATTATAAAGGTTTTTTTAATTTGGACATGTATTGGGTCTGATCCCAGTGCTAATCCTCTAAATGATAATATTAAATGAACAAAAAGAAAATATAAACTAAATTAAGTAAGTAATACATCTTAGGTGTTGCCTCCGAATACCATCGGCAAAATGAGGATGGAGTTAATCCCTCCGCTGGGTACCCTGAGACCAAAAAGGCACCCGTGATGGTATGGTATACATATAATACATTAAAAATTATAGAGACAATTAGTATTTTGATGAAATGTAGGTATGTCCTACCCTTAAATATTTATAGACATCTTACTTCTTGATTGCAATGAAAAAATATTGCAATCTCTTACATATTATGACAGGTGCTTTAACAACGCATGTGAAGTGCATATACGAGAGGTTTCCTCAAAATCTCATCGTTGCTAATGACACTTTTAGTATAAATCGAACAATAAAATTAGTAATATTGATGTGGTGTTTCTACGTTACATTCTGTCCAAATCATTTATTCGACGGGACAATTCTCTGCTCTTGTGGGTAGGTCGAATCCAGTAAAAAGGAACCATATTATCGTATATTATTATAGTATCGTATAGTATAGTATCTTGAACCTAATGTTAATATTTGTAGACCAATATTGCATAAATTTTAAAGACGATGTATCATCTGATTTTTTTTTTTCTTGAATTGACATTAAGGTAGTGAAGAATAACTAAATATAAATAACTGAGTATTAAGCTTGATAAGTATTTATAAATACTAGCATAAGTGATGTCGAACAATAAAATTAGTAAGATTGATGCGGTATTTCTACTTTACATTCTCTCCAAATCATTTATTCGGCGGGACAATTCTCTGCTCTTCTGGGTAGGTCGAATCTAGTAAAATGAACTATATTATCGTATATTATTATAGTATCGCATAGCATTATAGTATCGTATAGTATAGTATCTTGAACCTAATGTCAATATTTGTAGACCAATATTGCATCAATTTTAAAGACGATGTATCATCTGACTTATTTTTTTTCTTGAATTGACATTAAGGTAGTCAAGAATAACTAAATATAAATAACTGAGTATTAAGCCTGATAAGTATTTATAAATACTAGCATAAGTGATGTTATTTTCACGTATACACTTACTCCTCTATATTTGATGTTAATCTAATTGGTAATATTACTTACAGCTTTACAGCAAATACGCCCTTTGTGAAGAAATAGGTCGAGTGTAGACAGTGTAGTGGTTGGATAAATATTCTAAGAACACTTTGTCTTTGTGATGAAAGCTATTATTTTTATCTAGCTTCAAGTCTAGTATATTTTCTATAGTATTTTACAATATTATTTTTAATTAAATTTTAAAATATATAATCGATATTTTTTTATAATTGGTTTTTAAAAAAAAAAATGAAGTATAGGTATTATATAACAAAACTACAATCTAAATATACTAAAGGTATACTTAATAAAACAAAATACGTAATTATTACTATCTTACGTTTTGTTAAATAAATTATTATTATTATAATGATACATATAAACGTATTTTATTTGTTATACTCTAACTTGTGTCAGTCGTAGTTATTATTTATTTATATTCAACCTGCCTTCGTAAAAATCTTTATGTAGTTGATAAAATGAAATAACTTTCTTTTTTTTTTGTTAACTACTTTTATTAAAAAAAAGTTTAAAAAGAACGAAATTTACAGACAAAAATTATTTGAGAAAACATTGCAATGTACTTTTCTATGAAAATAATAATATCTAACCCTTTTTATTTCAACAGGCAGGTCAACCTAAAAATAAAAACTCAAATAGAAGCCTGCTTCAACTGGAGCCTAAGTGCTACTCAAAGTGAGTTGGTGGTGTTTGCAAGAGTCAGTGACCCGGCAGTAGACTTGGAGACCACTCCACCTGACGGGCCTTGGCTTGAGGCCACGTCGGCGGCTGTACCTTGGAGCTTAGGTGTTGATATTGCCATTTGGAATGCCGTAGGTAAGTTGTGATATTGTATAACAATTATAGTGATAGAAGTATTTAAAGTGTAGTAGCCGAATGATGTTATGATTTAACTTTAAAATAAGCAATAAGTTTGTAGAGTAGAGCTTTGCTCATTTCTGAATGCTTAGAAAAAGCCTACATATAAGGTGAATTTGAAAGGATGTACTTTGGGCTAATATGAGATTATGCTGATCAAATCGAACAACTTTTCCCATGTAACCAATGGGCCGCAAATAAAAACAAAAATTGGCTTTCAAATTTTACAAATTGGTCATGAGTTTTCGACTTTTTTAATAGTTCTTTGGGAAAAGATTCGATTTGATATATTAACCCCTAGTACATCCTTTCAATGTCACCATGTATACATAGCAATAGGATAATGATGATACATTTATAAAATATATTAATTACTGTATTTGTTTTACAATAAAATATAATACGGAGACTCTCTAGTTTAATAAAGTAACGATCTATGAAATAGCTGACCGAATATGAAATACATAGACCGAATAGTAATCCCATAGAAATATCATCTTAAACATATTTATGATTAAGGAATGAGTAACAATAGTAATATGAAATGTGTCAATAAAGTATCGATTTTAATGTTTTTTATGAGTCGATTGAGTAAAGTTTATTTAGCAGAATTTGTGCCTATGAACGTCAGCGCTTTTTTTTGGAAGAGGTTAATGTCCAGCAGTAGCCTGGAGTATTCTGATGATGCTGACATACCTAGACCTTCCTAACTAAAATGATTACTTGTCACAGGTTGGGCAGGGTGGGGGGAATGGGGTGGTTGCAGTCGGACATGTGGAGGAGGTACTCAGAGCAGAAGACGATACTGCTCGAAGTCTACCTGCGAGGGCTATGGCGAGCAACGACGTAGTTGTAACTCTTTTCTATGTGAAGGTATGTCTATACTATATCATTGTTTGTATGTTCCAATATTTCACCAATAAAAAGCTACGGAATTACCGAGTAACATAGGCTATATTTTATATATCCGGCGGGTGAAACCGCGTGGGGCAAATACTAAAGTGTTTGTTTGTTTGTTCCGGGTAAACTCAAAAACTGCCGAACCGATTTAAAAAAACACTAATAGGAATCTATATTATCAGGAGTAACACAGGCTGTATTTTATTTTCGATCCTATTTATTTTAAACTTAACAGCGGATGAAACCGCATTCACAGTTAGTCTATACTAATATTATAAAAAGAAGAGGTATGGTTGCTGATAAACTCAAAAACTACTTAACCCATTAAAACAATTCTCTACCGAATTCTTTTAAATTTAACGGTGAGTGAAACAGCAGTCACAATTAGTATGTTCATACTAATATTATTAAAAGAAGAGAGTTGATAGTTTGTATTTTAATTATTTAATTGAACCAGGCGTTATTTTGCGGAAGTCCATTTTATAATGAATAAAATTGGAAATTATTTTGCAGTTACTTCCGCTTATAATGTTGGTGTATTAAATTATATGTTACATGTAACAACACAAATAAATATCACCAACAAACGAACAATTAAAATTTGTTTAAACCCATACCCATGAACCATATCAACAAGTCCTGAAGATGCCTCGTTAAGAGGCGAAATACATGTCAAAGACTACAGTGTTTGTTTGTTGGTGATATTTCTTTGTGTTGTTACATGTAACATATAATTGAATACACCAACATTATAAGCGGAAGAAACTGCAAAATAATTTACAATTTTAATCATTATAGTTTGTATTTTGTCCTAAATAAAATAAAAAACCACCGATTTAAACAAAAAATCACCAATAGAAAGCTCAAACAACACATATTATTAGTAACACAAGCTATATTTTATTTTCAATTAGGCTATATTTCAATTTATTTTAAATTAAACGGTGGATGAAACCACAGGCATAGGTTAGTATGTCCATATTAATACTTTAAAGAGAAGAGAGTTAATTGTTTGTTTGTCCCGGATAATCTGAAAAACTACTGACTCGTTTTAATAAAATATTTCACCAATAAAAAGCTACGGAATCACTGAGTAACATAGGCTATATTTTATATAGCTGCCGGTGAAACTATATATAATATAATATATAAATAATTTGGTAGTAAGTTCAATCTTTCTTTTTAGTTAGTCAATTTAGCTAGTCTTAGTGAATTACGAGATTTCGTTATCGGTATTGCTGCTTCTAGTGGAATATTTGCTCTATTATGTTATCACAAACACATTTATATATCACTACATAGTATAAAACAAAGTCGCTTTCTCTGTCCCTATGTCCCTTTGTATGCTTAAATCTTTGAAACTACGCAACGGATTATGATGCGATTTTTTTTAATAGATAGCGTGATTCAAGAGGAAGGTTTATATGTATAATAACATCCATTAAATAGTGGAGAAGTACTGTTATTTTTGAGGTTTCTAATGTGATGTCGTAAATAATTACATTTTTTCCGTTTACATTGCAAACGCAGGCTGAACCCTACGAGTTTTATCAAAATAATGTACTAAGTATTGTACACATTGAAAAGGTCTACAGAAAAGTCCGTGATGGTATATGTCTATCTCTTATGGATAACCCACAATAACTTTTTTTTTGTCATTTACTTTTTACGACAAATAATGGCTAATTTTCGAAGCGATTTTAACCAATACAGCATTAATCCTTAACCAATTAAATACCTTGAATACATTGTTCATTTAATATAGATCTATATGGCCCTTTACACCGTATGATTTAAGTGAATATTTTCGAAGATATTACAGATTTAAAAATTGCGGGACGTAGCGTTTGCGGCGGTACCGGCCGGCCGCCCGGTGCGGCAAGAGCGTGCCTATAAATAGCGTGCGAAGCCGGAGCGGGCCGCTATGTTTTTATATACAACGTTCACAGTTTTTCTGTAGTGTATTTAGTATCAGCATTGCACCCGTGCGAAGCGGGGCGGGTCGCTAGTATATATATATTTAAATAGTTAAGATCACGTTGCTAATAGCGAACTAGCGGTTAACTGAGCTTTTATGGGCTAATATTCGATTTTACCCGAATTAAATAAGAATAAACAATACTTATCCAATTTAACGTACATTAAATAAATTCTTAATCCATCAAAAAAGCTTAATGCCTCTTTCACACGGAGGCAGAACGGTGGGACAGAACAGTGGACTAATTGTGTGAACCTATACGCCGAGGAAGAACAGTACTGTCAAAAGAATAACCAAGGCAGAACAGTTAGTTTTGACCGCCTTCGTAGACTAGTGGTTGCGCCCTTGGCGTTGTATCCGGAGGTCGTGGGTTCGAATAGCAATCGAATAAATGGCAAAAAAAATATTAGTATATTTTTCTATACAGTTTGTCATGATCTGGGTGTTTATAAAATATAATATGTATTATATCGTTGTTTCTGGTACACATAGTACAAGCCTAGAGCTTAGTTTGTGACCAGGGTAATATGGGTGTAATATTTTTCATATTATTATTGTAATAGCTGGCCGGCCTATTATTTCACTCGACTGTCTTGTGGATAGAGACGCGTGAACGTGAAAAGTTGTAGCTTAAATCCACAACTTTTTACGTAAAAGTAAACGTAAAAATGTTGACGCCTTCTTTCTCATCGCTCACAGGCTGTACTATCTGACTGGTCTATGTTTAAACGCAAACTATCTTTCGAATCGTTCTGCCCGACTGTTCTGCCTCCGTGTAAAATGAGGCATAACAAAGGACTATCTTACTCCCATACTAGGCATCTGGTGTTAAGCAGTATCAGCCAGTGCATACAGGTGCACCGCTGAATGCCTTCACTATGCCGGCTTAGGATGTCTATTCACGCTTCGCTTGAAGGACTCCAAGGTTTAGGAGAAAGGAAACACGAAAGCTGGTAGAGCGTCCCACGATTTGATAGTACACAAAAATTAAAACTGATTAACAATTCAGGAACAGATTTCAAACTTATCGTTATAATTAAGTAGTTAACTTAAATAAAAAAAGTGCCGCGGTACTGGCGACGGTTAAAATTTAACGCGAGTGAAACCGCGGGGCACAACTAGTTTATAATATTCAAAAGTAATGATGTTTTTAAAATTATTTGTTAAATTGCTTTTAAATGTTTAATAAGCAGCAATTTTATCCAAAAAGCGAGGCTAATAAATTATGAACCTATTTGGATGAAATTGGTTAAAATAGTTAAAGTATTAATGAGATTCTTCCACACACACCCGCAGAATTGGATTTATACTTTTAATAATAGTATTGTATTTATAGTAAATAAAGAGGGAGGCATTATTTCGAAGTATATAGTATTGAATGTAGGTAAATGTATGTTTATACATGTATAAAAGTAACACCTAGCTTCTAATGCGATATAAGGATACAACATATATCGAACACAACATTGCGTTATATTATTATCTTCGATAGAAGAAAAACTTAACCATAATTTATTTATTTTTTATCCTAGCTACCTAAAAAATCAGCCCCAGCCTAGTAGTTAAGACACCTATGCCGTTTTATCTGGAGTCGTGGGTTCGATTCCCACCCACGGTAAAAAATATTAGCATGTTTTTCGATGGAGTTTGTCTGAATGTTTATAAATTATAATATGTATTATTAGTATCGTTGTTTCTAGTACACATAGTACAAGCCGAGAGCTTATTCTGTGATCAGGGCAATATGTGTGTAATGACTCTCATATTATTATTATTTATGATAAATAAAAGCGGCCCCAACCTAAATAGTTAAGTCACTCCGCAACTGATAACAAGGTTTAGCAGATGACAACAAGGCCGGACCTGGGATGGGTGACCACTTTATACAACGAGGCTATACCATCATAAACACCGCAACAAGCTCGCCACTTGTTAGGTGTTGCCTCTGAATACCATCGGCGAAATGAGGACGGGTTATTCCCTCTGCTGGGGAGTACCCAGCAGAGGGCATAACCCGTTTAAACGGTTCTTGGGAGCCAAAAAGGCATCCGTGATGGTATTTATTTATTTATTTTTGTCCTAGGTACAATAAATCCATTAGCGCCAGGTTCTAGAAGAAATTTCCATCCAGCCCAGGCAAGATGGGGTACGGTCGCGGATCGGCCTCACGCGTTTAGCCTCCGACCCAACTCTTATATTTGGATAGCGTCTTCTGAACTCTTCGCCCCGGGTCGCCATTTCCCGAGAGAGTTTACTTTGTTCGTCTCGCTTAGATTGCGCCCTGAGGTAAAATTAATTAAGCTGTAGTTAGCAGCTTAGTTTTAAATTGAGCTTGTCGTAGTTTACAATGTTTTCTTTTGTTAGTTTCAGAATGTTTAATTTGTGCTGTGAAAAGTTTTGCGTGGAAAGTTTGTTATATTTATGACATGAATGTTTTAAATTTGTAATATACTTTTATTATGTTCGTAATTTATAATTTAAGTTTTGAGAAATTTAACTTTGAAAGTTATAGTAGTATAATATATAAAAAGAAGTGCACACAGAGTGTTCCGATATTATTATTTTTTTATTTCTCAAAAACCTTCCACTGTTATCAGTAATCTTACTTTTTGTTATTCCATTCTTAAACCCAAAATCTCTATTGTTTTCCAAAAAAATCGGTCCGCAATCTTTGGAGATAAGAAGGGGGGATTTTTCCCAACATTTTTGATTATAACTAAAAAAAGCAAAGTATTAATAATACTTCTTTAGTACCCCAATTTATTTATCACTACTTTTTTATATTTTGACTTAAACCCTTTTTAACTTGAAACTTAAAAAAAAAATATTTCAAAGTAAAACTTCATAAAATATACAATATAGGTACTGTTTGTTTTTGACCTAATTACATAATCGGACCTCGCCAGAGTAAATTTAATATTTTATCTTATTAGCCTAATTAGTCAGTTGGAATTTCTTGTTTGTCTTATTGCGGCTTTGGGTTGCCATTGGGTCGCGACGCCATTCATTTGCAAAATATTATTATAAAACGTGATAATATCAAAAATAATGTTTAGCTAATTTATTATAGCTTTAAAAGTTTATTTGTTTTTGTTTTAATTGGTTTTATTATGCTTGTTGGTCGCTATTTAAAATACATAAAAACTGTAGATATATTTTTATTTATTTATTTAAAACTTATTTATTGAAATTGTACAAAGGTCTGTTTATTGTGTTTGTATTATGTATACAATTAGCATTATGATTGATAAATTAAAATAATTACTTTGTGAAAGTATTAGAATTTTTTCTCATTTATAATGCATGCAAAAAAAATGCATGCATTTTTTATTATTTTTTTTGCATTTCACTCTGTATAAGCAGTTAATGCAATTTTGCATGATTTGTTTACGAAATAAGCAGTAAAAATATGATTTTTAATTACTTTGATTAGGAAACTTCCTGTCTCATTAAATAGAGGTAATTTTTTCGAAGTGAAATACCTAGTGACAAAAGTACTATGGGTATTTGCTTACAGTAGCTGACTATAGTCGCTAGCAGTACAGTTATAGATCCACTAATAGAATATATTTATATTTTCTACCGTTTGGAAAAAAAACTGCGATCCTGATACTAACGTCATCCGTTACCCAAAACTTTTTGAAAATCCTCAAACTGCACCTCTACCATGAGTTTCTTTTTTGAACAATCTTTAACACTTTAAACTGTAGGGATCCATCAATAGGATTCTTTATTTTCTTTGTCAGTACAAGATACAACCTTTTTTTTTATTGAAGCACGGCATGTGACTTTGTATCTACCTGATGGTAAACAGACCTACAGAGTCCATGAATGAGGTCTATCAATACATTGTTGTCAACAATATTGATCGTTTCCACTAAGCCTGCTAAATGATGCGGTTATGAAATGGGCGGCAACAAGGGTTACATTACGAGTTTATTTTAATATCCTCGATGATTTATCGTCAAATCAATCGCCCGTTTCGTAACCGCAACACGAAAGGAAACTCGACAAGAAATCGATGCAGTGTCCGTAAAACCGTTGAACCCAAACACTAAAATTGAAACATAACTAGATACTAACTATTTTTGCTCCGGTCGGCCTACTGTTTAAACTGTACTATAATTGAAAGTTTCTTGTTTAAAAAACAAACTCAATGATAGAGTTATTGACCTCAAAACATAACTAATTACAAATCCAACAGAGTGGCGGTTACGGTCAAGGGACACTATTTTCCCTAAGATCCAGGCGAAAAGCTGGGGCTTTTCTGTCTCTAGAGCTTGCTGGTCGAGGAGCAGCTAGACTGGTACATGCTGGGGTCGGCCCATCCAGGTCAATCTACCTTGCTGTGCCGTTATACGACTTTAGATGGCATCACATTGCTATTAGGTAAGTTAGAAATACATTTCAATTCAGACGAATTGCCGTGGATTTTTTGTGTGTATTGGTAAAACTCGCTAGTCGAGGGGCAGCGACACTGATACATGCAGAGATCAGTTCATCCAGGTCTATCTACCTTTCTATGCCATTGTACGACTTTAAATGGCATCACATAGCTATTAGGTAAGCTAGAAGGACCCCCTGTTCAGACGACTAATAATGGCTTTCCAGACTCTGACTCTATAACTTACTGGTCGAGGGGTAGCGAGACTGATACACGCTGGGGTCGGCCTATCTAGGTCCATCTACCTTGCTGTACCATTGTAAGACTTTAGATGGCATTACATTGCTATATAACTCAGACGAATAGCGTTGACTTTCCTGTCTCTGATTTTAATTAGCTTCTCGAGGAGTAACGAGACTGATACACGCCGTGGTCCATCCCAGTTTATATACCTTAATGTGCCATTTTATGACTTTAGATGGCATCACATTGCTACTACTTATCATCTTTCATCTTACTACAGGTAAGATGAAAGAGATCCCTGTTCAGACAAACAGCGGTGTCTTTCATATTTCTGTATCTAGACTCGCTGGTCAGGGGGCAGCCAAATTAAAAAGCAATGAATTATTTAGGTAGGTATGAATAGTATTTGTTCTTAGGTAAATGTTTTTTTTCCTAATTCATGTATTTTTTAATAGATTTGTATTTTAATAATTTTTCATCAAGTAGCTCTAGCTAAGAATTCGAAATTTTCAAAGAATTTAATAAATAAATCATAAAATAATTACGAACCTCATCTCAACTGTTTGAAATTTCACAGAAATAATTATAACGAAAATTACTTACTAGAAATGTCATTAATATTTCATAAAGCTTCAATAATTTTCATATTTTAGGTACTTGTTACCTAAGTAGATAAAGGTTAGATATGCCGATTAGCAGAATCGCAGTCTAAGCTTTAAGATCTGTACTTTTTTTTATTAACTCTTATGAAATAATTAAAAAAGTAAACTGATTTTCTAAATATTTTACATAAAATAAATTTGTAAAAATCAACAATTAAAATAATTATGTGTGTATTTTAGAGTAGTATGTTTTTAAAGGAAAACGTAAATCTTATTGGATTTAAAATTAAAATTACTATCGTCTCGATACCCGAGTATCATATTTAAAAAACAAGGGAATTAGGAAAGAATAATTTTATATTGTGGATCTATTCATTTTTCATTTTATTACCTAAACGTAGTTAAACGTTTTAGGGCTCTGTAGTCGACTTGATGCACATATAAACGTACTTCCAATATTACAACTTGGCTGTTAGTCGAAGTTTAATTATTATTTTTATGTTGGTAATTGTAGGCGAAAATCTTTCTGTTATCGGTAATAAATATTTTTGATAATAATATTATTAAAAAATATATACGTGGTGGCCGAGTTGGTTAGACCTTGAACTTAAAAACACTTTGGTCCATGATTCGAATCCCGGTGTGTACCAATGAGTTTTTAATTTAAAAAAATTATGTACATTTGTTTGACAATACCAATATAGTGCCTCGGAGAGCACGTTAAGCTGTCGGTCCCGGTTTCACTATACCAACTTGTGAAACTGTTTATAGATGGGTTATTGAGTCTATTCAAAACATCGCGACGAGCTAGCCACTTGTTCAGTGTAGACTCATACCATCGGCTTCGACGAGGTGGGATTAAAAACCCCTCCGCTGGGTACCCTGGGGCCGTCTAGGCGGTCTCGGGCGCCGTAAGGCATCCGTGATGATATCTATATATATATTATTAAAAAAGTTTTTTTTTTTATGATTTGGAATTTCAATTCTGCGAATAGTAGTCGAGTAATACTGGAAGTGCGAAAGCTTATTTTGTATGGAGAACACAGACTTCGCGATTACGAATGCAGTGTTCTTAACGTGGTAACCTCAATAATTCTTTGTACCTTAAAATAATAATAAATCCCCAGCGTTCACGATGACAACACCGTCCGGGCCTACGTAGATTGCCACTGGCTAAGAACCGATGTCCTTGAAAAGGACGCGCTCGATACCCCAACGGACGCAGATCTGATTATAGGCTATCTCTTCTCGGTAAGTGGGTATCTTATTAAATAAAAACGTAAACGGAGCATAAAAGGGACTTGCGTCAACATTTTGTTAGGATTCTGGACAGTAGCTTTGAGCTGAGAAAAGGTGAACTTTTGAACGTGTTTTGAGTGACATTACTCTTTATAGGGTAATAGGAAGAATTATTTTCTTTCTTCCTAATAGTCCAACATCTAAATAAGCTGAAGCCATATTCTGTTTCTTTTAAAGGTAACGTTAGATTTTCAAAACAACAAAATCCTAGCTTTGTCACTACACGGAATGCTAAATACTGTCAAAGCATAAGCATCGACGACAGTGACGAATTAAATTACGAGTATATTTTAATACACTCGCTGCCTTATCATCAATCTAACCACCCATTTAACACATTGAACCCACAGACTAAAACCGAAACATGACTAGGTCACTTGATGGTTTTAGCATCAGAATTGGCAGTTGTAACGAGACCTCTCGGTCAATCAACAATAATAAATAACCAACAACTTCTTACCACAATGCTACGCCGTAGTAACCTACACAAAATTTCACAACAAAATTTCTTTAAGTAAAAGATTATTTTTTTCTTAAAGAAATAAAAAAAATACAAAATGTGTTTTTTTTTCTAGGGTGATTTAGAACAATTAGTTCTTGTGCCAAAAGCAGGTCAAGCTCACAAACAATGTGCGAGTCAAGCTTACGGAGTTACGCCGCCTGTCGCCACGTCACTTATTGCTACGTAACTAGTTATGTAACTACGCAACTGTAATATAAAGTACTGGTGACATAAAAAAATATAATTTAAGTAAGTTTATATTAAAAATTGTAAAATATAACTTTTAATCTTAGTCTTATTTATTATTATTTTATTTATTCTGAGTTATCATAATAATTTGATTTAATAAAAAAAAACTGTGTTACATAAGCCTTATTTAAGAATAATATGCAAGTATATACTATACATTAACTATTTTAATGGATATACTATTTAACAGATTTTAAAATGTATGTAATAAATGCTTATTAATTTACATCTTTTTAAAAGCTATTTCCAATTGTATTGTTCTTAAGCGAACAAAGAAGATTTACGCATCTCAAAGTATATATAATTTGAAAATCTTTAAAGATATTTTTTGGCAGCCCTAACTGACAGGATAGTAAAGAGCGGACAGGCTTTGATCATAGATTCCACTGTCAGTAGGGTTGCCCAATTGTCAGATCAAAGTAAATTTATGTTATTTAAATTTGGTATATTAAAATAATTTAATTTGTTGGAATTAAACCTGTTTTTATTGATAACAATTTTTTACCATTTGTGGTTAATAAATAAATAGGTTTTATTAAGGTACTCGTATATTGATTGCGATATATTAAATTAAGGTCGTGCGTCGTTTTAAGTGCATTATTAAGTGCTAACTGTAAAAGAATCATAGTTATCACTTTGGTTTGTTTTTAATTTAGCAATTTGTTACGTGTTTTTTTATATTTTTTTCATTAAAAAATGGTCTGCATGATTTTCCAAAAGATTAAATCGTGTTCTATTTAATGATATTAGTATTTATATTTTGTGCATTGTTTATTGTATTATAATTTAGACTTTATTAATTGTATATGTAAATAAATCATATTTTTTTTTTCTCTATTATTAAAAATAAAACATATTTAAAAATGAATAAACGTGGAGGTACCTACCTAAATACATTATAGTTTTAAGATTTTCTTAAACAAGAATTATAAATGAAATACATTTAACTAAATAAATAAGTGATGAAATATAAGGGCCCATTTGTAAATATAAAAGTCTCCTTTGTTCAAAATTAAAAATATTTAGTCAAAACATTTGCCTTCTGTTTTTCATTATTTATTTAGTAAGAACATTTATAAATCATTGGCCTAATAATTGTAAATATGGAAAAAAATATTACTTGTAAGATTAATATGAAAAAATAATTCCAAATGTTTTTTTTTATCGTAGCACAATAAATTATGTACCTATAGAGACATATTATATCTAATTTATATTGTATTAAATTATACTTCTTATTATGTTCAAGGGTAATTTCCATTACCTTCTTAGAAAATTGTTTAATTATTTATAAGAACCTAATAAATTGAAATTGGTAAATAAAGACAGATTTTATTTATTTATTTTTTTATTAATAAAAATCCCATTTGGTACCTACCTACTATCAGACAAAGCTTATATACAAATGAGAACAACTTTTAAAGCTTATATATTTATTATTCTAGATGTTTTTTTACGTGGTGGCCGAGTTGGTTAGACATTGGACTTAAAAATACTTAGGTCCCTGTTTCGAATCCCGGTGTGTACCAATGAGTCTTTAATTTACAAATGTATGTACATTTGTTCGACAACACCACTATGGTGCCTCGGAGAGCATGTTAAGCTGTCGGCCTGGTTTCACTATTCCAACTTGTGAAACTGTTTATAGATGGGTTATTGAGTCTATTCAAAACATCGCAACGAGCCACTTGTAGTAGGTGTAGACTCATACTATCGGCTACGACGAGGTGGGATTAAAACCCCTTCGCTGGGTACCCTGGGGCCGTCTAGGCGGTCTCAGGCGCCGTAAGGCACCCGTGATGATATGTATGTATGTTTTTTTTTCATTAGCAACATTTTTTTTAATACGTGTCCCCATTATTTTTTGTGCATAAAATAAATCCAATGAATGCAAATTATTTTCTTTATATATAATAATAATTTGTTAAGGAGCGAGTGATTGTTAAGTACAAAAGTTTATTGGCGACTTTGTTTTTGTAAGTATTAGGATAAATAATGGAGAAAGTCGTGTTTCACTGTTTCATGGTATGCATACATTTATACATACATATCATCACGGGTACCTTACGGCGCCCGAGACCGCCTAGACGGTCCCAGGGTACCCAGCGGAGGGGTTTTAATCCCACCTCGTCGTAGCCGATGGTAAGAGTCTACACCAAACAAGTGGCTAGCTCGTCGCGATGTTTTGAATAGACTCAATAACCCATCTATAAACAGTTTCACAAGTTGGTATAGCGAAACCGGTTTAATGGTATGGATACCCAATATTAAAATATTGCAAAAGACTTCAAAAGCATCGAGTGGACCTTTGAAACAAATTTGAGGGATCGAATTGAAAGGTTTAGATTCTTTGAACTTTTAGTTTTATGTTCAAAAGCCTTCTGACCACATATTGAATTAAAATGCTGACCCAAACAGTTTGAAAGGACTTCTATGCCCAACGTTTTCATCAAATGTAAGTAATTTTATTGGCCCATTTATTTATTTAGTTAAGCTTACATCTAAATTTTATACATTTAATTTCAACTGGGTAGTTGACTTTAAATTCAAATTGTTAAATCAATCTTTATTCAAGGAATAAATTACATTCAGGTTTTTTATTTTGAGGGTTTAGGTTTATCTATTCCACTAGTTATGGTTAACGATTTATACAATTTAATACACAACTGATATTATTATGAAAATTAAAGATGACCTCGGATTCAAACTAGGTAGAAAAAGACAAGCATCCACCTATTGGCGTGCTTTGGGAGACATATGTCAAGCAGTGGGAAACAACCGGCTGAGGTGATAATGACATCACCACTATACCGCAATGATACTGATTTAGCGATACCGCACATTTCCGCCTTGTTTAATGATATGCGAAAGAGATAAGCAGGTAAATTGCCTGGCCCAATTAGTTATTTTTGACTTTAAGTTCTCGCAGAGTAGTAAAGCCGATACATTACATAGTACTACATAGTGATACATGCCTATAATAACAAAGCGATAATATCTCTATGATAACAACAAGGCCGGACCTGGGATGGGTGACCGCTTTTTACAACGAAGCTATAACACCATAAACACCGCAAAAACCTCGCCATTTATTAGGTGTTGCCTCCGAATACCATAGGCGAAATGAGTAGGGGTTAATCACTTCGCTGGATACCCTGAGGACGTTTAAACGATTCTCGGGAGCCAATAGGAACCCGTGATGGTGGTATATTTAATACTTGTTAGAATACAAAAAAAAATCCCATAGATTTCCATATAAACAATGAATATTTTTAATGAAACCCCTCTCCTTTAACCCGACGCTGATATGTCGTTATAAGATCACAATCTTCACGAGAATTCCAATTACGCTCGCTGCACGCGTGATCAGAATACCGAGGCACACTTATTTCGAGAAGAGAAGCGTTCTCACACTAATATTTATTATTGGATTCCCTAAGAAATTCTCAGCGAAAGCCTACTAAATCTGCGAGGCGTATTTATGATAAGAACGTGCCAACATAGCTTAAAGCAGAGGAGAAACTTACTCGAGATACTCGAGCTATTAATTATATAGTGTTTTCTTTTTGGGTAAAGATAAACAATTTCGTTATTTGTATAAATAAAGTAATTGAAAACTCGGGTTTTAATTTTTAATATGTATTCTGCAAGTTTTACTGAATGATAACGGGGTGGCCGAGTTGGTTTGACCGAGACTTATAAAACTGTTAGGTCCCTGGTTCGAACTACGGTGTGTACCAATGACTTTTTAATCTAAAAAAAATATGTACACATACATATCTTCACGGGTGCCTTACGCGCCCGAGACCGCCTAGACGGCCCCAGGGTACCCAGCGGAGGGGTTTTAATCCCACCTCGTCGTAGCCGATGGTATGAGCCTACACCGAACAAGTAGCTAGCTCGTCGCGGTGTTTTGAATAGACTCAATAACCCATCTATAAACAGTTTCACAAGTTGGTATAGTGAAACCGGGACCGACAGCTTAACGTGCTCTCCGAGGCACTATAGTGGTGTTGTCAAACAAATGTAGGTACATAATTTTTTTAATTAAAAACTCATTGGTACACACCGGGATTCGAACCAGGGACCTTAGTGTTTTTAAGTCCAAGGTCTAACCAACTCGGCCACCACGTATATACATACATACATTAAAAATATGTACATTTGTTTAAAAACACCACTAAAGAAAGTGCCTCGGAGAGCACGTTAATCTGTTGGTCCCTGTTTCACTGCATCAACTTGTGAAACTGATACATGTAGATGGGATATTGAGTGTATCCAAACGACTAGCCACTTATTCGGTGTAGACTCATACCATCGGCTACGACGAGGTAGGATTAAAACCCCTCTTCTGGGTACACTGAGGCCGTCTTGGCGGTCCCGAACGCCGTAAGTCATCCGTGATGATATTTATTAATTTATTTACTGAATACCTATAAACAACTCAATAAATGATCAGAAGCGAGAAGATATACCAAAATATTCAATTAATTTGGCAAAATATAATAAAAATGTAAATGCACATTGTATTATTTGTAAAATAAAATATAAAAACATACTGACCTGTGTAGTTATTAAAATAAACCTAAAAACAATCTAATTAATTGTAATCAGTATATCACTTATTTAAGCTCACAATTGAATATACCTAGTCGGCATAACGAGAGTGCTTTGAACAGTTCTAAACTTTTAATGAACATCCATGGATGGAACTCATTCCAATTTCGAATTCGAAGCCCAACTGAAGTTTTACTGCTTTGTCTAGTGCAATAAAAATATTTAAAAAAAAAAACTAAAAATTCAGTTGTATTTTATTTTCCATTACATTTTTGTTGTTACGAAATTCTTTTTTTTTTTGTATTATGAAGGATAGTCGTACCATTACGGTGGGGATTTATTTCCATATCGTCGTATGCTGAGTCTACACTGAACAAGTGGCATTAGATTTTACAATAAAGCAGAGCGGCATACTAGAAATACAAATTAGTCATTGTCGCCGCGATTACGATCGCATTATTTCGCATAGTGGTAGTGACCAACGTGAAAACATCAATGTATTGATTAATTCCATTCATGAACTTTTTAGGTCTGCTTACCATTAGGTAGATACATACTCTAAAATAGAAAAGGTTTGTTAAATGTATTTATCAGAGTAAAATTTTTAGTCAGTAAACGCATTTAGTTACTCCCTAAATGCGTTTACTGACTTTTCATTCATTTAAAAACGTGCGACTTAAACTAAACCAAAAGGAATAATTTTTCCCCGTTTTTGCAACATTTTTCATTGTTACTCCGCTCCTATTGGTTGAAGCGTGATGTTATGTAGCCTATAGCCTTCCTCGATAAATAGACCATCCAACACTAAAATAAATTTTCAATTCGAACCAGTAGTTTATATTAGCGCGTTCAACCAAACAAACAAACTCTTCAGCTTTATATTATTTGTATATATTTAATTGAATCAGGCGTTATTTTGCGGAAGTTCATTATTTATTTTATTTTATTATGGAAAACAAATAATTGTGCAAAAAAAGTTACAACAAGAACTATAATTACAAAAAAAAAATAGGTATGACAGCATCATTATTCCAAGATATAAAAGTCAGTACCTACATTTAAATATAAAACATAAATATTAACTAAACAGATAAAAAATTGTGATACAAATAATATTAAAATCTTAGTAAAATTATAATATTACTTTGCAATTATTTCGCTTTTAGTATAGATAATGTTTAATATCAGACATGATCTATGAATAGCCTCATTGTTCGATCAAGGGGTGCCAATGCGAAAATCGTACAATTTCGAAACTCGAAACCCCAGTGGGTCCGATTGGCTGGAAATAGGCCAATACATCTTCTCAATACAAAATAGATACTTATTACTGATATTCCGAACAGATAGAAATGGGTCGTGGTTGTATTTCGGAAATTTGTTAGGTGAAGATTTGTTACAGTAGGATTATTGGAGTCATTTTGGCAAACCCTACAACTTTGGATATACGAAAAACTTGCTTTGGCAATATTAACACCACAAAATTTATAAAAAAAACTTGAAAACAACGTTATGGTTTAAAATAGTTTTCACATTTGATACTAAAATATTTATAGATTTTTTATAAATTCCTTATTAGGACCCACGATCCTCGCTTTTGCGGCAAGGTACTAAAATAAAACATATTATTTAATAGATTTTAATAAAGTGTCCAATTTTCATCCTCCTCCTAGTTTAGAGGTCCATTTAATTTATACTATGGAAATATGAATAATAGAAGAGTAATAAAAACCTTTACATATGGAAAAAGTATGGCCACCGTAGGTACTGTAGTTTTGTTTATACAAAACTACAGTACGCTGCAGAACAAAAAACATATGTTTTTTGTTTAATTGTCAAATAATCTCAATTCTCACTTTTTGAGCATTTATTAGATATATTTAATATTTTTAGTTTTTGATTTGTATGGACATTTTTCATTTGTCATGTCACGATTTTTATAAGTTTATATTCTGGTAACTTCCAACAATTAGCTAAAATAAAAAAAAACCCTCGCAATGCTAGAAAAACAAATGCCGTCTCGCGACAAATCTAATAAGTCGTCGCAAGAAAATTGTCTCAATAAACCATGTGACGAAACGGAAATAAAACCGCGCTGCAGGAGTCGCGAGTTGGAAATCACCCAATATTTCAGTCGCACGCTGCGCCGCGGGACAGAATTTGCTTTGACGATATATCAAGTGTCGTTTTTTGGGATAGAATTTTACGTTGCATGTTCATTTGTTGCAGATGTTTAATATTTGGAAATGTTTAAATTTCAACATAATACAGTTTTTTTTTCCGTGTTATGGTCACATATATTAGAGAATTAGGGAAATGGGTTACATGTCAAACATAGCATCTGCCAACTGCCAGTAATTGGAGTAGCATGAAATTTTACTGGTACAATCCATTTTTTTTATTATCAAAATTAATTTAAATCTATTTACTACACACATACATATCTGCCTAGACGGCCCCAGGGTACCCAGCGGAGGGGTTTTAATCCCACCTCGTCGTAGCCAATGGTATGAGTCTACAACGAACAAGTGGCTAGCTCGTCGCGATGTTTTGAATAGACTCCATAATCCATCTATAAACAGTTTCACAAGTTGGTATAGTGAAACCGGGACCGACAGCTTAACGTGCTCTCCGAGGCACTATAGTGGTGTTGTTAAACAAATGTACATTTTTTTATTTTTATTTAAAACTAACATAATTTAGTTAAATAGCAAAATTATTTTTGTTAATTAGCAAACAAAAATAATAAAAAATTAAACTTTTTGTACACTTTATTGTGAATTTCTGTAATTTTTTAAATTAAGTGTAAACAAAGTCTACAAATTATACTAATTTAAAACTATCCTATAAAATTAAATGTTAATCGTTTTTTTCTTGTAAAACAGTCTTAACCATATAACCGCGAAACTACTTGCCACCATGCATTAAAGGTGGGTCTGCTAGACCCGGATTTTTAACTTCATATTTCACAAATACTTTTAATAAATAAGGTAGATACCCAAATTATAAATAAGTGGTGTATATTTTATGGGTAATCGAACTTTACTAAGTAACTTTCATTCATAATTATATGAGATACTACTTACATCCGAAGCAATTTAATGCGAACAAAATCGAAATTACATGCAAGGCTCGGACAATAGATGGGATGCGGTAACAGGCAGAGAATGTCGAGCGGTTCATAACAATCAGCTATAGGGAGGCATTTTAGTGAATAGAATTTAAATTTGACAAAAAAATCAAGGGTGTATGTACCTAAGTGGGTCTGACAGACACTACAAGACTTACCAAAGGTTAAACAAACATTTTTATAAATTTTGTTACTCGTAATTAATTTAAAATTATTGCACCAATAAACGTACAAAGGAGAACTACTCTATTGCCTTCAGTATTATTTATGGAAGTAAAAAGAAATTTAGAAGCGATTTCTTAAAGTTACAACTTAGGTATACTAACCAATACCCAAGATAAAGTACATCATCACAGTGTGATAGCCTCAATCATAGCATGTGACCCCAAGATCCCAAGAACATGGCCGGGTCGATATTAATATCGCTAGATTTATTTCCCGGAGCCACAATCTTCTGACCGACTATATATCATGGAAAAGCCAGGATTTTCTTCGCTTTACACCCCGTTGAGGACATCAAGCCCTAACTGTGAATTATAGGCACTGTTATCTATTAAATTCTAGGTGGGATATTGTAGTTGTTTTTCGATAGATTTAGTTGTTTTTTTTCTTTTGAAACATTCATGTTGGGATATGTTGCGTGCGATTATAGTCAGATATGCAGTTTATAACGTCAGTGACTGATATGTCTATAATACGATTTCAAGCTTTATTACACTATTGGATATATTTTTATATTCGTTGAGGCCGAGTTGGTTAGACAGTATACATAAAAACAGGTCGCGGGTTCCAACCCCGGTATGTTCCAATGAGTTTTATATAAATCTATACTAATATTATAAAGCTGAAGAGTTTGGGTGAACACGCTAATCTGAGGAACTACTGGTTCGAATTGAAAAAATATTTTAGTGTTGCATAGCCCATTTATCTAGGAAGGCTACATAAAATCACGCTACGACCAATAGGAGTAATAATGAAAAATTATGCAAAAACGGGGAAAAATTATTCCTTTTTGAGAGGGTACACTGCGTAAAAAGTGAAAGTTACGCAGACAAAGTTGCGCGGATCAAGCAAGAAAATACATTTATTAGGCAACACCACTGTGCGAAGAACATATGAATTAAGCTGCCAGTCCAAGTTTCATTCACATGTAAAACTACAACTAGGTAGAAATAAAACATAAGGTACGGTCGGCCAAAAATGTCTTATGTCTATGATTGAAGATTATTCACGTAATAAAATAATAAGTTGATTTTCCCTTAAGAATATATCATTATTTTTATATAACGTTTAAACATCACTCAACCAGCGATATATTTATGACACGGGAAGTTATTTCAAATTCGATAGACCATTATGACAAAACCCTTCGATCTACTTTTAATATCCCCTCCCATCATACCACCTTTGTTTCTAAACCTTTTGGAATGATTTAACAGTCAAAATAAGACAAGCACCAAATAGAGTAATATTTAAAAAAGAGTCTATGATTATTATCTAAATTCACAGTTAGTTTACTCGTCTTTCATTGTCTTATTTCTTTCCACTTTTAGATATTTCGATTTTCTAGATCATTGTATAGTATATGTAGTTTATGTATATATTTAAGTAGTGTATATTAGATTTTATGTATTTTATATAACACTTTGCTCTATACTCAATTAATGTATTGCACCTCTTTAGTTGTTACTTATAAACTACTTGAATTGTCCATAAGGTTGGACTGGTAGAGAATGCTTCAAGCAATAAAGATTTAAATAAATAAAATAAATATTATTGTATTTTTTTTAAACAATAAAATGGAAATTAGTTACGTAAATCCCTACCACTTAACTTATTTTAAAATGTCTCATCACGGGTGCCATACAGCGCCCGAGACCGCCTAGACGTCCCCAGGGTACCCAGCGGAGGGGTTTTAATCCCACCTCGTCGTAGCCGATGGTATGAGTTTACACCGAACAAGTTGCTAACTCGTTGCAATGTTTTGAATAGACTCAACAACCCATCTATAAACAGTTTCACAAGTTGGTATAGTGAAACCGGGACAGACAGCTTAACGTGCTCTCCGAGGCACTATAGTGGTGTTGTCAAACAAATGTACATATTTTTTTTAATTAAAAACTCATTGGTACACACCGGGATTCGAGCCAGGGACCTAAGTGTTTTTAAGTCCAAGGTCTAACCAACTAGGCCACCACGTATATATATTTTAAAATGTCTCAACTTTTATTAGAAATATAAAGAAGCGAGGACTAAAATAAAGCAAATACGAAGTAAAGTTCTGTCAGAATGGTAATAATAGCTTAAGATTAATTAATTGCTACTGTTGACTCAATCGAAAGGTAGTAACTAAGGTAATAGAAGGCTTTTAATGACTTCAAAGTGAAATAAGGGGAAGCGGCAATTATTTATATACGTGGTGACTGTGAAAGGTTGTACTTTGGGATAATATGTGACTCTACTAATGAAATCGAACCACTTTTCTCATGGAACCATGTGTCGTAAATGAAACATATTTTTGGCTTCTCCATACAAACTAGCAATTTTAAAATAACCAATTTACCTAAAATACAACCTTTCAAAGTCATCCTGATACTCAGTACAATAAAAAAAAGTTAAACATAAAATGAAACCAAAATGTAATTGGGATTATTTTAATTTTTTTAATTACCTACTGGGTTAAAATATTTACAAATTTGTGATGTACTTACCATCAAGGAGTCCTTAGATATGCAATGACATTCTGTGACAATAATAAATAAAAAAATAATATTAAACTATTTTTATATTATTAAATTGCTTTTTAATCGTGGAGACACCAGCTCTCATCTATTTATTGACTGTTGTTTGATGTTCACTCAATTTTAACTCAATAGGAGTGCATAATGATATTATATTTTTAGGTAATAATTAATAATGCGGAATTAATTTGATAATCACTGAACATGGGTAATGAAGAACTGTTGAAATACGATGAATGATTGCTAAATTTACATATTCAAGACACACATATAATTTTAACACATACATGTATAATATTATAAGTGTAATATATAGGATATTACACTTATAATATTATATCACACGAATACACACTCCCAATCATATCTGCATTCACATAGGTATAAAAGACTCGAACTAACACAGGAAATACACAAACTTATACATACGTACTACCACGCAGATACGCATGAATAGGTACACCCACACATCCACTCACATATGTGCATATACCCACCCATAGTCACACTGCACTAAACAATATCTCAATAGTTGATTTAAAAACCTATCCTAAATTAAATTATATCCAATCCTAGATTAACTAAAATAACTCAGTATAGTTAACACTGGTTATTACTGTATATTTTTTATAGTTTAAAAATAGAGGATTCGCTTAACTCAAGTATCTATATACTTAATAGGTAATATCTACCTTATATTCATCTTATGTAAACTTTTATTTTGTTGAAGAAAGTAAATATTTTCATTTAATTTCAGGTATATTTTTTTATGACTACATTTAACACTTCCTTCATTTATTTATAGTTAAGTGGAGAGAACGTTTAATTCAACGCCATTTGCCGAGAGCCTCTCCGACTGAGAGGTAGATATAGGTATGTCATTGTCTTACGTAGAAGACTTTAGAATTTCAATTAAATAGCCTTGTCAAAGTGCTTAGCAATTGTATTAAAATTCTGAACATTCCTTATAAATAACTGACAGGTAGATGCTGTCTGGTTTCTAATACAACACTCATACAAATATAACAACCCTCAAGTGACCTAGTCATGTTTCTGTTTTAGTCTGTGGATTTACCGATTTTCAGACGAATACTGCTTTAATTTCTTGTCGAGGTGGAAGTCTACTTTCATCTGGGGCCTTATTCCGAGTTTGCAACCGCTAATCACGACAAGACGTTGCGCAAACTATACATACGGAAATATAAGCTCTATTCCAATGGCTGTATAGTATGTATTAGGTTGGCTATTATAATGCCGCCATCTTGAAATACACGAATTCTTCGCAAGTTAGAACATGTATGGAGCATTGGAATTTCAACTTTATAATTAACAAGATAGAACTTACATTTCAATACCCGTACTTTACGCAAAATGCGCGACGGTGAACGTGTCAAAACTCGGAATAAAGCCCCTGTTATATGAAACGGACAGTAGATATGAACATAAAGGAGCAATGCAATTATATTAAGCATATTGTCATTTTGATGTCCTCGTATAGGTTCACGCAACCAATGCTTATTCAGTTTACCAGAAACAGCAATATTAAGTAGCTAACTCTTTTATATATATATATATATCTTCACGGGTGCCTTACGGCGCCCGAGACCGCCTAGACGGCCCCAGGGTACCCAGCGGAGAGGTTTTAATCCCACCTCGTCGTAGCCGATGGTATGAGTGTACACCGAACAAGTGGCTAGCTCGTCGCGATGTTTTGAATAGACTCAATAACCCATCTATAAACAGTTTCACAGGTTGGTATAGTGAAACCGGGACCGACAGCTTAACGTGCTCTCCGAGGCACTATAGTGGTGTTGTCAAACAAATGTACATAATTTTTTATATTAAAAACTCATTGGTACACACCGGGATTCGAACCAGGGTCCTTAGTATTTTTAAGTCCAAGGTCTAACCAACTCGGCCACCACGTATATAGATAATGTAAAAGACATTGTCATAATGAAAAGTTTACAAATGTGGATATTTTCAATACTTCGTTAGCACAATTAAAAAAACTATAGCATTAATTAATTGTCGTGAGCACCTATCGGGACCTTGTTTATCTAACACTGTTATCTTATTTTTTTATAATTATTTATTATTATTAAATTAAATAATTTAATTTATTCATTATATATTTTTATTTGTTATGGGTAAGATGTCTTTGTTTTTTTGTCATAATTTGTTGATGGTATTTTGTTTTTTTTTTATTTTAAGATGATTGTTAATTTGATTATATTATGTATGTATCCCTAAAAATAATTTAAAAAAATCACCTAAAGGGAAACTAATGTTATTTTTTTTCTTTATATCCTAAAAAGGCTTTGCGAAATACAAAGTTAATTCCTTATTAGCTCTTTATATAAATAATTGACAGTTCCTCGCAACAGCTCAGCGGTTTAGTTTATGTCTTTACTGAAAGTTGACGCAGCGGTGCGAGGATTAGAGCGGATTAAACCTGAAAGCGTCACATTTTCAGTCGGCCTGCTTATCTAAGCGGAAAGAACTGCGTTGGGGTTGTTCTTTGATTTTATTTCTACTTTGTAAGCAGTTTTTTTAGGTCACTATTATGTTTATTAAAATATACAAACGTGGTGTGAAATATATATTTTTTTTACACATATAGCCCTGGTTACAAACTAAGCTTTAGGCTTGTACTATAATAATATATACCAAAAACAACAATATTAATAGATGGGTGAACTAAGTAGTTGTTCTACTGGGAATGAGTCGAACCTCCGGATTCATCGCCAAAAGTGCAACCACTAGTCCACGGAGGCGGCCATTATTATGCGATCTGCACTCATATGACTAAATAATTGTATTTTATCATTGTATAACTATACTAGAATATTGTTAGCGTTAGATAGTTAATACCTATATAATTAGTATCAGTATTAAACACAGGGGATGATAGTCTGATAATTAAACATGGTCATATCCAATTAAATTAATTATAGGATAATAATGCCTACGAGATTGTGAATCCTATTTCGTTTGTATAAGGTTCGAGTATGTTTACCCAGTTTATATTTGGGTAACTACTTTTTAATATCTACAAAAACAAATACATTTCCATAGAATGCATTTCCTATAAACTTCGACTATAATCTAATGTTTTTATATTCGTATCAGTCCAAGCCAAGATTTAAAATACACCAGAGGGAAAAAGTACCTATTCTGTAAAGGACAAAACATAAAATAATTTATGATTTTAACATATAGGTACGTGGTGGCCGATTTGGTTAGACCTTGGACTTAAAAACACTAAGGTCGCTGGTTCGAATCCCGGTGTGTACCAAAGAGTTTTTAATTAAAAAAAAATGTACATTTGTTTGACAACACCACTTTAGTGCCTCGGTCTACGTTAAGCTGTCGGTCCCGGTTTCACTATACCAATTTGTGAAACTGTTTATAGATAGATGGGTTATTGAGTCTATTTAAAACATCGCGACGAGCTAGCCACTTGTTCGGTGTAGACTCATACCACGGCTACGACGAGGTGGGATTAAAAAACCCATCCGCTGGGTACCCTGGGGTCGTCTAAGTGGTCTCAGGCGCCGTAAGGCACCCGTGATGATATGTATATATGTGTATGTTTTACAATCTGCAGTGAATGGAGTGGGCGATTTTTTGAAACATGAAAATGACTTACTTTTAAAATTCCCAAAATAACCAACGTGGTATGTTTTTTTTTATGGGAGATTTTGGGAATAGAGGAATATAAACATCATTATGTGTATAATTGATGTATTTAATCATCATCCATAATCTCATAGGCTACTTTTTATTTTGGCAGTGATACAATGGGCAGCACAGCATGGCAGCCATGGTCAACGTGTTTACTTTACCTAGGGTACCTATTAAAAAACAATAGTAAATTGTTTTTTTTTTAATAATATTTATACTATATATATTGCTCTAGTCAAAACTTTGCTCTAGGCTTGTACTATGTGTACCAGAAACAACGATATAATAAATATTATATTTTATAACACCTACACTATGACTGTACAGAAAAAGGCACTAATATTTTTTTGCCATGGGTGAGAATCGAACCCACGACCTCCGGATACAACCATTAGTCAATAATATGCACTTATATAAGTTGGGGCAACAACGTAAATCATAAGGCTTTGTTTGATTAACCAAGCATTTTTATAACTAACATAAACAAGCAATAAATACAAGACTACCAAATTAATTGCAAAACTATCACTATTATCGCAACTTGTTCTCTTTCTAAATCTCTTCCCTTAGAAAGAAAACGAGGGCCATTTTAGTGGAAAGAGTAAAGTCATAAACTAAGCAAAGAAAACTGGTCCGGCGTGAAAGAAAACATTAATGAAGTAATTTGTCGAAGCGTCGGCTAGGGGGGAGGGGAGAGTTATAGACCACTGGCACTTGACTTAGAAATAGTAACAGAAACCGCAATGACAAGTTTTTGACTATCAGTTTCATTTAGTTGACACTTATAATTCATATATGTAAAGTATTTTACTATGCAAAGAAAAATAGCCCGGAGAGCAAGAAAACATTAATGACGTAATTCACTGGCACTTGACTTAAAAATACTAACAGAAGCTGCTTTGATAAGTTTTAGACTTGTCAGTTTCATTTAGTTGATACTTATAATTCAAATTTGAAAAGTATTGTACTATACAAAAAAGAATAATCCGGGGTAGAAGAAAACAGGAAGTACTTTGTAGAAGCGCCAGCTAGGGGAGAGTTATAGACCACTGACACTTGACTTAAAAATAGTAGCAAAAATTGCTTTGACAAGTTTTTGACTGTCAGTTTCATTAAGTTGACACTAATAATTCATATATGTAAAGTATTGTAGTATTCAAAAAAAACTAGTTCGGGGAGGAAGAAAACATTAATGAAGTAATTCACTGGCACTTGACTTAAAAATACTAACAGAAGCTGCTTTGATAAGTTTTTAACTGTCAGTTTCATTTACTTGACAATTATTATTCATATATGTAAAGTATTGTATCTACTATGCAAAGAAAACTGGTCCGGCTTGAAAGAAATCATTAATAAAGTGATTTTACGAAGCGTCGGCTAGGGGCAGGGGGGATTTATAGATTACTGGCACTTGGTTTAAAAATACTAACAGACACTGCTATGACAAGTTTTTACTATATCAGTTTCATTTAGGTGACAATTATAGTTACATATGTTTAAAGTCTTGTACTAAGCTAAGAAAACTAGTCTGGGGTAAAAGAAAGCATTTGTTGAAGCGTCAGCTAGGAAAGAAAGAAGAGTAATAGACTACTGCCTCTTGACTTATAAATACTAACAGAAACCGTTTTGACAAGTTTGACTGTCAGTTTCATTTATAAACACGCACATCATACAAAACTACACAGAAAAATCTAATATTGAACGTCCTAAGTAAAAATCTATCCCGCGATACCTTTGGAAACAACACCCACGGCGTAAAAATATAGGCCTCGCGGAGTCGTACAAGCGAATACGACAGTATGTATCCGATAACGGCAGATAGAGAATATATTTGGGGTTAATGAACTACTTCTTTTTAGTAAGTTTTCTATGTAAATATGACATTTTATATCATGAACCAGATACAATATTTAAGTGTTGTCCTTTCTATATGATTATATATTGTTAACTGAGTAAAGAGTCGCTGTAACGACACTACACTACGTAGCTTCTCACCACAGCTTTTATTATTATAAAAGGAAGATTACGACAAAGTGTGAGAATTAGGTCGGTAACATTTTCTTTTAATTAAACCCCCAATGCCTCTATAACGTTTATCTTATTTGTTGATTATTAAAAGAAAACCAAGTAAGGTGATGATTAATTAACATGCTCTCAAAAACTACGAGTCAAAAGCATTTATTTCCTAATAAATTACAATTATATTACAAATAAAATTATATATCTATAATATTACAATACAAATTATCACACAAAATCTATACTTTTTTATTTCCTTATGAGAGCATAGCCCTCCTTAATATGTTTTTGCTCTACCGATAGCTCTCTGGCTCCCTTATGTCACTGCAATGGTCTCCCATTTGCTCTTTGAGTTTGATATATAATATATATATTCCACTAGCTTTTACACGCAGCTTCGCACGTATTAATAAGTCAAAAAAAATAGTATTAAAGTAATTTTTGTTTTAGTAAGTAAGTACCTTCCAAATCATTTAAATAGCCAATAAAATAAAACTCCAACTTTTAAACAAAAAAATCATTAAAAATAAATATAATTTCAAAAATACTTTAATGACAAATTTAACCATGCGGTTTGGGCGTAAAAACCTAACAAACAAACAAGCACAGTTACTTTCGCATTTATAATGAGTATAGCACTATTTTACAACACAAACATTTCTCAATCTCACACGCACCCACGCGCCTAGACCACACTTACACACAGACCCACGCGCACAGACCAGACACATATACAACGTCAACAGCAAACTCCCTCCATACCTTTTATCTTTTTTTTATGTAGCTAATGTCATTTTTGAAAGTGTATAAGTGTAGTTTTACGTGGGAAATCCTCATGGATACCCAGCCATCGCGGGGGCGACAGCCAGGTTATGCCAGACTCTTACTCACTAAACCCCACGGTGTTCCTCCGGCCGCCATAATGGCAGGACCACGGGTACACTTACGCATTTGTCCGCGGCCCCGTCGGCGTGAGCTTGCGCAGGAACCGTCTCCAGTGGAGGAGGGCCCTCGATATACTCCCTCTCAACTCCCCCAGGAATAAAGACGCCCGGTAACACCACAAGTGGAACGAGCATCGTGTACCCCGCCGCCCCGTTCCTCCTCAGCCACCGAATGAACGGCGGCCGGGGTTGTGGCCCCATCACCAGCCGTATTTTCGGCAGCCGCTCGCTCCGAGACAGACGCTGCCGACACCACCTGGGACCGTTAGTTAAGTGGGTGCACGTGCAACTACCGTAAGCCCCCTCAACACGTCAAGGTGGTCCCATTGCTCCTTTTAAGTTATAGTAAGCTGTATTACAGGTTACTATAACTTAAAAGGAGCAGCCCAGCTTACAGTTTAATTGTGTTGAAAAATATTTTGGTTATTATTATTATATACCATTACAAGTGCCAGACGGTCTCAAGGTACCCAGCAGAAGGATTTTAAAAGAAGCGTCTGATCAAACATTTCCCATAGATTTACGACTTTTTGGTCTTAACTCTTAAATAAAAATATCAACCCCTGAAATCCGGAAAGAAATCGCTAAAAAATCCATCAGATTAAAATAATTTATATAAAATATAAATACAGAAAAATAAAAAAAGGAAAACAAACGATGACTAATGAAAGACAAAATAAACGAGTCATCGTTTATTTTGTCTTTAAAAAAATGGGACCATTTTTTTTCTCAAATCTATTCAAGTTTAGATATTAAATAAAATTTAAATCAAAACTGTAGTAATTTTAATGCTTAGATCCTAACTAACACGGCCCTCACGTAAAAGATTTGGCGAGCAAAAATAAGGAGGTTAGTAACCATAGACAAAAAAGACAAAAGTCATTAAGGCTAGGTAGGCAAATATATAGTGTCTGTGGTACTCCGTGCCTACTCCGCAAGGGACTTGGTATATGTATGAATTGCCAAAACGTATATTATATATACGTTTTGGCAATTCATACATCTGCCGTTCTATTCAAATGTGGAATTCTCTACCAGCTTGCGTGTTTCCTTCCTCTTATAACATAGAGTCCTTTAAACGAAGCGTGAATGCCGGCTTAAGATGCCTATATATCTTAAGCCGGCATAATGATGGCAACCTGTATGCATCCGCTTGTTGCTATCATTCCTGGACATTGCATACTACTTAACATCAGGTAAATGCAAAGTCACATATTGAGGTTTAATAAACAAATAAAAAAATATCGATAATTAAAAATTAAATACAAACATTCCATTCTAATTTTAGGTTAAATTCAATTGAATTTGTTAGTTTAGTAAAACTAATACCTACATTTAATAATTAAATTCCTATGAAATTGCAATTTAATAGTACAAAATAACCAGCAACATGTAATTAAGTTTACTGACAATTAACGTAAATTGAGTTATTTATTTTATAATTTAGATTTTATCAGAAATAGCACAACAAGCTTGCCACTTGTTAGGTGTTGCCTTCGAATACCGTCGACGAAATGAGGGAGGCTGTTTAAAAACGGTTCTCGGAGCCAAATAGTATTCGGTATTTTTTTTATTTTTTTATTTCGATTTGATCCGTAAGGCCTTTTAGACAACCTTTATGTATGAGACAATGTTCTTAGCAAACCATGGATTCACCGTGCGGGTGCCGGGTCCATCGCGTGGTTGAAAGGCAGGGGAATGAACTGCAGCGTTCCCGGACTTGAGACCGTGAAATAGGTTTAAAGGCCTTTTGAACTCTCACCTGCACTGTGTTCACTACCCTCTCTACTCAACCAAATATTATATGATCCTGTTAGCGCCATCCTGGAAACACGCACCATAAAAGTTCCAACGGCTGTTCTCGGAAGGCCAAGATCCTTCAATAGACGGTGCAAAGACTTTGCTGGAATTCCTCTTGCAGCAACTTCCACTGCATAAAGTTGAGTTTTAAATCCGTTTCTAGTAATTTCGTTTGTGAGATCAAAATATTTGTTCGACTTGATGTTGTGGCCCTTAGGTATGTTTCTTACACTCCACATATATTATATAAATGAAATTTAATGACAAATTCATTTATCGATTGTCAAAGTCATGCAATTTTTTAATTGAAAAAAAAATAGTTTGACCCATAACTTGACCCAAAATGAAGGTAAATATTTTATTTAATAAAAGTGTATATCTATATCTATACTAATATTATAAAGCTGAAGAGTTTGTTTGTTTGTTTGTTTGTTTGAACGCGCTAATCTCAGGAACTACTGATTCGAATTGAAAAAATATTTTCGTGTTGGATAATCCATTTATCGAGAAAGGCTATAGGCTATATAACATCACGCTACGACTAATAGGAGCGGAGTAACAAAGAAAAATGTTGCAAAAACGGGGAAAAATTATTCCTTTTAAGAGCGTACGCTGCGTAAACGGTTAAATTTAAACGCGCAGACAAAGTTGCGCGGGTCAGCTAGTATTTAATAAACCACTAATAATTAAAGTAAATGAATTTTATTATCATTAATTAGTAATTATTATATATTTTGGTTAATGGTTTGGTTTGGTGTATACGTGGTGACCGAGTTGGTTAGACCTTGGACTTAAAAACACTAAGGTCCCTGGTTCGAATCCCGGTGTGTACCAATGAGTTTTTAATTAAAAAATCTGTGTACATTTCTTTGGCAACACCACTATAGTCTCCGGAGAACACGTTAAGCTGTCGGTCCCGGTTTCACTATACCAACTTGTTAAACTGTATATAGATGGGTTATTGAGTCTATTCAAAACATCGCGACGAGCTAGCCACTTGTTCGGTGTAGACTCATACCATCGGCTACGACGAGGTGGGGTTAAAGCCCCTCCGCTGGATACCCTGGGGCCGTCTAGGCGGTCTCGGGCGCGTAAGGCATCCGTGATGATATGTATGTATGTAATGGTTTGGAGGACCGATTGCGCGTAATTTTGCCAATGACAAAATAATGTGTAGTTATAAATTTATTTTGTTTTTTTTAAATTAAATATTAGGGATTAGGACGTAAAAAAATTTTAAAGCTGAATTTATTATCTAGGTATCTTCGTTTTTTACGTGGGGAATCCTCATGGATATGATAAATAGATATCATGAGGAGTCTCCACGACTTGGCGGGGGTGGCAGCCAGGTTATATCGGACTCTTACCGATAAACCTCTACATGGCATAATGGCAGGGCCCCGGATACGCTTACGCATTTGTCCCCAACCCCGCCGAAGAGAACCCTCGTTATTCCTCCCTCTCAGACTCTACCAGGAATAAAGGCGCTATGGTAACACCATGGACACCTTTCCTCACGTGGCCCTCGCGCGACGCATACTCCCGTATCCGTCACCCCGGGCTTCACAGAGCGGAAAAAACGAGCACTATTGCCCCGGCGGCCCTGTTCCAAAAGGGGCCCTCTCTCCTCAAGAACCACCCGCCTTACCCGCGAGGGTAGTGCAGATTCCTGCAGCGGTTCAGGGTCCCATTAAAACAGCCACCCATTATGGGGCAGACGCTGACGAATTTATTTCCCTACGCCAGCCGCCCTATGAGTCAGACTCTGGCGTATTTTCGGTAGCCGTTTGCTTCAAGACAGACGCTGTCGATAACACTTGGCACCGTTGGTATGCAGGCGCATTTGACCCCATATATGCGCCCACTGCTAGCCCTCCCACCACGACAAGGTGGTCCCACGGGAGGATGTTGTTGTTGTCCTAAAGCAACCAGATGAGAAGTTTTATTCTCACCTTGTTTCACCAATATAACCGGAATAGGCGAACTTGTCTCTGTTTTTATATACTATTGCTTTTTTTTTTAAACTCGAAGTAAGAAACTAATCAAATTTGTTTTATTTACTTTACCTTAAGGTATTTTATACAGAAATAGTAACTTCTGAAAAAGTTGCGGATCTGATGAGGCGTGTCTCGTCGCTAGAAACGTCTAGTTATCAAATTGTATTACACTCTGCCATAGAGTTTAGATAGAGCGCACACAAATTTAAAATATTGCTTTTGTAATGATAAAACATTTCACTTTGGTACATCAAAGACGAATAAGTGATCCTATTTAATTAAAGAAATTTCACCTATATTCCAATGTAACTTGGCTAGTAGCAAGCCAAAAAAAGAAAATAAGGTTGAGAAAAAAATATGTGTAGTATAAGGAGCGAGGCCTTTACTCTTTATGGAACCTTGCAAAAGTAAATTTTATAATAATAATAATTTGTAATATAATAATGTTTTATGAAAAATATGTTTAAGGCTAATAAATAAATACACCTATTATTATAAAGCTATTGATGTATGTATACAAATTTTCTGAACTGGTATCTCTCTAAAAACATTTTAATATCTATTTGTTTCCCTACGTAGTAACTGTCAGCGCCTTCACTAACTGGAGTAAATCTAATAAACCACTTCCCCGGCCTCCCAGACACTTCTTATGATATTTTTGTAGACATAAACCGAGGGGCTTGGAGGAACGCTTTGCTCAGGTAAGCTTACTTTAGATCCACTGAAAGTCAACGCTTTATGTATACAATAACATTTCTTTTATTTTCTTATCGCATGTATTTTATTTATTTATCTTACGTTGGCATTATATTTTTTAGGGTTCATCTGCATCTTTTTTATTTTTATTATTGTAGAACGGCGTGATTGTGGTTTTGTATCTACCTGATGGTAAGTGGACCTACAAAATCGATAAATAATAATAATAATATGTAGGATAATTTACACATATCGTTCTGGTCACAAATCAGGCTCTAGGCTTGTACTATGTGTACCAGAAGCAACGATATAATGGATGTTATATTTTATAAACACCCAGACCATGATAAGCTGTACAGAAATACGTATACTAATATTGTTTTGCCTTGGGTGGGAATCGAACCCATGACCTCCGGATATAACGCCAAAGGCGCAACCACTAGACTACGGAGGGAGTCTAGACTCTGGATATTTAGAAAATATAATATGTCTTTGTATAGGTACTTGTTTCTAGTGCACATACCATAAGCCTATAGAACTTAGTTTGTAACGAGGTCAATGTGTGTGAAACTACCTACATATATATATTATTGTATTTTAGTATAGTCAGGGCTTGGATATTGTCTTGAAAAAAACACTATTTTAAACTGTCTTCATAATCACTGAAATCCTTTATAAAAAATGTTTGTTTATTGGAGCACGACATGTGGCTTTGTATCTACCTGGTGGTGAGCAGAACTACACAGTCCATGAATGGGATCAATCAATTGATTGCTTCTACTATGCCGGCTAAATGATGCGATTACGAAATGGTGGACGACAATGACGAAATGCATTACGACTATATATACTCGCTGCCTTATCGTCAATTCTACTACCCATTTCGTGACCGCACCCTGAAAGGAGACTACCACCTCGACAAGAAATCGGTGCAGTAGTCTCCTTAAAACCGGTGAACCCACAGACTAAAACCGAAACTTGACTAGGTCACTTGACGGTTTTTGCATCTGTAGGTAACGAGACCGGTCGGTCGGCCTAACGAAGTTATAGAGACTTCCTCTCACTAAGGAGGCTTTGGTAAAAAAAGTTTTACCAAAACTGAATAGCTGTTAGCTTTTAAGCTAGTTAAATTAGTAGCTTTAAGTGTCAGTGGTTTGGAAGCATGTACGACACTCAGCAGCAGCTGAGGGCATCTGAATGGCCCGCAGTCCACTCCTATTTATAAGTGACGGAAGACTTCTCCAAGTCACGTTTTCTGAGACTTTTAAATTGGGTCACAAAACTCACTGAAAAACCGAGCATAAGAAATAAATTTCTATGTACATTTTCCACACAGATTAGTTTTAAATTCGCTTTGGTTGAAATTAGATATAGATTACCTTTGTATGTATTGCACCACGCAATATGACCATGGTTAAAACCTAACCTTACCTAACAATTCCAATAATGGATATACATTGATCGTTTCCAGTATGCCGGCTAAATGATGAAGTTTCGAAATGGGCGGGCAAAGATGTACTTGCATCACGAGTCTACTTTTATATTCTTGCTCTTTTATCGTCAATATATCAACTGCTCGTTTCGTAACGCACCTTGAAAGGAGACTTCCACCTCGACAAGATTACGAAATGGGCATCGACAAAGACCCGTAATGTGCATTAAGAGTATACTTTTATATAGTCGCGGATTTATCTTTAACTCTACTGCCTGCTTGGTAACTTCACTCTGAAAGGAGACTACCACCTTCGCTAGAAATTGATGCAATAGTCTTCTGAATACCGGTGGACCCACAGGCTAAAACTGAAACATATGTATAACCTAAGAATTTATTTTCCGCCTCCACGGCCTTGTAGTTACAATGTTGGCATTACATCCGGGGGTTATGGGTTTGATTCACTCAAAGTAAAACATATTAGTGCGTATTTCGGCTACGACGAGGTGGGATTAAAATCCCCTCTGCTAGGTACCTTGAGGCCGTCTAGGCGGTCTCGGGCGCCATAAGGCACCCGTGATGATATGTATGTATATGTATGCGTTTTTCTGTTTATTAAAATACAGTATTTATTAGTAAAGTTAATAACGTTGTTTCTGCACGTGTGTCAGAAATAATATTATGTAGGATACATACTCTATCTAGGCTTATACTATGTGTACCACAAACTACGATATAATACATATTATTATAATATTATATTATACACATCACAACCCAGGTAGCATTATGACGTCCTATGACGTCAACTGAGTATCATTCTCGACGTAATTGACATCATAGGGACGTCAAAATGATACCTGGGAACAAACTACAGAAAAACTAACTATTTTTATTTTATGGATGGGAATCAAACCCGAACCCAAAAGTCTACGAAGGCCGTCGATTTAGTTAATTAATCGTGAGTTCCTAAGTTTTTCTTCAAATTAAGTATATTTAATATAAACAAACACATTATCTAATGGAAACCTAATCCCCTTTATCACCTTTTCTCTCCTAAAACGTAATTATGTGTTTATTATACCTAGCGATAAAGAAAGGGCCTAACTGCTAATTCAGCAGATTATCTGAACCTTATTACCTGGGGTATAAATCTCAGGGCTTAAGGGCGCGATAGGTATGATAACCCACGTACTGAACCTCTCTCGAGTAAGAAGTCTTTAATCACCTGAAAAAAAGATGTCGATAAAATTCAGCTGTTAATAGTTTGACAACTTTTTGATCACAATTTTGATTGTGTGGCAATATTTTTTTTTATTGGAGCACGACAGGTGTGGTGAGCAGACCTACAAAGTCCATGAATGGGTCAATCAATAATTGTTCTTAAACAATATTGATTGCTCCCACTATGCCGGCTAATTTATGCGATTACGAAATGGGGGCGACAATGACGAACTGCAATACGAGTATATTTTAATATACTCGCTGCCTTATCGTCAATTCAACTAACTATTACGTAACCGCACCCTGAAAGGAGGCTACCACCTCGACAATAAATCGATGCAGTAGTCTCCTGAAAGCCGGTGTACTCACAGACTAAAACCGAAACAATACTAGGTCACTTTTACGGTTTTCAGGAGACGGTTTTTGCGTTTTGGACAGTAGTCAAGTTATATACATTTATCAATTGTAAACTAATAGATATATTAACTAAGATATATTAACTATAAATCTGTCGTCGTATAGCTCAAAAACCATCCTTTTTAATTTAAAGAAAAAATCTAATAAATATAGTTTTTTTTTTAAAGAGAGTAACGTAATTGAACTTGCTCGTAGGGCAAGTTCAATTATTAGTTCAGTGGGGGAGTTAAGCAATCGTTTCCACTTTCACTATACCAACTTGTAAACTGTATTTTTTTATATTCAAAAATGTTCTTTTGAAGTTAGCAAGGTCTATGGAGATGGACTTATAAGTTCTATGCTTGATAGTTAGTATATATATTTACGATTTATTCGTTAAACTACTACATACACTCATACCTTAGCGTAATAAATAAAAATATTTGTTTATTTTATTATAATACAAAAAAAAATGTCATACGACTGTAGACGCCATGTCTGGCGCAATATATCGTAGTAAAATAAACATGTTTCTTTTATTTATATCAATAGAATAATAATTATGCTTGATAGATGATTTATTCATAATTATTAGTTCATTCATTCATAATGATTTATTCATCTATCAGGCATAATTATTATTTATCATCCAGCACCGAAAATGAATAAGATCAAATCAAAATAAATAAGTCAATAAAGTTAACATATAAATGTTCGGTGCTCACTTGGCCTGAAAACGGTCAAGTGTTATGCAAACTTTAATTCGAAGGAAAGCGTCGGCTAATGATCTATGGATAATAAAACAAACCCTTTGGCACTACCTTAAGATGCTATCATATAGAGGCCGCAAAATTTTCTGTATTTTACTTGTGTTATTTTATATACTGATACCAGTATTCATAAAAAGTTTTTGTGGCCTTAAAAAACATTGTAGTTATAGTAGGTTTTGTCTCTTTTTTTTGCAACAAAAATGAATATGCGTAAAAGAGACAAAACTTCGGTGTTCGTAAAGTGTTTTTCAAGGACTCAATAAGTTTTTATGAATAAGGCCATAAGTATTTATATACCTACCACAAAACACTACACATGCAATTTGTCTCCATAAAAATACCCATTTTAGCTTATACATATTTTAAAAGTTTAATGAATTTATAATAAAAATCTATAAAATTACGATGGGATAAGTAAAATATACTTCTTATTTTAAAGTGTTTTTATAATAAATACTAAAAATAACGTCTTTTTGAGTTTAAAATGACCGTGTGAACAAATATTACCTGCATGATTTTATAATAGCATAGTAACTTTATGAAAAATTCACACATTTAAGATATATAAACTATCAAACCCACGACCTCCAGATACCACGTTACACAGATATGTTTTAACAGCAGGTATTTAGGAAAGCTTATGAGAATTAATAAATTTTAATTCATTGTATTTGACAACTATAGTGCCTCGGAGAGCACATATACCATACCAACTTGCGAAACTAATTATATAAGCTATAAAGATGGGTTATTAAGTGTGTCTAAAAAAAATATGACTTGTTCGGTATGAACTCTGGATACGACCGACTACGATAAGGGGGGGAATAAACCTTCTAGGTACCCTGAGGCGGTAACCGTAAGGTGATGCTCTTTTTTTTTGACAAATGTTTATCATTCATATACATGGACAGATGCGCTTTCTATCTACTTCCTAAACCTTAGAGTGCCTTTTAACAACTCAAGTGATAAAGCCTAAACAAACTTCATTGCTCTTGGTTGTGTACGCCACCGGTTTTGTCGCCCAAGATGTGGGCCTAAGGACACTAACTTTCTTAGATATTTGCTTAGCAATGTTTAGATTTGAGTATACTTTGGCTTTAGTAGTTTTACTCTGAGGCTTCACTTTAGTCTATTACGTAATGGTTTTAATTAAATTTGGTACTCCTAAATCTAAATATTAAGATCCACTCACTTATTTAATTAATCTTAATTAAATAAGTGAGTGGATCTTAATATTTAAAGCCAATTTTTTAATCGTCAGATAAAGTTATTCAATAGGTAAATTGAAATTTGACAGTTGTTGATACAATTAACTGTCAAATATCTATATCAGGCGATTGCAAAATCAACTCTTAGAGCCGGCCTAGTCAACCAAAAGAAGGCGATAGTTATGTGACATTTCATACAAATATTTATTCATAGATTAGACTATTAATACTCAGAATATTTATTTGTATGTGATTTGACTTTACTAATCTTGGTATAGTCTTCTTTTGGTGGAACCAGTGCTTAGACACATATAATATAGTCACCAAGCATGCGTTACTCGACATACATGAGTATAACTGTTTCTAACTAAATAAGATAATATTATTAAATTTTATATGGCGATTTTATATATATCTATACTAATAATAATATAATATAATAAAGAGGAAAAGTTTGTGAGGTTATCTATCTATACTATAATATAATAAAGTTGAAGAGTTTGGTTGTGTCTATGGTTAAACGCGCTAATCTCAGGAACTACTGGTTCGAATTAATAATGATACACTGGAGAGCAATGAAAAGGGGTCAGTAACATAAACCTCAATTTCTCGAAAACTAAGAATGCTAGCTTATTGAAATAAAGAGTGTTTCATAGATTATTTATTAGCACTTAAATAGAATTATTAAAAGTTATTGGTTGCTAATCATTTAACTTATTAAAAACGCAAAAAATTAAAATGCATCAATTGAATAGAAAAACAAAAATTGTGAATATAATAACACATCTTTTATTAAATAAGTATAATTTTATTTTAATACTTTGTATTACCTCCGTGAGCCGTCAATACCGAAGCCATGCGGTTTGGCATACTATAGACCAAGTTTCGGAGGCGATGCTGGGGAATATTTTCCCATTCCTCTATTAATACATTTTTCAGCTCACGAAGCGTAATTGGAGGCGTGTTTCGTTGCCTCACACTTCGTCCGAGCTCGTCCCAGGCATGCTCGATAGGATTTATATCGGGACTGCGAGCACTCCATTGGATTGATACCCACTTCTTGCAGGTAATCATTCACTATTCTAGCAGTATGGGGACGGGCATTATCATGCATAAAAATGGTATTCTCACCCATGCTTGACATAAATGGACCGACATGCTCATTTAGAATTTCTTCCACATATCTTTCGGCATTTAAAGTGCCGTTTTCAATTAGCACTAGCTCTGTGCGACTCTCCGAAGAAATCCCAGCCCACACTAGTATCGAGCCTCTGCCGTATGCAACTTTTTCTTCAATACAGGCTTGTTTATAACGTTCTCCTGGTCTTCTGTACACTCTCAGCCTTCCGTCGTGTTTATAGAGCATAAATTTGGACTCATCTGAAAACATTACCTTTGACCAATCGTCGAGAGTCCAATTCAAGTGCTCGCGCGCATATCGCTGTCTTGCTTCACGATGTTCGCTCTCTAGTTTAGGGCCATTTGCAGGTCTATATGGCTTCAAATAAGCTTCAGCAAGCCGTCGCCTTACAGTCCATACACTTGGGTTACTTCCTCGAAGGAGTAGGAACTGATATCTCAGTGCAGCTCCCGTAAGAAATCGATTTCGGAGCATTGTGGTGACTAAGTATCGATCTTCTCATTCTGTTGTACATCTAGCCTTGCCTGTTCCTGGTCTGCGTAGGTTGGATCCGGTTTCCCGGAACCGTTGGACAACTCGCTGCACCGTCGATAATGATACACCGACTGTTCTTGCTGTATCACGCTGGCTCCGCCCGTCTTCCAGCATCGTGATGATTCTCGTACATTCTTCAGGTGTGAGCGACATGATTAGCTTTTTAATAATGAATATTTTATATCTGGAGCACTTTTTATAACATTTTTTTATGACAGGACAAAAACAAAAATAAATGCATTGAATACTTAGTTCTATTTTCATAAAAATCCATTTTTTTTTGTTTTTAGCCTTTTTGATATTACTTAATAACAACCAGTACTTTTAATTTTTTTAAATATTCGTCATTAAATGAGCTATAAACTACTTTATAATTCAATAAGTTAGCATTCTTAGTTTTCGAGATATTGAGGTTTATGTTACTGATCCTTTTTCATTGCTCTCCAGTGTAGCATCACGGGTGCCTTTTTAGCTTCCGAGAACCGTTTTAAGAGCCTCAGAGTGCCCAGCAGAGGGATAACCCGTCCTCATTTCGCCGATGGTATTCGGAAGCAACACCTAACAAGTGGCGAGCTAGTGACGGTATTTTTAAGATACGCTTTATACAACGAGGCTATATAAAGCGTATCTTAAAAATACCGTCACCCATCCCAGGTCCGGCCTTGTTGCCGGCCGGCAAGATGTGGGCCTATCTTCTTAACCTTGTTATCAGTTGCGCACTGACTTAACTTAATCATGCTACGACCAATAGGAGTATCAATAAAACATGATGCAAAAACAGGGAAAATTTATTCCTTCTGAGAGCTTCCGTTGCGTGCGCTGCGTAAGCGTTTACAGTTATGCAGACGAAGTTGCGCGGGTCAGTTAGTTTTATTATTTGTATAGATTGTAAATACCTAACATTGAGTGTAGGTAATTTACAATCTAACCGATTTTTAGGAGACTATTACATCACCGATTTTTAGGAGACTATTACATCACCGATTTTAGGAGACTATTACATCACCGATTTTTAGGAGACTATTACATCACCGATTTTTAGGAGACTATTACATCACCGATTTTTAGGAGACTATTACATCACCGATTTTTAGGAGACTATTACATCACCGATTTTTAGGAGACTATTACATCACCGATTTTTAGGAGACTATTACATCACCGATTATTAGGAGACTATTACATCGATTACTTGTCGTGATTAAAGTCACCTTTCTGGGTGCGGTTAAGAAACAGAAAATTAATTTCACTATAAAGAAGCAAGGATATAAATGTAGACTCGTAATTGAAATACTTTTTTGCCTGCCCATTTGGTAACTTCATGATTTAGCCGGCATAGTTGGAATGACCGATGTTGTTTAACAACAATGTATTGATTGATCACAGTTTTAGACTTTACTTACCATCTGGTAGATACGAAGTCACATAGGTAGGGTACAATAAATATAAAAATACACATCCATTGACCAATAACGCCGTTATGTAACGTCTCAGGCCACGTTAGGCACCCGTGGTAATAAACTAAAGTATGTTGGTAATATGATAAAGTAATAAATAAATGAATAGTGACAGTTAATATGCTCATAAGGAACTTCCGCGTTATTAGTAAAACTTTTCCTCTCTGATCGCCACAAAAGTTACATAAATATTATCTAAGTTAGATACACGAATTTCTATGAACACAAGCGTATTACTGGTTTATTCCATCTGTAATTTTATTAATACAGTTTCTCATAAGCTCAAAATAAAGACCTTGAAGCATGAGTAAACTAATTTCTCAGAAGCCAAAAGGAAAACCTGTGGCATGAGTAAAATAGTTTATCATAAGCCAAAAAGAAAAAAAAAATGAGGCACGAGTAAACCAGTTTTTTAGAACCCATAAGGAAAACCTGAGACATTAATGAAACAGTTTCCCATAAGCGAAAAGGGAAAACATGAGGCATAAGTAAACTAGTTTCTCAGAAGTCAAAAGGAAAACCTGAGACATGAGTAAACCAGTTTCTTGTGAGCCAAAGAAAAACCTGTAGCATGAGTAAACCAGTTTCTCAGAAGGTTAAAGTAAAATGTGAGACATGAGTAAACGCAGTTTCTCAGAAGTCAAAAACGAAAACATGAGGCATGAGTAAACCAATTTCTCATGAAAACCTGGGACACGAGTAAAAAAGTTTCTCATAAGCCAAAAAGAAAAACATAAAGCATGAGCAAATTAGTTTCTCAGAAGTCAAAGGAAAAAATAAAAAGACTCACCTAATATTTCCTAAAAGTAAAAAAAAACTTTAAAACTTAAAGTGTTAAAAAGGCTAATCATTAAAGTTTGATATACTTGCTGCCAATTCCTCAACATTTCACAAATGAATTTGCCTCTCTTCTATGTTTTAGAAAGAAGTATCCTTTGTTACAGGCTGTAACTTACAGCACAATGAACCTGACCTTCTTTGTCCCCAATTGCGATGGGGAAGTTTGTCGATTTCAAAGTTTTCACTTAATGCCATACTTTTATAAGCTTTAGGTCTTTTGGCGACAGCTTTTAAGGGGCGACAGATAGTAATTGCTAATTCATGAAGTTATATCGCCCGTTACAAAGTGAGCTTCATAAAGTGCTATCCGAAAGATTGTAGCTGAAATAACTTCACTTTAATTAGTTCTGAAGCTTTATTTTACAAAGTTTGTTAAAATAATACAAGATTTAATTTGTAATTTATATAAAATTATACTTCGTCGTGACCGAGAGGTGAAACTGTCTTTATAAATAATACTCGTGTTTTTAGGGTTCCAACGGAATACTCATTGGATCGCGTAGTTCGTCTACTACCGATCCGTCTGTCCAGACTGATAAACTAAAAAACAGTTGTGGTAGAAAGTTGAAATTTGGAATATATGTGTATTACGCAGATTTACATTTATAAATAGATATATTATTTTTGTTCAAAAATAAAAATAAATGCTATGAAAAAATTCTTGGTGGGCGAGACTCGAACCTACGAACCTCGATTTCGCAGCAAGGCGCTCAAGCGCTGAGCCAGGTTCCAATCACCCCTCACGAATGTTGTCATTGCTTGTTATCTACTTAAACACAGACGCCCTCTATTAGCTTATCTTCTAATAAAATCATGTATACGAGTGATGTTAGAAGTCCTAGTTTCAAATAATAGATGGCAGAGGTATTTTAGTTTTTACTTTTTTCAGTATTTTATATTTAAAATTTTAGGTGCATTATTTTATAACAACTATAAAACTTAACTAAAATCAGATTTTTTTCTCCAAGTTTTAATACTAAGACTGAGTGCCACCAAAATGAACTCTCTGTTATTGTAACGATTGAAGTAAAAATGGCCTCAATAGTACCAGCTATCATTCGAACTGCAAAATAAAATTCGTACATTCGCCAATTTTAATATTAATCGTTACATTTACAGAGAGTTCATTTTGGTGCAACTCATCTTAGGTTTTTTTTAATATCACACAAACTTTCATATATTTTATTCAATATCTATAAAAGTTAACCAACACGGATAATCCTAAAATTGTTTACCTGTTTAAATTTTTAATTATTTTTGTAATATTGTATTGAACAAAGAAATTAGTATTATAAAATGTATATATACACTAAAACCGTGAAAACAAATGCTAGATTCTAACAAGTAACTATTAATAACTTTTGGCGAAAATAATTTAAGGAAGACACCAAGAATACAAGAAATCCTTGAAAAAGTACTAGTTGCGTTTCCCCATTTTGGGTAGCTATGGATACTTTTTGCCCTAAAAGAAATCCTGATTTTGGATCCCCGGTCACTACTCTAAGTCTCCCCAAAGAAATAACAAAAGATTTTGCTTCCTCCTTGGACCAAGGACCCATCGTATAACCACTATATAAGGAACAAAATTAAATGAATGAATTGTTTGTAAATATTTTTTATGTTTATTTTCGTATAGTATTAAATTCATTTTTATTTTGTAAAGTTGAAATAGCAAAAGATAGGTTAAAAACATAACATGTGATGAAAATTATTGTAAACTGTTTTTAGCATTGGTCCATAGTTACTTATTACTAGCCAACTATCTTAATAGAATATTCCGAAACGGTACCCAGACTTCTGGAGAAATACCCAACAATCGACAAATAAATAGCCTCAAATCACAATAAAGGTCCAATAGAAAAATACTTACACAAAACGCTTGTTAATTCTATACTTCAAATAAAATAATCTGTTAGATACATAGTAACAGGTAAAGTAAATTGGTTTACTTCAAAACATTTTCCTTTATATACGTTTAAAACTAAAAATAGCAGCAGAATTTGTATTATTCTCAAAAGCACGAACTCCTGAATAAAATATGCAAAAATTGTATACACAATTATTTTAACAAAAGGACATCTTTAGAATTGAGGTAATTTGGTTTTACAAGGTTCTACCTACTTGTTTTCGTGTAGAAGCAACGGCGTAGGAAAATATAGAAGCGTAAACGTGTTTTTTACTTACATATATTGCTCTGTACCCCTAGTGTGAGTTTTTTAACTATTACTTTGCGTTTGAGTTAACTAAAATTTGTATGGGAAACGGTTCAGCGCTCCAAGCGAAATTTTGAGAACTAGAAATGCGTTCGTGTGATTGGACAAAATGTTAACGCGGTAGTATAGTTAACGCGAAAGAAAACGTTAAACAAACTCACACTAGGCCTACTGGTCACAAACTAAGCTCTATGTATACCAGAAACAACTAACAAATATAAAATAAAATACTCTAATTCATTAGATTGACATAATGACTTGCTTACTTTTTATGCCCTATGATTGATCAGGTACATATTTTTTATATTTGCTTGTGCCGAGGCGGAGTAGTTCTATAGGCCATTTAGTTATCGGCCGCCATAAACTTAATTTAAGCATCCTGATGTTCTCCTAATAAAGGATCAGTTACCACCAAATAAGTATTTATTTAAAAGTTTTCTTGACCATTATCGACCGCCTCCGTAGACTAGTGGTTGCGCCATTAAGTTTGTATCCGGAGGTGGTTTCGATTCCCACCCATGGCAAAAAAATATTAGTACGGTTTTTCTGTACAGTATGTCATGGTCTGGGGATTATAAAATATAATATGTATTATATCGTTGCTTCTGGTACACATAGTACAAGTCTAGAGCTTAGTTTGTGACCAGAGCAATATGTGTAAATTGTCCTACATATTATTATTAATTTCTTGTATCTCTTCACCTGCCATAGTATGAGTATAACTTAAGTTTGGGTGCAGATTAGCCGCCCCTGATATCTGGCCGCCCTAGGCCTGGGCCTAATTGGCATTTCATTATATATTGGGAGATAAAATCCTGTAAGTAAATTAGTAAAACATTATTTTATTTTTTCCGTGTAAATGTATTATTGTATTATATTATGTGAACGTGTATGCGTGCGTGTGTGTGTGTATATATATAAGTGTGTATAATGTTATATAATTTTGTGTATATATGTTATTGAGTCTATCCAAACATCGTGACATCTATTCACAGTGTCGACTCATACCATCAGCTACGCCGAGGTGGGATAAAACCCCTCCACTGGGACGTCTAAGGCCTCGAAAGGCACCCGTGATGATATTTATATTTATTACTTGTTATATAATTTTAATTTAATGATGATTTTTTTTATATCGTTTTGTATTCAATATTTGTCCTGATTTACTTGTCTATATTTTTCTACGTTGATATGCGTGTATTATATTAAAAAAATGGGAGTATAACGTTTTAAAACAATACAGAATAAGAATCGCTGAAGCTTTAAATATTCATAGCTATATATTCTATATTAAAGGACATCTACATATTATGTACGAGAAAAGGAATACAGTTTTTCCAATAAAATAGGTACAAGTGCTTACTTAGTTCAGAACTTTGTTGCTTATCTTAAATTGTTTAATCTAGTACTTAATCTAGATGTAATTTTACTTTTAATTTGATCATAGTTTTACTACTATGGAATATGTCAATTTCCAGATTTAGTTTCTCAAAATTAAAAATTAAAATTCAAATTTGTATTTGTTTGTCCTAATGATTTGCTTACTTTATAAATAAATAATATGAAAATTCACACGTATTGCTCTGCTCTAGGCTTGTATTATCTGTACCAAAAACACCCAGACCATGACAAACTGTACAGAAAAACGTACTAATATTTCTTTTGCAATGGGTGAGAATCGAACCCACGACGTCCAGATACAACTCCAAAATCGCAACCACTAGTCTACGGGGGCGGTCAATTATTGGTATAGGGTCAGTTCTATTTAGTTTTGTTAGCTTTTGTTTATTCTATCGGTACTTAGCCATTTCTACGTACCCAGTCCGCCTCGGGCCAACCGATTAAGCTAACAATTACGAAAAGCTTAATGGAACTCCACTTTGTTGCCATCTGTGTTAGAACTGCAGAATTTGTAGATGCAATCAGGTTTGTTGGTTTCTCTGAGGTTTAAAATAAAGGTTTTAAGGGTTACAGCACTGCAGCAAAGCGCTTCTATCTTCGCCAGTTAATCTTTGCAGCGCTAAAAGAATAGCGCTTCGAGAGTTCATTATTCTTTATTTTGTGTTGTTTTTAGAATTGCTTACAACATTGTTATTTTGTGCAGAATCGAGGTTTAAATTTAGATTTTTTTTTTTTTTTTTTCAATACAGGTTCTATCAAAACTAGAAACTTTTATTATATATCTTTAAAAACAAGAATTTTAAATAATTAAAAAGCAATAATTTTATTAATGTTGATTTATTTAGCGTTATTGGAAATATTGAATGAATTAGAAATTATTTTTGAGGAATTGCATATTACCGCTTCCGGTAGACTAGTGGTTGCGCCTTTGGCGTTGTATCCGGAGGTCGTGGGTTCGATTCCCACATATGGCAAAAAATATTAGTACGTTTTTTCTGAACAGTTTGTCATGTTCTGGGTGTTTATAAAGTATAATATGTATATTATTGTTGCTTCTGGTACACATAGTACAAGCCTAGAGCTTAGTTTGTGACCAGAGCAATATGTGTAATTTGTCCTACATATTATAATTATTATTATTATTACTATATACCCTAGGATGTCGAGCTTTAAATTCATTTATATTATATTATAGTTTCAGTTACATTATAAATTGGTTATTTTAATAATACTAAATAAATAAATACCATCACGGGTGCCTATTTGGCTCCCGAGAACCGTTTAAACGGCGTCAGGGTCCCAGCGGAGGGATTAACTCATTTCGCCGATCGTATTGAGACAACACCTAACAAGTGGCGAGCTTGTTGTGGTGTTTATGATGAAATAGCCTCGTTGTATAAAGCGGTCACCCATCCCAGGCCGGCCTTGTTGTCATCTGCTTAACCTTGTTATCAGTTGCGCAGTGACTTAACCACTAGGCTGGGGCCGCTTTTTTTTCTTTTTTAATATTGAAATTATTAACATAAAATTGCGATGAAAAAAAAAATTTTGGAAGGTGGGACTCAACCCTATAATCCTTGCTAAAGCGGCAAGAAGCTCAATAAACCAATAACGATTTATTAATTCATTAAAATTCAAAACAAAAAATCTTATTATATTATATTTATATAAAGTTAGGATTCGGTTTTCAGGAGACTACTGCATCGATTTCTTGTTGAGGTGGTAGTCTCCTTTCAAGGAGCGGTTACGAAATGGGTAGTTGAATTGACGATAAGGCAGCGAGTATATTAAAATATATTCATAGGTCATTCAGTAAAATACATAAATAAAAAACAATATAATATTAATACTAATTTTTACTATATTTCGCCTTATTAGGGCGTCTTCAGGCAACAATATTTACAAAATAATCCGAGTACATTATGACATTTTTTTTTTTATATTGATAAATAATAATAAAAAAAAAGGTTCCATGCATCCTTATCATAACTATGGCAAAATGTATGCATAAACCATGATTTTTTTTTGTACGTTAGTGTGTGAGTGAGTGAAAAAGTGTAAGATGATTGAATATATAGGTGGATGAGTGAGCGTGTGTTTAAGTGAATAATAACCGATCAATGTTGAATGTTTACACCTGGTTTGTAGTATACGCCAAACGTCGAAACCCAATTGGGAATCATCTTTCATCATTTTTATTATTTTTCAATATAAAAAAAAAATGTCATAATGTACTCAGATTATTTTATAAATATGGTTGCCTGAAGACGCCCTAATAAGGCGAAATATAGCAAAAACTAGTATTATTATTATATTATGTTTTATTTATGTATCTTATTAGATGACCCATGAAAAATAATAAAGCAGCTACTGCAAATAAAAATATATAATTTTAATATTGAAATATAATCGTAATGCAATTCGTCATTGTCGCCATTGTAAGCCCCATTCCGTAAAAACATAATTTAGCCGGCATTGTGGGAGCGATCAATATTGTTTAAGAACAATTTTATTATTGATTCCCCCCATCCATGGACTTTATATTTCTGCTCACCACCAGATAGATACAAAGTCACATGTCGTGCTCCAATAAAAAAATATTTTAAATATATTTATATCTACATTTTTTTTTAAATTATAGATAGGTGTTATTTATTTAATTATTTATTAAAAAGGAAGTTAAATATTTTGTCATTATTACTAGTTTATGTTTTAACTAGTTTCTATAGAATATTAGAATTCACAAATAATATACATTCATGCATGCATGCCGGTCACGTAGAGCGTTCGCTTAGGGCGGGCGGTTTCATGACTTCCTAGGCGGGCGGATTCCTAAGTGCTGCTAGGTTTACGACCTAGATCTTACTTATCGAACACGATTTATAGTTTTAATGGATTTTATTTAGATTGATAAAATAAACTTCTACTTATGTATATAAAAAAATCTAAATTATCTTTGAAATGTATGTATATTATTAATATAGTATTTTAATTCTCTTAATATTTATTTAATTTTTTTTTTTTTGTATATTTTGGTGCACGGAATGTGACTTTATATGAACCTGGTGATGACTAGATTTACAAAGTCTATAAATAGGGTCTATCATTATTTTTTATTTATAAACATTGATCCCTCTCACTATACCAGCTAGATGATGCACATACGAAATGAGCGGCGACAGGGGCGAATTTGCATTACGAGTCTAATTTTAATATTCTCGTTAATTATCGTTAATTCAACTGCCCGTTCAATAACCGCTCCCTGAAAGAATACTACCACCTAGACAAGAAATCGATGCAGTAGTCTCCCGAAAACCGGTGAACCTACACTAAATCAGACAAGGTCACTTGACGGTTTTTGCATCTAACTACACCGGTCGGTCGGCCTAACGAAGTTATAGAGACCTTTATCCCACTTAAGACCTATTTACTGCTTAATTTGTCCTGAAGGTTTGACTAGTAGCGGCATTAAGTATTTGTAAAAAATAAAACGATATAGGTATCTGAATTGAATAAATCTGGTTTACTTTTATTTTATCTATAAAATATTACTCTGCACTCACTGTATCACTAAACAGTGCGTTTTTTACACAAAAAAATGTGTGCTGCATTTTTTGTCATGCCTCGAGGGTCATTTGTTTGGATTCAATGGTTTTCGCGACGAGGACCGAAAAAGTGAAATAATGACGAACAAGCGAATTCACTGAAGCCTACTTCACTGTTTGAAATTTTATTTGGAAAATGCTTTTATTTTTATTATAGACAGAAAGCAAGAATGTGGTCTATGGCAAAGCAAGATTAACACATACACATACACACATTCACAACTAAACCAATAATTGTTTTTTTTTTTACTAATTAAAAATATGTTAGCACAATTACTATGTTTATTTATAATGTTCTCATATAATTATTTGCAATAAGTTGTTTTTTCTGATAATCAGTATGAATGTGGGAGAGATCCTGGAGACATGAGAGACAGGCTTTGTGCCTAATTCAGACTCCAGTCTCACAATTTTTGTACCAGTTGATGTTGCGAATTATCAATAAGCTTTTGGGAAAATTAATGAATTATTATTATTTATTACTATGTAAGTGTCTAATAATTGTCTTAAATAAATCCAGATTGAAGGAGTCATGAAAAAGATAAGCAGGGATTCCACTCTTCCTAAGTAGGTACACACTTATCAACGACCAAACGAAACGCTTTGTGCGACCAAAGATTTCAACGACCAATGGATAAATTATTCGTGATTTTTTATTTTATTTATTTCAGAATGGAGCAGGAGGAAATAACTTGTGCCCAACTCTATTGCAAGCTCTTCTAATATGTAACCTAAGACTTGACGCAAATTAGCCAATATTTTTTGCTTGCACATTTTTATATATTTTTTGTTTTATGCACAACAAATATTGTTGTGTAATAAAAGCTACAATATAAATAATCATTACAAAAAATATAGGTATATGCACGAACAGCATCATTATCCTAAGATATAAAAGTTAGTACATATAGGGCCGATTCGACCAAAATTGGGTACAACCAATTGGGTATACCAAGATTAGTAATGTCAAATAACATACAAGTAATTATTCTGAGTATTAATAATTTAATCTACGAATAAATATTTGTATGGATTTTGACATTACTATCCCCAGTATAAGATAATAGTATTATGCCCTCTTTTGGTCGAATCGGCCCTTAAATATAACACATAAATATTAGCAACAGTGTATATATATATAAGCAACCAAATACTAAACAAAAAATGCAATAAATAATCATCCAACCTCTTCATAAATAGCTTTTTAAAAGCATATGGTGATAGAAGAAAGAAAACAATGTCATGGAAATTAACATTGTAAGCTTGCGCTATCATGCCCAGCAGGGCACGCCGACCAGCGTTGGTCATACTGGGACCTGTATAAAATAAAATAAAGTTATTTAAATGTTAACATTGAATTATATTTTATAGGAATTTGGCATGATGTTTTTTTTTATTCACATAAATTATATTATAATAATGAAACAAAAAACCAAGCACTTTATAGCATTACGTAGACAAGATCAATTATGCAAGTGCAACAATGGGGCGGGAAGTTTTTTCTTACCTTGGCTGGTACCATAAATCGTTGACTGACGACTATTTTTTTTTATTTCAGAATAAAGCAGGAGGGAATAACTCGTGTCTGCAACTCCATTGCAAACTCTCTAAAAGTAACCTAAGACTTGACCTAAAGTACCAATAAATACTTTTTGCTTACACATTTTAAAAATATTTAATGTTAATATTTAATTATATTTTATAGGAATTTAGAATAATATTTTAATTTTCTGTTCACATTTCATAATATAATTTAAAACAAAAAACCAAGCACTTTATAGCTTGGCATTACGTAGATAACATCAATTATGCCAGTGCAGTAATATAGGGCGGTTTTTTCTTACCTTGTTGGGCGGCGGCGGCTGGGCGGCTGCTGCCATAAATCGTTGAATGACGACAGGTTCTGTTGATGGCCTGTGTATCATACAGGCGTTGCACACATTCATCACCCATGTTGAACAGTGTGCGCTGCTGAAATCTAATATGTGTAACATAGTTGAATACATACATAATATTATTAACAAATCTGAAAGATAGTTCTAAAGCTTAATCCTAGAGCTTAGTTTGTGACCAGAGCAATATGTGTAAATTGTCCTACATATTAATAGTAAATAATAATAATATGTAGGTTGCTCTGGTCACAAACTAAGCTCAAGGCTTGTACTATGTGTACCATGTAACGGTTCGTCCACATACCCCTCGTATTTTTAATAATGAAACTTTTCTATATAAAATTTATTTCATGAAGTATGTAGCAAAAGAGAGAAAAGGGATCGGATTAGTTAAGAAGGACTTCGCCGGGCTTCGGGAACAATCGGAACTTTTCGTATTTCTTGGGGCGTTTAGGGGAGATGGGCGGATACAAGCGCAGAGGCAGGTATTAAAACTAAAGCGGACCACAAATTAGGGACTTGCATGTTAAAATTCAATGAGTACACTACTAGCTAGAGGAATTAATGATTGATTATTGTAAATTCAGTGGAAGCTGTAAATTTAGTGGTCGCTGTTAGACTTGGGTGAGTGATTTTAGTTTAACATTGATTTGATAAAACTAAGTTTTGTACACACGGCGTGATGATTCTACGTTTTATATTATAAATTTATTTCTTCACAATTTATTTTATAACATATTGTAGATTTTAAAATTGATTGTATCTCCTGTTTTATTGTGTGTTTAACGTGTTTTATAGGTCATCGTGCAAAGGTAGGTTTTATTATGCATTTATTTAAACTTCTCCTATATTATACTTATGTTGCTAGGTATTATTTATTAAGTTTTCAGGTTAAATGTTTTAATAGGGCTCTTCTTACTTACTATCGTTATTGTAGGTATCAATATTTTAATAGAGTAAGATTTCCTAGGTTTGAAAAATAGGCACATTTATTTTCTTAAGCAACTTATTATTATAGGGAATATTTCTCATACATGGATATTTTATTAAAACAACTAGAATTATCTTAATAATATTCACTTATAATTACATTTTTGTAACTCGCCGTTAAAGGTTTACCAATAACTACTTAACATGCTATGAATTATCTAATACTTACTTCTGTTTATTTATCTTACCTTTAAAGGTATTAAAATAACATGACTATTGTCTAGTTGATCAATCTATTATAAAATAACTAGTTGATTATTGTTATTCTTGTGATTCTTCCGATAAATAATATTATTAAAACCTTTAAATATATGGAGTATGAAGGTGTGATTTGAGCTAGACTTGGTTGTTGAACTTTATTTTATCCTTTGGGATTTTATGTTTTTCTGATACCTTTTGATTGTACTGATATTCGTACTGTGTTATACAGAAATTGCTTTCATCGTCAATGTTCACCTATGAGCCGTTTACTCTAGCGAATACGCATTATTCCTGAATAACAGACTACTTACCTTAATATGGGTATAATATTACATATTATTCTACTACTGAAATTAATGACTTTATAACTAGTCATTTATTCAATTATCTCAATACAGTATTGCTATATTATTGGCATATTACTTATTACAGAATTTATTTGACGTTTGTCAACAATTCACCTATGTAACTCTTTGTTATTGAAATTTAAACTCTACTATATTATTATTATCCTTCTAGAGAATTTACCAATAATATTGCCATATGATAAGATTTACCAATCAATTGTTACATTAATTTTATATCACCAATTTGCCTACTCTTTATAGGATTGAGATGGTTGTCATTTAATTATGACTTTTATTATAATAAATCATTAATTGATTATCTGACGAGTTGACTAGTTATTTTATGTTCTACCAAGTTAAGGATTCATTGACTGGCCTTGACTAGTATCGGCTGTTATTTTAGACATCTGGCTATTTTGGATTCTACATTCTTGTACTCTATACTGCCTACACTATATTGAATACTTTATGTACAGAAGTAGTAATAGCCCTTTGATGTTCTAATTATATATTTTTTATACTAGCAAGTGCATAACTATCCTGAATACCTACATACCTCATCGATTTAATTTAACAGTTAACAAGTCATATCTACTATAAAATACCATCGATTCCATCTTTACTTTATTGGTATCTAATGTGATTATTAATGCTCAATACATTTTACTTGGGTCTTCTGGCATTGGTTTTCTAGTTCTCGCTTTATGATGGATTTAATTAAACTTCACCTTATATATTTTTAATATATAATATAATGAATAACTACATTACCTTATTTATCTTCATTAATCACATTCTATATTATTCAATATACCTATTTCTAGTGATACACAGTGAAGTAGCATTTAATAATATTATGAAAACAATGCTTACTGATGTATATACTTAAGTATATTTTTATGTGAATAAATGATTTTATAAATGATAAATTTAACCTCTGGGTTATGAGAAATTATACTCAATACATAAATTTTATGTAATATACATTCAATGATTTATGATCAATTAAATATATACTACAAATTACACAAATAAAGTATATACAATATATTCTAAAATGAATTTACTTATTGTTTATTAAACAGTAATAATTAAAATAAAAGAATAATAAAAAAATAAATAAAAAAAAAGAGGAAGAGATACGGAGGGAACATCTAAGATGTGTGGGTTCTCACAGGAAAGGGCGTTTGGATGGGGCCTATTTCCCTCTTCCCCCTTTTTCGCTCCCATATAAATAAATATATCGGGGAAGATAAATTACTATATTTAAAACATTAAACTCTACTATATATGAAACATTACACTCTACTATATTTGACTCTACTACGAGTATGGTTGACTCATTAACTATAACTTTACCAATCGTAATATCAATTCTACCTCTAAAAGAACTAAGGGTTACTGAAACTGAAAAAAAAAATACACAACGTTAAAGGGTTACACTAGACGATTACATGGCTGAAATATTCTTAGATATAAGGTTCTATGATTATCTCATATCTACGACGTAGTTCGTAGTACGTAGTAAGAAGTAAGGGTAGTATAGAGGCAGAAGGGTAGTATAAGTAAGTATTTAGTATATTTAGTATACAGAGATTCAGAGAGGCTTAGGGGGTGCGGGGGCGAACGTTACAACCAGAAGCAACGATATAATACATATTCATCATGCCAGCCTTTCTTTGCGCGTCCACTGCTGGACATAGGCCTCCCCCAAGGATCGCCACAACGACCGGTTCTGCGCTGCCTGTATCCATCGGCTTCCCGCGACCTTTTTCAGGTCGTCGGTCCATCTTGTGGGGGGCCTGCCTCTGCTGCGTCCTCCAGCACGCGGTCGCCACTCGAGAACCTTAATACCCCAACGGCCGTCCGTTCTGCGAGCTATGTGGCCTGCCCACTGCCACTTAAGTTTGGCGATTCTGGAGGCTATGTCGGTTACTTTGGTCCTTTTGCGGATCTCATCGTTTCGAATACGATCCCGCAAGGAAACGCCGAGCATAGCGCGCTCCATCGCCCTTTGTGTGACTGTGAGCTTTTTCATGAGGCCCATAGTAAGCGACCACGTCTCTGATCCGTAAGTTATCACTGGCAACACACACTGCTCGAACACCTTGGTTTTTAAACACTGCGGTATTTGGGACGAGAAGATATTACATATTATATTTTTATAAACACCCAGACCATAACAAACTGTACAGAAAAACGGTACTAATATTTTTTGCCATCGGTGGGAGTCGAAACCACGACCTTCGGATACAACAACCACTAGGCTACGGAGGCTGTCAAAATATTATAATATATATATTGCTATTATAATATTAATTATATATAGATAATGCCTAAGGTATTAAGTTCGCCTTTGTACATGACTTTTGTTTACTGTGCAATAAAGTGATTAAATAAATAAATAAATATTTCCTACTTAAGAAAACCATTTATAAAGAAACAAATACAACCATAAACACTTATAAACAAACCGGCATCGCGTCGCACCAAACGTACCTCCCCAGCGATAACACTAAATCTGTATGTGTAAATAAGCAAAGAATAAAATACAACATATATTATATATCTTGCTTTACTTGGCTTTATATATCAGCCAACTTCGACGTTTATGTGTTACAATAAATATAGGATTTTTATAAAAGCAGATAGAGAAAAATATACGTGGTAGCCGAGTTAGTTAGACCTTGGACTTAAAAACACTTAGGTCCCTGGTTCGAATCCCGGTGTGTACCAATGAGGTTTTAATTTAAAAAAAAATGTACATTTGATTGACAACACCACTATAGTGCCTCGGAGAGCACGTTAAGCTATCGGTCCCGGTTTCACTATACCAACTTGTGAAACACTTTATAGATGGGTTATTGAGTCTATATAATCAAAACATCGCGATGAGCTAGCTACATATTAGGTGTAGACTCATACCATCGGCTAGGACGAGGTGAGATAAAAAACCCCTCCGCTGGGTACCCTGGGGCCGTCTAGGTGGTCTCGGGCGCCGTAAGGTACCCGTGATGATATGTATGTAGATAGAGAAAATGTTCAATAAACAACCTTGAATATTATGTAAATTGGTTAACTTTAGAGATAGCAAAGTTATAAATTCTAACCGAAAACATAATGTATTATTAATAAATTCATACCAAATCTGTTTTCAAAGTTACTGCATTATTTACGATGATGTTATTTATTTAAGTAAAAACAAGGGTTGGGTTTGTCGTGATATTTTTTTATTAACTAACACCGGTATTTATAAAAAACTTATAGGCCTTGAAGAACACTTTAGTTATAGTATTGTATGTCTCTTTTTTTACCAATAAAAATAAATATGCGTAAAAGAGACAATACGTAGTTTAACTAAAGTGTTCTTTAAGACCTTGATAAGTTTTTATGAATGAGACCTTTATTGTTGTTAAATAGGTCATGTGACTTTTTATGTCAAATGGGGTCGACATCGCATTGTTGTTTAACAATATTGATCGTTCCCACTATGCTGGCTAAATTATGTAAAGAATGAAATGGGCGGCGACTTCGACGTATTTGCGTTACGAGTCTATTTTAATATCCTTGCTGCTTTATCGTCAAATCAGTCGTCGACAAGAAATCGATGCAGTAGTCTCCGGAAAACCAGTAAACTGAAACACACAGACTAAAACTGAAACATTCACACAAATATTGCACGAAATATAGAAAAACTTTTCCGTCTTCCCCGTGTTATATTAAAGATCGTTGCCAACAGAAAAGTAGGCATTTCCTTATAATTCAATCCGTAAAGAACATACCAAACGCCTCTCATAAGTATTACCTTCCCGGTGTAGGCCATAAAAAGAATTGAATGTGTTAACGAAGCATGTCAGCGCAGATGGCGCCTATTTTATAAGGTCTCAGGAACACGGGAGCACGTTTCATTGGCTCCAAACCGAGTCCACATAAGGAGCACGTGGCAGTAATGCTTTATGGAGCAAAAATGAAACACCGTTCACTTGCTTAGTTTTATTATTTCATCGTAAGGTTTTTGGGCATTGTTCTTTTGTTTGGTTTTGCATTGAATTTTGATTTAATTTATTTACTTGTTTTGTACTATATTAATAAGAATTAATTTATAGTGGCCGAGTTAGTTAAGATATACTTAAAAACTTTAATGTTTTTAAGTATATCTCAAACATTTTATTGACATCACTACTATAGTGCCTCGAAAAGTATACTGCTCTCGGCTCCAGTTTTACTATACAAACTTGTGAAACTATATCAACTTAATAATAATAATAACATGTAGGACAATAGGTTTGACCCATGGTCAAACCCTGGTGAGAAACTTTTTAATTTGAAAATAAAAACACACGCATATTTTTCACATCACATTAAAGTTTTTAAGTAACATTTTTTTGACATCACTACTATAGTGCCTCGAAAAGTACGTTGCTCTCGGCATCAGTTTCACTATACTAACTTGTGACACTGTTTCACCATATTAACTTGTAAAAACTGTTTAAAGATGGGTTATTGAGTCTATCTAAACATCGCGACGAACTCGCAACTTGTTCGATGTTAAGCATAGGATACGACCGGCTACGACGATGTGAGAACAAAATCCTACCGCTGGGTACCCTTAAGGCATCCGTGATACTACAAGTAACAAGTTAATAAAAGAAATACCATACGCTTTCCGTATAAAAAAATATCTTCACGGATGCCTTACTACGGATCGCGATTTAGATGTGTTGCAAGTCCCTTGTACCAAGTGCAAGTAATTTACTGTAAGAAAAAATCTTACAGTTGGTGCTTTAAGTATCTTTTACAGAACCAATAACATTTTAATTAAAAAAAGTAAGTTAAAAAATACCTTCCCTTACTTTTTTAACCATATGGTTAAAATTACCCCAACAAAATATGTATGTCTCCGTATTCAAGTAAATAAAATACCTTTCAACAAGTGGGGGAGAAGAAAGATTCGATTTGTGCTTTAAATCGTTTTAATCTTAATGTTTTGTATAGACTCATCTTCGTACACAATCTTAAAGGTTAGCTGGCAGATAATGCCTAAAGCATTAAGTTCGTCTTTGTGCATAACTTTTGTTTACTGCGCAATAAAGTGATTAAATAAATATATATAGGCGACACTAAATGGAAAAATAAATGTGCCTCATTATTTTCATCATATAACATATTTTACATTCTGATGATCTACTTTCACCATAATGGTTGGATACTTATTATTATTACTATTCAAATACCTACGTATCAAAATATCATATTCAAACGTTGACATAAAATCAAAAAAAGTTTACATAATCTAACAAAAAAGAAAGACAAAGGATTTTTTGAATAATATTCATCAGCTCGGAAGTCACGTCGAAGCACTCATGTCGCCCGTTCAGGCAATCGAGGGCGTGCGCGGACTGAAAACTGGGAGAGAAGAGTATCACTGTCCGATGTCTAGCACTATAACTACTTCATCAGGGATACGATAAAAACCGACTGCACTCCGGTAAGCTAATAAACTGATCAGAGTCTCTACCATGGGTTTGCGCATTGTCGCAACGTAACGTATTTGTATACGTACCTATACGTGAGCAACAACCAATAGGGCCGCTTTATTTTTAGTAACAGGATTGAATAAACCAATCCTATTGGTTGTTGTTCACGTATACGTATACAAATACGTTACGTTGCTACAATGCGCAAACCCATGGTAGAGCCTCTGTAGAGCACCTTACATATTTTACATCTGAAATCATTAATTTTATAGGTTTCCAAGCGATATCTTGAAAGCCATAGAACGTAATAACTATTTGTTTTATTTTGTTTTAATGTTTTGTTTTTATATTGGTTTGAAGATATTCTTATATAATCTTATAACTATTTAATTTTATAATATGAAATTAACTTGTTAGGAATGAAAGTCTAGGAAATTTGTTGTTTCAAATTAAATATAACTTTGAAATATTGCGTATTACGAAAAAAATAGTTTATATAACGATAAACTAGCAAGGCTATTAAACTATTCAGAAGCCTACTGCATCGATTTATTATCGAGGTGGTAGTCTCCTTTCAGGCTGTGGTTACGAAACAAGCAGTTGATTTGACGATAAAAAGTGCTATCTAGCGGTTTTTTTTGGAACTACATAATATGAAAGATTCTTCTTCAATGAGCTAGATAGCTGTTATATTTGGTTTTAGGAAATTAGGGTACCGTAGGAAGGATAAAAGACTTTAGGATAAAAGAAATTGCATAAGATACGCGACAGAATCACATATCATGCTCCAATAAAAAAACATAGGTATATAATAACAATATTAAAACTCAATCATTCAAATGAATATATTATACCTACACAACATATCATCACGGGTGCCTTACGGCGCCCGAGACCGCCTAGACGGCCCCAGGGTACCCAGCGGAGGGGTTTTTATCCCACCTCGTCGCAGCCGATGGTATGAGTCTACACCGAACAAGTGGCTAGCTCGTCGCGATGTTTTGAATAGACTCAATAATCCATCTATACAGTTTCACAAGTTGGTATAGTGAAACCGGGACCGACAGCTTAACGTGCTCTCCGAGGCACTATAGTGGTGTTGTCAAACAAATGTACATCAATTTTTTAATTAAAAACTCATTGGTAAACACCGGCATTCAAACCAGGGACCTAAGTGTTTTTAAGTCCAAGGTCTAACCAACTCAGCCACCACGTATATGCGCCTGCTATATACCTACACAAAATAATAATAATATCCAATCATTTTGAAATAATAAGAAAACATATCAATTACCTTTTATTATACCAATTCAAATATTAAATTATGAGTCGTAACCGGAGACCTAAACAAATAGGCTACGAAAAATAATAAAGACATTTCAAAGATAAATATAACGCCAGGAATATTAGCGTCATATTACAATATTTTCATGAATAATTTATAACATATTAACACATAAAGGATCTGAATAGGTTATGCCTTTTGATGGAGAGACAATGTATGGCCCAACCATTGTTATTGACAGTGGCTTGATAAGGGTACAGTCATATGACTGTTGCTAGACATTCTACTGATGTACGAAGAGGCGTATTTAGTTTTATATGATGGCATGTCAATATTATTTTGTGGTTAGTTCATTTTTATGAATGGCTTTTGTATAAAAAATAATAAAATAAAATAAGTATAGTATAGTATATAGTATATCTTCACGGGTGCCTTACGGCGCCCGAGACCGCCTAGACGGCCCCAGGGTACCCAGCGGAGGGGTTTTAATCCCACCTCGTCGTAGCCGATGGTATGAGTCTACATCGAACAAGTGGCTAGCTCGTCGCGATGTTTTGAATAGACACAATAACCCATCTATAAATAGTTTCACAAGTTGGTATAGTGAAACCGGGACCGACAGCTTAACGTGCTCTCCGAGGCACTATAGTAGTGTTGTCAAACAAATGTACATAAATTTTTAAATTAAAAACTCATTGGTACACACCGGGATTCGAACCAGGGACCTAAGTGTTTTTAATTCCAAGGTCTAACCAACTCGGCCACCACGTATATATATTAATACATAATACACACGTATATATATTATTTTATTGAAGTGCATGCCCGTTTATATTAAAATGCGATATACGTTTATTATTAGTAAAATAAAATGTTTAAAACATAAGCGAGCTTAATAATGCCTTAGGCATCATCTATATACCAACTAACATTTTGGTAGTAAAAATTGTATTCAAAGGTGCAGAATGTGTATGAAATTTTATCTTAAACTTTAAAACAATACTGTCAGTATTTTATATAAAAGTACTTACATACATAATTTTTCCATGCTTAGGTTTAATTTCAATACTACTTAGAATTTTTAACTTCCTTCCTCTAGAAGTAGTATTGAAATTGAACCTAAGTATGAAATAATTACGTATTATAATACACGCACTTTTCCGATTATTATAAAACATCACAGGCGTGAAGAAATAGCGAAGTAGTATATAGGTTTTTTTACTGGAACACAGCATGTGACCTTGTATCTACCTCATTATAAGCAGACCTACAAAATTCATAAAAGAAATAGGGTCGATCAATACATTGTTGAATAACAGCATTGATGATGTTATGAAATAGGCGGCAAGAAAGACGATTTTAGGTTTCGATTTTACTTTTATAGCCTCGCTGTTTTTCATCAAATAACTGCCCGCTTCGTAACCGCACAATAAATTGAGAGTACCATATCGACAAGAAATCTATGCAATAGTCTCCTAAAAACTGAAATATTACATAGGTGCACAGATGTGAGAAAAAAATGTTATGAGCGCGCCTTCCCTTTGCTTTTCCCTCGTGTAAGTTCAAAATTTTATTTTTAATTTACATTATATATTTATTCTTCTATTTTTTTAAAAATTTAAGAATAAATATGGAATATCTAATTTTATTGCACACAATATACACATATATAATTACGGACTTTTTATTTGTTTTATTTATGTAAAGTTTATTTCAAAATGTACATAAGTAAACCTTTTAAATTGCTTTCTAAAACATAATAAGGCGGAAGTATTGTAACACATTTAGATGGCGTCAAGAGAATTTAAAGGGTGTCTCTCCCGACAAGTAATTTATTATTAATGGCTTTACATGGAGATAGAGGAGTTGCCAAAAAACATTTAAAAATAAATATTATAGGAAATAAATAAAATGCAGAAATAAAAAAAAATTGAAGTTATAGTTTTATATTCATAAAAAATATACTAGAGGTATTATAGTTAATATGGCGTTATAGCCCTTTTAAAAATGTTTTCTTAAATACATTTCACAAGCCTCATCCCAAGCTGTACAAATTTCGCTATCCCGAAATTTGCGTGAGTTATTGTCGCTTATATTACGATTATAGATACCCCATCAGAGCAGACCGCAAAATTCGTGGCGGTGAACATGTATAGCTTGTGATGAGGCCCTAGGGTAATGGTGGTGACAAAAACGCTACGTACCAAAACGCCGCCGTACAAGTAGCCAAGGTCGTCGCCAAGAGGGGCAGGGAGGGTCAGCTATACAACGGCGAAAATCCTCGGAACACCGAGGACGCCCTGGAGGCCTGGGGAAGACCCGGACTTCTTGTCGCCTTCTGGAAGGAGCTGGGCTGGCTAGAATAGACTGCCGACTCACGCAAAAAGACCTAATCTCGTGGCTAATTGTGATAAACGAACACGCCATGAAAATATAGGACATTTTTTGCACTTATTTAACTGAAGTTCTACCATGGGCTTTTGCTTAGTAGCAACGTAGCATTAAAAAGTGAGTACCAACTAATAGGGTGGCTTTATTTGATACAGAATTAAATAAAGCGATCCTATTGGTTGATACTCACATTTTAACGTTACGTTGCTACGAAGCAAAAATCCACGGTAAAGCCTCTGGTCACAAACTAAGCAAAGCTTGTACAGTATGTGTACCAAAAACAAGTATACTAATACATATTATATTTTATAAACACCCAAACCATCAAATCAAATCAAATCAAATTCATTTATTTGTCAAAACAAAGGTACAAGATGTAGGTGTAAGGTATAATTTAAATAGTCCGCTTTGTTTCACCTTACGGTATACAAATATCAATTACAATAAAACTAAAATCAATAAACATTATCTACATTTAAAATATGGAAATTACAAACAATGAGCCCATGATCAAACACATGTTATTTTATCATTTAAAAATTCATTAATTGTATAATAGGTTTTGTCAATTAGTAAATCCCTAAGTTTCTTTTTAAAATTATTAATGTCAAGTTGTTGTATTTCTTTTGGAATTTTATTATATATCTGTGTTGTCATACCCAGCACACTCTTATGTAAAAGGGCTGTTTTGCAAGTTTTACCGTAGAGTATATTTTGATGCCTTCTGCTGTTTAAGTGATTTTGAAACAATTGTGGATTCATTTTAACAAATGTAACTATTTCCAGAATGTACAGAGCGGGTAAAGTTAATATTTTTAATGATTTGAAATGAGGCTTACAGCTATCTGTGCTGGGAATTTTGCAAATAGCGCGGATGCATTTTTTTGTGCCTTAAATATATTTTCTCGTTCAGAGCAGTTTCCCCAAAATATTACACCATAACGAAGTGTGGATGAGACATAACCATGGTATGCTATCATAAGAGATTTTTGGTTTACTACTTTTGAGAGCATATGTAACGCGTATGAATATTGGCTAAGTTTCTTACATAATATCTCTGAGTGAGTTCTCCATGATAAGTTATTGTCTATATGCAATCCTAGGAATTTTGTAGTGTTTGTTTCTCCTATTTGTTTATCTTCGTAGTTAATATTGTTACCATAGAAAACTGTACAGAAAAACGTACTAATATTTTTTACGTACGCCAAAAGCGTAACCTAGTCTACGGAGGCTATAGTAGCTAGTAACTATATATAGGTAGGGATCATCCAATGGTATTGCTTTAATTTTCAAATAAACATCTGTTTATTTCATGTATAGTTACTAGCGACTATGGTAAATCTAGCTAGTAAAAACTCACTGAACCCTGAACTATTTTAGTCATAGGAAATTAATAATAATATGTAGGACAGTTTACTCATATTGCTCTGGTCACAAACTAAGCTCTAGGCTTGTACTATGTGTGGTACACATAGTACAAGAACAACGATATAATGCATATTATATTTTATAAACACCTTTACAGAAAAAAACAAATTGTACAGAAAAAAAACGTAGGTACTATTTTTTTTTTTACCATGAGTGGGAATCGAACCCACGACCACCGGATACAACGCCAAAGGCGCAACCACTAGTCTTCGGAGGCGGTTAACATATTCGTCAACAAAAATTGCCCCATAATATAACAAAATTTTACATATCACACAGAGCTAGAATCTTGCGTGCAGGCACAATACTAGGACCGTGGTATTGTTAGGTGGGAGGAAGATCTCTATAACTTCGCTAGGCCGACCGACCGGTCTCGTTACCGCCTCCCATTCAGATGCAAAAAATCTCAAGTGTTTAGTCTTTGTGTTCATCGGTTTTTAGGAGACTATTGCATCGTTTTCTTGTGGTAGTCGCCTTTCAACGTGCATTTCCGAAACGGGCGGTTGATTTGACGATAAAACAGCGTTTGTATTAAAATAGATTTGTAATACAGATATCGTCAATGTTGCTGTCTATTTCGTAACCGCATCGTTTAGCCAGCATGCTGGGAGCAAACAATATTGTTTGGCAACAATTTAATGATCAACTCTTTTCATGAACTTTGTATGTCAGTTTCATACGAATCTATCGAGCGGACAAAAGTATCCTAATCGCGAGAATTGCCACCCAGGGTACACACAACAGGGTACACACAACGTTCTGGATTCCACTCTAGAGTTTGTTTGCTCCAACGGTTCTACGGCAAAAGTGACCAGCCCACTACCACTTCAGTTGTTTCTTCACTTGTTGGTTCTCCTATGTTTCGCATGTTATCCATAAGAGAAGCTTTGAGCTTAAGCTTTTTATAGTCTGGTAAAGGATCTTACACTTGAGGACCGGGCTTATTGTAAGTGTTTCGGCAAAAAATGGCTGTATTAAGGTAGCTACCTAATTATAATAAAATATATAAATTGAAGCTATAAAATTTTATTGCCAAATATTTCGCCTCTCTATGGAGCGGCGTCATCAGTGACAGTCACTGACAAAAATATAATGATAAAAATATAGTGACTGTCACTGATGACGCCGCTCCATAGAGAGGCGAAATATTTGGCAATAAAATTTTATAGCTTCAATTTATATATTTTACCAAGTAAGAAACACATCTAACACACTTTATTTGTTTCAGATAATTATAATGAAAGAAATTTCTTATATTGCGACTTCAAGCAATTATCATTATATTTTTGTCATGCCCTTAAAAGGCAAAATATAGCAAATAGAGACTTATAAATATATTTTGTTTTTTTATGTACTAATTTGTAATATATTTCAGTATTATATTTTTTAGAGTTAAGCAAACTTTGATAGGATTATTAAAAGTAGGTAGGTAATGTTTAATATTTTATGTCACCTTAAAAAACACAATAAATTATTTTTTATATGGCAAAGAGGTCGCTATTTGACTGGGTTTCTTAAGGATTTATAAGATATTCTTATAAAATGGAATCGCTGGCACGTATTTTATCTCTTTTTTACGGGAGAGCTCTTACTGCGGCATACGTAAATTACTGGAGAACGGCAAAACTTAATGGGTGACTTCAGATTAAATGCAATATACCCTTAGCTGTTATTTATGCCCATCGACGCGTAATTTACGATACCTAGCATCTAAAACAATATGGCGGCATTTTCTCATAACATATCTATACTAATGTTATAAAGCTGTTTGAACGCGCTAATCTCAGGAACTACTAGTTCGAATTGAAAAAAATATTTTAGTGTTTGACAGCCTCCGTAGACTAGTGGTTGCGCCTTTGTCGTTGGATCCGGAGGTCGTGGGTTCGATTCCCACCCATGGCAAAAAAATATTAGTACGATTTCCTGTACAGTTTGTCATGGTCTGGGTGTTTATAAAATATAATATGTATTGTATCGTTGCTTCTGGTACACATAGTACAAGCCTAGAGCTTAGTTTGTGACTAGAGTAATATGTGTAAATTGTCCTAAATATATAAAAAAAAAGCTCAATAGGAGCGGAGCATTAATGAAAAAAATTGCGTGCGCTGGGTAAACGGTTAAAGTTACGCAGACAAAGTTGCGCGGGTCAGCTATATTTTTATAAATAGATTTACTTTTAGAAGGAATTGCCTAAGATAATATATATATTATATAAATATTTTAAATTATTATAAATAAACGGAGAGTACGGAATCAGAAGTGAATAAAACGTATTATAGTAGTGGAGGAAGCTAAGGAAGTATTGTGACCGAAGGTATGATTTACTTGACTCTTCGGTGAGTATCCAATTTCTTTAGGTTACTCCTCCTGACTCTTTTTAAAACCACTTCAATGCGTTTTTATAATTATATTAATACTTTTTTAAATTCCCTATAGAATATAATATTCCTGCAAAGCTATATAAATTCAAAATCTGAGGATTAATTGATGTTTTTACACGTTTTATATAAAATTAATACATCACACTTCATCGTGTGTTCCTCTATCGGCCTCTCTCTCTAATAATCTTTTGTTTCTTCGATTTGTTTTATTCCCTTCACAAATGTCATAAATATTAAAATAAGAAAACTAACATTTAAATGGCTAGTAGTAGCCTTACTCTACAATAGAGAAGGTTACAGTATGTAAAGATCGTGCGAAGTGGCCAGACTACAGGGTTCTTATTAGGGAACTTAAATTAACTTCACAGACAGACAGTCTCACTATTAGGGTTTATGATTTAATTTTCAGTACCCTAAAAATCTAGTATATTGTAATAACACCGGTTTCTATTCTAAAATATTTTCTAGCAGCAATACCACTAAATAAAAGTTCGTAATTACTTGGAACTGGAAAAATGTAAAAAAGTTGAAAAGCTTTGACCTTATTTTATGACTAAAATTTAAAAAAAAAACTTATTTTTATTATCTATACTAATATAATAAAGAGGAAAGATTTGTATTTTTGTATGTTTGTAATGAATAAACTCAAAAACTACTGGACCGATTGCAATAATTTTTTCACCATTAGAAAGCTGCATTATTCAGAAGTAACATAGGCTATATAATATCACGCTAGGTCCTATAGGTGTGGAGCAGTAACCAAAAATGTTTTAAAAACGGGGGAAAAGTATCGTTTCTGAGGCCTTCCGTGGCGTGCGCTGAGCATATAGTTAAAGTTATACAAACCTGTGCGAAGCCGGGACGGGCCGCTAGTCTTCGATATAAACAAAAAATAAATAATTTTGTTAAACAACTATGTATTTTTTATAAGGTGATACGGGATGAATTTCAAAGGTTGTAGTCTAGGCTAATATGAGGTTCTACTGATCAAATCGAGCAACTTTTCCCATGGAACCATGTATCGCAAATGAATAAAAAATTGGCTTCCCCATACAAATTGGTCATTTCAACATTACTTGTATGTATGTAAGGTTACTAAGGCATTAAGCTGCCTATGTACAATAGTATTAAGCTTTTGCAATAAACATTTTTTTTATTTATTCATTCAATATATTGATTGACTCTCTTCATGGACTTTAAAGCTGAGCTAACAGTGGCCGCAAAAAAAAAAAATCTAGTTTTGGCCAATTCTCCCAAATATAATTATTTTGGAAGGTTTATTGCCAATATAAGTATAAATACATTTTAATAGTTACAAAAATCTGCGTAATCATGTTAAATAAGTATGTATGTACTTAGGATATAATTAATTATTCCAAACTCATTTTGCATATAATTGATTTCGACTTAAATAATCGTGAATATTCATAACACTTAATTTTATTAATTAATCATTTCGAGGGAAGCTGTAATTTTTTTAAATATATTTTTCTTATTATGTTAATATTATATTACCTACATTATCATATATTGTGTGCAATTATATCTAAACTTAATTTTTAAGAATCCTCCCGGATTGGTATTTTTTATATGAAAATATTAAAAGAAAGGTATTATTTTTCTGGGGAAAACTCACTAATTATATCTCGAGCTGGTGCTCGCTACTTCTGTTACATATTTTCTATAATAATACCAATTTTGAAAATTATTTTAGTGTTGGATAGCCTATTTATCTAGGAAGGCAAAGGCTATATAACATCACGCTACGACCAATAGGAGCTGAGCATCAATGAAAGGTGTTGGGAAAAAACGGGAAAAATTTGTTCCTTTTGAGAGCATTCGTTGCGTGCGCTGCTTAAATGGTTAAAGTTACGCAGACGAAGTTGTGACTCTATATACATACGTGGCACATGGCGCTATGATGTTTCAAACAAAATTTTAATTACTTATTTAATATATTATTGATATATTTATGGCCTTATTCAACAAAACTTATTGAATCCTTGAAGAACACTTTAGTTATGGAATGTTTTGTCTCTTTTACACATATTAATTTAATTTTTTGTTGCTAAATAAAATGTTGTTGACAAAACCTTCTATAACTAAAGTGTTCTTGAAGGACTCAATATTTTTTTTTTTATGAATAAGGCCATTATAATCTGTAGGTCGATTTTGATTAAAAACGTTATAATGTTGTTTGCAATAAAGCTTTTGTTGTTTCAGTAATTTCATGTTTTATATATTTCTTCAAAAAATTCTAAAAAAATCGGTTCGATAATATTATTACTTACAATCAATCTGATTTTGTTACCTATTTTTTCCTCTATTATTTATTTAAAAGGAAAAAGTCTCTCACAAAGTTTACTATTCTAGCAAAGAAAATAAATAGATTAAAAAGAAATAATAAAGAACAATAAGATTAACGGTCCCACTTCTTTTAGAGGACTACGTGAAATCTCTTAAATGCAACGGACAAAGTTGAATCCATTTTAAAGTTAGTTCCAGTGGAGCTTTTAGCGCAATAAATGCCTTCCTTCCTCCTGCGCTTTCGTAAAAGTTCTTTGAAACAAAAAGATTTGTTGCTTATCCTGCTACAAACGCCGAACAGCTTTTGTTTTGGTTTCCAGTGTTTTATTAAAGACTTCCTGTACATACATACTACCGTGTTTGATCACTTTGATTCAACAAATTATTACATCCGAATAATCTATCTATATACGTGTACTATGTGTACCAGAAACAATCATATACCTAATACATATTATATTTTATATATAACTGCTCTATATATACGAATGCTCGTTACTCAAAACGGCTTGTCCGATTTAAATATTAATATTTTTCTTTTGTTCGCTTTATAACTATACCTACCTTGTTTAAAAAGAAAAATAATTGGAAAAATCCTAAAGAAAAGATAAAAAAAATATAAAGTAATTTTGTTTTTTTTTATCTGTTCTCGGTCACTATTTTTTTTCTATTCTTCCACCATACAGCCATCATTTTAGTGTCTGTTATATCTGTCATCTGTTACATTTTTTTTTTGTACTACAATTTCCCGCAAATGGATTTTGCGATGACCATAACTAAATTACAAGACCAGTCGTTGGAAGTTTGCAGAATCAACTTGCGACAACTAGATATATGTCGCGTATTCGCGCGGTGGAAAACATCAACATCTTTGTAGGTAAAACGAAGTTCATCGGGTCAGCTAGTAGGTATAATCAAAATTATATTTTTAGAAATCAATGAATTTAATTAGATATTAAGTTTTAAATATATATATATCATTTTATTAAAAATCATTTCTCTAAAAATATATCCATTGACCTAAATTTAAAAATAGAATATTAAACACAATAACATGTAAAAAAATACGGAAGGCGTATGTTAAACTAAATAAATTCGAATATGAAAAGTACTTATATAAAAAGATTTAATAACATTAGTATCATATTTATACTTAACTTATATTATACTCTCTTACTTTTCTAATCTATAATTTACTACAAATTTTGTAAGCAAATTAAAACTTTTAAACTAAGAATTTAACTCCAAATTCCGAAAATAATTTTATCAAATTTCATGGCTGTTAATAGGTAATTAAATACTTTATATTGTTAAGTTTAACCTTTAAACAAAATTGTATTCTATACCTGTCTTAAAATATTTAATAAAATAACTAAGTAATAAAATACTGAAATTAATAGACTTTCCAGTCTTAAGTTTCACTTCGTTAATTTTATTTAAAAAAGGAAAATTGTCTTGTTGACTTTAGAACAAAATTAATTATGTTTCAAATGAAACTAAGCGTCGCTTAACATTCATAAATTACGATATTTTAACTATTCCATTTTTGTTTGAAATAATAACTTTGGAAACATCACGGGTGCCTTTTTGGCTCTCGAGAACCGTTTAAACGACCTCGGGCTACCCAGCGGAGGGATTTTCTCGTCCTCATTTCGCCGATGGTATTCGGAGGCAACACCTAACAAGTGGCGAGCTTGTTGCGGTATTTATGATGAAATAGCCTCGTTGTATGAAGCAGTCACCCATCGCAGGTCCGGCCTTATTGTCATCTGCTTAACCTTGTTATCAGTTGCGCAGTTACTTAACCACTAGGCTGGTGCATTTATTATAATTATTTTAATTTAAAGAAATAAAAGATTAACACACTTCGTTTAAAGGACATAAAGTTATATAAAAAAAAACAAGGAAACACGCACAGGAAGAGCATTTCATATTTTAAAAGTGCGATTATAAAATAAATAAACAATGTCGTGGCGACTTATACAAAAAATCCTTTTAAATAAAATAAAATTAACAGTTATTAAAATTAATTTAATATTAAGTTTCTTCGAAATAGTAATTAATTCACCATCTTGCTTCAAATTTAATTAAAATTAGATTACAAAGAAGAAAGTTTCAACATTTTCCTCCATATTACGTGTTACAAGTTCCTTCATTAAATTCTAATTATACATTTCAAATTGTCTCCTTCCTTATAGCAATTGGTTCAATATGTCGTATATGGCACAACCCTTTTCAACTTGTTTAAATTATAAGACAAGAACACTTAATATAAATATATTTAATTAGATAAGAAAATGTTATATTTACGCAATATACTTATATATTTGGAAGTAATTAGTGTAAAAAAATAAACATAAAATATCATCACCGCCCGAGACCGTCTAGACTAGGGTTGTTACGGATGCAAATGAACGAAAGATCCGCGGATGCAGATGCGGATACGGATTATTAGAAATTCACATCCGCGGATGCAGATTTGATGCAGATGCGATGCGGATGCGGATTTTGTGATTTTAAAAGGATAATTATTTAAATTTTAAGTGCATAAATAACTGAAAATCAATTTAGGTTTAACTTTTTATTTATTTAATCATATTTTTAGAACAAAATTACACAAGTTTTAGTTTTACTTATGACACAACAAAATTTTAAGCTTCGAGTTTTATAATAAAAAATCTTTGTTTAATAATTAAACTTAAAAATTGGTGAATTATATTTAATAAATAGCAATATTGCAGCCTTCTCAGCTCCCAACCTGTTTCTTAGTGGATTTTATATTAACCCAGCTCCACTAACTAGTTGCTCGCTGGGAACACTAGCTGGTGAAGGTGATAAATATCTGCATGCTAATTTGGAGAGAATTTTAAATTCACAACGGTTAATTTTCGACCAATTAAGTGGATTTTCATCTAAATTCAGTCTTTTTATCCAAAATAAACGCGAAGCACGTGCCACTCTAGCTCCGCCCACTTTCATCACATGTAGTTGTTGATGTGAATCTGCATCCGTAAAAACTCCGCATTGATTGGTGCGGATGTGAATGCGGATGCAGATGTCTGAATTAATGCGAATATTCCGCATTTACGGATGCGGATGCAATTATTCGTAACACCCCTGGCCTGTCTAGGCCTCAGCGGATGGATTTTTAATCCCACCTCGTCGTAGCCGATGGTATGAGTATGATGCTGATGGATTGTTGAGAAATTGTTAATGGACGGGTTATTGAGTCTATCAAAACACCGCGACGAGCTAGCCACTTGTTCGGTGTATATAGAATAATTATTATTATACTAATAAAACATATAAAAATCGACCCTACCCTAGTGTCACTCCGCAACTGATAACAAGGTTAAGCAGATGACAACAAGGCCTAGGACCTGACTATGTCATCTCTATCCTTCCTTACGGGAGACGGGAAATTGTTACGAGGTCGTGGCCTTTTTACTGGTCGATGGGTTCAAGGGACTCTGTGGAGTGGCTCCGTCCGAGTCGCTTTCGTTTGGTCGCGCGCATATCGTCGTTTGGCATCTGGTGGTCTCGCATGCATAGGCGTCAAGTCCCGAATATGCGGATGATCTGACGCACCTGCACGCGAGAACATACAGGTGGTCAAACGAACGATGACATCGTTCAGTGTTTCCATCCGGAGGTCTCGAATGAGTACAGCGTTCCTCATAAATATGGGTGCGCCCGTTAAGGTGCGCAGGCTTTTATGCTGTTGGGTTGGATTATTTATACAGAGCACTGAATCGGAACTCTACAACAGCATAATTTTTTTGTATAAAACACTCTCGTGGCTGAAGTTCTTGTTTCCATGCCATTATAAATAAAAACACTCTGTTTTGGTTTGAAGGCGGATATAGTTCAAGAAAGTTTTTATTTTATTAATTTCTCAGGGTGAAAGTAAAGCTTATATATATTAACATATATTTTTTTAAATTAAGTAATGATTCGGGTGCTATATTTTATTTAGGTACAATGATGGCCCATTTCTCTAACTAATTTGGACAATTTCTTTTTCGTAATAAATATATATATATTAATAATAACTTGTGTAATTGTGATTTTAAAAGGATAATTATTTAAATTTTAAGTGCATAAATAACTGAAAATCAATTTAGGTTTAACTTTTTATTTATTTAATCATATTTTTAGAACAAAATTACACAAGTTTTAGTTTTACTTATGACACAACAAAATTTTAAGCTTCGAGTTTTATAATAAAAAATCTTTGTTTAATAATTAAACTTAAAAATTGGTGAATTATATTTAATAAATAGCAATATTGCAGCCTTCTCAGCTCCCAACCTGTTTCTTAGTGGATTTTATATTAACCCAGCTCCACTAACTAGTTGCTCGCTGGGAACACTAGCTGGTGAAGGTGATAAATATCTGCATGCTAATTTGGAGAGAATTTTAAATTCACAACGGTTAATTTTCGTTACGTTCAAGGGACTCTGTGGAGTGGCTCCGTCCGAGTCGCTTTCGTTTGGTCGCGCGCATATCGTCGTTTGGCATCTGGTGGTCTCGCATGCATAGGCGTCAAGTCCCGAATATGCGGATGATCTGACGCACCTGCACGCGAGAACATACAGGTGGTCAAACGAACGATGACATCGTTCAGTGTTTCCATCCGGAGGTCTCGAATGAGTACAGCGTTCCTCATAAATATGGGTGCGCCCGTTAAGGTGCGCAGGCTTTTATGCTGTTGGGTTGGATTATTTATACAGAGCACTGAATCGGAACTCTACAACAGCATAATTTTTTTGTATAAAACACTCTCGTGGCTGAAGTTCTTGTTTCCATGCCATTATAAATAAAAACACTCTGTTTTGGTTTGAAGGCGGATATAGTTCAAGAAAGTTTTTATTTTATTAATTTCTCAGGGTGAAAGTAAAGCTTATATATATTAACATATATTTTTTTAAATTAAGTAATGATTCGGGTGCTATATTTTATTTAGGTACAATGATGGCCCATTTCTCTAACTAATTTGGACAATTTCTTTTTCGTAATAAATATATATATATTAATAATAACAAAATAATTACCTGTGTCTATCCTAAAAGAAATGGAATAAGTACCTAATTAAATTCAAATTATAATATTATTTATTTAAGGACAACCAGTGGTCGAATACATGAATAGTTTCTTAAAACATAAATACAATTTTGAGGTAAATGTTCCACCTTTAGGGGCCACAACATGGACAATTAGTATGAATAAAATAAAATAAATTATACTTACTAGGTGTATATTTCATGATCGGATAGTAAGGGCATGTAGGTATGTCTGTTACTACAATTGAATTGTAACAGAAATGATAATGTAATTTAATTTTATAATGCTAGAATAAATCCTAAGTTTATTATTCGGTAGCATGTATATTGTAAAACCTTTTTATGGGTACCCGCGATACAGTTTATCTTAGTGCGGGTCCCGCTGTTAATGTTATTATTTAATTATTATTAATATGTGAATAAATTCATTTCAATTCAATTCATTTATTCAAATAATAAAGATTTACATAGGTATAGATTATACAGTGGGCCCCGCACTAGGATAGTATCCTGTATCGCGGGCTCCCAGATTATACAGTGGGCTCCGCACTAGGATAGTATCCTGTATCGCGGGCTCCCAGATTATACAGTGGGCCCCGCACTAGGATAGTATCCTGTAACGCGGGCTCCCAGATTATACAGTGGGCCCCGCACTAGGATAGTATCCTGTATCGCGGGCTCCCAGATTATACAGTGGGCCCCGCACTAGGATAGTATCCTGTATCGCGGGCTCCCAGATTATACAGTGGGCCCCGCACTAGGATAGTATCCTGTATCGCGGGCTCTCAGATTATACAGTGGGCCCCGCACTAGGATAGTATCCTGTATCGCGGGCTCCCAGATTATACAGTGGGCCCCGCACTAGGATAGTATCCTGTATCGCGGGCTCCCAGATTATACAGTGGGCCCCGCACTAGGATAGTATCCTGTATCGCGGGCTCCCAGATTATACAGTGGGCCCCGCACTAGGATAGTATCCTGTAACGCGGGCTCCCAGATTATACAGTGGGCCCCGCACTAGGATAGTATCCTGTATCGCGGGCTCCCAGATTATACAGTGGGCCCCGCACTAGGATAGTATCCTGTATCGCGGGCTCCCAGATTATACAGTGGGCCCCGCACTAGGATAGTATCCTGTATCGCGGGCTCCCAGATTATACAGTGGGCCCCGCACTAGGATAGTATCCTGTATCGCGGGCTCCCAGATTATACAGTGAGCCCCGCACTAGGATAGTATCCTGTATCGCGGGCTCCCAGATTATACGGTGGGCCCCGCACTAGGATAGTATCCTGTATCGCGGGCTCCCAGATTATACAGTGGGCCCCGCACTAGGATAGTATCATGTATCGCGGGCTCCCAGATTTGGTTTACAATATTCGGGTCTTTCTAAGTATACATACTCATAATAAAGTATATATAAAGTTTCAGTTAGTATTAAAATTAAGTAAGTAGGAATAATAATAAATAGGAATTGACATTGACATTCAACAAGAAAAGTCGCATTTTTAAATCAAAATATAAATATTATTATTTTAATAACTTTCCTGCATGAAAATATATAAAAATAATTTAATTTTTCAGCAAAGAAATTATGGATTTTTCAGGATTGTTTTAAAACCACAAGACCAAATAGTACCTAAACATTTTTCAGCAAAATGTCCATATTACATCTTCACTTCGATCAGATCAAAAACTGACCCTCGTAATAAAATAATATTACCGGCCTACAAATAGAAGAATTTTATAGAATTAAAGGCTAGGCTTTTGTTGAATGATTTTAATATCTATTAGTTTACAATAATTTTGTGAGTTTTCTGTGGATGCTACAATAAGACTATAGTTGCATATTGTTATTTACAAGGTTATATTTTCCTTTTTTAGTATTTATTTTTATAGTTAATTTTAGTTCCTAGCTTTTATTTATTTATGGATGTAACTGATAGGACCAGCTCCAATAACTCTTCTGAAGCTGCTGGTGTCGATAATATCGTGCAGTGCCTCAGATGCACTCAACCTCGATTTTTCAAGGGACAGAGGGGTTTAGCTATCCATATTTCAAAAATTCATAAAAATCCATCTAATCATACCTTTACTGATACCTCTAATGATACAACTAATTTTTCCACAATAAATGTCGTCCCCACTTATATATCTTTTAGTCATCAGTTAAGTTCTTTGAAAAATTCAATACCCGTCATCAAACGCATTCCTCGAGGAGCCAGAGCTACAGTAGCTAGAAAACTTGCCGAAGATATTAAACATACAGTAGCAGATAATAATAAACAGACATGGGAAAATCTGCTTACTTTTACTTATCGAATATTACACGCCGATCAAAATAGAACAACAATTTCATTAACAAATTCTATTAAAAATAATTGTAAAGTTCCTAATAACATACATCTTTACTAAATAAGCAATTTACACATAAAAGTAAAGACATATTTAAACGTGTAGAAAACAAACTAGGCGACGGGAATATCAGAGGAGCTGCACGATTACTCTTCTCCAATGACTCATTAGCACCCAATTCACATGACACTCTAACTGCGTTACAAGGTAAACACCCTCACACTCCTTTACATGCTACCACATCAGAGCCCCCAAATGAAAATGATTCACCATTCGCAGTGTCTACAGATGCCATTCGCCAAGCCTTGTTTATGTTTCAGAGTGGATCCGCAGGCGGACTAGATGGCTTAACTCCACAACACCTTAAAGACTTGACTGGGGCAGATTGTGGAGTGGCCGGTGAAACTCTATTATCAGAAATCAATAATTTGATTAATTTAATATTAGCTGGTACTGTTTGTTCTGATATAATAGACGTTTTATACGGGGCAAACCTTATTGCATTAAAGAAAAAAGAAGGTGGCATACGGCCAATAGCAATAGGCTGTACTTATCGCCGTCTAGCCGCCAAAATTTCATGTAAAATTGCTGCCAATACTTTAAAACAATATTTTCAACCAATTCAATTAGGGTATGGTTCGAAAGGAGGATGTGAGGCAGCCGTCCATTCCTTGCGCACATACATTAATCATAGGAGAAGTGATGTTGTACTCAAGGTTGATGTAAGTAACGCTTTTAACACTATCGACAGGGCCACCATGCTGGCACAAGTAAAATCCAAAATACCTCAACTTTATAATTTTCTCTGGCAATGTTATTATACACCTTCAAAATTAATGTATAATGACAGTCTTATATATTCGGCCGTGGGGTGTCAGCAGGGTGACCCGTTGGGGCCAGCCATTTTTAGTTTGGCAATTCATCCGGTCATAGAAAAATTAAATTCAAAATTCAATGTATGGTATTTGGACGATGGCACTTTAGGAGGTGAAGCGAGTACAGTTCTTGAAGATCTAAAAATAATAATAAATGAATTCGAATCCATAGGATTAAAATTAAATTTTTCGAAATGTGAATTGTATATTCCAGCTAACCACATTGATAAAGACTATATAATTTCCAATTTCAATTTATTAGCGCCTAATATAAAAATTTTAAACGAAAACTCGCTTCAACTTCTAGGGGCGCCAGTGCTAGAGGAATCATACGATCAATTCGTAAAAGATAAAACACAAAATTTTGAAACATCTTATGAAAATTTATTCAAAATTAACATGCATTCTTTTTTTTAATTCGTTATTGTCTGTTTACACCAAAATTTATTTATACTTTACGCTGTTGCAATTTATGGAAATATCCAATTTTTTTAAATAAATTCGACCAGATTATATTAGATACTATGTCAAAAATATTTAACATAAATTTTGAGGATAAAACATGGACTCAGGCTTCCCTACCAATAAGGTTTGGGGGCCTGGGGATACGCAAAATTTCCAGTGTCGCTTTACCTGCTTTTCTTTCCTCGGTTCATAGCACTCGTCCTCTCGTTGAGTCAATCTTGACGTGTATACATAATGTAGAGGTTGCAGGCTTGCCTAAGGCAAGAAACAGCTGGTGTTTGGCTTGCCCTAACACGGATCCACCATCAAACTCTTCCTCTCAAAGGCTTTGGGACGAGCCACTGTGCAGCCATATTCGGAAATGTTTATTAGATATATCTACCGATGCTGCAGAGTTGGCTCGTCTCCATGCTGCGAGTTCATGGGAGTCTGGTCAGTGGTTAATGGCCTTGCCTTCATCAAACCTTGGTACACTCCTCGACAACACCAGCTTCAGATTAGCCACCAGCCTCCGACTTGGTGCTAGCACTAATGCCCCTCATCGCTGCCGTTGTGGGGACTACGTCAATGAACTCGGTCACCATGGTCTTTCTTGTCCCTTTAGTGCGGGTAGAGTACCTCGACATGCCACCTTAAATGATATTATCCGTCGGGCGTTTGTCGCCGCCGGAGTGCCAGCAGTTTTGGAACCTAGAGGTTTATCACGCGACGACGGCAAACGCCCAGACGGAATGACGATATCACCATGGAAGATGGGAAGACCCCTCGTATGGGACGCAACCTGCGTCGATACACTAGCGCCTTCTCATCTTCCAAATACGTCAGTTAAGGTTGGTGCAGCGGCTCTTAAGGCAGAAAACCTCAAACGGCGCAAATATTTAAATCTAGGTACAGATTGCATATTTGAGCCGTTTGGGGTAGAGACACTCGGACCCTGGGGACCGGGTGCTCATGGTATATTCAAGGAGCTGTCTAAAAGGCTCCTCGAAGTTACCCGAGATCCGAGGGCTGGTGCATTCCTTGCGCAGAGAATTTCCATTGCAATTCAACGAGGGAATGCTACCAGCCTTATGGGGACGTTTCCCTGCTCCGGCAGTGATGTAGATTTTTTGTTTTAATGTTTTATTTTATTGTCAAAGTTCTTAATAAATATACATTAATCTATTATTATTATTTTCTTTAATTAGTATATATAGTATAATATGCATATCAATATTTTAGTTAATTTAAGAGCACCTAAATTAAACAAACTACAGTAAGTAGGTATCTTATACAATGGATTAGGTAGGTACTACAAATAATAAAAATATATGTTATGACAAACAAACATCATTAGCGCATTATTTAGTAGGAAGTTTTAGTGTACACTAATGTATTCAATTATCGCTGGTTTTATATATTAACAATTTATTCCAAATAATTTAACTAATAACTAAATTTAAAAATAAATAAACATAACAAAGGATTTACTCAACAATTAATTTAAATATAATATTTAAAAAAAATATCATCAAAGTTTCATTAGTAATGTTGCATTAAAAATATAACTTAATAACAATATCTACCAAAACTTTGTCAAAAAACTATTTATATGAAATAAAAACCTTAAAATAAGTGGACAAATAACATAAATGACATTATAATAATAATTATAGGAACATGTAACATGTATTAATCTATTAAATTGGGAATCAGTTCAAATTATAAATTAAATTGTAAACCACATTATTTTGCATGCCTAGTAGGCTAATTTTGTAGACACAACTTATATTCTACCATCTTTTAAACTCGAAATTACTGCAAATAAATAATTTCATTTCATTTCATAAAAACACAATTATAAAATTATAATATACATCAATTAATATTAACGATATATTTATATTGAATCACAAAGTTATATTATTAACCTCGACTCTATTTTAGTTTGACTAAATACTAAAAGCTTTTAGTCTTTATTATTAACGTTTAAGTAAGCTTTGTTATTAATGAGTATTATTAAATAAATATAAGTAATAAAAACTTTATAGATAACGTCTACATTATTCATTCATCTCATTTCGTAATCGCATCATTTAGCCGGCATAGTGGAAGTTTTCAATATAGTTTTTAGAACAATTATTGATTGAAGTTCATGAAGGGGAAACTTTGTAGGACTGCTCACCACCAGGTATATACAAAGTCACATGTCGTGCTCCAATAAAAATAAAAATAAAAATTATAAAAGCTCCAATAAAAATAAAAATAAAAATTAAAAAAAAGGTTATGTTTATGCTTGTATCCCAAACAAAAAGACAGCAAGACTCATTTTCTTATTTATACTGGGTATTTTTTTCACAGTGGCAAAATGTTTTATATTGTGAAAAATATCTATGATGAAAATAATGCTTTTTTTTTTCTTTTAGTGGTATGGGCGACCCCATACAAAAACGACTTGGTGGGCAATTCTCACGCTTTCGACATTCATCTCGATTCGATATTTTTGAACGAAAAATGGCATATTATGTCATTTTTCGTTCAAAAATATCGAACATTAATTAAACGTAATAAATAATAAATATTAATTAATAAATATATAAATATTAAACAAAATATGACATATTTAGTCATTTTTCGTTAAAAAATCTCGAATCGAGATGAATGTCGAAAGCGCGAGAATTGCCCACCTGGACCAAAAATCACTTCCAACTTTTATACTAACTCACGATTGAGACTCCGCCACCTGTCTAATGTTTATATAACTTTATATTTTCTTGATACGAAGACAGTCTGTTATATATTTGTTTCAGTAATTTTAACCATATAGGCGTTCATATGTTTAAAAAGTTATTATTTATTAAACAAAATAATAATATGATAATTTATTTTCGGACAATATTTTTGAAGATAGTTATACTTACTTTATTTATTTATACCTACTTACACCTATTTACTTAAGGGATAAAAAAGTGGTTTCTCTTAAAAAAATGGGTCGATTAACAAATATTTTGGTATTATTTTATGTTTAACTACCTATATTTATATTATGACAAAAAAAAATATCTACTGATAAACCAAAGGCTTCTAGGCGGTCTTGGGGCGACATAAAACAATCGTGATGAAAAATATTAATAAAACGTTAAATCCATCTAAGAAAAGCATAAGATAACCAGAAGCCAGCAATAACTTCAAATGGTGACACAAGCCACATGGCTACATGCTGAGTTAATACTAAATACAGAAATGTTGACACTTTGTGTCATCAACGCACGAATCATCTTTTTCTTATATTAATTTTGACATATCACTATTATACTATTTTCCGTCCATCTGTATGTCAGTATGTCTGTTGACACAAGGAAAAAAAAAGAAAAAACAGGATGACAGTTCATTTGTGTGGTCAAGATGGTTTTTGTTCTGATTAAATTTGTGCGGCCGCTATATTTCATGATTTTAGATTTCTAGATTTAATTTATATATATATATATATTATTTTTTTATGAGGTCGGCATGTGACCTCAAATCTACCTGATGGAAAGCAGTATGAAGGTCCAAGAACAAATGCAATCAACAATTACGATCTACGTAACCGTTGATTTTAATTGAATGAAATTAATAGGTGCATTATGCCGGCTTAAAATGCCTATACACGCTTCGTTTAAAGGACTCGAGATTATAGGAAGAAGAAAACACGCGAGCAGGTAGAGCATTCCACATTTTAATAGTGCGACAGATATACGAATCACCATATTTTTAGTGCGGGTTGGTATATCTGCTACAGTATATGCATGCAATTTGTTACCCGCTCGTGAAGTCCTATATCTGAGCTTTATAATTCAGATGCCTGAGTAGAGGAGTAAAATACTGTCGCACCTTATTAAGGACGCCGAGCTTCCTACTTGCTGTCTTCGCAATGCTCTCAATATAGTTGCGGTGGTTTAGGTTGGAGCGTATTTCTAATCCCAGGATATCGAGAACTGGAGACAATGGTAAATGTGTGCTCTGAAGGGTGGGAAAGTGAGAAAAGGGGGTCCTTTTTGCTGTCAATGCGCAAGCCTGGGTTTTTTGGGCATTAAACTGGACCAGATTAAAAGAACCCCAGTTTTATTTTTTACCAGGGTTTGGTCCAATTCATTTACCAAATAATCCTATACACACCGCCAAATATTCAAAAGAGTGTAAGTCATAAATATTACTACATTCAAATAAAAAAGGCTATTACCAAAAAAAAAGGTCGTGGTTATGGTTTTGCCAGTCGTCACTTTGACGCCCCATACAAACGTAGGTACTTATAGCATTACAACTTGGGTATAAGTCGTAGTTATATTGTATATTAATATTTTTAATCATTTATCTGGAAGGCGTAGGTTTGATTCCCACCCATGGCAAAAAAATAGTACTTTATTCAGAACAGTTTGTCATGGTCTGGGTGTTTATAAGATTTAATATGTATTATATCGTTGTTTCTGGTACACATAGTACAAGCCGGAACTTAGTTTGTATTCAGAGCAATATGTGTAAATTGTTATACATTTGTGGCATTTGGTTCGTGAGTATCCAAACGAAATATAAAAGCATCAAAATTAATCTAATTCATTAACAATATTATTGAAAAACTGTGTGGGTGTTTATATTAGTAAATAAGCTTTTCTCTATTTAAATTGTAAATATAGGAAACCAAACTAACGTTCAAATATTAATATTGCATAATTTACCTCCGATTGATATTTGCCATAATCAGCAATCAAACATGCAAATCCCGAAATTTTATGCTATGCCTATTTGCTCATCCACTAGTGTGCGTTCTTTCGTTTTGGACACTTTTTGGTTTAGTGTTTAAAGTCTAATCCGTTCATTTGTCGAGATCGTCATTTCGAAAACTGGTTGTAACACCTACTATACATAGTCTAGCCATAAATACTGTTACAATTAAATAAAAACATAATACATTTGAATTTGGAATCTGTCATTTTTATACGATTGTGTTTTCTCATTTTGCCGCCAATACATTGTACAATATTTTGCGATATTAAAATGGAGTGGGGTGATAAAGAGAATCGAATCGCTGTGATTGCATTACACAAAGTAGGTATGGAGCCAAATGCAATTTTTAAAACTCTCCATACACTTGGCATTAGTCAAATGTTTGTATTCCAGGCTATTAATAGGTACAATGAGACCTCCTCTGTTTGTGACATAAAAAGATCTGGCCGTCCACGTAGTGTTCGTACGAAAACGTGGCCAAAGGAGTAAGGGAAAGAATTCGAAGAACTCCTGTCCGAAAGCAAAATATTTTATCTCGGGAGATGAAGATAGCACCTAGAACCATGTCGCGTATTTTAAAAGATGACTTAGGACTTGCAGCATATAAGAGACGCACTGGTCATTTCTTAACTGATAATTTAAAAAAGAATAGGGTGGTAAAATCGAAACAACTACTGAAGCGGTCACAGAAAAAAAATGTTTACGGATGAGATTTTTTTTTTCAATTAAGCAACATTTAAACAAACAAAATGACCGTATTTATGCTCAAAGCTCTAAGGAAGCTTCCCAATTAGTCGACAGAGTGCAACGTGGGGATTATCCGACTTTAGTGATGGTTTGGTGGGGTGTTATCTATAAAGAAGTGACTGATGCATATTTTTATGAAAAAGGTATCAAAACATCGGCACAAGTGTATCAAGATACCATTCTTGAGAAGGTATTTAAGCCCCTTAACAACACCATGTTTAATAACCAAGTATGTCTTTTCAGCAAGACTCGGCGCCGGGTCATAAAGCTCGGTCCACGCAGTCTTGGATGGAAGCGAACGTTTCGGGCTTCATCAGAGCTGAAGACTGGCCGTCGTCTAGTCCTGATCTTAATCCTTTGGATTATGATTTATGGTCAGTTTTAGAGAGTACGGCTTGCTATAAACGCCATGATAATTTGGAGTCCCTAAAACAATCCATACGATTGGCAGTAAAGAATTCTCATGGAAAGAGTGCGTGCTTCTATTGATAACTGGCCTCAATGTTTAAAGGACTTTATTGCAGCCAATGAAGACCACTTCGAATAAGTTTTTATATTTTTAACTGTTTTATATTTATGTATTAAACTAATACACTGTAAAATTAATAAATGTTATTTGCAATACAAAAAAAAAAAATTCTTTGTTACAATATTTATGGCAAGACTAGGTATATAGGAGATCTTACTATATATTTCCGATTCCTCAATAGGTAAATATAATCCTTTAGGAAGCACTCAGTACGAAAGAATTGGGGTTTATTTTTAATTAATAACTTAAATGTAAGGCCACCACGGTGCTTTACATTTAAGTTTACGCTAATAAAATGTACAGCACCGTGGTCTAATAAAATAAAATGTTTAAGTTATTAATTAATAATAAACCACATTTATATGTATTTTACTAGCGTAATGTGAAACACCGCGGTGCTTTACATTTAAGTTATTAGTTAAAAATAAATCCCATTTCTTTCGCACTGAGTCTTTCCTAAAGGATTATATTTACCTTTTGAGGAATCGGAAATATATAGTAGGATCTCCTATATATAGTAAAATATGTTGTTAACGTGAGGTTAATTAATGTACGTACTTTCTGGACCAGAACTATTTTTTTATAAGTTGTAAAAAGAACTTGATCACTGGTTCTTCTTCAGTTTAAAGACATTTATTTCTCAAAATAACTAGAAAAGCAGTGGTGTGGTACTGCAGTGGACTGTATTCAATTAAAACACCATTTTGTTGGCTCACAGATGAATTTACTCAACTTCACATAAATTTAAATTAGTTAATAAATTACAAGAATAAAACGTATACATGACAAGACAAATATTTTATATTAATAAAAAGCAAATGTGTAGGGAAGGCGCACGTAGATCAAGGCTCCGAGCAAGAAGCACATAAGTTTGGATCAGTGCCAAATGTGAATATGTCTGAACAATAACATTATTGCTTAATTACAGAAAGAAATTTATATAAAATTATAATTCAAAAATAGTTTTATTGCGAATTAAACAAGCTTAATCAACAGAAAAAATAGTAGATAAAAAACAAAAAGTAAAACAATTACAACACGTCAAAATAACATGACTTTTTTCCTTCTTAGCAGATGATCTTTGGAGGCTTAGTATAAATTTATATATATAATATAGGTGGGTAGTAAATAATAAATATAAAACAAAAATAATATATTTACCGAAAAAAAATTAGACGGGCGAGTTTATTTTGTTTAGAATCAATATAAGATGTACATCTTGTAATCGATATATTTAAGTAAAAAAATATATACAACCTTTCTATCTTATGCCTATTATCATTATCTACTCGGGTTTTGACCTAATTAATAAAATATTTTTTTATATCAAAACAAGTTGAAATTCTTTCGTGTTATTTTGTTTAGAATCAATATAAGAAGTACATCTTGTAATCGATATATTTAAGTAAAAAAATATGTACAACCTTTCTATCTTATGCCTATTATCATTATCTACTCGGGTTTTGACCTAATTAATAAAATTAATTTTTATATCAAAACAAGTTGAAATTCTTTCGTGTTATTTTGTTTAGAATCAATATAAGATGTACATCTTGTAATCGATATATTTAAGTAAAAAAATATGTACAACCTTTCTATCTTATGCCTATTATCATTATCTACTCGGGTTTTGACCTAATTAATAAAATTAATTTTTATATCAAAACAAGTAGAAATCCTTTCGTGTTAGAGGATTATAGAGGTCCGTCTCACTAATTGCTGGGATCCAATCACTAACTGGGTTAACATAGAACCAACTTTAATTAGTTTTTAAGCCTACCATTAATTCTCTCACACGAATAGCTGTTTTAAAAGCGCTATTGGATTTGGATCGGTTTTGTGGGCTCCTGGTATTTATGAGGGTCCTATGGACGATTATTATTCTGTGTAATAATCGTTTTGTATAATCCTGAAAAAATCCTTTTGTAATGTTAAAACGGTATTTGTTTTTTGCGTTTATGTTTTTTTTATCCTATATTGAAATAAATTATACCAACAATTGTGGGTTGAATTTTCATTCAAATGTTATATGTAATATAAATATATGTTCGTATTATAGGAATTTTGAATTTATGAAAAGTGAACGAGGAAAACATGTGTGCTGAGTGAACTATGTCAGAAAAAAACCTTAGAGCTGTGATTTAAATTGTTATCATGGTACTCAAAACCGACGATCCTTGATACACCAATTCGCTGAAGCCCCTGAGAGCTAACAGTGGTAAGTGTGGAGGCTCTAAACTTAACTTAAACAGGATATTAAATATTCAGCTCTATGGTGCCTACTTTTTAATGGGAAAATAAAAAAAAAAACTTTTGCTAAAAAACACATTACGGGTGCCTTTTTGGCCTGAGAACCGTTTAAACGATCTGTCCTCATTTCGCCGATGGTATTCGAATACCATGTTTTTTGTTACATAGTTTTTTTTTTTTTTTTCTCTCTATCAGTTGGTTAAATTTATTTTACAAAAGTTTTATTATGTACTTTATCATTAGTATAGATAGGATTCAGTTATTTTATATAAGTGTCATATATGAACACTTTGAAAGGTCATATTTAAAAAAAAAATAAGGATATACTCGTAGGTAAGTATATAAATATAGGTACCTAATCTCCAGTAAATACATAATATAGATAATAAAAAAAAGGAAATTTTACTACCAAAGTTCAATAAGTTACTACATGTTGGGTCGGCTTTAGAAAAGCGGACTGTTTTATTGCGTCTCCAGAACAGAAAGGAAAGGAGACTCTGTTAATATTTGAGCATGTCCCCAGAGATTACGTTCGGACATACAAAGCTCCACGGATTTGTAGCCGCCTTACCAAAAATATAATTTAGCATTTAAGAATATTTATAGGTGTAGTTGTGTTGTATAGGGGTAGCTAGTAAAATAGGAAAAAATATACATAATATTTATTTATACTAGAGTTAGGTTGGAATAGATTGGTATAGCTTTATATATTGTATTTTAACTTTCACTTATAGAACCTATTTTTTTTTAAATAAGGTAATAAGGTATATATATTTTCTTAAAAAAAAATACCCAATTATCATATGAACGACTATATCGTTGAAATTTCTGCAACAAATACATTAATCACTAAAATATACAATAGCGACAAACTAACCACTTGTTACATTATAATATTGTCTTTGTTTCATTAAGCTAAAAAAATACCTTTTATACAAATGGCAGTATCAAGTGATATAATTTATGTAGACCTTTAAATCACATTATCTTATTGTTTTTGTATGGGCGATACAGAAAGGAAAATATACGTGTTTCATTATTTACATATATATATTTAAAAAAATTATGTACGGGGCACTATAGTGGTGTTGTCAAACAAATGTGTTTGACAACACCACTATAGTGCCCCGGAGAGCACGTTAAGCTGTCGGTCCCGGTTTCACTATACCAACTTGTGAAACTGTTTATAGATGGGTTATTGAGTCTATCCAAAACATCGCGACGAGCTAGCCACTTGTTCGGTGTAGACTCATACCATCGGCTACAACGAGGTGGGATTAAAACCCCTCCGCTGGGTACCCTGGGGCCGTCTAGGCGGTCTCGGGCGCCGTAAGGCACCCGTGATGATATATATATATATATTATTTACATCATAAAACAAAAAACATTTTGCCAATATAAAAAAATAACATCCAGTATAAAATTGGGTATTAAAATCCAATATCTATAAATAAATCTAAAAAATACATTTAATTTTTTAATTTATAGGAAAGGTCAAATAAACAAGAAAAAAGTTGGAAATTATATATAGAAGTTTTATAAAAAATATTTTCCTTGCCAACCGTGTCAGGCTTCTTTACCTGTCATGTCAACGAATTTATGATAAACCGAAAAGTTTTTAAAAGAAAAATGTAATACGAATATTTTATCGTTAATGTAAATAAATATATAAATAAATATCATCACAGATGCGTCACGGCGCCCGAGACCGCCTAGACGGCTTCAGGGTACCCAGCGGAGGAGTTTTTAATCTCGTCGTAGCCGTTGGTATGAGTCTACATCGAACAAATGGCTAGCTCGTCGCGATGTTTGGATAGATTCAATAACCCATCTATATATAATCAGTTTCACAAGTCGGTATAGTGGACCGACAGCTTAACGTGCTCTCCGAGGTAGTATAGTGGTGTTGTTAAAAAAATGTACCTACATATTTTTTTAGATTAAAAACTCATTGGTACACATCGAGGTTTGAACCAGGGACCTAAGTGTGTTTAAGTCTAAGGTCTTACCAACTCAGCCACCACGTTTATTTATGTAAGCTCAACATTTTTGAAAGTCTATATTAATACTGAAATTATAAATGTTAAGGTATTTCTATTGTTGCATTTGTTCTTCATACTGCTTTCCATTAGGTAGATGTGAGGTCAAATAATAAATAATTTATAGGACAATTTACACATATTGCTCTGGTCACAAACTAACCTCTAGGCTATGTGTATACCTCTGCAAGGTACCTGGGTAGCGGAGGGGTTTTAATACCATATCGTGAGGCCGTCTAGACGGTCTCGGGCGCCGCGCCGTGAGCCACCCGTGATGATATTTATTTTAAAATATATATATTGCAAAATATATAATATATATTGCAAAATTTCTAAAATAAAACATCCAAGCATTATATAGTTCGAGTAACTAAAAAACAAGAACAATGTAACTACAATTTCGTTTAATGGACTCTAAATCATAATTTAATAAATCTTCATTTATAGAAATAAAATAAACAATATTTATTACAGTGTTACAAAATTTACTTAAATGCTAAAGCAAAGTAACATGATAGCATAAAACGACAAGAACTGTCTTGAGCTCTTGAATAGCTTTGCATTCATTAAAATGAAACTACTGACGGAAAACGATTCCTGCATTACTCAGTTTTTGCTTAAGTAGGTAGCTTGGGTAAATAACTTCAAACGCCTTTGAAATTAAATAGGAAAGTTTATTAAGTAAGAAATAAAATAAACATTTTATTTCATTTGGTCTAGAACTAGTACGTAACTTACAAAGTAAACACTTAATTAAGTACTCTTATTTATAAAAAAAAAACTCTTATTTATGGTCACCAAAAATGTATATTATTTCGAAATATTTGTTATATACTAGCTTTTGTTATACTACTTATTGCTATTGTTATAAATTACTTTATTCGCCTGTCAATTAATTCCCGTCATAATATTTAAAAAATAGTGTTTGATCTTCCTCGACCTTTCCCCTATTTAAAATTTAAAAAGAAAGTGAACCACGTAGGTATCTATTACTTTTATAAGAAGAGTATATACAAATTTTCAATATTTTGTTGTTCCAGACTTATAGAAATCTAATTGTCGCAACTTTATTTTAATGGTTTTAACATAGATCTCACCTGAGCCTTTAAATGGCTTTGTGACTTCCTTTTAAAAATATAAAGGCCAATAAGAACTACTTGTAACTAATTTAAATTTCAAGTAAATTAGACTAGTAGTTCTCGAGACTGATATTGATGTAATAACTGAGTACACCCTATTCGAAAAAAAAGTATTGTAGAGAAATAAATAATAAAAGTAAACAATAAAAACGGATATGCAGCTACGTGTAAACAATTTACCTAGAATATATGCCAAGAAGATTAAAGCGGTTATTCAGTGGAAATATAGCTACGTCAAGCTTAGAACCGCAGGCTGACAGATGAAATAGCTGAATAGTTTCGCGACTCGGGCAAAATGAACGATATCTTCGAAACGCATCTCTGTGAGAAATTGCTGTAATACAACATGTGAAATTGTAAACTTTTGCGAGATTTATTGCATAGTTTTCTTGAAAGATATTGATGTACTCTGTATATGAAGTTTTTTGTAATGTATAGTACAAGTAGTCTTGTTAGAGATTGATTATGTTCAAAATATTTTTAAGTTTATAAGGTCAGTCTCTGCCAATTAAAAAAAATCGAGGTTAGCACTGAAGAATATATCATCAGCCCATTTTCAAGTTACCATTATAGCCCTCTTGGCTTTAATATAATAAACTTAACTAGATAAAGGTTAAATCAATTTATATTAAATACTATTGTAATGTAAGACTGAATAGTATTTACAAGTAAAATGGTTTAAGATTGTTTAAGCACAGTTCCTATATACTAAAACCTACCTAATAAAGATTGCCCTGCCTACTATGAAGTTACATATTATAAACTAAAACTCTGACTGTTAAGTTTGGGAATATTGAATGGACTGATGAAGTACAGGCTCGAGTACAGGCACGTCGACTCGCACGCAGACAGTAGAAGTAAGCAGGAAGGCGTCGGCACGATGGCAGCACGCAGTATCAAGCACGGCTGTAGCAGCAGCCGCACACGATTAAGCGAGACCTTGTGATCCTTGGCCTCTCCTCTCAGGCTGATCCTTGGCCTCAACTCTCAAAGCTGAAAAAGCTGAAAGCCTGAGGTGAGGTCCATGCAGCAGAGGCTTGCGGCAGGCCTGTAAATGCAGACGGACACGACGTTTTAATATAATTTAAAGTTAAATTTAATTGTTTTAAATCTGATTTAAAAACTAAAGCTTAACATGGCGTGACATTAGATGAAAAAAAATAACGTTCTCAGAAGAGACATTTTTAGCTGTCAAAATTAATATTTACTGTAATAATTAAATAATACTTAGGGCCGATTCGACCAAAAGAGATAAGTTATACTAGGGATAGTAATGTCAAATCTCATTCAAATAATTATTCATAGATTAAAATATTAATTCACAGTATAGTTATTTGTATGTGATTTGACATTACTATCCCTAGTATAACTTATCTCTTTTGGTCGAATCGGCCCTTAGTGTATTTTAACCATATAACATTTTTTTATCGGAATATGATGATCAATTTGATGGTCTTTGTTTTAAAAATGCATGAGATAAATATATATATATATAGAGCTCCTGAATTCTCACCAATTTCTGGCTTTTTCTGTTGAGACGATGGGTCCTTGGTCAGAGGAAGCTAGTAAATTTATCCATGAAATTGAAAAAAAACTAAAGATTGGTACTGGTGATCCTCTGAGCAAGGAATTCCTTGTTCAGAGGATCAGCATTGCCATCCAGCGTGGTAACGCCGCTAGCGTCCTCGGCACATTACGCCCATCGTCTCAAAATCAAAATTATTATTAAATATTTAAGTATTTTGTTCATATTTTAAATTAAATAAAGCTTATATGTTCTAAAAAAAAATTTATAGATAAATAAAATCAAATACATAAATATAACATGGAACAGGTGTAACGTGACACCATTTAGCCATTTTACCAAACAAATAGAGATAATTTGTGTACCAATTGAAACATAAAATATTGAAACGATAATAAAATATATGAAATTCATAGTATAATACTTATTATCCCTGTGGTAGACTTTTATCAGAGGTATTTAAAGGATGCTTATTAACAAATACAGAGTCATATTTTATGTTTCATAATACGCTTGAAATATTAAAAAATTCTCTAATATCTCCTTTTTTGCCTAAAGCGTGGGTTTTGTAGACCAGAATTGCCGTTTCAGAAGATCTCTAACAATTTGCTTCTAAGGATGGAAAAAACAAAATACAGAAAAATATATGTGGAAAATATTAAAGAAGTTTTCCTGGTGAAAATTTTATATTGATTATCGCTTCTAGATGTAAAAATGTCTCACAATCCTATTCCAGAGCCTCATCTCCTCGTCACATTCGAGAATTGAATTCTATTTCGCGGTCGTTCTAAAATTACGTAGGTTTCTCGAGCGAGATTTCTCGTTGGATAGTCATAATAGCAGATGGATATGCAATCTGTTTAAGCGGGGAAACATATTGAAAATTATAACTTTTCTATTAGTTTTCTTCTATTTTAAGAAGATTTTTTCAATTGGCAAATAACTGTTTTATAAGTTGGTATTATAAGTTTGGTTTAAATAACTTTTTTTTTGTGTAAAAGCAAAATTGAAATATTAAATAATAATATAAAGAACATTTTATTATGCGTTCCCGGAATTGAGACCACGAAAAAGGGTTAAAGACCTTTAAACTCTCCCCTTCTCTGTGTTCACTACCTTCTCTACTCAACCAAATACTACATAAACTAAAAGAAAACTTGAAATATCAAATAAAAATTAAAAAAATCTATATATAAAAAACATTTTATTACAATTGATAAAGATAAACAACGAAATAATAACACGAAGTAGATCAATTATTCTACTGAATTTCTTGGTATCTAACACAAACTTCGGATACTTAATACGGAATGAGACTTATTTAATAACAATAAAAGAAGAAAAAGAGGAAGGTTGAGAAGACCTTATTATATAGATCAAATGACAGAAAAAGTAATTTCGTTTATAAAGTGTAATTTCGTACAGGAATGTAAAGAGGTTGGCTAGGAATAGGCAAAACATGCCTAGCTCTTAAATTTAAGAAGAACTGAAAACGTCTGTTTCTTTTCTTAACGAGAATAAAAAATATCTATAGCAGACTACATTTAAATTATTTAAAAAGAAACACCTCAGAGAACTCGATCCAATTTCAAATTCCATTTTCTTTCTTATCTGCAAAAGCAAAATTAAAATGCTATTTGCAGCTTATAAAGGAATACATACATACATACATATCTTCACGGGTGCCTTACGGCGCCCGAGACCGCCTAGACGGCCCTAGGGTACCCAGCGGAGGAGTTTTAATCCCACCTCGTCGTAGCCGATGGTATGAGTATACACCGAACAAGTGGCTAGCTCGTCGCGATGTTTTGAATTGACTTAATGACCCATCTATAAACAGTTTCACAAGTATAAAGGAATATTATCAAAAAATAAATGTTTTTCACTTAAATAGCTCTTTTAAACTTTTAAAATGTTCAAAGACATTTACTGGCGCCTAATGACATTTAAGAATGGCGATAAAGCTATTCGAATGCTTTTTGATAAAAGATTTTTTTATTATTTTAAATTTAGACTCAAAGTAAAGCATAATATATAAAATTATGAGCTATACTTGAAGTTATAATATTAAAGATCTAATAAACCTGAAACGTAACTAAAAAAAACATTTATTTAATGAGTAAATAGGTTTAAATGTTATTTAACACCATTGATAGGTCCCACTACGCTGACTAAATGATGCTATTGCAAAATAGGCGGCGATAGAGACGAGTCTATTTGAATATCCTCTTTGCATTATCGTAATTCCATCCATTTCGTAACCGTATCCTGAAAGGAGATTACCACTTCGGTAATAAACGATGCAGTAGACTCCTAAAATCCGATCAACCCACAAACTAAAATCGAACTATGACTAGTTCACTTGACGATTTTATAAAACAAATAGGTCAACTATACAATGTTCTATAACTATAGTATAAATAGTAGGAGAAGTAGTTTGTATAAATCAAGAATGTTTTGCTGTAGACAATCTTGTATGCATAGAAAATGGTAATACATTCAATAAAGCAAGAAGTAGCAAAAGGCAAATTCTACAGACTGATCGCAGTGCAAATATAAAATTCAATGATCTCTATAAAAATAAAACTTCATTTGAACTGAACTGTGTTATTTTATTTTATTTTCTCTAATAAATATATAAATTCCAATGCCTCTTTATATGTACATTTGTGATTCGTGATTCTTTATTTTTATTATAGAAAATAATATTTACGGGTTTAATTACAAAAAAAAGTTTCACGATCATATTATTTTTTATATATTAGTAAATAAAATAAATAAATAAATACCATCACGGGTGCCAATTTGGCTCCCGAGAACCGTTTAAACGGCCTCAGGGTCCCAGCGGAGGGATTAACCCATCCTCATTTCGCCGATGGTATTCGGAGGCAACACCTAACAAGTGGCGAGCTTGTTGCGGTGTTTATGATGAAATAGCCTCGTTGTATAAAGCGGTCACCCATCCCAGGCCGGTCTTGTTGTCATCTGCTTAACCTTGCTATCAGTTGCGCAGTAACTTAACCACTAGGCTGGGGCCTCTTATATATATATTAGTAATAAAGTATTAGTGATTTTATTTTATTACTAATATTTAGATATATAATATATATATCATCACGGGTGCCTTTCGGCGCTCGAGACTGCATAGACGGCCCCAGGGTACCCAGCGGATGGGTTTTAATCCCACCTCGTCGTAGCCGATGCATGCTCTGCGAGGCACTATAGTGGTGTTGTCAAACAAATGTACATTTTATATATATTGGTTAACTAATAAAATCTTTATTTACGAGATAAATAAAATCGTATGAGATAAATATCTAACGAACAATAAGAATGTATTAATAAACATCGAAATGGCAATAATCGTCACTCCGTTAACGTAGCTAAGAAAGTCCGATGAATAGCGCTTATTAAGGGTATACTTGTACCCAATGACCTACTTGACATTCAATTGGCAGAATTACTAGAATACCTAAAGATCTATGGCATTTATTACAAATACCTTTTTTTTTTTTTAAATATAGCCGAAGTAATCATATAATTAAATCATGTTTTGGTATGATTTTTATTGACATATAAAACTATCAAAACAAGATTTTATAATACAGATTACAGGATTTATTTATTATGAATGTACATAATAGTAAATTTTTATTAAAAAAGCTTAAAAGTATTATAATTAATAGATAAGTAGAGTATTTTTATTTTATATCATATTTCACAGTCTTGAAGGTAATGCTAAAAAAATCCTTTCGCTATCCAACTGTAAACCTCTATGAAAATGCAAAGGTGCTAAGTGTGAGGCGTTTATAGATACATAAGGCGTCTCTATTTTCACATAAACTAGCACTAATAGTGCTGACTATCAATACAGGTGCTCCAAACGAAAATTTATTTTTCCCACCTACAAAATAAAAACTAAATTTGCTCAAAGATTTAGTTCATTTTCGGTTCCCTTTATTTATAATAAGATTGTGAGGTTGATTGATATGAAGAATAAAAGTTTGCATGTAGCCAAAGGTCAAATAAAAAATGTCCTAATATCCTGGTCCTACGAACAAACTGAAAACTTTATAAAAGTCATTGTATAAATGAACCATTGTCTACACTCATTCTTCAATACTGGATCTATTTAATTTAATTTGATTTAATAATATATGATTTAATTTGATTTTAATTTAATTAAGTTTGAATTAATTTAAGTTGATTGATGTGGATAACTTTATTATTATTTATTTTGTTATTACTGTTTCATTTGATCTCATGTATTGTTTTAATTGTATTTTCATTTAATATTTTTAAATTCTTTTCTGCCGTAACTGTTAGGTACTGTATATGTATCATCACAAGTGCCTTACGGCGCCCGAGACCGCCTAGACGGCCCCAGGGTACCCAGCGAAGGGGTTTTAATCCCACCTCGTCGTAGCCGATGGTATGAGTCTACACCGAACAAGTTGCTAGCTCGTTGCGATGTTTTGAATATACTCAAGAACCCATCTATAAACAGTTTCACAAGTTGGTATAGTGAAACCGGGACCGACAGCTTAACGTGCTCTCCGAGGCACTATAGTGGTGTTGTCAAACAAATGTACATAATTTTTTTAATTAAAAACTCATTGGTACACACCGGGATTCGAACCAGGGACCTAAGCGTTTTTAAGTCCAAGGTCTAACCAACTAGGCCACCACGTATATAAACACGTTTATGTTACTGTAAACCGTAATAATGACTCCCACAAGACAGGCTCTGCCTAGTGTGGGGATCAATGCTATATATGTATATTGTAAAACTTTTACTGTGGAAATAAAGAATTATTATTATTATATTAATATGACCAGTCTACTATAATACTAAGTTAGCAACCAACTTAAATATAATAAACAAACAAATTTATATAATTTTAACTAGAAACTGATAATCATAGTTATATTTTTAATTCTATTTAGTTAAATAAAGAATTTATAATAAAATTCGTCTATATCCTCTATTTCGTAATCGCATCATTTAGCTGGTATAGAGGAGCGATTAATGCTCTTAAATAACACAATTTGAATTGACCCCATTCATGGACTTTGTTGTAGCTTTTCTTACCACCAGTACAAATTCAATAGAAAAAATGTGCTCCAATAAAAAAAATGCAAATAAAAGTTTTTTTTAATATTTATTTATTATTAATTGTATATAGGTAGTTAAAATTTAAATTAAAAAAAAAATACAAAATACTTAATATTTAATAATAATTTTGATTTTGAGACGATGGGCGTAATGTGCCGAGGACGCTAGCGGCGTTACCACGCTGGATGGCAATGCTGATCCTCTGAACAAGGAATTCCTTGCTCAGAGGATCACCAGTACCAATTTTTTGTTTTTTTCCAATTTCATGGATAAATTTACTAGCTTCCTCTGACCAAGGACCCATCGTCTTAACAGAAAAAGCCAGAACATAACATATCATCACCTTACGGCGCCCGAGACCGCCTAGACGGCCCCAGGGTAAAAAAAAAAAATTGAAGAAGCCAGAAAAAGCCAGAAATTGGTGAAAATTCAGGAGCTCAGCATACTTAGTGCGTTTTATTCGCGCTGCTTGTTCTGCTGCAAGCCCGGCACCTTTCGAACATAATGTAACATGACTACGACAAAGTGTATCTACGCATGTGGCATCAATAAAAGTTGTATTAAATATATATAAATAATTATAATTGATTGGATGGCCTTAACTAAGCGACATAGTTTGATGAAATAGCTCTTATTATACAATAGATAATGAATAAAGCGGCTTAGCCGGTAACTTCCGTCGGTTTTCTCCGCAGAAACCTTAGTATTCAGAGTGCAGTCTCTCCGGCACGAATTTAATTACTGAAGTCGACCTTCTGCGCATCACTTAGGAACTGGTTTAATAGAGTTTGGCACCTCTCTTCAACTTCTGCGACCCTGGAAGCTACATTTATAAATTTTCTCTCAGTCCACCTGAATGAAAGATCTGATATATAACTAAGTTAAAGACGCCAAAGTTCGTGATTCCAAAGATCTCGTGAGGTAAATAAATTGTTAGGGGAAACTTAAAACTATAATAAATAATATAAAAGTGCTCGCAGGCGTAAAAAGCGAGTAAAAAGCCATAGTATTCGAGACAAATCTGGAAATCCGGAAATAGTCATCGAGAAGTTGAGCTACTGCGTCTACACTTAGGAACTGGTATATTGGGGTTTGATACCTCTCTTCAACTTATATAAATTTTCTTTCAGTCCACATGAATGAAAGCGCTAATAACTAAGTTACAGGTGAATTAAGAACTGGTATAAGTGCTCACAGGCTTAAAAACCGTAGTAATTTTTACACTTCAGAGTTTCCGGAAAAAGTCGTTGAGTCGGGCTAATGCGTCATCACTTAGTTATATTATAGTTGTTAGTATAATAGGGTTTGGCATCTCTCTTCAACTTCTGCGACCCTGGTAGCTACAGTTTTCTTTCAGTCCACATGAATGAAAGCTCTGATAAATAAGTTAGAGATGTCAAAGTTCACGATTCCGAATATCACGTCAGCTAAATAAATTGTTAGAGGAAACGTGAAACTATAAATAATATGAAAGTGCTCGCAGGCTAAAAATGGTGTAAAAATCTTAATATTCGAGACACTTCAGAGTTCCCGGAAAGAGTCGTCAAGAAGTTGAGCTTCTGCGTATTACTTAGGAACTGGTTTAATAGAGTTTGTCACCTCACTTCAACTTCTGCGCCCCTGGTACCTAGATAAATGTATAATTTTTTTCTCTTAGGCATTAATCGAATGAAAAATATGATAACTAAATTGATGTCAAAGATCATATTTCTCAAAATCATGTGAGTTAAATAAATTATTTTATTGTGAAGTTATAAATAATATTGAAGTATTCAAAAACATAAAAAGCGCGTAGTGTTCAAGAATTTAATTATTGTCGTCCTTCTGCGCGAACTGTTTTAATAGAGTTTAATATCTCTTTAATGTCTGCTCTTTTGGTAGATGCATTTATAAATTCTATGCGAGAGAGAATGAACGAAAGATTTGACAAAAAATCTTATTCAAATAAGAAAATATTGGATTACATTATAACGCTATAGTTTCCTTTTGAGTAAATAATACTCGTAGTATAGTAGGCTCTTCTATATCTCACGTAGTTGACATTTAGTGAATTAAAATAAAGATGATGCAGAAATAAGAACTTAAATATTAAAGACGTTCTTCTGCGCGATACTTTAAGAACCGGTTTATTTGGAATTTTAAATAATAAATTGCTTAAAGGCATAAAAATCGTGTAAATAAAACCTTATATATATACTCACTTTTTTTTTTTAATTATACGAAATGTGTATTAAATTCTAAGTGATCTCTATAACGTCTAGACTGATTTCGTTACCACGTTACAGTTGTATACACTGTGATCTAGTCATTTTAGTTTTAGTCTGTGGGTTTACCGATTTTCAGTACTAATGCTTCGATATCTTGTTGAGGTGGTAATCTCCTGCGGTTACATAATGCAAAATAGTCTTTGTTGCCGCCTATTTAGTCCGTATTATGGTAGGGACCACAACAGTTTATTGATTGACCCAACTTATGGACTTTTAAGAACTGCTTACCATCAGGTAGATAAAAAGTCACATCCTCTGCTCCTTAATAAATATTTGTTACATTTTGCGATCCGAAGTTTTAGACCAAAGTTTCCCATCCCAGAAGATAAATAATATTTCGATAAAGCACCTCCGTGTTATTTATAATTCCATGCATGTCTGAATATGAAGGCCGGTTTGTTTATCAACTGGAATGAAATTGGTGTTGGTAACTTTATTTACAGCGCTTTGGACAAATGTAAACTACTAAAAAAATTTAATGAAAAAAAAGAGATTGTTTATTTTAATTTATGTTTTATCAATTTAATTTTTTTTTTAATTAAATGACGGTAATAAGTTTGAACAACATTATCAAAATTTAAAAATAAATCAGTTAAGGCCAGGCCGGGCATGACGCTCAACTCTGTGGCGCAAGACATACTCGTTGCTACCTACTGTAACGACAAATTACGTGATGAGTTATACGTCCAGTTGTGTCGACAAACAACAGAGAACCCCCACCGGGATTCCCTCCTCCGCGGCTGGGAGCTCCTGGCCGTGAGCCTGGCGTTTGTGCCGCCGTCGCCCGCGTTCCAACTATGTGAACCGACACCGCGACCCGGCCTTCGCGGACGTGTTCCCGGAGGTGGGAAAGTGGCCAATACACGTGCAAGTATCACACTACGCGGGGATAGCGTGTAAGAGACTGGAAAGGATCTGGTTTGCCGGCAAGAAACAACCCAGGAAACCTAGTACCGATGATATTGATCAAGCCAGGATACAAATATTCCGCCAATCAATGTTTGGTAACACATTATCAGAAGTGATGGCCTTGCAAAAGGAGCGGTTTCCAAACAGGCAGTTGCCCTGGGTCCAAGTGGCTCTCTCCCAGCAAGTGCTGGCTCTTAACGGACGGGACATCGAGGGCATCTTCAGGGTCTCTGCAGATGTAGATGAAGTTAATGCGTTGAAAACCAAGATCGATAATTGGGAGCTGCCTGATACTTCTACTTTGACTGATGCACACGCACCAGCCAGTCTCCTAAAGCTATGGTACCAAGAACTGTACGAGCCTCTAATACCGGACTCTCTGTACGCGGCGAGCGTGGCGGCCGGCTCGGACTATACGGCTGTGACCAGAGTGTTTCAACGATTACCGCACATCAATCGTACGGTACTCACATATTTAATAGGGTTCCTTCAACAATTCACGACACCGGAAGTGGTAAGTCAAACTAAGATGGATTCCGCTAACTTGGCCATGGTGTTTGCGCCGAACTGTTTGCGATGCACCTCCCAAGACCCGCGGGTCATTCTCGAGAACGCAAGAAAAGAAATGACATTCCTGAAATCGCTTATCACAAATTTGGATACGTCACATGTTCGAGATATGCTGTGACGGACACACGAAAATCTGCTGAATAATAATATTGTTAGCTTGTTAAAATAGTCACAATCTATTTTTGAACTGTACCTTTGGCTAGTTTTTTTTATAATAAGTAAAATTAAATTGATTATCAATTCTGTTATATGAACTGTGGCCTTATTCCGAGTTTGCAAACGCTAATCACGACAAGACGTTGCGCAAACTATAAATATGGAAATATAAGCTCTATTCCAATGGTTATATAGTATGTATTAGGTTGGCTATAATAATGCCGCCATCTTGAAATACACGAATTCTTCGCAAGTTTGAACATGTGTTATATACGTGGTGGTCGATTTGGTTAGACCTTGGACTTAAAAACACTTAGGTCCCTGGTTCGAATCCCGGTGTGTACCAATGAGTTTTTAGTTAAAAAAAATATGTACACCCGTGATGATATATATATATATATATATAAAATAAAATATTGGTATTTTGAATTAGTTTTAATAATATTAATATAACGTTCTTAGAATTCGTGTATATGTGAATTTGCTATCATATCACCTAAAACTACTGGACCGATATTCATGCATTTTTTGGTTTAATATCTGTCAGTTCTCGTCAAAATAACAGGTATATTATTTTTATTGTTTGTTAAATTTTTTTTTTTCTATTCCGTGGAAAAAATGTTCTATGAAGAAAAGTTGGGTATAAATACCATCACGGGTCCCGTGAACCGTTTATACGCCTCAGGCCAGCGGAGGGATTAATCCCGTTCCCATTTCGCATGGTATTCGGAGGCAACATCTAACAAGTGGCGAGCTTGTTACGGTGTTTATAATGGTATACCATTGTATAAAGCCTCGTTGTATAAAGCGGTCACCCATCCTAAGTCCGGCCTTGTTGTCACCTGCTTAACCTTGTTATAAGTTGCGCAATGACTTAACCACTAGGCTGTATAAGTAAAAGTTGAGTATATTTATTTATTATTCTTCATGAAATACTTGTACATTGATGAAAGCTTTTTCCTTTATTGTCTACAAGTAAACCTTTGAGAGAGCTACGAGTATATACTTAGACCGCAGAACAGTTTAAAAATATTAATAGATAATCGCCAATGATGCATAATAATACCTAAACTACTTAAATACGAAATATTACACGCGATACATATATTAGCTTACTAAACAAGTTTTCCAGAAGGATCTAGTTTTATGTCTGTTTAAATGATGTGCAGACAAAAAATGTGTGCAAATGTTTTTCACAGCCAATAAACGACATAAAACTTTAAATTTCGCCAATATTTTGTTATGCATGGAAACCTAGACCGCATGGCTGTGAAGCGAAACGTCGTTCGCTTTACTTTACATACGAATGAGTTTTCCATTTCATTCACCATAAAACGATACTACCCACGGTCCGAGGACTGCGACTGGATTCCACGAGGCGAAAAGCGAAATACGCGGCGAATATTCGCTGCAGGTAGACTGGCTCTTGGTACCTATTTTCATCGAATTCAAGCATCGACTAAAATGTAATTTCGTATTTTCTAGAAATAATAATAATATGTAGGACAAATTACACATATTGCTCTGGAAACAAACTAAGCTCTAGGCTTGTACTATGTGTACCAGAAGCAACGATATAATACATATTATATTTTATAAACACCCAGACCTTGACAAAATGTACAGAAAAAAACGTACTAATATTTTTTACCATGGGTGGGAATCGAACCCATGACCTCCGGATACAACGCCAAAGGTGCAACCACTAATCTACGGAGGCTGTAAAAAAAAATTTGCTGCAGGTAGATCTTGGTACCTATTTTTATCGAATTCAAGCAACAACTAAAATGTATTTTCGTATTTAATATAATATATATGTTAAAATAATAATACGTAGGTATACATAATAAATAGGTATACATAATTAATGTAAAAAAAGTAGAATGTAAAAACTTTTACCAGTTATGATATTATGAATAATCGAATACTAAATTGATGGCTCTATTGTATGGCAGATAATGATTGACAGGTCAATGGAATCAGCTAACCACCTAGTTTTACACTAGTTGGTTATGTAGCGTGTGTTCGTTTCGGTAGTAGTTTTCATATTAACATTTCCATCGCGTTAAGTTCTAAGTCTGATATCGAAGAAATAAAAAATATTTATCGTTCTTTTGTTAATGAATAGCAGCCTAACCAAACGCACTCTTAGACCAGGGGCCTATTTCATAAACGTGACAATTGTAAATTACTATGACAATTCATAATACATTGCTTGATTTAGTTTGTTAAAAGTAAATAATTGAAACCAAACCAAGCAATGTATTATGTATTGTAGTGTTAAATTACAATTGTCACGTTTATGAAATAGGCCCCTGATTGTTAAACTGAATTTTTTTGACTATTCATAAATATCTGTAAAGATTTAAATGATGATTTTGATTTGATTTGATCTACCTGATGATATTCAAACCTGCAAAGTTAAAATGATCGAAATGAGCGTTTAAAATGGATTTACCATTACCGTAGGAAAGTTTGTAGTTCGCTGCTTATCATCAATTGAACTGCCCGTTGACAAGAAATCGTTGTAGCTGGCTTCTGAAAACCGATGAACCTAGAAGATGACTAAAGTCACTTGACAGTTTTTACATCTGTATTAAATTTTGAAAAAAAAAAACTACTAATGTCTAGTTTACGAGCGCTGGTAAACTAGACATTAGTAGTTTTTTAGTTCGCTGCTTATCGTCAATTCAACTGCCCTTTGACAAGAAATCGTTGTAGCTGGCTTCTGAAAACCGATGAACCTAGAAGATGACTAAAGTCACTTGACAGTTTTTACATCTGTATTAAATTTTGAAAAAAAAAAACTACTAATGTCTAGTTTACGAGCGCTGGTAAACTAGACATTAGTAGTTTTTTTTTTCAAAATTCAAATCCCTAGATTATCCCTAGGTTCAAAAGAAAATGAATGAATTTTCAGGAAAGTTAATAACTCATTAACGTCAGATATTATTTTATTTATTTATTGCTTTTTTATTTATTTTATTACGGAAGATTAATAGACGTTATATTTATAGGTGTTAATTTTTTTAATTGTGTAAATTGATGTTCATGCAATTGAGTTTATTTTTATTTATTTTTTTTTAATCAGAAAAAAATGGGTAGTATATGGCTTACTTAACATGTAAGTAAGTTAGGCAATTAAATCTAAGTATTAGTTTTTTTAACCTACCGAAAATGCATATTTTATGAAAACTCTAAAATGAATTACATAAAAAGGATGAAACAGCGATTTTCAATCTCCACCCCAAGCTTATTTTTTAGAATCTTTAGAAAAAGAAAAGCAAAAAAATATGTATTGTAAAAAATCCTTGCAACGAATGCATATTTCATGAAACCTCATGAATGCATTACAGGGATAGGGTGAAGCCGGCGATTCTCAAACTCCACTCCAAGTATTCGACAAGCTTATTTTCAACGAACTTTCGAAAGAACCACAACTTGTGGCAACTTCACACAAGTCTGGGAAGTAGGTCGGCACAGTTTCACTTCACATGCTTCGTATCAAATTATATAAAATTTTACTAAAAGTTTTAGTTGGGGGTTAATTATGTTTTTATTGGTTTAGTTAACAATGTAAGTTGTTTTACCTATTTTAAGTTCTCTTTTTTTATGTGGTATCAGCTATTATTAACCAGTTAATTTTCAATTATTATTGAAAATTAACTGGTTAATAATAGCTGATAATATTAAAAAAAAACACTGATGTTTTATTTATATTAATATAAAATATGTCGATACAAACAGCAACACATACCTAATAAACTATAGATTTATACTAAAATAATTTACTGTTTAATTTTACTATATATTTTATTTTAGGTTATTTATTTTATTTATTGAAGCACGGCATGTGACTTTGTATCTACCTGGTGGTGAGCATATCAATAATTGTTGTGATACAACATTGATCGCTCCCACTATGCCGGCTAAATGATGGGATTATCAAATGGGTGGAAAAGTATCTTTTTTTATGTAACTTTTCAGTTTTATTACTTTAGGTAAGCAATTTGCTGCTGTCATCAGCGAGCATAGTGCACAAATTTATAAGTTTTAATAAAATTCTCTTTAATATTAAGAATTAAACTTATGTATCATCACAGGTGCCTTACGGCGCCCGAGACCGCCTAGACGGCCCCAGGGTACCCAGCGGAGGGGTTTTAATCCCACCTCGTCGTAGCCGATGGTATGAGTCTACACCGAACAAGTGGCTAGCTCGTTGCGATGTTTTGAATAGACTCAATAACCCATCTATAAACAGTTTCACAAGTTGGTATAGTGAAACCGGGACCGACAGCTTAACGTGCTCTCCGAGGCACTATAGTGGTGTTGTCAAACAAATGTACATAAATTTTTAATTTAAAAACTCATTGGTACACACCGGGATTCGAACCAGGGACCTAAGTGTTTTTAAGTCCAAGGTCTAACCAACTAGGCCACCACGTAATATTAAACTTATGTTTAAATATATTTGAGGTAGCCTCTTACCTCTTATACTTTTAATTACACTACAGTATTAGGTAATGAGTAGCCTTGGCAACAACGTAAAACTGTCGCAACAGTTTCGCTATACTAAACTAAGGTTACTGTACTATATAAGTATATTATACAATAATCGCTTACCACTTGTTCAGTGTAGGCTCAGTATACTATTGGCTACGTGGTAACAAACAAAACCCCTTCACTAGATAACCGGAGGCCGTCTAGGACCCCCTTGTAAGAGTACACGATAACAATATTTGTTACAAATGTAACCTATAATTATTAATTAATTAAAATTACAATACAGCACCTGTAGTTTGTGTATTTTTTAACAATAAACTAATATTAATTATCTACCAAAACAAACCCCAAAAATATGTAAAACACACAGAAAACCTGTGTTTTCAACACGGAACAAATAAAACGTTTTAAAATTCCAATACACAGCATGCCGACGTGTTTGGAATGTCAATAGAGGGTTGGAAACGAAACGGGTGACTGCGGAAATCTAGGTAACACCTCGATGCAGAACAAACATTCGCGGCCACACTAACAAGGACGCAGCGACCAAATCATAGCTCCATAAATTGTATGCCGGCTTCTAGAGTGGAGCAGATTTTAAATTGAAATTCTGAAGTTGTGAATGGATTTCTTTGAAAAATTGTCGTGAAAAACTAGAAGTTGAAAATGCATGAATTTTAATAACTAGACGTTTAATTACATAAATACTTATATTCCGTTGTATCCGAAAGTCGTGGGTTTACATTTACATTTCCGTCTCTGAAACATTTTCTTTCATACAAACCCTGACAATAACAAATACAACAAAAAAAAAATAGGTACCCAAATACATGCCGCCGTTCTAAAGTGATCATATACAACATATATTACACGTATCACCGGCCGAGGTGGAGCAAATAACGCTCCGCCTATAACCTAAAAAGGCTCCAGGATCGGAGGGGATCACCAACATAATGCTATCGCAGCTCCCCCGCAGGATAATCGTGACCTTTGCACCACTCTGCAACGGTGTGCCCCAAACCGCACACTTTTCCAGCGCTTGGAAGCATCGAAAAGTCATCATGCTGCCGAAGTCCGGCAAGAACAAACGTTCAGTTGGGCAGCTACCGGTCTATAATTCGGGAAGTCTGTTCTAGCGACTGGTACTCTGAAAGCCGGAGAGCTACGTCGAGACCTGACCAATTCGGCTTTAGTGAAGGACCACGCTACAGCTGGTTTTTCTTAGCAACCACCACTATTTTTCAAATCTGCCTATCGCCCACATTGTACGCATTATTTACCAATGACATCCCAACTCTCTCTGAACATCTACGCAGAACAGAGGAAGAAGGCGTCATACTAGCGCTGTTCGCAGATGACAACGCCTACCTATCTTCCGACAAGGACCCGAAGCTTGCCGTCGAGAAGATGCAAAGGATACTAGACGTCCTTCCTTCCTGGCTCGACAGTTATGTCTATTAATGTTGGAAATAAAAGCACGTTAAGCATGGATCCTGTGGTCTCTAAAGGCGGAGCCAAGGCCGCCAGCGCGATGCTCCGCCCGGTCTTCAAATAAGACGTAAGAATATAACATTTTTTTACGATTATTAGTATTTTATTTAAACAATAATAATAATAAAAGTTTACTAATTTAATGACAATAAATCTCTGACCTTAAAAGCAAATGAATATTTATAAACATCAGCCGATATAAAATCTAATTACCTGAAAATCTATTTCAGGGAAAAATGTATAGAAGAAAATTCCCGTGTTCTCTTTCAGGAATTATTAAATTAAAACCAAATATATTCTTTTCTAAATTACACTTTGTTATTTCTCAAAGCTTTGTTATTATAACTGCCATATTTTTTAATTTAAATAAAGTTGGTGTTTCCAATTTTGTTTGTGTTTCTAATTCGATTAACTGTTTTATGTTTGGAATGTATTATACAATATTTTACAATTGAATAAGTATAGGTGGAAGACGAGTTGGTTAGACGAACAATAAATAAACCGAAAGTCATAGGTTCGATCTTCTACCTAAACCCATTTTTTATTTTTTATGTATTATATTTTTATTGGAGTGGATAGTGAGGCATGGCATATCACTGTATCTACCTGGTGGTAAGTAAGACTTAAAATAAACATGAATGAGGACGACCAATACTTACCGAAAAATTACTAGGTCACTTGACGAGGTTGAGACATTTTTTTTACTCTTCATAAATGAATAAAGGTTTACGTAAAATTTAATTCTGACTTAGGCTAAGTTGCACCAAAATGAACTCTGTGTATATATAACGATTAAAATTAAAAATGGCGTCGAATGAACCAATTTTATTTTGCAGTTCTAATAACAACTGCTTCTATAAATGCTATTTTTAAATTTAATCGTTACACTTACAAAGAGTTCATTTTGATCCAACTCAGCCTTATTGCCTTATTTATAAAAACTTATTGAGACCTTGAAGAACACTTTAGTTATAAAAGGTTTTGTCACTTTTCCGCATATACATTTTTGTTGCTATTAAAAATTGACAAAACCTTCTACAACTAAAGTGTTTTTCAAGGACTCAATAAGTTTTTATGAATACCAGTATTAGAATAGTTGTAATATTGTAATCTGTAATCTTAATGGTTAATGAATGATTATAATAATAATCATTCATTAAACAATTAAGATTACAGTTGTAACATTGTAATCTGTAATCTTAATGAATAATTATAAAGTTAATGAATAATTATAATAATAATGATTATAATAATAATTATTCATTAAACAATTAAGATTACAGATTACAATATTACAATTACCTTACCTTAAAACAAGAACAAAAATTGCATTTAGTTACTGGCTGTCACCACACTAGGCCTAGCCTGCCATGTGGAGACCACTTTTCGCAGTTTAATTACAGTTACAGCTCTGTTTCAGCTATAACCTATTATTTACAATAATAGGTAGGCACTTGACATTTTGTTGAGATACCTATCATATCATAAGTATGTTAAGTTTTAAAGTAGTTGAAAAGGATTCAGCAAACATAAATCGTATCGCATTTTTTGTCAAACAAAATGCTTATTGTCGTAAATAACTTTCTCAAGCAGACATAGTGGAATCAACCAATTGAAGCAAACACCATTGCTACTATAGGTTGAGAACATTCTTGGACGTTACATTGCTACTTACCATCAGGTGGGTTTAGGGTCACATGTCCCGCTCTATTTAAAAAAAGTCATAAAAATAAATAAATATTTTATACCTACACGAGGTTTTCATTCATTTATACTTATCCCCCTTAAAATTTATCAGATATACCACACATAAAAACTCGGGAAATTACCTGTTTTATTTTCAACTTTTCAGTCGTGAACTCCTCAAGGATTCTCGCTGTGATTTGCCTGAGTTAAGTTATAGGAACGTGGAAGAGGCGTATTCCAACGCCATCATTTTGGTTGATCGGTTCCTTAACAGATTCTCAATGGCACGGCACAGATTGCGTTTGCGTTATTGATCTTAAAATTATATAGAAAGCTTTAAATTCTGATTATTTTAAAGAGTGAAATTACTTGATGATATTACAGCCTCCGTAGACTAATGATTGCGCCTTTGGCGTTGTATCAGGAGGTCGTGGTTTCGATCCCCTACCTATGAAAAAAAAATAGATACGTTTTTTCGTACAGTTTGTCATGGTCTAGGAGTTTAAAACATATAATATCTATATTGTGTGTTTGGTACACATAGTAGGTACTAAGCTAAGACTAGAGTTTAGTTTGTGACCAGAGGAATAATCACGCGTACAATGCTAAGCTAAACTTTAATCGATATGATGTAATTTTGACGTTGACAGACAACTACATTATTTTGTTAAAGTTTAGCTTAACGTTGTTCGGCGTAATAGGCCTACAGGGCAATATGGGTGTTGCGTCCTTCATATTATTATTATTATATTATTACCATTAAATTTTCTTACCTTACATCTTACACCTTACATACGTGGTGGCCGAGTCCGTTAAACCTTGGACTTAAAAACACTTAGGTCCCTGGTTTGAATCCCGGTGTGTACCAATGAGCTTTTAATTAAAACATGTATGTACATTTGTTTCACAACAATACTATAGTGCCTCGGAGAGCATGTTAAGTCGGTCGGTCCCGGTTTTACTATACCAACTTGTAAAACTGTTTAAAGATGGGTTATTGAGTCTATTCAAAACATCACGATGAGCTAGCCTCTTGATCGGTGTAGACTCATACCATCGGCTACAACGAGGTGGGATTAAAAACGCCTCCGCTGGGTACCCTGGGCCGTCGAGGCAGTCTCTGGCGTCGTAAGGCACCCGTGATGTATATGTGTTAAACCTTAATTACTTTAGACTTAAACACTACAGTTTTTAGGTCCCCGTTTCGAACCCCGGTGTCTACAGTCAGCCAAAGAAATGTGGTCTACCACCCTACGGTTGAAGTTCATTTGCATGTCATAAAACATGATTTTCGCTTGCAGTAATATTCTGTTAGTTAATGCCCTTTATTATCTTTAATTGATTGACCACTTCAATGAGTTTTTAATAAAAAAAAATGTTAAGCTGTCGGTCCCAGTTTTACTATACCAACTTGTAAAACTGTTAATAGATGGTATTATAAATTTATTTACTCATAAAATGACGAAATGACGATATGACGAGACTGTGACCCACTCCATTTTTATATCGCAAAATATTGTACAATGTATTGGCGCCAAAATGAGAAAACACAATGAACAATCATCTAAAAATGACAGATTCCAAATTAAAATGTATTTTTTTTACTATGTATATACATATTGAAAAAAAACGTTTCAAAAAATTTCGAAGTCAAATTAAATTAATTAATGAACATGCAAATATTTAAAAAATCGAAACTTCCGTTTATATCGTACATAGTATAGAAGATGTGCTCTCTATCCTGTATCTATTTAGGCTCAGAGGTTTCCACTTACTAATGTGAGATCCCATCTCGAATTCTCACTCGCTGAAATATTTTAAATTTAAGCTCTTTACGGAAATGTGATTGAAATTTCACCTCGGTGGGTGGTGTTTGGATTTCTGATCGAATTCGATAGCGGAATATATTGATGTTCAAAATATTGTAAATTCTAAAGGTATTTAAAGTAGGTATCTTCCTATGTACAGATATTTAATAAATAATGTAAGATAGTAAGTAAATAATATCACGAGTGCCTTACGGCGCCAGAGCATGCCTAAAAGGCCTCGAGATAACAAGCGGAGGGGTTTTAATCTAACCTTGTCGTAGCCGATGGTATGAATTTAACTACACCGAATAAATGGCTAGCTCGTCGTATAAACAGTTTTACAAGTTGTTATAGTAAAACTGGGGCGCTTCTCGAGACGCTATAGTGGTACAAAATAATGTAAACTTTTTTTATTAAAAAAATATTGATACAGACTGGGGTTTGAACTGGGGTACCTAAAAACTGTAGATGTTACAAAAAAAATATTGTTGTAATCGTCAAAAATATATATTGTTTTTTTTTTAATTCTTTTTATTTTATTCCTATGTGACTTAATATTGACCTTATGGTAAGCAAACCTACATTGAATAAGTGGTCTAGGGTGCACGCCATTGGTGTTGTGTCCGGAGGTCATATGTTGGATTCCCACTCAAAGAAATAATATGTATTAGTATTAATATGTGTAAAAATAACCTATATATTTATTTCATACATTAATTAATGTTTTAATTATATACCTACTATTATCACAGTCTATAGTTTGAATGATGTTACTCTGGTAGTTAGTCTCGAAACTTAAACTTATCTCGAAACTTACAATCTTAGCAGTTTGTAGTGTCATTTCACATTACACATGAATATATATCAAATAGATTCATTCAATTAAAATATATCACAAAATAATACGAGACAATGTTCTGAACTATCCATGGATTCTCCGTTCCATCACGTGGTTGGGAAAAGCAGGGGAGTGAACTGAAGTGTCCTGGATTTTTGACTGCGAAGCAGAGTTATAGGCCTTTCCGAATTAAACTCTCCCCTTTACTGTGTTAACTACCCTCTCTACCAAATACTAGATAAAGATCCTGTCATCGCCAACTTGGAAACGCGTTCCATTTAAATTCTGACTACCGATCTTGGAAGGCCAAGATCTTGCACTGCATACAGTTGAGTGTTTAAACCGTTTCTAGTAATTTCATCTATCTATTGAGATCAAAGTATTTGATAGTCTACGAAGTGACATTTCAGTGACTAAATATCACTGAAATGCCAAAATATTCATTGATTTTTGAAGTTCGTATTTTTGAATCTCATAGGATGACTAAAATAACCTATGATATCAATACGAGTAGTTGTTTTAATTAATTTAAAATATATATATATTTTTTTTTAAAATCCTCATAGTGAACCTGGTAAACTTTCATTTCAGTACTCAAGAGTATTAATTTAATAAAACTTAAAAACATTACAAAATATTTTTAAAATTCACGTAGCAAAAACCGGTAGATTTTATATTCACAATGCGTAGCATCTCGTAGTACTGATAAAATAGAATATCCTCATTTAATGTCACTGCGCTGCACAGGATCCATTTACAATGATGAGAAAAGCTGAGTCACGTCGCCCCATTCATTGCTCCCATAACGCACGAGATCTGACTGCTGATACACGTTCATAATACCCAAATGATGGATTACATTGCCTCCAACTTTATTTTGCCAATGGAACTTTTTTAAGCAAGTGACTGCCTATAGTACGTTCAAAGAGATGGAAGAATTTCGGACAATGTCCTCATATTACTTATTTTTTTCACTAATCACCAGCTAACCACGTATTCGTATTACTATACGTATTGTATACAAAGACGCAAAGTTACCGTTCTAATGCGGGTTTAATTTTAATATTCAATAGGAAATGTAAAACAATTGTTGACTTGTGTACAAAACAATGTTAAAACAATTTTTTCACTATTTATAAGTGCAACCTTTACAAGGTTTGAATATATATTGAAATGTTTCCTTATTTCCTTATTGACCGCACTTTATCTACCTAGTGTCAAACGGCACCACAAACTATTAATTACAACGATTATATATATACTTATAATATCATATTATGTATGTTAATACAATTAACGAATTTTAAAACCTAGGATATAAACATTAGCACTTTTTTATATGAAAATTAACATAGTTCAGAAATTTAACAAAAATTTAATTTATAAAATTAATAATTAGGGTATTTCAAAAATATGGATTCTGCTCACAAACCAACCTTAGATTGTACGGTGTGAGATGTGTATCAACAATACCAATATGGTCTGGTGTTAATAAAATATAAACACACAGACACGGATACCAGACACCCAAACTGTACAGAAAAACGTATTAATTATGTCTTGCCATAAGTCGGAATCGAACCCACGACCTCCGGATAAAACACCAAATGCGTAACCACTTTCACAAACGAACATAAGGTAAATTTTATCAATTATTTTTATGATCCTAGATATGTATGTAATTTATATAATATAAAAAATAGCATTATAATTTATTAAGATAATCTAAACTTACAAAACATAGATAAATAATTAAAAATTAAAACTATCTGAAATTAACTAAATTAAATAAACAAATTATCCTAGATTGTATATATTTTATTTACCTACTACGGCAAAAATAACTTGGTGAATGGATAATTTGACGAATTACTTCAAACTCAGTGCAATACGGGTAGAGGTGAGTTTAAAGCAATCTCGAATTATGTGTCAGTTCCAAATTAGATCAAAGATAGATTAGATGAAAGTTCAAAGTGAATTAATTAATGTGACGATGCTAAGGCTTTCAGCGAAACTGTATCTAATTATACTTGAAATTTCCAAATTAGTTTGATGCCAAATTTAATAGGTTTATTAATTATAATATTTACTTGAACAATTAATAGGTGTACCACTTTTGTTTACTAAGATAATACCTATTTATTAAAATATAGGGATGATTTTTTTTTTTGGTGCACGGCATGTGTGAGGGACATGTATCTACCTGGTGGTGAGCAGACCTACAAAGCCCATGAATGGGGTCGATTAATAATTGTTGTTAACAACAACAAACAATCAACTCTGGAGTCGACTTGAGGCCCATACAAACGTACTTCGATCATTAATAATAATAATATGTAGGACAATTTACACATATTGCTTGGGTATCAAACTAAGCTCTAGGCTTGTACTATGTGTACCAGAAACAACGATATAATACATATTATATTTTATAAACACCCAGACCATGACAAACTGTACAGAAAAAACGTACTATTTTTTTATTTTATTTTTTGCCTTGGGTGGGAATCGAACCCCCGACCTCCGGATACAACGCCAAAGGCGCAACCACTAGTCTACGGAGGCTGTCAACAACTTACGTTACCACTTGGCTGTTGGTCGAAGTTCAATTATTTTGTTTATGTTCGTAATTGTACGTAATTTAAATCTTTCTATTGTGTGTGGGTATTTTTTTTTGTATTATAATATTAAAAAAGTGTTTTTACTGATTACGAAAAAAAAAAAACCCAACACAGTGATATTAATAAATATACAATGACCGACAAAAATATAATTTTATTTTTGCGACAAACAGTAATCGAGTATTAAAAGAGCAGCGGGGTGAGAAGGAACTTTATTTAATACTTTCGCTTTCGTCAATGGAATCGTTTTCGTCTTGTCTATGGCCCTGTATGAATAATATAAGGAAGTGCTGTAACAGATCATGTAAATTATTAAAACTGTACCAGAATTCTTTCGATTCAACTTTAGAAAAGAGATAAATATCAATTATTCGTTTCTTTGAAGAATTCAATCGAAAAATCATCAACCTAATAATTATGAAGATGCATTACAGCACTTCCGTATATTATTCATACAAGTTCTGACCATAGACAAGACGAAAGCGATACCACTGACGAAAGCGAAAGTGTTAAATAAAGTTCCTTCTCACCCCGCAGGCGGCTCGTATGAAAGGGCGCATCACGCTTCCCCGCGAGCTCTCTTTGAATTTGCCGCGTGTGTTAATTGAAATGGAACATCAATTAACACACGATTATTATTATTTCAAGACTGTGCGTGACTCTTGCAGCAAGACCAAGACCAAGACTGAGTCTGCAATATCAAGACCAAGAACAAGACCAGGGGCCTTATTCCCAGTTTGCAACCGCTAAACCCGGCAAGACTCACTACAGAAATATAACAGGTTTCTTTAAACTTGAAAGAAGGTTTTGTTACAATTTTTTATGTAAACCTTATATGATTAAAACATTTTGTATTTGTTTTTTTTTTGAATGATGTGCTTGCCTATTTTCAAACATAATAATAACTACTAGTTATTTAACCAATTATATGATTAATACTTTTTCACACAGAGCTTGTGCTAAATACAATGAAAGATTCAATGATAGTGATATACATCATCTCAACTTAAATACTTTTAAGAGAAATATCTCGATAATCATTTTGCAATATAAAAATAATCTATAATTCTTGATTCATATATTTACGGTCACTTATATCAATATTAAAATGTAATGTTAGCTTAGTTTATATTTCTAAATATAACATAAGAGGTACCTACCTAATGTTTTTTTTTAATTTTTTTATTATTTAATCCTATAGATGCTAGGTAGTTTATGTGTTATGTTTGTACCCTTAATTGTCTAGTAAATTGTGTCTAGTGAAAAGTTATTGATATTATTATTCACTTGTAACTTACTAGATTTACTATTAAAATTAACCTACTAATAACACTACTACTAATATTTACTTAATACCTATACTGGAGCTCGAATGTCCAAGTGGCAGAATTTTCGCTAATCAGCCGAAATGTAAGCCCAATGTTATTAAGGGAGAGATTATTAATATTTTTTATCAAAATGTTGGGGGTATAAAATTAAAAATTCGGGAAGCTGAATTTTCAATTAGATGTTTAAAAGCTGACGTTATAGCTTTGACTGAAACATGGTTCGACGACTCTGTTTTCGATAGCGAAGTGATCCCACCCGACTACAACGTACTGCGTCGCGATCGTATCGATGGCAGAAGAGGCGGCGGAGTACTGTTAGCGGTGCGCCGATTTATTAAAATGCGCCATCTACATGTCAATATAGAAATGAAGGACTTTCAAAATATAGAATGCGTATCTACATTACTTACCTACCAAGGAACTAAAGTAATTTGTTGTGTTGTTTATCTGCCGCCGCGAGTGAGTGAATCTTATTATTTTGCTTTCTTTGAATATATAGAAAATGTTTTAAATATTTATAAATGTAAAATTATTGTCTTGGGAGATTTTAACTTGTATTCTGCTTCTGATGATGTAAATAATGGCTTCGAGTATTTCATGTCATACTGTGACCTTTCTCAATATAATATCATCCCTAATAAAATGGATCGATTCTTGGACCTGGTATTAAGTAATTTGGTACCGAGCTCAATTATGGTGAGAGCGGCTACTGAGGGAATTTCTTGCAAAACTGGTTACCACCCTTCTTTATGGATAGAAGTTATGGTAGCGCGCGCACAGCGTACACCTATAGTTAAAGATGATAAACAGGGCCCTATATCCGAATGGAATTTTAGAAAGGCGAACCTGCCTTTGCTTTACGATCAGATATTAAATATTGACTGGTCAGATTTATTTAATATTGAGGATTGTGAATTAGCAGTATCTTTTTTATTCGATAAAATTAACACATGTTTACAGTTCAGTGTTCCTATAAAAAGGATGCCAGGCAATAACCATATGTATCGATACCCAGTATGGTACGATGCAGATATTATTAGAGACATTAAATCTAAATATTATTATTTTAAATTGTATAAATTACATAATCTTGATATATATTATAATAAGTTTTCGGAGTTAAGAAAATTAGTTAAAGTAAAAATAAAATGTGCATTTAAAAATTATACGTGTAAAATGGAAAAATCTATTAAAAAAGATAGTAATATATTTTGGTCATATATAAAAGATAAGCGGAAAACTTTGCATGAAAGTGACTTCTCGGTCTCTGACTCCCAAATAGTAATGGATTTCGCAAATCACTTCAAAAGTGTTTACTTAGACTGGCAGCCAGATCTGGATGTAGATAGGATATTGACAGAGGACCAGGGGTATAATGGGGTGAGCTGTATCGCTGTAGACACTGTCTCGTATGAAAAGCTTCTAAAAGCCTTCAAGTCTCTTAAGCCTAAATTTGCATGTGGACCTGATGGTATTCCACCTTTCATGCTACGTGATTGTCGCATGGCTCTAATTACTCCCTTGATGCACATATTCAATCTTATATTGAGAGTTGGTGTATATCCTTCTCACTGGAAAATTTCTAGGGTAATTCCTGTATATAAATCTGGGGAAAGGTCTTGTGTTGGCAACTATAGACCTATTGCTATTCAGTCACCATTCGGAAAGTTGTTTGAAAGTATTCTGTATGGTGATATTATTTTACAACTACGCCCATGGTTTACGGATGCTCAGCATGGATTCCTGCCGGGAAGATCTACAACATCTAACTTATTGACCTTCTTGGACTACGCTACTGCAGAGGTGGATGCACGTAGGCAGGTAGATGTGGCTTATTTTGACTTCCGGAAGGCATTTGACAGAGTGGACAATGATATATTGTTAAGAAAGATGGCTTCGGCAGGCTTTACGCCACAGTTGCTTAAACTCTTCGCTAACTATTTTTCCAACCGCAAGCAGTATGTCCAGTATGGAAACTCTAGGTCTGCACCGTTCTACACCAGATCTGGTATAAGTCAAGGCAGCAACTTGGGACCCTTGGAGTTCCTTATTTTCATTAATGATATTGTGCAGATGATACCCAAGGAATGTCTTGTCCTTCTTTTTGCCGATGATGTGAAGCTGGCAACATCCGTACAAACGCAGCAGGATTGTGAGCGGTTCCAGCAGTGTATAAATCAGATACACCAATGGAGTATCGGGAACTGTCTTGATCTGAATATAGATAAATGTTCAATTATGACTTTTTCTCGATCCCAAAGTCGTATCGGTTACACTTATATGCTTGATGGAGCCCAGCTTACGCGCATTGTGGATACGGTCCGGGATCTCGGAGTTCTGTTCAGCAGTGATCTAACATTCCACACTCATATAATCAAAATGTGTGCAAGAGCTAGAAAGAACTTAGGATGGGTAATGAGGCAAACACGAGACTTTTCTGATCCTGGAACCCTGGTAGTGTTGTACAACTCATATGTCCGGAGCATATTGGAGTTCAACTCCATTTTATGGAATCCGAGGGAATGTACATACATCCTTATGGTAGAAAAGGTGCAGAAAATGTTCTTAAGATGTTTGTATAAGAAGTCTTATGGGTACTATCCGTTTATGTATCCTACTTTATTTCTATTGGGTATGCTCAATTTTAATTCGTTAGCAGTTCGTCGTAATAGGGCTTTAGTATTGTATATTTTAGATATATTAAGGGGAAAAAGTTGCATACCTACTATATTACAACAATTATCGCTGTTTGTACCAGATAGGTACCTGCGCGCGCGCGGCCATACACTGTTTGCTGAGGTGAGGGCTCGCACAAATCTCTTACAAAGTGCACCAATTCCCCGCGCAATCAGTTTTCTGAATAAAATCGTGCAGAACTGTAATGAGTTTGATATATTTGCTTCATCTGAGACTGAGACCAAAAGAGTTGTTCTGAGGTACTTGGAGCCATTATAATTTAAAGAATTGTATTAGTTAGATAATTCTGTAATGTACAATTTTTCTATTAAATAAATAAATAAATAAATAAATAAATAAATATATTTATTATATATGTGTCACTGAGGATTAAAATGCATTGTAAAAGAGAAGAGCGGTGACTCCCGACACAAGTATTTAAATACTTAATGGGAGTCCCCAGAACCTGTAAAAACTTTGTAAAATTGCTTCCAATACATTTATTTTAATTTTAATTTTTAAAATTTTAAATATGAACAATGTATTATTTTAGGTGTATATTTTTCTACATTAAAAACCTAACTGGAATATGTGTTATTGATTGTTTTGTATTTTATTTATTTAATTGTAACTATATGTTTTCTTTTTTAATAAATAAAAATCACAATCTTATAATTATCACCATGGACAACATTAAATTAGGTGGGTACAAGAACGGCATACCAATTATATGATAACTCGTTAAATATTTTACTAAATGCAGCCTTCGAGCTAGGACTTTATTTTATTAATTAGATGTCAAAGTTAAAATGTTTACTTCCCATTCAAAATGTAAAGTAAACATTTTACCTTTGATATCCAATTCAAGGTGAGTGTAAAACCTGCATACCAAATAAATGACAATTTAGGCAGCCTTTACCGAGCTTTACTGTGGCAATAAAACAAATAAAAAAATAGGGCACATATTAGTGACAAAATAGTTATTCAAATTTCCAAATTTCAAATCGTTTATTTACTTACTAAGGTATTCTACATAGGTATATATATATTTTCAATATACAAATTACTAGGACAACATAAACATAGGTGAGTGCAAAAGCAGGTTACTAAGTAAGTGACTTTTGGCAGCTTTCGCCGACCTGTTATTTCTGAAATAAATGAAATAAAAAAATATTATAAGGGTCACGGTCAAAGGGGCGTAAGACCAACAGCTCTAAAATATATTTTATGTGAAAGCTAATCACCGTTTCTTAATTTTATACTATAACTGCAATCACCCAAACAACAGGTGAACAGAGATATTCAGTAATGTTCAAACGTATACGATCTAAAAACATATCACCCAGATACATTTAGATCATCGAGATATACGAGCACATCTTTGTTCAGTTTTAAGTGTGTTTTATGACTTGATAGATTTTTTTAGAGACTTGCCAAAAGACTTCGCGGCCACTTCGCGCAATTTATTAAAAATTACAAAAAAAAAATACAATTCCTTAATTATTATTTTCCTCTTAAATAAAACGGAAAAAAGACCAGTCATAGTACTGTCAGTAAGGTTTCTTGCAGTGCTGCTTCTGCGCATTTTCATGGCTCCCCAAGATTCCTGTGAACAAGTGATTCCTGACACTGAAGCGTAAAACTGGTCATAGAGTGAAAGAAAAATATGACAATGTGCTTAGAGAAAAAGAGATGCAAATATTATCACTCGTCCCTTATAAACGTATACATTTCAAAATTGGTGCTAGCCTTTTAAATGCTTATCATCCAGTTTTTGAAAACCATCGACTAGCTTCGAATATAATAAACATTATTGATGAAAAAATAAACACAACGAATCGTTTATTCGATTACGTCGAACTTAAAAATCTGAATGGACAACATTGATACTTTGTATGAATGGAAGCAAATCTACTATTCCTAAATGATTTTCCATGTTTAACAGAGGAATGTCTAGTGCTTCACGCTTTGGGAACTTATCATATAAAACTAGCAAAATCGTATGTCGCAGAACATTTCCGCGATGGTGTTTATTTAATTGAATTATATAGAGAGGAGTCATTGGATGATTTAAACAGATGTAATATTCTGCAAACTAATGTGTGGTTGCTTAGAATTAAAATACAGTCGCGGCATGTCAGATCGCGCACATATAATACTTACATTTTGATTGATGGAGACCAAATCGGTAGAAATGCGATAGTTGAGCATTACTCTACTTGCTTAACAGCCAGAAGAACAGTAGGAAGTTGTGCCCACATAGTTTCAGTTTTGTGGTTTTTAGGGTTAGGACGGCACGAGTCTTTCGTTGCACTCGCAGAATATTTATTACATGTATAGTTGATGAATACCATTGGTATTTGAATATTAAAAATATTAATAAATAGTAGTTTTAAACTTTAAACTAATACGTGTGTTTTATTTAACCTATCTTTGGGTTTTTTTTTGCAGTAAAACCCGGTCTATATTGAAGTTAACAAGTATTTAATGGGTATTTAGAAGGATAATGAAGTAAATAACAACATATTTTATTTCTGTTGGTTTTACGCCCAGCGCCCATTCAAAAATGCCCAAGATCCTTTCCAGGAGATTTATTATTGATATTAAAGCCATTAATTTCCTTAAACAGTATTTTAACACCACATAAATATTTAAAATAAATTTAGATACAAAAACCGTCGTGTGTCAACCTAGTCATGTTTCGGTTTTAGTCTGTGGGTTCACCGGTTTTCAGGAGACTACTGCATCGATTTTTTTGTCAAGGTGGTAGTCTCCTTTACAGGGTGCGATTACGAAATGGGTAGTTGAACTGACGATAAGGCAGCGAGCATATTAAAATATACTCGTAATGCAATTCATCTTTGTCCCATTTCGTAATCGCATCATTTAGCGGCATGCATAGTGGGAGCGATCAATATTGTTTAAGAACAATTTATTGATGACCCCATTCATGGACTTTGTAGGTCTGCTCACCACCAGGTAGATACAAAGTCACATGTCGTGCTTCAATAAAAAAAATAAAAAAAAGTTATTTGCAAAGTGTAGGCCTTCTCTATTTTTGTCCACTTACTTCTGCCCAACGCTGTCTCTTTCCATAGTTTCCCTGTAATCTCCTCATACATGTTTTTGGCGGTCTTCCTTTAGCTCTTTGTCTACCTTTTGGTCCAGTCTATCCAGTTTCGTTGTCCATCTTCTATCCTCTGTAGCTATACTCGTATTATGCCGTACCCGTACAACGTTCACCTAAACTTTAACAAAAATTACGTAGTTCTTTATCTGCTGTTCAATGTCTCTCCAGGTTTTCATTACGTCAGAATTTAGTCATATCGTTTAAAGTTTAGCTTAGCATTATGCGCGTAATCACCCACCTGTTTTCATCACATGCTCTGTCCATTCCCAGCTATTTTTTTATTGCATGAACTAGCTGACCCACACAACTTTGTCTGCGCACGCAACGGAAGCTCACAAAAGGATTAAAATTTCCCCGTTTTCCCAACATTTGTCATTAATGCTCCGCTCTTAATGGCCGTAGCGTGATGTTATATAGCCTTTAGCCTTCCTAGATAAAAAGGAAAGGCCTATCCAACACTAAAAGAATTTTCAAAATCGGTTCAGTAGATTACCCTCTAATTATCTCACATGCTCACAAACCCACAAACTTTACCTTTTTATTATATTAGTATAGATTAGTGCATGCCTGTTACTTTGGAAATAAAAAATAGGACATACATTAGTGATAAAATAGTTGTTTTGAATATACAAATTACCAGGAGAACATGGAAATGGGTGAGTGCAACCGCACCACATATCACTCTGTAACGGACGGCGTGTCGGCAGCGTGCTCGATGTCCACAAAGCCATAAATATCTGCAGCCTCCCCCGACCTGTCACTTTGCGAATGCATGGCCTACAAATGTTTACAATCACAACTAAAGTCTGGCCTAATTTATATCAATGGACAAGGCTCAATCAGAAAATAAATGTGAGTTATCTGATTAATGTTTAAATTAATGCTGTTGAAATTTATTTGATGTTTTATTATTTTTTACGGTTGTTTTTATACGTGGTGGCAGTAGCGGATACGAAAAAAATACCGTAGCGTGCCAGATTAGCCAGAATTGTATGAATATATGGGTACCCGTTATTTCTAATATATTTATTGATGAACAAAAAAAATCAATACGTAAGTTTTCTAATTATTCTATGTCTAATTAATAAATCTGGGAAAACTAAAGCCAGATATCGATGATTAACATAGATATGCGTTTATAAAAAAAAACGATCACGTCAAAGGTTGCTTTATACAACGAGGCTATACCGTCATAAACACCGTAACAAGCTCCCCAATTGTTAGGTGTTGCCTCCGAATACCGTCGGAGAAATAAGGACGGGTTAATCCCTCCGCTGGGTACCCTGAGGCCGTTTGAACGGTTCTCGGGAGCCAAATAGGCACCCGTGATGGTACGTCTATGGACTTCAGTGTGTTGATTATGAAGATACCTACTCATAGGCCTATTTTAAAGAATCATGGAAATATTCTTGTACCTTCGATGGCTTCTAAACCTTCGGATAACATGTAATATAATAATCAATAATATTAATTGTGGCCTGTCCATGGTGTTTATGTTTTTAAGCAAAGGACTTTAAAATACACCTACGTAATAATATATAAGCAAGCATATACCTTGCATTATCTTAATATTTTTAACATTACTTAACTTAAAATTTGATTTATATATGTACGAGGAAATGAAATCAACCGCTGAGATACAGGTTAATGTTAATTACCTATAGTTTAGTGGTTGGTTGCTTACCTATTTTATTTTATTTCATTGTTTGGCTATCTGCATTGATTATTCATGTTTTTTTTATATCATATTTATATATCATTAATTTTGCAGGACTATGTAAATTTTGTGTAATTAAATGTACCTAGTCTAAGTTAAGTGAAATAAATAAATCATTCAATCACTAACTCATTGCGTTATTGTATATTCATTCATCATGCTCAATACGTTATAGAAAGAAACATCCGGACTATGTAAATTTTGAGTAATTAAATGTACCTAGGCTAAGTTAAGTGAAATAAATGAATCATTCAATCACTAACTCATTGCGTTATTGTATATTCATTCATCATGCTCAATACGTTATAGAAAGAAACATCCGGACTATGTAAATTTTGAGTAATTAAATGTACCTAGGCTAAGTTAAGTGAAATAAATGAATCATTCAATCACTAACTCATTGCGTTATTGTATATTCGTTCATCATGCTCAATACGTTATAGAAAGAAATATCCAGACTATGTAAATTTTGTGTAATTAAATGTACCTAGGCTAAGTTAAGTGAAATAAATGAATCATTCAATCACTAACTCATTGCGTTATTGTATATTCATACATCATGCTCAATACGTTATAGAAAGAAACAACCGGACTATGTAAATTTTGTGTAATTAAATGTACCTAGTCTAAGTTAAGTGAAATAAATAAATCATTCAATCACTAACTCATTGCGTTATTGTATATTCATTCATCATGCTCAATACGTTATAGAAAGAAACATCCGGACTATGTAAATTTTGTGTAATTAAATGTACCTAGGCTAAGTTAAGTGAAATAAATGAATCATTCAATCACTAACTCATTGCGTTATTGTATATTCATACATCATGCTCAATACGTTTATAGAAAGAAACATCCGGACTATGTAAATTTTGTGTAATTAAATAGACCTAGGCTAAGATAAGTGAAATAAATAAATCATTCAATCACTAACTCATTGCGTTATTGTATATTCATTCATTATGCTCAATACGTTATAGAAAGAAACATCCGGACTATGTATATTTTGTGTAATTTAAAATAGTTTGAATTATTATTATTATTGCTTTATTTTGTATTCTAAATTAGTTTAATACCAAACAAAATAGAAATTATTTTAATCATGTCTTGTTTGTTTGTCGATTTTCTATATATTTACGTGTATAAATTATGTTTATAATTGTTTCCATATAAAGTGAATTTTGTAATTCTTTTGGAAATAAAGTTCTTTAAACCTAATACGTTTATAGAAAGAAACATCCCTAAAAAGAAAGTGATAAAATTAATATTCATTAAACTTAAAGAATTTCTCTTCTCCTATAATCCACATTTAGGACCGTTCCTTACCTTCAATATAATTTAAGCGAGATTTGTTGTTCCACTCGGGAAAAGAGTGCCTGAAAAAAGCTATAATCACTACCATAACAAAGATTGGTCGACACATTTCCATAATGAAACAGGGGAGATTTTATAAAGAATACTAAAGAGGTTCATATTCTTTACAGAATATTTTTTTTATATCCTGGCTTTGTTTACTGAAGCCTCAAAGAGTTTCTTCGTTTCTACAAAATCCTTTACGCGCATTATTTTTAGGTTGAAAAGATACATCAACTTCCTATATGTAGGTTGAATTTTTCAAATGTGCCTTCAAGGCCAAATCCTAAACTACAAGAAATAGCGAAAAATGCTCAAAGGAATCTCGGAACCGTTTTTGATAAAAACTAAAACTGCATCATTAGATTTGTGAAAAATTTATTCATCTAGCCGGGAATTGAACAGTTGATTTTCAAGAAAAAAAAACTCACCTGTATATATTATACACCAGCTGATAGTGTCGCTTATAAAGAACTCCGAGATTCCTTTAAGCATTTTTCGTTATTCCTTGTAGTTTAGGATTTGGCCTTGAAAAATTGACCCTATATACGATTAGATAAGATCGGAAATTAGAAGCACCATGGACCACAGACCATTATTAATATTATTCGGTTTAAATCGGTTCTTATATTACACGTTCTCCGAGGCTTTATAAAGCGTCGAAGGTATATTTCCATGATTCTTTGGAAAAGTGAGGGTTCTTTAGAATAGGCCTTCTTTGAGAAGGTATATTCATAATCAACCTAGTCCATTGTCATGATCGTATTTATTGGTTTAAAAAAACATCTTTCCCTAAACTCATTAAAGATCTCCAGCGGTGTTATTACACACACAACGCTAAGCTAAACTTTAACCGATATGATGCAATTCTAACGTAATGCAAACTTGGTTACATTGAACATTTACAGACAACTACATAATATGATATTAGTGGTGGTCGAGTTGATTAGTCCTTAGACTTAAAAAATTAGGGGCCTGGTTCAAACCCCGGTGTGTACCAATGAGTTTTTAATCTAAAAATGTATGTACATTTGGTTAACAATACCACTATAGTGCCTCAGAGATCACGTTAAGATCGGTCCCAGTTTCACTACACCAACTTGTGAAACTGTGTATAGATGGGTTATTGAGTCTATCCAAACATCGCAACGAGTTAGCCACTTGTTCGGTGTAGACTCATTCCATCGGCCACGACGAGGTGGGATTAAAAACCCCTCCGCTGGGTAACCTGAGGACGCCTAGGCGGTCTCGGGCGCCGTAAGGCATCCGTGATGATATTTATAATTATTTATCATTTATAAATAATGTATATTTATTCCTATCGTTTATAATTCGTACACGGTTACTGCGGAGTGATTACGCGCACAACGCCAAGCTAAACTTATGCAATTCTGACGTAATACAAACTTATTGACAGACAACAACGTCATTATGGTTAAAGTTTAGCTTAACTTCGTGCGGCGTAATAGGCCTACTGTGCATTAATAGTTTACTAATTATTTATGTTTTTTTCTGCTTGACAATTTCAGCTAAAGTACTACATAGATAAGTAATTCATAAAACAAGTATCTTTGTTCCCTTATCAGTAAATCGCTAAGTTTTATACCGCGCGAAAATTATTTGAAAATAAAAATACCCCTAACGAAAATCATAGATAAAAGTTAAAGAAATTACGGTAAGATGAAGATCGGGTTTTCAAGTAGAAAATGGAATAAAGCCAACCCCTCACGTTAGAGTGATCTCCAAATGTAGGAAAGCCGATTTGAATGAAAGTAGGGAATATAAGACTCCGAAGGAATTAATGCGAGGCTTGAGGCGAAGAGAAAGCAATAAAGAATATTGGTCAAAGAGTCGCTGTGAATGGCTTTTTATTACATTCTTTGAACTGAATCTTTATTAAAATGTAATTGATTCGTCGGTGTGGTTAAAGATAAAAACGGTTAGGCATTAGATTTTTATTAATCTATCATTTTTTATAGGTTTTTATATTTAACATATTGCGGAAATTATTTTATTATCTATTACTTATTTTATTAGAGTACCCAACAAATGTCCCGCATATATGGCACTGAAAAAAAATTACTGGATTAAAAATAAGTTCTTGCGTATTTCGTTTTCTTCAAATTCATTTACAGTTATACCTGATTTTGAAAGTCATTAAACGCATTTAAGTGTAAATTTATTATAAAACACTGCAAGCTTTCAAAACATATACCTACATAATTGAGGTGTATTAAAAGTTTTTTTTTTTATGATTTAAAAAAGTACCAAGAAACCCAAGTCAAGTTTAAGTATTTTGTTAAACCCAAGTCAAGGTTTAATACATGTTGGCAAAAAAAAAAAAGATTTTTTATAAAGATAAAATTCATAAAAAAAATCCTGATGGTCGGGACTCGAACCCACGATTCTCGGTTTATGTCATTGCTTGTTATACCTATCTACCTATACATATAATTATAAATATAATCATTGCAAATCGGCGACTGCCCTTCTGGCACGAGCACTTATAGCAAATTCATATGATGTTGCTTTGATACAAGAACCATACCTCTGTAAAGGAAAGGTTAAGGGCTTGGATAACACAGGTGGTTATATACACCAGGCTAACGATGGGAATATTAGAACTTGCATTTATGTCAGACATGGCATACATGCAACAATACTAACTAATTTCTGTCACAGGGATCTTACAACAATAAATTTAATATCTGGAGAAGGTCGGATGGATACATTGATAGCTTCTGCCTATCTGCCATACGAAGACAAGGAGCCCGTTACACCTACAATTGAGGACTTAGTGAAAAGATGCTCTACAAGCAACGAGCACCTCATTATGGGATGTGACGCAAACGCTCATCATGTTGTCTAGGGAAGCACAGACAACAATGCAAGAGGGGAAAAACTACTGGACTATGTGGTAAGTTCTTCCTTAATAATTTTAAATAAGGGTAACAGGCCTACCTTCGTTAATGCTAGAAGGGCCGAGGTATTAGATATCACAATGACCACAAGGAATGACTGTATTCCTTGTGGTCATTGTGATATCTAATACCTAACATAGAAAACTGGCATGTGTCTAATGAAATATCTCTTTCTGATCACAGATACATATGCTTTAGGTACATGATGCAACATAACATTGAAACCGTACAAAGGAGGAATCCTAGGAACACCAACTGGAAAACATACTATAGTGACCTAAAGGTAGAACTAGGAGACAATAAAGGTAAGCTCAATTCCATTATCGATTTAGAATTTGAAGCGGACAGGATTGAGAGAGCAATCAATAAGGCATGGACAAATAACTGTCTGGAACAAAAAAATTTGGCTAAAAAGGTACCTTGGTGGAACTCAGATTTAGCTAAGCTACGCAAGGTAACCCGTAAGGCTTTCAATATCGCTAAAGCTTGATAGTAAGGGACAAAAACGGTAAGTTAACGGAGACTGGGAAAAGTACATTAGAAATAATGTTCAAAACACACTTTCCAGGATCAATCATAACTGACAACCTAGTGGAAAACTTAAACAGTGTCAGTGAACAGGCAGTACATACCACTAAACAAGATTGGGAAACTGCGAAAAAAATAGTAGACGAGCATAAAATCAAATGGGCCCTGAGTAAAATCCAACCATATAAATCACCGGGTCCTGATGATATATATCCCATTCTACTACAAAGGGGACTGCCGATACTGAATTCTTACATTAGCAGACTATATAAAGCATCTATTGCATTCGGATATACGCCGAAGCAATGGAGATTAGTTAAGGTAGTATTCATACCGAAACCAGGTAAAGATAACTATGAAGAACCAAAGTCATTCAGGCCTATAAGTCTATCATCTTTCTTATTGAAAGTACTGGAATAATTATTAGATAGACAAATTAGGGAGGGCCCACTAATAAGGACTCCTCTTCACAGACTTCAATGTGCCTATCAGCAGGGTAAGTCGACTGAAACAGCACTTCATCATGTTGTTAAAAAAGCTGAAATGGCATTGGAGAATAAAGAAGTATGTGTAGGCATATTCATAGACATAGAAGGGGCATTTGATCGCACAACCTTTGAAGGGATCGATAGTGCCTCAAAAAGACACGGCATAGAACCAACCATTTGTAGATGGATACAAAATATGCTAAGGGGTAGAATTGTTATATCAAAACTACTAGGAGAGGAAATGAGGATAACTACAACCAAAGGATGCCCACAGGGTGGAGTGCTCTCTCCTTTACTGTGGAGCCTTGTTGTGGATTCAATTCTTACTAAGCTAAATGTTGGCCCATATAAAACCATAGGATACGCCGATGACCTAGTTATACTAGTAAACGGAAAATTTGTGGGTACAACAATTAGTGTAGCACAAAAGGCACTGGGAACTATTGAACAATGGTGTAACATACAACATCTATCAATAAACCTGAGCAAAACAACAGCATTGCTGTTTACAAAGAAAAGAGATCTTGCGGGATTAACATCTTTAAAACTGTTCGGATCTCAAATACAGTGGTCAACAGAGGTAAAATATCTAGGAGTCATTTTGGATAAAAATCTCATATGGAGACGACATGTTGACATGGCAATTAAAAGGGCAATAAGAGTCTTTGCTATGTGTCGATCGGCATATGGCGAAAATGGGGATTAAAGCCAACAGTGATGAGGTGGATATACGATACTATAGTGGCACCAATGCTGATGTATGGAAGCATTGTATGGTGGCCACGAACTAAGCTTGGCACCTGTAAAAAGGAGCTAGCGAAATTACAACGATTGGCATGTATGTCCATATCAGGCGCCTTTAGAACAACACCGACGCGACGACAGCAATGGAGGTTATACTAAATCTAAAACCTCTACACGTGTTAATAGAGATAGAAGCTAGGAAATCACTCTATCGTCTACAAAATAGTGACGAGTGGTTTTCAAATATGCCTCAAACTGTTCACACAAAAATGGATACTAATAAAAATCTCGACAGGATTCTAGAAATGTGTGCTGACAACATTTCTACTGTTCGAATATTCAAAAGGAACTATAATATATACTTCCCGTTACGGGAGGAATGGAAAGATGGCTCTAAACTGGACAGTAATTGTCAAAACTGGTTTACTGATGGATCAAAGATGATATCAGGAACGGGTGCAGGAATACATACCAAAGGTTACGATATTCTTGTAAGCATGGGCCATTACCCTACAGTTTTCCAAGCGGAGCTGTACGCAATAATTGTATGTGCAAAGGAGATCCTAGATAGGAATTCTCACGGAGAAACTATCAACATTCTCAGCGATAGCCAAGCGGCACTTAAAGCACTGAGTTCATATGAGACGAAATCTGGTCTGGTCTTGAACTGCGTTAAACTGTTGAATAAAATCGGTAGGAACAACAGGGTGAGACTAGTCTGGGTTTCGGGGCATACGGGAATCGAGGGAAATGAAAGGGCAGACGAACTGGCTAGAAAGGGCTCAGAAACCCCTTTTATGGGACCTGAACCATTATATTGCCATACCAAGTAAAACAATAAACAATGCACTAAAGGAGTTTGCTAATGAGAAACATACAACTTGGTGGTCAACTCAACAAGGCCTACACACTCCAAGAAATTCATTGCTACAAAGGCAATTGGTCTGGATAAGATCTGGAAGTTTAACAAAACACAAATAAGGCTACTTGTGGAAATCTTCTCGGGACATTACACGACATATAAACATCTACATACAATGGGAGTTAGAGACGATCCCAGATGCAGATTTTGCTCTGATGTACTAGAATCAATGCAGCATCTACTGTGCCAGTGCGATGCAAGGGCCATACACAGATTAAAATACCTGCAACAGGCTTACCCGGAACCGGAAAGCTACAGGCTCCTCAAACTGGAGGACGTCCTCAAATATGTCTGCAGCATATTCGAGGATGGGAAGGACGAGTGAGGGGTAAAGGACTGGGGAATACACAAAAGATCCCACTGGGTCGTGACTGATGTCAGCCCCAAAAACTAATAAGATAAGATAAGATACATATAATTTCGAATGGAATATTGTTGGCTCAGTGGCTTGCCTAGAAAGTGAGGATTGTGACTTCAAGTCCCGCCCACCAGGATTTGTTTTATTGCATGTTATCTTTAAGAAAATCAATATAAGATTATCCTAATAAGGAATTTATAAATATAAAAAAAAATTAAAACAATTATTAAAAGTATATACCTATAACTTAGAATATTTTTATATTTATTTTTTATGTACCATCACGGATGCCTTGCGGCGACTAAACGACTTCAGGGTTCCCAGCGGAATAATTTTATTCCAACCTCGTCGTAGCCGATGGTAGCTACGAGTCTACATCGAACAAGTGGCTAGCTCGTCGAGATATTTTGATAGACTCAATAACCCATCTATGAACAGTTTCGGAAGTTCGTATAGTGAAACTGCAACCGACACCCTAACATGCTCTCTGAGGGACTATAGTGATGTAGTCAAACAATTTTAAAATGTTTATAAAATTAAACTCATTGTTTACCAGGTTTTAAGCCGGGGTAGGTCCCCGGCTTAAACCCTGGTAGACAAAACTGTTTTAAGTATATTTTCTGATAATAATAATAATAATAAAGCCTCTTTTTTCCAAACACAAAACAAGTTATAACGGTATTTGCAAAACTATATTTAACTATATATCTTTAATAAGTACCTATACATACAATAGTGTTAGTATATCTACTATGCAAACTAAGTAAAATAATTTTAGTTTTATTAGTGTTCAATATTATAATATTATAAAGATTTTGACCCGATTTAGGTAAAGGCTTCCTCGGACTGATTTTACTATTTTTCATCTCATTAACTCATATAAGGTTCTGATAGGTAATTAAATAACTGACAAATTTATTAGTTTTTTCAGTAGAGGGTGGTGGTCTACGTCTTTCGCGGTGACCAAACGCACTGAAAGACGGGGTTCAGTCAATAAAAAAATATTTTCTGATAATAAGAAATTTCAACTCGAGTTTTAAAACGGATGTAAAACTGTCGACTCAGGTCTTTCCAAAATAGAAAGGTGGATGTTGCTGAATCAGATAATTTGTTATAAGCTGGTCGACTCTTCCGGTTTTTAAAGAAGACCATAAATCTCTTTCGACAGAATGCCAGCGTTGAAAACGGACTTGGAGAAAAATTACAACAGTTTTTCTTTTTACTCTATTTTGAATTCAGTATTAAAATTATTTATTTTTGTTTACCTATTACAAATAATATTCTTCACCAGTGCCAAAAGTTTAAATTATACGATACAGGAAATACATAGGGTTATATATAAATAATATTTAGGTACTAACAAATGACCTTCATAGTTCTTAAGGACAACATTCACAAATCAATGACAAAATTTGCACCAACTCTTAGATTAAAACAAATAAGAGAAGTTACGGCACGTTACAGTATATACGTGGTGGCCGAGTTGGTTAGACCTTGGACTTAAAAACGTTTAGGTCCCTGGTTCGAATCCCGGTGTGTACCATAGAGTTTTTAATTAAAAAATGTATGTACATTTGTTTGACAACACCACTATAGTGCCTCGGAGAGCACGTTAAGCTGTCGGTCCCAGTTCCACTATACCAACTTGAGAAACTGTTTATAGATGGGTTATTGAGTCTATTCAAAACACCACGACGAGCTAGCCACTTGTTCGGTGTAGACTCATACCATCGGCTACGACGAGGTTGGAATTAAAACCCCTCCGCTGGGTACCCTGGGGCCGTCTAGGCGGTCTCGGGCGCCGTAAGGCACCCGTGATGATATGTATGTATGTATGTACGGCACGTTCTCTATAATTATTACCAAAAAGTGGACCAGATACAATTACACACCACACCTACTTAATCGATATGGTGCTTCATAAATACCATAACGATAGAAATAGAAACACTAACAGCTAACCACCTAGTCTTACACTAGTTGGTTATGTAGTGTGTGTTCGGTTCGTTAGCATTTTTCATATTATGATTTCCATTCCATCGCGTTTAAATTCTAAATCTGATATCGAGGTTTAATAAATATTTGTCGTTCTTTTGTTAATGAATAGCTGCCTAACCAAACGCACTATTCATAAATATATGTTAAGATTTACATGAAATAAATGAATTGACTTTGACTTTAATTAAAAAGAAAACTAAAAACCAAAAAACGCGCGCGGAACGTGCACACAGGGCATTCGTTTCTAAAACAATGGTTATGAACTAACAAAAGTGTGTCAGTTAGACGTAATTTGCTGGGTCCACATTTATTATTATTAATATGTAGGACAATTTACACATATTGTCACAAACTAACCTTTAGGCTTGTACTATATGTACCAGAAACAACGATATAATATATTATATTTAAAAAACACACAGACCATGACACTGTACTTAAAAACTTATTAATCTTTTTTTGCAATGGGTTGGACTGAGAACCCATGACCTCCGGATACTAGTCTACGGAGACGGTTCAATAGAACAATTCTTAAGTAATTCCTTTTTTAAACGAGTTTGTGCTAAAGATGAAAAAGTCATCGGATCCCATCCCTTTGTAAGTAGCATAATAGAATCTAAGAGTGTCGTTTCTGGCCCATTTGAATAAGTGCCTACTCTCTCCCCCTGAAGGACTCATTATATAGCCCATTTTATTTGACTTTAAAATGTCGTAGAGAGTAAGCATGTAAACCTACTTAGGAACCTACAAAAATACTACGGGTATAGCATATATATATATATTATTTATGAAAAGTATAATTTTTCAAAAATAGAACCGGACGACTGTAAGTAAACTGCGAATAGGCAGCGAGCGCAAATTCGTCTTTGTTGCCGTCCATTTCGTAATTGCATTATTGAGCTGGCATAGTGGGAGCGATTAATGCGGATACCAACAGCAACAGCAATGATCGACCCTATTTATGGACTTTGCCGATTTGCTTACCATAACATAGATACAAAGTCACATGCCGTGACAAACTTATATAAAACAGTGTATTTCCTCGGTCTTTACACTATATTACAGATACACAAACACAGTTCTACTGGTCCAGTTTACTTGATATAGTAGAAATATGTTATTGAGTGAGAGGGTAGATAAGAGTATAAGTTGAAAATATCCTAATAGGTTCAGGTAAAAGCAGGTTTAAGACAAAATTTAAAAAAAATCCTTTGAGGTGTCAAAAAATAGTGAGGCGAAACAAGGGTGAGTTTTTCCACAACCTTGTTATCAGTTGCGCAGTGACTTAACCACTAGGCTGGACCCGCCTAATGAAGTTATAATAAAAAATATAGTGATAAACAGAAAGATATTACTTACATACAATTATTGCTAAGGAGATTTTTTTTTCAATAATTCGATTAATAATATGAAAATTACGTTTGGAGGGTAGGAGAAACCTTAAGCACCGAAAGCATCAATGCTAGGCAAAGGTAATAATATAAGGTAAAGGTATGTAGCAAAAGTAAATATGCAGTCTCAGCCAAGTTGCAAAAACGTGCAGATGCACCATTTCCCACGATGGGGAAGTTGATAGATGGGATGGGGGATGTTTTTACTTGGCCATCTATTCGATTTTTAACAGCTTTCGAATTAAAATGTCTGTTTTTCAATCCACTTCCAAGCCTTTCTTTGTTAGTGCTTTTTAGGTTTAGTTTTTTTTTTTCACGAGCACGTTAAACTGTCAGTCCCAGTTTCACTATACTTGTGAAACTGTTTATACATGGGTTATTGAGTCTATCCAAACATCGCGACGAGCTAGCCCTTTGTTCAGTATAAACTCATATCATCGGCCACGACAGGGTGGGATTAAAAATCCCTTCGCTGGGTAATGATATTTATTTAAAAAAATAACCTTTATCGTGAGATTTGGGTGTCCGCCCTTCTCTCCGCAACATGATATATTTCTAAAACTACTGTACCAATTTAAATTACATGAAAATTTACATAGTCATGTTATTGACCATCACAATTTGTGATGACTTATGAACGGTTTTTAGTTGTCATAATGTTACAACTTTTGTATGTGTTTGCCAGAAGTTGTCTCAACATTGAAAAATAAATAAAATGAAATAAAATATATTGAAAAGGATATAAGTAAAAAATATTTGTAAGCTCAGGTAAAACAGGGTCTAAGTCAAAACTAATAATAGATGTTACTTTGCTTATTTTACAATGTTTATCTTATTTAGTTTGATTCTTAGTTATAATAAAAATGCCATTACTATTGTGTATTTTTTTATAAAAAAAAAATTGTAGCTAATTATCTAAATATGGAAAGAAGCATAATAATAAGATTATACTAAAAAGTGAATCGTATTTCATGAAAAAAAATAGATTCCCGGCATTTTTCATAAATCTAATGATGCAGTTTTAGTTTTTATCAAAATCGGCCACGAGACTCCTTTGACCATTTTGCACTATTCCTTGTAGTTTAGGATTTGACCTTGAAGGCACACTTGGAAAATTCACACTGTATATATAACGAAAGTATAAACATAGACGGCCTCAGGGTACCCAGCGGAGGGTTTTTTAATCACACGTCGTAGATCATCGCGATGTTTTGATAGACTCAATAACCCATCTATATACAGTTTCACAAGTTGCTATAGTAAAACTGAGACCGACAACTTAACGTGCTCTCCGAGGCTTTGAACCAGTGACCTAAGTGTTTTGTCTAAGTCTAAGGTACCAACTCGGCCACCTATACCATTTTTTTTTGACTCCCGCACCACATATAAACCTTAAAGGTTTCCGTTGGAGTGTAACATACTTTGTAAATTTGTTATAATTAATGTAGTTGTATTGTTGAATAATAAATGAAATATATATATATATATATCAGTCAATCCCATTGATAAATTGTTTTTTATTTACGACAATAATACATATTTCATAATATGGTTAGATTTCTCTACCTCGCACGCAAGGGATCTGTCATGAAAATAAAATAAATACGTATATTTAACTTAATCATTCCTAAGCTATTATTGTCGAAAATTTTCCGATATAAACACATTCCAATATAAAATATTATTAAGCAGTAATATTAAATATGTTTTTATATCGGAAAATTTTACGGGAATTCCCGAAAATAGCTTTTTAATATATTATATTATAAAGCTATTTCGGACAATAATACAAATAATACGTATACGTGGTGGCCTAGTTGGTTAGACCTTGGACTTAAAAACACTTAGGTCCCTGGTTCGAATCCCGGTACCAATGAGTTTTTAAATTAAAAATTTATGTACATTTGTTTGACAACACCACTATAGTGCCTCGGAAAGCACGTTAAGCTGTCGGTCCCGGTTTCACTATACCAACTTGTGAAACTGTTTATAGATGGGTTATTGAGTCTATTCAAAACATCGCAACGAGCTAGCCACTTGTTCGGTGTAGACTCATACCATCGGCTACGACGAGGTGGGATTAAAAACCCCTCCGCTGGGTACCCTGGGGCCGTCTAGGCGGTCTCGGGCGCCGTAAGGCACCCGTGATGATACATACATATACATAATACAAATAATATAATACATGTTTGTTAATAGTATTTCTATAGACTTGCTGAGTTGTACCGAAATAAACTCTCTGTAAATGTAAATGTAATGCCATTTTTAACTTTAATCGTTACAGTTACTTTAACGGAAACTTTGGTGCCATTCAGCCTTAAAATAGTTTAACGGGTTCAAACCTCGGTATGAACCAATGACTTTTATAAAATAATACCCCTTCGTTGGACATCATCGTTATTATACCTCGGAGAGAAGGTTAAGCTATTGGTGTCAGTTTCACTATACTATCTTTTCAGTTTCATTATACTACTAAGATAGTTTCCTATAAGTGAATATAACAATTAACATTGCGACGAATTTGCCACTTGTTCAATATGATTGTATTCTGTGTTTGTTTAGAATACAATCGGTGGTCTACCGTTACGTAAGTACGTACTTATTTAGTATTTATACAAAAGGCTGTAGGAGGTCTCGAGCGCTTTAAGACTCTGTTATAGTACCGTAGGTTACGTAAGAATGTATGTAGCTATATAGTATTTATACAAAGAGCTGTAGACAGTCTCGAGTGCTTTAAGACTATGTTATGGTACCGTAGGTTACGTAAGTACATAACTACGAGTGTATTGTATTTATACAAAGGTCTGTAGGCGGCCTCGAGTGTTTTAAGACTCCATGATGGTACCGTACATCACTAAAGTACGTAGATATATAGTATTTATACTCTGTGTTGGTACCCTACGTTACGTAATTACGTAGCTACGAGTATATAGTATATATTTATACAGGGTGCTGTAGGCGGTCTCGAGCGCTTTAAGACTCTATGATAGTACCGTAGGTTACGTAAGTGCGTAGCTACGAGTATATAGTATATACGAGTATGTATACAAAGTGCTGTAGGCGGTCTCGAGAGCCTTAAGACTCCGTGATGGTTTCGTACGTTACGTAATTACGTAGCTACGAGTATATAGTATATATGTATACAAAGTGCTGTAGGCGGTCTCGAGCGCTTTAAGACTCTATAATTGTACCGTAGGTTACGTAAGTGCGTAACTACTAGTTTATAGTATATATGTATACAAAGTGCTGTAGGCGGTCTCGAGCGCCTTAAGTTTCCGTGATGGTTTCGTACGTTACGTAATTACGTAGCTACGAGTATATAGTATATATGTATACAAAGTGCTGTAGGCGGTCTCGAGCGCCTTAAGACTCCGTGATGGCTTCGTACGTTACGTAATTACGTAGCTACGAGTATTTAGTATATATGTATACAAAGTGCTGTAGGCGGTCTCGAGCGCCTTAAGACTCCGTGATGTTACCGTATGTTACGTAAGTGCGTAGCTATATACTATGTATACTCTGTAATGGTACTGTACGTTACGTAAGTACGGTACCAATATATAGTATATATTTATAGAAAGTGCTATAGACGGTCTCGAGCACTTTAAAACTCCATGATAGTACCGTAGGTTACGTAAGTACGTATCTACGAGTATATAGTATACCTAGTCTTAAATGTTGTAAAAAAAGAAATAAAAATACACTGGTGCCGATGTTTTGATACCTTTTTCACAAAAATATGGCTCAGTCACTCCTTCATAGCTAACACCCCACCAAACCATCAATGAAGTCGGATAATGCCCACGTTGAACTGTCTCGACTAATTGGGAAGCTTCCATAGAGTTTTGAGGATAAATACGGTCATTTTTGATGTCAATGAACAATCGTATATTTTTTTATTGTAATAGTATTTATGGTCAGACTATGTACAAATACTATGTATACAAAGTGCGCTCACTGTCTCCAGAGCTTTAAGACTCCATGATGGTGGCGACATCACCTAAGTACGTAGTTATATAGTATTTATACTAAGTGCGATCTTCAAACTAAAACATCCTACTTTCTCGTTACTAAAATAATTGGAGCCTTTGATCAGTTTAATAGGTTGTCACAAAGGCTATGTCAGACTTAGTCAGTAGATATCCAGTAGAAGTAATTCTACTAATTGATCTTACTGTTACACTTTCACAGCTAGCCTTTTCTTTGTAGATAAGAGATCATTAATCTAGATTTTTTCTTTTAGGTGTCTTTTACAGTAACTTTTGTAAGTTTTATTTGTTTATATTTGGGATATCGTAATTTCTCGGGACCAGAGCGTTAACACATGTTTATATTATTATTATTTTATAAAAGCTCGACCGACATGCACAACTCTCACAAGTTTTGTGTAGTGCATGAGTAGTTGCAACCAATGTTATAATTATAGAAGCGTCGATGATGGATACTACTATGTCGACTATTTCAGTGATAAAGTTACGCTTCGCCAAGGAAGTTATACTCACTGATAATGTGATTTAGTTATTATCAAGCAACATTAGTGTGTATGTACATTCTCTTGGGTTCCATATCACGGAGTTAAACTCCAAGATACTACGAACGTAGGAGTTGTAAAATACCTCAAATGTTTGCTTCCAATAACATTATGCATTACCCATTGCAAAATTGCAACTTCGTCTGCGTAAATTTAACAGCTTACGCCGCGCACGCAACGGAAGCTCTCAAAAGGATTTTTTTTTCTCGTTTTTAACATTTTTCATTGTTACTCCGGTCCTATTGGTCGTAGCTGATGTTATATAGCCTTCCTTGATGAATGGGCTGTCTAACACTAACATAATTTTTCAATTTATATGTATATGTACAATACAGTATGTATTATATCTTTGTTTCTGGACACATAGTACAAGCCTTGAGCTTAGTTTCTGACCAGGGCAATATGTGTAAATTATACTACATATTAACAATTACATGCCAAGTTATATATGAATAAAAACTTCTTTTTTTTTTTAAATAAAAACTGATATTTGAGAGAATTATCTAGTTCATGTAAGTCTCAAGTTCCTGTCTAAGAAAGCTCGTTTCCTGAACGCCGCGGTTCTCCGGTAATAAATTTCCAAGCGGATCTTGCTTCCATAAATTCGTACTTCTTTCGCGTGTGTAATCCTTTTATTCGTACAAATCATGCTGAACACCTGTGTGCTTTATCTCAATGTCTTAAGGTATCAATTGTAATGAAAAGTTATTGAAGGTAATAAGAGAGATCTTTTCGTTTCTTACTTGATATAGATAGGTAATTGTATTCTTATTCTTATACATTAAGTCTTAAGGACACTGCATTCGTAATTGCGTAAATCTGCGTTCTCTATACAAAAAAGCTTTCGCACTTCCAGTAATATTTGATTATTGTTTGTAGCACAATTAAAATAACATTTTGTCGGCCATTGTATTTATTAATCTTTCTGTGTTGGGTTATTATTTAATTTTTTTTCGAAATCAGAAAAATAACTTTTTTTGATACTCATAAAAATACAAAAATATTTATTACCCACAACAGAAAGATTTTTGCGTACAATTGCCGTCATAAAAATCATAATTAAACTTCGACTAACAGCCAAGTTGTGATACTGGAAGTACGTTTGTATGGGAGTCAAGTCGACTATAGAGCCCTTAAAATAAATATATTATTACTTATAAGACATCTAATTTTACAAGTAGACATTATGAAAATACGTTGTTTTTTATTATTTAAATAATTGGTTGGTAATATAAAACTAATAATACTAAATAATAAATCTATTAAATATTTACTATAATACGTATTAAGATTCGTAAAACTAGAGATTAAATTATTAAAAGTTTTTAGATAAAAGAAAATACAATAATAATCATTTTTTTTGCAAGAGGAATTCCAGCAAGGTCGACATTGTAAGTTATAAAACGTATTTCCATAACCACGATGTAGGATTTTATAGTATTTGGTTGAACAGAGAATATATCGTAAATGTCCTGTAACTGTAGGTACTTCAAGTTCCATAACACTGCAGTTCACTGCCTCTAATGAAAGAGCATGCCAAGAACTTTGTATATCTCTTAAACATAATTATTCTGGTTCGAATCCCGGTGTTTACCAATGAGTTTTTAATTAAAAAAATTATGTACATTTGTTTGACAACACCACGTTAAGCTGTCGGTCCCGGTTTCACTATACCAACTTGTGAAACTGTTTATAGATGGGTTATTGAGTCTATTCAAAACATCGCGACGAGCTAGCCACTTGTTCGGTGTAGCAGCTCATACCATCGGCTACGACGAGGTGGGATTAAAACTCTGGGTACCCTGGGGACGTCTAGGCGGTCTCAGGCGCCGTAAGGCACCCGTGAAGATATATATATATATATAATTATTAAGATCTCTACCCGGTAATTTTTAATATCCTTTCATGAAAATTCTCATAGCAAAGATTAGCATCGTATGTCGTAATTTTGCTTCATTATGAAGGATATCTCGGCGTAACGAGCTTCTTGAAGGCTTTTACGCAACGTCTGAAGAATATCCGATGACTGGAGATAATGTTCATTAACTATTCTACGTAGAGAATGACCTACATTTTTAGTTTTAATAGATTTATGAAAAGTAACGAAATTATTAATATTGTCTTTGTTAAAGTTAAACTGTATTTTATTAGGTACAAGTACTATCTCAGACAATTTGTCATGGTCTACTATTGTATATTGAACAGTTTGTCATGGTCTGGGTGTTTATAAAATATAATATGTATTATATCATTGTTTCCGGTACACATAGTACAAGCCTAGAGCTAAGTTTGGGACCAGAGCAATATGTGTAAATTGTCCTACATATAAAAAAAAAATGTGTTTTCTTTTTACGCGGTTACATTTAGATTTAGATTTTATTAGATATTTTTGTAAAAAAATAAAATAAGTACTTTTATTGCGAAAGACTTTTAGTTTTAGGGTTATTTATTATTTTATGTTGTTATTTTAATATTATTAGAAGGAAAAAAAATATAATTCTGTCGGAACCTATTGTTTTTTAATGAAAAAATAAACTAATTAAAATTATATAGTTTTTTTTAAATATATTTTTTTAATATAAATGTAGGTATTCTATTTTTTTTTTGTAAAATAAAACTAACTAAATAAAGTTTTAATATTTTTACACAGTTTTCATGAAAGAATTCAAATATAATATAATTACTATACCAGATAGTAATAATTAATAATTCAGAATGAACAGAGCAGACAGTGCGCGAGAATTTTTGCAGGTGCCCCCGATGCATTTTGAATGTGTATATTTTTTTATTTACTTCTTTTACCTGGAAAAAGTTACGATACTGCTTTATTTAATTATGGAAAAAATATTATTGGAAACTGAAAATAAAGAAAAATAAACATGAATATTATTATCCATTCATTCTGTGCACTGTAACACACAGAGCGACCTAGCACGGGGAATAAGAAATCAAAGTAAATCTTCTAACACTACTTGCCTATTTTGTTATCAATATGTTTTGATATGCATTGTCAATAGTACTTATGTATTTTATTTGGTATCAAGAAACATATTTTCATTTCATTTAATTCAATATTTATTTGTCAAATAAATTTAATATTCCACGTCATTTTTTTATCTTTCATTATGATGCTTAACAATAATGCATTAATTGACTCCATTCATTGGTCTCGTACTTCTTACTATCGTAAGTACAAAATCCTTCCACAAATATTATATTAACTTATTTTAGGTGGGTTTATTGGTTTTCAGGAGCCTTCTGCAACGATTTCTGATTAAGTTTCAGGATCGGTCACGAAATCGCTCATTTAACGATAAAGCTGCAAGATATATATATATATATATATATATATATATAATAGTTTAAACAAAACTCGTAATGTAAATTCGTCTTTGTCAACGCCCGTTTCGAAATCTCATCATTTAGTCGGCATAGTTGAAGCGATCAATGTTGTTAATTAACAACGTAATGTTCGACCCTATTCATAGATTTGGTAGGTCTACTTACCCTTTATACTATTTAACCCTTTTTTATTATTGGAGCATGGCATGTGACTAATATATGTGACTTTGTATTTACCTGGTGGTGAGCAGACCTACAAAGTCCATGAATGGGGTCAATTATTAATTGTTCTTGAACAACCTTGATGCTTCCACTATGCCTAAATCATGCGATTACAAAATGGGCGGCGATAAAAACGAATTGCATTACAAGTAGAAAAAGTCGACAAGAAATTGATGCAGTAATCTCCTGAAAACCGGTGAACCCAAAGTATAAAATCCAAAACATGACTAGGTCAATTGACGGTTTTTGCATCTGTATGGGCAGTGGTAACGAAACCGGTCGTTCGGCCTAACAAAGAAAAAAAATAAACGTTTCCGTTATAAGCATGAAGCTAAAAAAAACGCGCCCCGTAGCGGACAGGCATGGTTTTTACCTTCATGGTTATAAGAAACAGAATATGCCGGCAGATACGTACCAATCTCAGTAGGTACCAACTGAAAAATATTACCAGTTGAATAAACTGAAATCTTGAAGAAAATTGGGACAAGGCTTCCACTTTTAAAGCACGAGTGCATATTCACATAAATTCCATAGATTCGTACCTCACGTCTTAACTTTATACATCACTTTAGTCTGGATTTAAAATCGTATTCGCAGAGTGGAATAGAATACGTGTTCAGGAAGTTAAAAGGTTTTGGCAGACGATTATGCGTAACACCTTTGATAATGAAATTGTCAAATCTTTTATACGATTTCGCTTTTTGTTTTATTTTACATTTAGACTGTGTTGCCTTGTCAGATTGAAATTTAATTGAATTTAGTTTTTAAGCGAACCATTCAACAGTTATAAAAATTAAAAAAACTAAATATGATCCTATCTAAATTAATATAAAGTATCTCCAAAATTTTAAATATTTTTTTTTTCTTGGAAAAAAACATTAGGCATTGTAGATATACGAAATATAAAAGGTTTAGAAGGAAAATTAATAAATGTAAGTAATATATGTATACAAATACTTACATATGCTAGTCGGTAGCACTGCATATGTAAGTATATTTAGCTGCAAGAGAAATTCCAGCCTTTTATAAAAGATCTTGGCCTACCAATATACATTTTGGAACGGGTTTTTTTAACCGACTTGGTTAAAAATAGGTTATGGAGTATAAGGAGGTTCTCAATTCGACGCGTATGTTTTAATGGTAGTTGTTGGGTGTGTTACCTCATATTATATCACTTGGTCCCATATATATTTTGTAAAGATCTCATGAAGACTGGCGAAGCTGGAGACTGGAACTTTGCAAAATTTCGAGAGGTCTTCTTAATATTACACCATATAGCCTAATGTGAACTGAGTTTTGTCATCGTTACTTTATTCACCAGGCGGTGATCCATGCACATGAGCTTTCGCACTTTCAGTTCTACTCGACTACTGTTTGTCGCAGAATTAATACAATATTTTTGTCGGTCAATGTATTTATTAATCTTACTGTGTTGGATTATAATTTTTAGTCGATTTCAAAAAAGGAGGTTTTTAATTCGACGCGTATGTTTTTTTATTATTTTGGGGATGTTATCATATCTCCCTCTAATATAAACCAATTTTGATAAATATTTATTATTTTTCGAAAAAAGAAAAAAAACCGTTAAAACATTATATTAAAACAAAAATATTTTTGCGTGTTATCATATCTCCCTCTAATCTAAATCTATTTTGATAAATATTTATTATTCTTCGAAAAGAGAAAAAAAAACCGTTAAAATATTATATTAAAACAAAAATTATTTTGCGTTATCATATCTCTCTCTAATCTAAACCTATTTTGATAAATATTTATTATTTTTCGAAAACAGAAAAAAAACCGTTAAAATATTATATTAAAACAAAAATATTTTTGCGTGTTATTATATCTCTCTCTAATCTAAACCTATTTTGATTTTCGAAAAGAGAAAAAAAACCGTTAAAATATTATATTATGGTGTTGTGTGTGTTACCTCATATTATATCACTTGGTCCCATATATATTTTGTGAAGATCTCATGAAGACTGGCGGAGCTGGAGACTGGAACTTCGCAAAATTTCAAGAGGTCTTCTTAATATTACACCATATAGCCTAATGTGAACCGAGTTTTGTCATCGTTACTTTATTCACCAGGCGGTGATCTATGCAAATGAGCTTTCGCACTTTCAGTTCTACTCGACTACTGTTTGTCGCAGAATTAATACAATATTTTTGTCGGTCAATGTATTTATTAATCTTACTGTGTTGGATTATAATTTTTAGTCGATTTCAAAAAAGGAGGTTCTTAATTCGACGCGTATGTTTTTTTATTATTTTGGGGATGTTATCATATCTCCCTCTAATCTAAACCAATTTTGATAAATATTTATTATTTTTCGAAAAAAGAAAAAAAACCGTTAAAACATTATATTAAAACAAAAATATTTTTGCGTGTTATCATATCTCCCTCTAATCTAAACCTATTTTGATAAATATTTATTATTTTTCGAAAAGAGAAAAAAAAACCGTTAAAATATTATATTAAAACAAAAATTATTTTGCGTTATCATATCTCTCTCTAATCTAAACCTATTTTGATAAATATTTATTATTTTTCGAAAACAGAAAAAAAACCGTTAAAATATTATATTAAAACAAAAATATTTTTGCGTGTTATCATATCTCCCTCTAATCTAAACCTATTTTGATTTTCGAAAAGAGAAAAAAAACCGTTAAAATATTATATTATGTTGTTGTGTGTGTTACCTCATATTATATCACTTGGTCCCATATAATATATTTTGTGAAGATCTCATGAAGACTGGCGGAGCTGGAGACTGGAACTTCGCAAAATATCAAGAGGTCTTCTTAATATTACACCATATAGCCTAATGTGAACCGAGTTTTGTCATCGTTACTTTATTCACCAGGCGGTGATCTATGCAAATGAGCTTTCGCACTTTCAGTTCTACTCGACTACTGTTTGTCGCAGAATTAATACAATATTTTTGTCGGTCATTGTATTTATTAATCTTTCTGTGTTGGATTATAATATTTAGTCGATTTCAAAAAAGGAGGTTCTTAATTCGGCGCGTATGTTTTTTTATTATTTTGGGGATGTTATCATATCTCCCTCTAATGTACACCAATTTTGATAAAAATTTATTATTTTTCAAAAAGAGAAAAAAAAAACCGTTAAAATATTATATTAAAACAAAAATATTTTTGCGTGTTATCATATCTTCCTCTAATCTAAACCTATTTTGATAAATATTTATTATTTTTCGAAAAGAGAAAAAAAAACCGTTAAAATATTATATTAAAACAAAAATATTTTTGCGTGTTATCATATCTCCCTCTAATCTAAACCTATGTTCATAAATATTTATTATTTTTCGAAAAAAGAAAAAAACCCGTTAAAATATTATATTAAAACACAAATATTTTTGCGTGTTATCATATCTCCCTCTAATCTAAACCTATTTTAATAAATATTTATTATTTTTCGAAAAGAGAAAAAAAAAACCGTTAAAATATTATATTAAAACAAAATATTATTGCGTATAATTACAAACATAAAAATAATAATTAAACTTCGACTAGTAATATTGGAAGATTGAAGACAAGTTGTAATATTGGAAGTATGTGTTTGTATGGGCGCCAAGTCGACCGCTCCTACGCGATCTCAATTCCGAGAACACTGCAGTTCACTCCCCTGCTCCCAACCCCGCGAAAGCTCGGCACCAACACGAAGAATCTAATCTAAGCAATTAGTTTTTCTCATAAGTATTGTCGTTTTAGACGACAGCCGATGGGACTAGATTATATATAGTTCTCCTCCTATGTCTCTACTTTTTTCTTCGTTTCTCTACTGGTTAACCGTTTAATTTCTTTAACTCGTCGTATGGAATGTAACTCGTTACCAAGCGCAATCGGAAGTTGTGTGATTGGCCAATTCTTGGTTTTAGTTAATTATATTGATTTTATCTCAAGCCATTATCAAATTTATAAAAACAGTACCATACTGTACCAGTAACGTACTGTTACAAAAAATATAGCCTGTTATATTACCTATATGGCATACATATATGTAGTATTGATTTTTTTAACGATAAAATGCAATAAAAAAAGTCCTGGTGGACGGGACTCGAAATTACAAACCTCGCTTTCGCAACATGTGACCGCTTTATACAACTATTTCATCATAAGCACCGCAACAAGCTCGCCACTTGTTAGGTGTTGCTTTCGAATACCATCGACTAAATGAGGACGGGTTAATCCCTCCGCTGGGTACCCTGAAGCCGTTTAAACGATTCTCGGGAGCCAAATAGGCACCCGTGATGGTATTTATTTATTATTTATTATAACATACATTGGTAATACCATGTGTAGCCATGTGTAGCTCACATGGCTAGCTCACGTAATAATATGCTAAAGTAATAATAAATAAAAATTGACTGTCAGCAATTAAACACTAACAGTTAACACTTAGTTTATAATCATACTTCTACCCCCAATTTCTTCGTCAGTCTTTCATCACTCATTCTTCCTATGCCTAAACCAACGGAGTAAATCTTATTTTATTTTCATGCCTAGATAGAGACAATGTTCTTAAGTATCCATGGATTCTCCGTGTGGGTACCGGGTCCATCACGTGGTTGGAAGGCAGGGAAATGAACTGCAGCGTTCCCGGACTTGAGACCGTAAAGTAGGTATAAAGGCCTTTTATTAATTAATTTAGTATGTAAATTTCAAGTCTCTTCAAAGCCTAGGTTTTCCACATCAGATGTTTTGAATTGTATAATTGTTGACACTGTCAAGTCTATAACAGTAACGGCGTCAAAGGGATATAACTAATTGAGTGTAAATCCCTTTAAGAAACTTGATAATTTGCTCAAGCGAAATTAAATGGGCTTTCACCCTTTGATTTTAGGAGCCTTCAAGGAATAATAATGAATTATTTGTTAAGTTCATTTTCTTCGTTTTTCTTTTTATTTTTAAGGTTTTTTTTTTGTAGTAACATCACTAGGCTTACTTAGTAGAGTAAGTATGCCCTAATAAAATTATTAATCAAAAATTAAAGAACTAAATAAACCACAATATTTACCCAAAAAAATATTTATATACCCAAATATCTTTTTTTAGAGATATTTTCTTGTATTTTTTTTTTGTAACGCATGTAAGTTTTATCATGGAGGTCGCTGCGGCTCAATATGTCACTATTATTTTGATTAAAAAATATTTAGAGCCATTAAAATAAAAATATAATCCCACATTTTTTAGTAAAAGAAGTATATTTTTATTTGGAAATATTCTTATGTTTTGACGTAGATTGTTGTCTAATGGTGGCACTTCACTTGGTGTAGCGTATTTGTTTATTTGCCTTATTCGCTCGAAAACGCCCGTGTGTAGAGGAAATATTCATTTCTATTTGGTGGATTTGGGCAAATAACGCGAATAGAAAATGCTCGATATCGTCCGCTGATTTATGGTAACAAATCAAAGTACTCAAATAGTCCAAATATTCGCGTTGGCGTCCACACATGGTTCGATAAAGTTCACTTCATTAGCATGCGTCGGCACTCACCGTGTTTTTCCGTAAATAGTTATTACTTTTTTCTCAGTGTTCCATTAACAAAAATCGTGTTGACGAGGAGAAAAGTATCTTCATTGAGGAAAGTGCGGTATTTATGCCTAGTGTAGTTTTTATAGTCTGGTTAACCTGACCCTGATTTTATTAATGTACCTACTACCTGTTTATACAGTTATAATAAGTGCCTGTAAATTTTACACATGGTCATTTTATTTATATTTTCCTAATTAAACATTTCTGTAATGCACGCAACAAATAATCAAAATGTATGTGTATTGTCACTGTTTCGCTATCGACTGGTTGTGTGTTCGTAATCTGTGAGTTGAGTTGCGCCTGATCATATGAAATTGTACCTATAATATGCATGTAAAATTATATGCATTTTTTTTTTTGTTCAGAGCACGCAAATATGGTTTGTGTCAAATGTTATGACTCTGTTTTTAATGTGGTTGATAATTATAACAGTGATTAGAAACTTAAAACAAATTGTTTAAATTCTTCTTAAATGACTTAAATCTTGGTATTTACTAGTTATTCTATTTAAAAATGTCTTAGTTATATAAAAAGCCTCATTAGACTCATTACTATCTAGATTGGCATTTTTTTTATTACCTTATTGTTCTTTTAAAATAAATCATTGTGTAAAAGTAGTGTTTTTTATTTGAAACATTTTTTTTTTTCATGACAGAAATAAGTATATTATTTTTAATCTAAGAGATTAGTTGCGCCCTGTAATGTCCGAATGACAGTGACTTGCGTCCTTGGTGAGGCGAGTTCAGAGATAGCGTCGATTTTTTTAAGAAAGTGCTGATTTTTTTAAGACGAACATAAAACATAATTTCTTAATCTGGACAATATCTATACTAATCTATACTAATATAATAAAGAGGAAAGATTTGTATTTTTGTATTTTTGTATGTTTGTAATGAATAAACTCAAAAACTACTGGACCGATTGCAATAATTTTTTCACCATTAGAAAGCTGCATTATTCAGAAGTAACATAGGCTATATAATATCACGCTAGGTCCTATAGGTGTGGAGCAGTAACCAAAAATGTTTTAAAAACGGGGGAAAAGTATCGTTTCTGAGGCCTTCCGTGGCGTGCGCTGAGCATATAGTTAAAGTTATACAAACCTGTGCGAAGCCGGGACGGGCCGCTAGTTAGTGATATAACTGTTAAGTCAGTAACGAAAAATTGTTTATTCAATAGAAATCAACCGTAAAAATAGCTCTGAATTTTTCCATTTTCGGGTTTTTAGGCATTACTATAAACGTTTAACATGATTTTTTAGTTAATAAAAGTGTAGATGATTAATTAAAAAAGATTGTTAATTCATATTTTAATTTATTTATGTAGTTTTTTTTTAAATTAATGTTTAAACGCATTATTACTTACGACATTATATTTCCGTGCGATTTTTGGTAGTCCTCGCTGCTTACTCTCATCAGTAACCGTACTTATAATGCTGAGATAAAACACAGGGAAGTAGATACAAATACGGAGCATACCTCGCCTTAAATGACAAAATTAAAAATGTTATTTTAACAAAGTAAAAAATAGTAACAATTAATGACAGTCTCAAGATGTGGTTCATTATTCATAACCCAAGCATCCCTATCGCGAAGGGGTGTCCATGCGGGCACCTAATTTATTGGTGGACTCAGACCCTAAGCGTTATTTCCGTCAAGGGTACAATGGGTACCTACACTTGAAGAACGATACTCATTTTCCTTTACAAAATCTACGTCAGGATATTTTTTTGGTAAATTTATTTTTGGCCTTTGTTTAATTTTGCTATGAAGTAGATTCGTAATTAAATTTTTTTTTTCTTCTCGTTTTAATTTAGTTAAGTTTTGTTTAGATACAATAAGTAAATTTCCTGAACAATATTTAAAGTAGATTATTATAAATTATATAAAATAATGTAGGTATTTTGATTCCAATTCCTTTTCGTTAGAGCACGGCATGTGACTTTGTATCTACCTGGTCCATGAATGAGGTCGATCAATAATTGTTCTTAAACGACATTGATGACTCCCACTATGCCGACTAATGATGTGATTACGAAATAGGCGGTGACAAAGACGAATTGCATTACGAGTATATTTTAATATAGTTGCTGCCTTATCGTCAATTAAACCACCCATTTCATAACCGCATCCTGAAAGGTGACTACTACCTCGACAATAAATCTATGCAGTAATCTCCTGAAAACCGGTGAACCCGCAGACTAAAACCGTAACATGACTAAAAATTGATGTCGAATATTCTGTGTGAAATCTTTTGTGTTGCTGTAATGTTAACTGCTGTTCTAAGTAAAGTTTTACCGATAATTGCAATTAATTTGACTTTTCAATACTTTTATAACGTCCAGGCCAAGACCGACTGTATAGAAATATATATATATATATATCGTTTTGACTTGATTGGAAATAAACGATTTTTTTAATTCACCTATATAATAAAGACTTAAATTACAAATAGGGTGTCCAAAATTAAATTTTACTAAAGTTTAATTTAATTCAGTTTTAAATTATTACTTTACTCGCGACATAATTTAACATAACTTACTTGATTTTACATACACATTATGAATTATTAAGCAATGTTGTTTTATCCTCGGTTTGAACCACTTGGGATTCATTCGTTGGTTCATATTTAAACTAAACATGCAAACGTTTTCAATCATTTGCCTACATTTATAATTTTGTCATGTTGTTTATCTATAGACAATAGGCTTTCGAAAAAAATAAAAACAAGTAAATTTTATTTTTAGTTTCGAAAATAAAGTCTAATAAATAAGAAACTATTTATTTTCGTTTTTATCAATTAAAAAAAACTGTTTTTTTAGATATTTTTGTTTGAAATAAGAATACCAATAAAATTTTAAAATAATACTTTTTTTCTTATTACCTTATGCTGCATCTACATAAAAGAAAAAACTCATTCATTTTAGAAAGGTGCATATTGTCTAACAGTGTGTTCGTTTACTACTGTTTTTCAGTATGTCTATACCTATATATAGGGTGCTGTTGACCTTTAACCCTAAGACTGTTTAGGAGTTCTTGGGCGCCGTAAGGAACCCGTGATGGTACGTTTTTAAATGTGATTAATGGGTTTTCGACGATAATATTTTTATTTTATTTTGAAAATGTAGTCTAAAATAAAATAAAAAACTAATTTCGTTTATTTTTTTAATTCAAAACTGATTTTTGAGATATTAATATTTGAAAACAGTCTCAGGGTCAATGGTCAACAATAGGGTTATATTTCCAACTCGTCGTAGCCAATGGTATTCTAAATCTACAGCGAACAAGTGGTCAGCCCGTCACGGTGCTGGATTAATCCAATAACCCTGCTATTAACTGTACCAACTTGTAAAAGCAATAGGGAAACTGGGACAGCTATGGCGAGGTAAGAATGTGAAACTCCTTCCATATTCTAAGTTAAATGTTCAGCTGCACTTTTCACTTAAGAACAGTCTGTCTTATTCTATGTTTCTTGATTTGATATGTGGTGGAAAGAGACAGACATTCCTGGAGTGAAAGTGGAGTGGAAAACACGACTTAGTATACGAGGGTCTGAATCGTCTAGGCGGTCACGGGCATCGTGAGACACATGTGATGTAAACAAATTTATACATCTATAAGGTTTTTTTTTTATCTGTGTTTAATTATTAATTCTTCCATACAAATAAAATATTAAAGTTACTTAATTTAAAGCATTGTTTTACGTCCTTTTTTCAATGTTAATCTCAATAGACATTGTCGATCGTTTAACTCTTATGGCCTCATTCATAACAACCTATTGAGTACTTGTAGTACACTTTAGTAACATAGGTTTTGTATCTTTTACGCAAATTGACAAAACTTTAAAGAAACTATAATGTTCTTCAAAAACTCAATAAGTTTTTTATGAATAGAGGTGTTATTGGCAATCATGTTTTATGAGATTAGCTCGTCGAGCATGGCATTATCTGTAGACGAAGCATTAGCTATAACCTCTATAGTAAATGTCAAATGTAAGTTATTTGACTAATGTAATCCAATAATCAAACAAAAGCTATTGATTTAACTAAATTTCTGTTTATTTAGATCTTATATGTAGAATACATTAATATTAATCCGTATACATACCTAAGGTTGTGCTTAGAGAGGCAGGGTGTTAAGGCAATACACTATTATTTCTTCTGTGGCAATACACGACTGACCGATTAGTTTATGTATTGAATTCAACAAAATTTGAACTTCAAGAAGCTGCCCCTAGAGCCGACTATCGAAGCGCATAACAGCCGCGCTGTCGCCGGAAAAATCAGCCAAATTATAATAAAATTAACTGCTATATTGTGTTTTTTTTATAACGGAAACGATTGGTTGTCTAAATAACGAAACCTATAAAAAATTAGGAACAACTAACACTTAAAAAGTAATTTCATTTAAAGTAAATTGACCCTTAATATAAAGGCATAGAGTGCATGGGGGTATACCATTAACTATTTCGACAACTAACGTTATATTTAAAAGAAATGGAATATGGTCCCTGTACATGTTATAGAAATAACATTATGACAATGTTATTTCTGGTCATTTTAGTACATTAGTTAGTAGATACTGCCAACCTAACGAGAAGCAATAAATGACACTCTGAAGTAAAATAACTGGAAGTACTGTATAGCAGCGGCAAGTTATCTGTGATAAAATACTTTTACATACGTATCATCACGGGTGCCTTACGGCGCCCGAGACCGCCTAGACGGCCCCAGGGTACCCAGCGGAGGGGTTTTAATTCCACCTCGTCGTAGCCGATGGTATTAGTCTACATTGTGGTATTAGTCTACAAGTGACTAGCTCGTCGCGATTTTTTAAATAGACTCAATAACCCATTTATAAACAATTTTACAAGTTGGTATAGTGAAACCGGGACCGACAGCTTAATGTGCTCTGCTAGCCACTATAATGGTGTTGTCAAAATAAATCATAATTTATATATTGGTTAACAAAATCTTTTATTGTAATATTACTATAAAATACTTTAGAAAATTATAATTGAATACAAATTTTGAAAATTTGACGTAATAAGATATTTTAGACGCCATGGTACGGGGCATAAATTGAAATTGTGTCACCGAAACAGCCATTTCTAAGAAAATCTAACGCGAAAACAATTGACCAATGTTCTATTTTTTGTAAGAAATCTCACAGCTACCTATATTTTAAAGTTAATTTGAATTTAGATTTATAAGAAGAATAGAAGATATTGATCTTCATTCTATCATGAAAAAAAAATCTTTAATCAAACCATTCAAGTATATTTTATATTGTTTTATATATCTACCTATATTTTAAAGTTAATTTGAATTTAGATTTATAAGAAGAATAGAAGATATTGATCTTCATTCTATCATGAAAAAAAAATCTTTAATCAAACCATTCAAGTATATTTTATATTGTTTTATATATGCCGGAACAGTCATCGTTTATTTTCTCTCTAATAAAAAGAGACCATTTTTTTCAAATCCATTAAAGTTTAGGGGTAGAAAACAGTTATGGCCTGAAAGTCGCTTTGCTGCCTAAATTGTAGGTATAATCTCATACGTGCTCTTTCTCTTATTAAGGGTCGGGGGAAGGTTTACACAAATGTATGGTAGCGTTACCGACTCATAGTCATGCGCGGGGAGAGGTAATACTTTGCAGTTCAGCATGAGCATCGAAGAGTCTCATCAGACACTCCTCTTAAAAAAATATAACTACTTTAAATTATTAAAGTATCACTATTAGTATTAATTTCAATGCGAGAGAAGCTGCGGGCAAATTTTAATGTTCTATTATTTTTACTCAATCTAATGTAAAATAATAATCAGAATAAAATTATCTGTAGCGTCTCGTCTCCATTCAAATTATGGTGATACTTACTCGTATATTCATTAAAACAACTTATCTACAAATTAAGGAAATTTTAAAATGTGACGCTATCAAACGCCTGAAATACGTTTCTAAGCAATGATCGCGGTCACAGTCGGTTTAGCTAAGATAAAACTGTAAGGTGTCTATTTAACATGCATAATAATAAATGCTAAAAACATTTTTTTTACAGTAATAAAATACAAAGAAAATGCGTAAATAAGATTATTCCCATTTTCGCTCGTTTACTAATTTAATTTTTAAACAAAACTTCGCAGAATATCAACGTGGAATGCTACGAAAATTTTCAGATGGCGGGTTTGTCGATTTGTATAAGAGCAAATGAAATTCGGATTCTGTTCCGGAAGCGATTCGGCGAAAAATTTTAATGGATTTTATGTATTATCGATATATAGCAATGAGAATAGGTGATCACAATCAGTAGAAGGAAAATTCTAACTGAAATAAAATATATTATATTATTACTTCTGTGCCTATACAGCGAAAACGAGTAAAAAGAAAAGGGTTTCGGTTTTCAGGAGATTACTGCATAAATTTATTGTCGAGATGGTAGTCTGCTTTCAGTGTGCGGTTACGAAATAGATGGTTTAATTAAAGGATAAGGCAGCAAGTATATTAAAATATACTCGTAATGCAATTCGTCATTGTCGCCGCCTATTTCTTAATCGCATCATTTAGTCATAGTGGGAGCAATCAATGTTGTTTAAGAACAATTATTGATTGACCCCATCCATGGACTTTGTAGGTCTGCTTACCACCAGGTAGGTAAAAAGTCACATGCCGTGCTCCAATAAAAAAATAAAAAAACTGATGACATTTCATTAAGTGATGAAAGATTTATGAATAACCGGGTTAAATTCATGATACTTAACATTTTTTTTTACTCTTTGAAGAAATAGTAGTTATTTTTTAAATAAGTTATTGGTCTATATCCAGCAACTGACTCTCTTTTACGAAAACTATTTGTATTCTAGAGAGAAAAAACAAAATTTAGGAAAAACTGGATTATTACAAAATAGTACTTAAAAATTTAATTTGAGTTTAATAGGTACTACACCAATATAGAATTTTGTTTACTGTGTAGTTTTTTGTATAGTACCATGAAAATAATCCTGTATTTGGAATAAACGCGTGGGAGATCAAGGTACTTAATATCTCAATAACAACACACTCAAGTCCTGTTTCTTCTAAATAAGTTCTAATTCCGCGTACAATGAACGTAGTAAACATTTCGTAGAAGATATTGTCTTCTAATAATAATTATTATTAATTTTAAGACACAATAGTTTATAACAAGATTAATAAGACAATAATTAAATGATAAACATTAGCTAATTCGACACAGTACGTGGTGGCTGGGTTGGTTAGATCACTACAGATTTTAGGTTACGAGTTCAAAACCCAGTGTGTACAATTGAGTTTTAAATTTTTCGTAAAGCAGATTCAGGCTGTCGACTATCGCTATGGGATGCGTATTTCGTTGTTCATCAGACGTCCCGTGCGTATTTTGTTATTCATCAGACGAAAGTTGTTTGCGCACTATTCAATAGGCTTCCACCCAATTCGTGGTGAGCGATGTTTCTTCCGCGTTTTTGTACTAACTGGCCATCTTGAGTAGTGATCACCACCGACCAATCATAGCAATTAAAAGTCGCCGTTCTATAGTATCTGATATTACGTCAATGTTGCAAATAGCTAGATCCTTGGCCTAATTGAAAAACTTAACCGCGTAATAGTATCGATAACTACTAACGTGATGTGGTATCTACCTGGTGGTGAGCAGACCTACAAAGTCCATGAATAGGGTAAATCAATATTTGTTCTTAAACCATATTGATCGCTCCCACTATGCCGGCTAAATGATGCGATTACGAAATGGGCGGCGACAAATACACATTTGGCAACACGGCACGTAACTTTGTATCTACCTGGTGGTGAGCAGACCTACAAAGTTCATGAATAGGGTCAATCAATATTTGTTCTTAAACCACATTGATCGCTCGCGCTATGCCGGCTAAATGATGCGATTACGAAATGGGCGGCGACAAATACACATTTGGCAACACGGCACGTAACTTTGTATCTACCTGGTGGTGAGCAGACCTACAAAGTCCATGAATAGGGTAAATCAATATTTGTTCTTAAACCATATTGATCGCTCCCACTATGCCGGCTAAATGATGCGATTACGAAATGGGCGGCGACAAATACACATTTGGCAACACGGCACGTAACTTTGTATCTACCTGGTGGTGAGCAGACCTACAAAGTCCATGAATAGGGTCAATCAATATTTGTTCTTAAACCATATTGATCGCTCCCACTATGCCGGCTAAATGATGCGATTACGAAATCGGCGGCGACAAAGACACATTTGGCAACACGGCACGTAACTTTGTATCTACCTGGTGGTGAGCAGACCTACAAAGTCCATGAATAGGGTAAATCAATATTTGTTCTTAAACCACATTGATCGCTCCCACTATGCCGGCTAAATGATGCGATTACAAAATGGGCGGCGACAAAGACACATTTGGCAACACGGCACGTAACTTTGTATCTACCTGGTGGTGAGCAAAACTACAAAGTCCATGAATAGGGTCAATCAATATTTGTTCTTAAATCACATTGATCGCTCCCACTATGCCGGCTAAATGATGCGATTACGAAATGGGCGGCGACAAAGAGACATTTGGCAACACGGCACGTAACTTTGTATCTACCTGGTGGTGAGCAGACCTACAAAGTCCATGAATAGGGTCAATCAATATTTGTCCTTAAATCACATTGATCGCTCCCACTATGCCGGCTAAATGATGCGATTACGAAATGGGCGGCGACAAAAACACATTTGCATTACGAGTCTAAGTATTTTAATATACTGTTCTATCGTCAATTCAACTACCCATTCAGTAACCACACCCTGAAAGGAGACTACCACTTCAACAATAAATCGATGCAGTAATCTCCTAAAAACCGGGGAACCCACAGACTAAAACCAAAACATGACTAGGTCACTTTACCTGTTTGGGTGGTGGTAACGAGACCTAACGCCTAACGAAGTTATAGAGACCTTCCTCCCACCTGAATAAATTTCGTGGTCACATTCAGTCAAATAAAAAAAAAGGAAGTATATTTATTTGACAACACCGCTATGTGCTTCGGAGAGTAGGTTAAGCTATCGGTCCCAGCTAGACAATAGCAACTTGTGAAACTATTTATAGATGGGTTATTGACTGTATTCAAAATACCACGACGAACTGGCCACTTAAATATAGGATCAGCTACGATGAGGTGGCCATTAAACCCCACTGCTGGGTACCCTTAGGATTCCTATATTAATACACGCCATATAGATAGACTATACCTATCATATATTCCAGGATTAAAATGCTAAAACTGTACTGAAACTGTAGCCTATACATGGCAATAAAAATATTTATTATTAAATTACCTGAATATATTAAAAAATATTTATATATATATATATATATATATATATCATCACGGGTGCCTTACGGCGCCCGAGACCGCCTAGACGGCCCCAGGGTACCCAGCGGAGGGGTTTTAATCCCACCTCGTCGTAGCCGATGGTGTGAGTCTACACCGAACAAGTGGCTAGCTCGTCGCGATGTTTTGAATAGACTCAATTACCCATCTATAAATAGTTTCACAAGGTGGTATAGTGAAACCGGGACCGACAGCTTAACGTGCTCTCCGAGGCACTATAGTGGTGTTGTCAAACAAATGTACATATTTTTTTTAATTAAAAACTCATTGGTACACACCGGGATTCGAACCAGGGACCTAAGTGTTTTTAAGTCCAAGGTCTAACCAACTCGGCCACCACGTATATAAAAAAAAATTAATACTGAATTTACAAAAAAACTACCGCTGGGTACCCTGAGGCTGTCTAGGCGATCTTGGAGGCCTCATCATCATGGTACATCATCATCATCATCAATTAAAAAAAGATCAATAAACAAATTAAACAAATATGCCTTCTTTATTTTTTTATTGATTGCTTTACAATTAAATCGCCTGCCGTTTTAGTAGGCGCAAGTTATTTCCTCAGTTTTGTTTTCAGACGTTTTTCAGTCTATTTTAAACTTGCAACGGATGGCGACAGTGATCGATCGGTCCGATTACAAATAAAGCAAACTACACTATCAATTTGTGCTTGCATTTTTCATCGCGCTCCGTTGTGTATTTAAGCTTTTTTGTCACGAATATCCCGAGGCTTGAAATGTACTACTTGCTTTGAAATGTATTGTAAAATAAACAAACAAGGTACAGGAGCTGAAATTTGGGGTTTTTAAATAAAAAACAAAAGGAAACTCAAGTTTCAAAGTCTACAAAACTTTGCTTCGTTTTAAATTTAAGCTTTTCGTCACGAATTTAATACAGACAAGCAGTTTCAGAGGTTACGCCGTTGACGCTGTATCCGGAGGTCGTGGGTTCGATTCCCACTCATGTAATATAATATTAGTGCAATTTTATGTACAGTTTATCTGGGCTTTATAAAATAAAATAATAATAATATGTAGGACATATCAAAGATATTGACCTGGTCACAAACTAAACTCTAGATTTGTACTATATGTACAAGAAACAATGGCTTTAATATATTTTTTTGCCATAAGCGGTAATCGAACCCACGACCTCCGGATACAGCAATATGTATAAGTATCGTTGTCCCTGGTACACATAGTTCTTGGTAGTGCAAGCCTATAGTTTAGTTTATGACCAACGCAATATATATGAAATGTAATACATATACTCGTATATTATTATTATTATTTTTACATAGGCAGCAACCATAGTTTACCTACTATGATTTTTTTTAAATTAGTTAATTTTCAGAACTCGTGAAAAATTCACCATTTATATTATTGAATCTTGGCCCTAGCAATACCCTCTGATACCTAGTACGTACAAAAAATCATTTGAAAGCTACTTGCCAAAACTTAAAAAACCACAGTTACATTCCATAGACAAACACAAGCTTACAGTGTTGCTTACTATAAACATGTATCAGGTTTTAGTATTCAATCTTGATGTAACAGAAACAAGGTAGACATCGATTTACTATTTTTAGGTACACTCGTGGCCATTAACACTTTATAAATTTATAGGTCTTCAAACAAATCATGGAAGTTCAATCAGAGGAAGCGCTTTATGACCTAAAATTACAAACATGAGAACATAAGATGGCCAAATTTATTACAACTATTCGAATCTCATCAAGAAATGAGAACAGAAAATGGCTGCAATAACATGTTCTAACATTCCTACTTTCATGGGAAAAATATATACCGGTCTCGTTACCACCCATATAGATTTAAAAACCTTCAAGTGACTTAGTAATGTTTCCGTTTTAGTCTGTTAATTCACCGGTTTTCAAGAGATTACTGCATCGATTTCTTGTCGAGGTGGTCTTTCAGGGTGTGGTTACGAAATGCATGGTTGGTTGATATACAAAATATACACGTAATGCAATATGTCTTTGTCGCGCCCATTTCGTAATCGCATCAATTAGCCGGCATAGTGGAAGCGATCAATGTTGTTTAACAATAATTATTGATCGACCCCATTCATGGACTTTAAAGGTCTGCTCACCACCCGGTTGATACAAATTTACATCGTCCGTGAACTTTTGACAATTCCTATCTTCTATTACGCTATGTTATCGCGACGAGCTAGCCACTTGTTCGGTGTAGACTCATACCATCGGCTACGACGAGGTGGGATTAAAACCCCTCCGCTGGGTACTCTGGGGCCGTCTTGGCGGTCTCGGGCGCCGTAAGCACCCGTGATGATATGCATACAATCTACCTTTGCATTTGCGTAGCCCAATTTTCCTTTCTATATATGCTCGGAAGTCATTATCATTGACTTTACCAGTTTCATGTCTATAATACACAAGTACCTATCCTTCTTTATTTTATGTATTTCTGTTTAGCAATTAACATGTTGTTTTTTTTTTAATTGGGAGTTTAATTCACTTGTACGGTGTAGCCCCTGACTGAGCAGAAATATTTCGAAAAAGCGTTGGTTTCGAAATATTTCTGCTACACCCCTTTAAAATAACTTAAGTGGCAGTTCATTAAAATTGTTTAGCTAAAAACTTTAAGTAAACATCGAAAAAAGTTGCTGTAATAGCATAATCCTCCTTTAAATAATTAATTAATTTTGCAAAAAATATTCAGGGTAAATTTAAAAGGTTGTATTTTAGGGCTCAAATCAAATTGATATTTTTCCATTGGAACCATCTGTCGCAAATAATAAAAAAATTGCCTTCCCAATATAAGTTGGTAATTTTAACATGACTAGTTTGTATGGAAAAAGTATTTTTTATTTCATTTGAAAAAGCAAATGAAAAAAAAAATTTTCAAATCGAACAACTTTTCCATGAGTTGTTTGATTTTATCAGTAGGACCTCATTTAAGGCCATAGTACAATTATACCAATATTACATTTAAAAGATTTTTTTTTTATCTTACATCTTAGAATAATCACTGTTAAGTATGTAAATTTCAGACTTACGTTAATATACCAACTTTGAGATAAATCCTATAAAAAAACCTACAAAGGTTACTAACCTACCTAATGTAAAAGAAAAGAAATTTGTAATATATCCCACGATTGTATTACAGAAAAACAACAGAAATACTAGTTCTACGAATAATTGAATATGAAATAATCCTATATCATTGTATTTTTTCTTTGTTGGTAATACTTTGTACCTACATAATATATGTTAGTGTTGTGACTGTACATTGTAGTACAAAGCCCTCAATACCTTTGCGTAAACATTCCCTTAAGAGGGTAAACACCTTTATTGTTCCCGGGAGAGAGGCTCTCTAAAACTTAACATGCTTTCCTATAGGCAAACTATATTTTGATAAAATTGGAGGTAGATTTTTTTTTAATACATAGTGCCTGAGTTGGTTAGACCTTAGACTTTACTTACTTAGAGACTACAGTTTTTAGGTCTCTGGTTCAAACCCAACTTCTGGTTACCCATGTCTTCTGGTTACCCATGAGTTTTAAATTTAAAAAGTATGTAGATTTGTTTGACAACACCACTATAGTGCCTCGGAGAGCACGTTAATCAGTCGGTCCCAGTTTCACTAGGTATGCTAACTTGTAAAACTGTTTATATGTGGGTTATTGCCTCTATCTAAGCATCGTGATTGTTTGGTGTAGACTCAATACCATTGGCTACTAGAGGTAGGAATGAAACCCCACCGTTCGGCGGCGCCCGAGACCGCTTAGATGAAGCTCAAGGCGGCATCAAGAACGGTGGGGTTTCATTCATACCTCGTCGTAGCCAATGGTATTGAGTCTACACCGAACAATCGCACCACACACGTTATTGTACATAGGTACTTGTTTTTACACTTTTTATGACAGTTTATCTACCTGATGGTAAGTAGACCTATAAAATTTAATTACTACTTCCACTTACATTGTCCTGTAGTGGCCAGTAATGTTATTTTATTGACTGTCCTATAACAAAAAATACCTACATAATTAAGTATATTACGTGTCTTGGATATCGCAAATCTGAAATTTCTGGGGAGTTTATTGATTTTCATCAATCCTACCAAAAAAATCAACACATCTTAAAACAATGGGACACATTATTATTTAAAAAAAATAAAAATTTTTTGCAACACTACATTTGCAGCATGGTAAAGGACAATCGTTAAAAAGCAGTTACAAAAGCGGATTCTAATGTTTTAGCTGCAGTCTTTTCCTGCTTCTAGTATCTGAAGTCTTTTGGAATAGAAAAGTACGGATTGCCGTTTGTCTACCTTTAGCAGCAATTTGTGGGTACATCATATTAATCCACGTGGTTTAAGTGTTGGTAACTATTCTAACTATAGGCTCCGTGGACTAGCACCGTGCAGAAAAAATGAGGACGAATCTCCGACAAAACCATTAATAATACCTCTTGCCACCATCTCGATGCCTTCAATACCTAAAAAAAATACCTCGAAGGTATTCTTAACGCGGTGGCAATAGGCCTGACAGAATGAGAAGTAGGAACTTAGTTTGGAATGCGACTTGGGTCGACGCCGTGGCCCAATCTCACATGTAGGGATCTGCGTGGCGATCAGGTGGGCGATTCTCGCGCTTTCGAGATTCATCTCGATTCGAGATTTTTAAACGAAAAATGACTAAATATGCCATTTTTCGTTCAAAAATATCGAACTTTAAACGAAATAAATAATAAATATTAATTAATATATAACGAAATTTTTTCGTTCAATATAAATATTGAACGAAAAATGACTAAATATGTAATTTTTCGTTTAATATTTATATATTTATTATTAATTAATTAATATTTATTATTTATTTCGTTTAATGTTCGATATTTTTGAACGAAAAATGCCATATTTCGTTCAATATTTGTATATTTATTATTTATTAATTAATATTTATTATTTATTTCGTTTAATGTTCGATTATTTTGAACGAAAATGGCATATTTAGTCATTTTTCGTTTAAAAATCTCGAATCGAGATGAATCTCGAAAGCGCGAGAATCGCCCACCAGGATTTGCCACTACCACAGCGAAAGCAAATAAACGCCTGAAATAAAACAATTATAAAATTATAATTTGCTTTTGCTTTGGAAAATTGGATCGAAAGATAGATTTTTTTTTATAATTACTAGATGACACGAAAAAAAACAGGTAACAAGATATAAGTGGTGGCCAAGTTGGTTAGATCTTAGACTTAAAAACACTTAGGTCCCTGGTTCAAACCCCGAAGAGTACCAAATGAGTTTTTAATATAAAATCTTATGTTCCTCATTTGTTTAACAACAGCACTATAGTGGCTCGGAGAACACATTAAGGTGTCGGTCCTAGTTTCACTATACCAACTTGTGAAACTGTATATAGATGGGTTATTGAGTCTATCCTAACATTGCGACGAGCTAGCCACTAGTTCGGTGTAGACTACGACCATCGGCTACGACGAGGTGGGATTAAAAACCCCGCCGCTGGGTACCCTGAGGCTGTCTAGGCTGTGATGTGGTAATGTATAAACAGTTAATAAACGTGTGTCGACACAAGCAGTCGTGTTTCATTCCGTCCTCGCGACACCTCCGCATGGCGACCCTGCCAGTCCGCGTCAGTATCATGGCGTGAGACTTACGTGACGCACGCGCAGAGCGCGGCGGCACGCGCCGCGGCTCCGGCCGGCCGCCCGAGCAGTCCGCGACTAGAGTTATTATATATATTTTTTTTTATTAACGACTAAATTTAAGTTTTTTTTTTAGTTTAATTTTTAACTTTATAATTATTATTATTTTTTTAATATGAAGAACATTAATAAAATGTAGTGCAAAAACAGTAACAGTATTAAATTAAAATGTTTGAAGTTAACCCTGTCATAAATAACCAAGAACAAAAGAAAATGATAAGAAGCCAAATTCGAGAACATACAAGAGAATCGATAGCGACGAGGCTACAGCAGCCAGCAGATATCTAACGCCCTTTCCTGATGAAGCGAGTGGAGATGACTTCCTAGATCGAGTATCAGTGAGTGAATTAAAAATGATTAACATGTTCTAAAAGTGTTTTGTGCAGTGTTTTTTTTTTTTTTTTATATTTCAGGTGTTTGTGTATTTTTTTTTTTTATTATTTTATTAACATACTTAATGTACTATTATTATTATATAAGTATAAAATGTCGAGTGACATGAAAAAATTATTAATGTAATTTTATCTTTTCTATAATTAATGTAGCTAGTAGACGTTACACGGGTTTGTGATCCTATTTTTGATACCCATCATGGTATATCATGTCGAGTAACATGGAAGACGTAAGAGTCGAACTAAGAAAATTAGGTAGTAAAAGATTAGAAAGAAAAACTTATGTGACTAATAAATATAATTATGCTTTAAATTTATATAAGGAATTGCAATTATTGGAGGAAATACAAAAACTTTAGGAATTAATTCTTGGAATTATTCGCAAAAGACATAAATATACAAAACAAAACCCTTTGTTTAGTGTACAAACAAAATGAGGTCACTTTGGAACTCAATACAATGGAACGTGACTTACGTCACCAGGCCACCAGCGAAGAACCGATTAGTCATAATTTCTCATTATCGATACCACCCAGATGCGAGCTTACAACGAATATTTTAGAACAATCAATAACTGTAAAAAATAATAAAACCCCTAATATACTTGTATAACATGAAAGATCCTTCAAGTAGACTTATGAAATTCAGATTAATATTAGACGAATACGATTTTAAAATAAGTTATATAAAAGGTAAAGATAACGTAATTGCAGACGCACTTTCACGCATTGACTTAACTTCGAGCAAGTTAAAGATGTTAGTGATATCAGTGACAGCAATGTAAGCGACACTTCTCGAAATATTTCTATGAACAACAGGATTGATCACCCCAGAGTAGTAGAAATGTTGCGAAAGCTAGCGACAGTGTAGACTTGATTTTAATAAAGGAGAATGATTTAAAGGAATTGAAAAATAAGAATTTAATTAATTATGAGTATGTTTGTTTATGTTTTTCATCGAGTATGAAAACAATGTATTTCGACCTTAAGTATTTATTGCAATTTACCCGAGTGGAATTTGTTAATTTGCTTAGAGATTTTTGGGAAAAGTTGAGACAGTGTAGACTTGATTTTAATAAAGGAGAATGATTTAAAGGAATTGAAAAATAAGAATTTAATTAATTATGAGTATGTTTGTTTATGTTTTTCATCGAGTATGAAAACAATGTATTTCGACCTTAAGTATTTATTGCAATTTACCCGAGTGGAATTTGTTAATTTGCTTAGAGATTTTTGTAAAAAGTTGAATATTAAAATAATAAATTTTGTTAAAGATGATTATTACTCATCATTTATAGAAGAAATAAATTGTGAAATAAATGAAAGAGATAAGTGGGAAGGACCACAAATAAATGTTTTGTCAAAGGTAATAAAAATTTGTAATGATGAAAAGAAAAAGGTAATTATAAATGATTATCATTTGTTACCTACGAGCGGACATGCCGGCATCCGTCGTATGGTCAATAATATTAAGAAAAAGTATACTTGGTCTAATTTAGAAAAAGACGTCATAGAATTTGTTAAAAAATGTAAAAAATGTCAAATAATGAAATATCAAAAAGGTGTCAAGGAACCTATGTCAATAACGACAACTGCTAATTCAGCATTTGAGAAAATTTATTTAGATTTAGTAGGACCTTTAGATAAGGATAATTTTAATAATAATTATATATTAACGCTTCAATGCGAATTAAGTAAGTATGTAGAAGCTTATGCCATACCCAATAAGGAAACGGTAACAGTAGCAAAATCTTTAGTTAACAATTTTATTCTTAGATACGGAATACCCATGTCAATAGGTACAGATAGAGGTACCGAATTCATGTCAAGTACTATGACAGAAGTTTGCAAATTATTAAATATAGAAAAAATCCATTCCACTGCTTTTCACCACGAATCAATAGGTGCATTAGAAAATTCACATAAACATCTCCGTAGCTTTTTAAGAATTTACTGTGAACAACGCTTGTATAATTGGTCTGAATGGTTACCCTTCTGGAGTTTTGCATATAATAATACCATTCATTCAGAAACCAAATATTCTCCATTTGAACTAGTATTCGGAAAAACTTGCAATATACCAACAAATTTAAGTAATAGTAAAGTAGAACCATTGTATAATTCAGACAACTATGCTTTAGAATTAAAATTTAGGTTACAAACAGCTTGTAATGACGCAAGAAATAATTTGTTACAACGTAAAGAACAAAGAAAAACTAAATTTGATTTAAAATGTAACCCGATTTCTTATAACAAAGGCGACTTAATTCTTGTTAAAAATGAAACTGTAGATAAAGCAGAACCCTTGTTCAATGGTCCATATTTAGTTGTAAACGATGAATCACCCAATGTAATCATTTCTAAGAATGGCAAGAACAGTACCGTTCACAAAAATAGAACTAAACTGTATGTAGTGAATATAAGTACACTATTCGAATGATTTCTTTTATAATGAAACGAATAAAAACATATAGTATACCATTTAATTATAAAATATTGTAAATTTTAATCATCTTGTATTTACACTGTTAAAAATTTATTTGCTACTACTTTTATTATATAAGATTTATATAAATAATTAATTTTAGAACTTTTGTAATTCAGTAATTTTTATTTTTATTATTAGATATGTAAGTTATTCATTTTTTTTAATTATTTTTTTGTATTACCCCGGTGGTGTGATGTGGTAATGTATAAACAGTTAATAAACGTGTGTCGACACAAGCAGTCGTGTTTCATTCCGTCCTCGCGACACCTCCGCAAGGCGGTCTCGCGCACCGTAAGGCACTCGTGATGATATATATATATTTTTTTATTTAGGTAAAAAGATATTTTACCAATCTCTCTATTAAGAACAAACGTATTTAATTTAGCAAATATCTTAATTAAAAAATACCTTTCAAATTCGGAACACATTCCATCAAAACAAATATAATCATCCCTTCCAATAGGACCGAACAGTTTTAATTGGTCAAACGAAAACAAAATTTCAATAATGTTTCCCTTAATAAAACTGGGTTCTTTACACAGATCCTAAATTGTAAAAATGTTGAAGTATTTTCTCAAGGGAACAATGTTTTGGTTCGTTAAACAGCAATTGTAATTAATTAGGCGGGGCAACCGGCCCTTACAATGAGGTAGTAGAATAGAGGCTCCATCGCATAGATTTTTTCTAATCAATGTCAGAATCAGATCGGTACGTCTCGTCGTTAACCAGTCGTCCATTTAACGCAGGCACATCACTTCCTGTTATTTCCTGTTAGCTTCGGCTAGAATACATAGTTTAATCAACAAGCATACGTGAGTGGAACAAGCAGGACGGTCAGGCTCCCATATTTGACTACTAGTTTTGTCCAGCGGCTATATTTTGTTTATTTTAAAGGCAACGTTAGATTGTCAAAATAATGAAATCTTTTATGTACAGTTGTCACCTCACGGAATGCTAAAACTATCAAAGGAATAGCACCTGTAACACAAAGGATTAAAGTGCTTGCCTTTTTTAGTTCCTGTTATTGCTGATTGTTCAATGTCGTTTTAAAAGGATTTCGTTATTTTGACAAGATAACGGTTCCGTTATAAGAAACAGAATGTGGCTGCTGCTCTGATTTACTATGCTATGATTAGTATGCATTGCTATATCATGGAATTTAAAATAATTTTAATCACTAAACCTGATGCAATTGTACACACATCAAAAAAGTCTAGGGATCAAGCATTTTTATGCGGATTTCTTGTGATTGAGATGTGGCTTTGTAATAAATTTATGATTTTATAAATTTATATGGATCCTTTTTGGTGCATTTTATAATTTAAAACAGGAACTGTCAATCAAATTCGAGTAAAAGATGAAAATCAGCTGTCAATATTTTCCCTATAAAAACATAAGACGCATTGAAGACATTATTAGTGCTACTGTTTCCCTACTACTGATTAAAACCAACGTTATTATGGAGCGGCGACGTCATTTAAGCAGGGAAGAAATGATCAGAGCCGTGGGAATGATAGAAGCTGGTTCCCGGCAACGTACTGTGGCTTTAGCTCTGAATACAAGTCAGAGTGTAATCAGTCGACTTTGGACACGTTACCGAACCACTGGTACCGTGGCTAAGCGCCATGGAGGACGGTATCGCTGCACCACACGGAGACAAGACCGATACATTCAAATCACAGCTCGAAGAGCTCCAACAATAACCGCCATGATGTTAGCCGTGAGCCTTCATCGCTCTTCAGGGAACTTAATTAGCGACCAAACAGTCAGAAACCGCTTGCATGAAGTAAACCTTCATTCCCGAAGACCGCTACGGGTGCCACCTATAGCAATGCACAATCGTAGGACTCGATTTCAATGGGCTCTTGAACACAGAAATTGGACAGAAGAACAATGGCGTTTCGTGTGCTTTTCTGATGAGTCTCGTTTTGGTATGAGGCCGGATACAAGACGTATACGACACTGGAGAACCCCTGGACGCCAACAGCGATTAAAATCCTGCCAGGAAGTCCATCCTTATAGTGGTGGAACCATCATGGTATGGGCGGGTATTTCGATCGGCGGAAGAACTGAGTTGATTTGGATCAGAGGCAACCTCAACGCTCAAATTTATGCTGAGACGGTTGTATCAGACGTCATCGTTCCTCTACAAGTGCATATCGGTCCCTTATTTCAGTTAATGCATGATAATGCACGACCGCACACCGCAAGAGTTGTAAGACAGACTCTCGCCGCAGCTAACATCAATGTCCTGCCCTGGCCTGCTCAGTCGCCAGACTTGAACCCGATTGAGCATGCATGGGATATTCTTCAGAGAAGAGCTCTGCCGAATATGGAGGGTATCCAGTCGCAAGAAGACCTTTTTTTGTTGTTGCAACGAACATGGGCGGCCATTCCACAGCGTGATTTGGATGAACTCATTTTGAGTATGCCAAACCGATGTTCTTGTGTTGTTAGTGTTCGCGGTAGAAACACGGATTATTAATTGTTTAAGTTACCCAATAAAATTAAAAAAAAAACTGTTATTTCAGTCTTTTTTTCGAACTTTAATGTTAGTGGTTCAAATGTCAAAAATCCCTTTATTAGGAAAATGGCAATTTTTTTTACTAATGCAAAGGTGACTTGGTTTATCGTTACTGTAGACAAACGAAAACATTTTATTTGATCAATCCTTAAAAAAATTTTTAATGAATATCAATCAGGAGAAAAGTTATTGCAAAAATATATGTTGATCCCTAGACACTTTTGATGTGTGTAGAAGTGATATGCGTGAACCTCATATCCTCAGTTTTTTATATTTTTTCGGTATAACAAGACTTGTATTATTTTATTAGACCACTCCTGTTATTCTTATAACACCCTCAATAAATAAACCCAGCAATTAATAAAACAAAAAAACGCTTTAATCGACATTTTAAATGTAAAATGTTTTATTGTCTAAAGTTTCCAGTTTCGACGTAAAACTATTAAAAGGACGTTTCAGTTCCTAAAGAAATTCCACTCTATATTAAATGTCTTTTGACATAGTATGTAGGGATGGACGTTCTATGGCCTAAGATTACCACTCTATATTCACTTTATCTCAACCGGTCCCCACTCGAACCTGCGGAATTCTTGTCGGCTTACAATAAATATCTTTTTTTTTTAATTTACCCCTTCAACGTCCCGTTCGTTGTCTCCGTAAATGAAATGGCGACCTCTAAAAAATATATTTTCCTTCGTCCGCAAATCTTTTCGTTTATAATTGAATTTTAATTAAGTTTACCCCAGGTCGCGGTTTTGTTATTTATGTTGAGAGTTTTTTCAGGTGCACTTTAGTATTTCTATCTTGTTTGTATAGAAGATTTTCCTGTAACTAAGGACTTTTGATGCTATTTAACATAGTTTAAATGGGACAAACAACTAATATTTTCCATTGAGCTATATTTCTTCTATCTATCTATAGGTATACCTATCTTCAATATTATATACTTATATTCAATCCAATTGCCAACTGTCATCCTACTGACAGTTATACTTATAAAATTAAAACATATATATATAATTTTTGTTTTTTTAAATGTTTATGTATATCTTTTCCACAGAGTTGTAACTCTGTGATCTTTTTATACTAATTACTTTAAAATTATTAAACTTGTTGGATTGATTATATATTGTGAATAAAGAGCGAGATACCAGTTAATCAGGTTTTTCTTACTTATGACAGGGCCTTTTACTAAATATAAAATATTAATGTTGTATTGTTTAATGACAAATTAAGTTTTTTTTTTAAATCTATCTATATAAATAAAAATGAACTGGTAAATATGTTGCTAAGCACAGAACTTGGGAACGATTGGACCAATTATGCTATTTTTTAATTTTCACTGAAGTCCGTGGAAGGTTCTTATGAAAAAATTGCCCAAAATAACGTAAAAATAGCTGACAATAAAAATAATCAATTAATAATGACGTCTGCAATATCAATAAAAAAAACAACTGTGTGTTTAAGGAGTTATTGTACATTGAATTGAAATCCCAAGATTTAAAATTATTCATTTGCGGCCATATTATGTTTCTTATAAAATACTACTATGTGTTTCTGGTACACATAGTACAAGTCAATGTCCTTCATATTAATATTATTAAAATTATTTTAACGGAAATTTAAGCTTGTCAAAATAAAGAAATCCTTTTAAAAAAATAATAAACTATCAGCAACAGCGAAATCTAAAAAAAACTTGCAATGTTTACCCTTGTATTACAGGTGATTCTAGCGTTAAAGCTTTATGCATACCGTGTTGTGGCCAATGTATTTAAAGGATTTCGTTATTTTGACAATCTCACGTTACTGTTAAAAAAAATGATCGCAGAACTATTTTAAATTTATTAGACGGACGAAGACTGATAATTAACTTTTTAAATATACCTGATTGATTGTGTGTAAACACCCATATTGGGCTCCGCCAGTTGATTAAGCTGTATGGACAAAGAATTTTGCCGGCTCGAAGTATATCCTGGTAAAAAGTTTCCTTAGCAATACATAAATATAAACAGCCCGTGTACAATAAAATTACTACGGATCAAATTCAAATTCCTGGCAGAAGTTGGTTTGAAATTGATAATACTAAAATGCTAAATACAATCTGGGTCCGCCAAGTTAGAAAAGCGACTCATCGCCATGTGAATTATTATGATTTATTATTTCGAGTCACTTTTAACCACTCTTAAAATCTATTTGACTTTTTTCATAATTTGTAGTTTTGTGTCTATATTAAGAGGCCAGCAAATATTTATAAAGAATTTGGAAATTTATATTTAAAATTTGATTATAATAAAATGAAGCAAATAGTAGGTACATGTTTAAACTTTGTAGAGCTTAGCACTAAAATAGGTAGATTTTAATTCATTTTTTAACGAACCTTCTTGTTTTTTTTGTACCTAACGTGACTAAATTTTACATTTACCGTCCAAACATAATGATGCACTCTAGGTGAGAGGAAGGTCTCTATAACTTCGCTAGACCGACCGACCGTTCTCTATCACCGTCTGATGCAAAAACCGTCAAGTAACTTAGTCATATTACGGTTTTAGTCTGTAGGTTTACCGGTTATCAGGAAACTATTACATCGATTTATTAACAAGGTGATAGTCTTCTTTTAGGGTTCGGTTACGAAAAAAGCGGTCAATTTAACGATAAAGCAGCGAGGCTGAAGTAGACTCGTAATGCAATTTCACCTTTTTTTGCAGCTCATTCCGTAACCGCATTATTAAGCCGGCATAATGGGAAGAATGCTGTTGAACAATAATGTTTTTTATGTTTATCTATATTCTATCTATGTATAGGTTGTAGTTTGTAGGTTTTGTTGTCGGGGTGCTAGTTGGTTTTCAGGGTGTGATTATGAAACGGCCAGTTGATTTGACTATAAAGCAACAAGCATATTAAAGTAGATTAGAAATGCAAATTCGTCTTTGTTGCTACACATTTATCCGGCCTAGTTAAAGCGTCCAATGCTGATAAACAGTCAATCGATAATAGAGTCCATTAAAGTACTTTGTAGGTACGCTTACCATCAGGAATATATAAGGTTACATGCCGCGCTCTAATATAAATATTTAAAAAAAATCCTTTTTGGTTGGATTAACAGCTTGCCACTTAGGTTAGGAATAAAATCCCTCCTCTGGGTACCCTGAGGCCGTTTAGGCGATCTCGAGTGCCGTAAGTTACCTGGACTGGTACAATGTAATGGTAATGTAGTAACAATATTAAATCCATTGACATAACATTAATAATCAATAATAAATTAAATAAGCATATATTTATAGAAGACTATATTTAACACTCTAGCCCTATTTACGATTAATAAAACATTTAAACAATCGGAAGTAAGTAAACAAAAATAAACACGAGTTTATAAATTCCAAAAGATAAAGCGGTACGTTAAAGAAATAGACAAGCCCTATCGCTCTCGTTTATTGGTAACGATTGTCTATATTTAAAAAAAGCACATCAGTCGCCAGATGTCAATCAGTGTCCCTTCGTCCCAAACTACCATCCATCAAACGAAACGAGCAAGAAATATCAACACTGAGATCTCACTCAAATATGCGTCCATTCATCTTAAAACTTATAGGAGGAAACAAATTAAACACTTAATACTAAGGGCGCGCCTAAAAAAAGATTCGGAATAGAAAAAAAAGTATCGAATGGTGGCGACCGTAAGTCACGGAAATGTTTTGAGGTGTGATCCCCTTCTAATGCGAGATCTATATCCGTAAAGCAGATGTCACAAATGTCACGTAAAATAGATATATAAAATAATCATACATTTGTTTAATCTGAGGTTTTTGCTTATTAACACTGTTTTTTTTATAGTAGCTCGATTATGCAATCCAATCCATGAATAGTAATCGCCAGCGCTAGTAACAGAAGTTAGGTAAATAAGTAGTACCTACAATCGGCTTTTTAAATATATTCAGGCTTAGTTTAAAGAACCCAAGAGCATCTATGAAGGAGAGACACTAGCTGGTAACATTTCATTTTTTAATCATGCACAATTGTCCAGTGCATTTCGTTCGAAAGCGGAAAGAGTGACACGATATTCTGAAAATCAAAACTTTTAGCCATGGTGAATAATGAAATATCTTGTGAAACTACCCCAGGATCTGGCATTAGAAGAGGCTTGGTACTTCAATAGTATGTTAATGAGAGATCTACTAGTATATAGTTATTGGTTTATAACGTTTTAAAACGTGGCGTATATAAACGGTTGCAGAGAGCAATATCCTCATCAAAGAAATTGAGTATTTATTAATTGGAGTCTTTGAATAAGACTTAGGTCATATCATATAACACCACCGCATATTTTTATATGTGGTATGCAAGTGACTTTGTTTTTACCTGATAAAAATTAATATATCCTCCCTGCTTTATTATCAAATAAACTGTCCGTTCTAAAGGAGACTACCACTTCTACAAGTAAGCAATATGCAAAAGGCTCCTGAAAACTGGTTAACCCACAGACTAAAACCGTAACATGACTAGATATAACTAAAGAAACCGATCGCTCAGCCTGGTGAAGTTACAAAGGTATCCCTCCCACCTAAAAGGGGAAAAGGCTTAATTATAGACTTAAATAACTTCGAAACCGTTTCAGACTCACGACCAGGGAATGCAATATCCTTGTCTATAAATGTCAGAGTACTATTTTGGCTATAGTGAGTTAATTTAGCAGGCATGCGAGCGCCACCGGTTGTCTAGACGCATACTCTTGCATCAGCAGAATGCTAGCGGGATGTGACGTGCGACACGACATCGCTTTCATTTGCTAGCCCAGCTATGTGGCGTGGAATTTTTGGTAGTGCTTTTTAGTTTGCATAGAAATAGTGCTCGTATAGAGTTTATTTTTTATTAAAATTTATACTAAATCTACAAGATATATATTTTATTTGTTTACTAGCCCCTTACGGTTTGGGCCAAAAGAACCGAGCGCCAGTTGTCTCTATTTATTTTGCCTCGTCCACAGTCATATATAAGTCTTCACATGGCATGTACAGTCCAAGAATGAAACAACAAACAGTCGAAATAAAATATAAGACTATTGGTAGTTTATATTTTATATTATCCACTATGAGCGGCATGTATAAAAAAACTTTATTGCACAAATTGTGTACAAAGGCGGACTTAATGCCGCTAGGGTAATATATGCTTAATCTATACATACAATAATTTCGGAGATTTTTCGTGTTCATATTTAAAAATATAATCCTTAGTTGTTATGTATATATATATATATTATATTTATTGCAATCAAATTATACTACGAATATAATGTATGTGTATTTGTTACTTTCACCACTACTCACACTCGCCATCAGTCAAAATCAGTGCTATAACGATATTCTGTACCAAATTATGTTTTTTTTATCGTAAAATTGTGTAACTTTGGAGCAATTTTTTTTTCTTTTCTTTCTAATAACACAAAAAAAATGGGTACATTTTACTATCAGATCTCAGGTGCTTCCGAGAACCGTTTAAACGGTCTCAGGGTACTCAGCGGAGGGATTCCCATCCCAGGTAACCTTGTTATCAGTTGCGCAGAGATTGAGGCCGCTTTTTTATGAGTTTATTTTATAGATTAAACATATTTTAATTACTTAGGTATTATAAAAAATTAGGTAAATGCAAACTGAAATAATCAACGTAAACGAGTATTTTGATATAGATATAAGAAAAGTTTCAGAATCAAATTAAAATGCGTTCCTGAGAAAACTATTAACTTAATTTCGATCTTAAACGTAAAACGGTTTAACAACAGGCCCTAGGCTACGACCAGGATATTAAACTTGAAAGTAAAATAGACTTCTCGCCGGATGACACGTAAATTTATCTTTCACCTAGATACAATCATAATCGAAGAGGACGTCTCTAACGAGAATGGGATCTATCCATCACTATGCAACCGGAATTAACGTTATTAAATTCTTCTCCCAACCGGACGTCTATTTTTAGCTTTTTGGTGCATTATCTTCGACTGTAACAAGGCAATAAATGACTTAGATCGCATCGCCGGATTCCCTCTCTGGTCGGCTTTCTGAGTGAACGAACGGCGTACGCGTCGTGGCATGCGCCGACGTTCTAAATAAAGCTCGCAGACTGAGGGCGCTCGCCTCCCCTCTTCTTTTGTTCCTATTTCGAAATTCAAAAAATAGAACCGGCGATTAAGAAGTCGAGGGTGTTTCAGATGCGCAGGAGTGAGTCAGTGTCGCGCGCGGCTGCGAGCTGGACTCGTGCGCGCTTATCGTCCTGAAGCCTGAAACCGACGGCAGGATCATGGTTTCTAGGCAAACTTTTCGCTTTGTGAAGTGTCAGTGTCAATTATTTTTAGTTTATTTCAATTAGAAATAAATCAGTGAGTGTTTTTAATTTTTACACGTTACCAAACATCGAGGTTTTTCTGGTAAGTCTGCTTTATATTTCAACGTTTTTTTTATATATTTTCAAAACTGTAAAACAATCCTTGTATTGTACCAACTGGTAGCGAGGTAAGTAATGTGAGATTTACTCGGAATTTTATTCGCACAAAACACAAAGAACTATTATGTGCATTTTCTATTATGAAACGTGCAAAATTTTAAAACATTTCGTATTGTTAGTTGGGAGTGTATGAAAACATTTCAGGATATTGCGAATTATGACAACTGTCTGTGACGTTGTTTGTGTGCATTAAAACTCGGGGCACTCGAGTCCGACTATATTAAATACGTGAACGGATCGTCGACCGCTAACGTTGATGAGTGAACATAATTTGTGCCGGCCGGTCTTTATTTTAGCTAAATATGAGGTTATGGGAACGGCCGTGGAATTATCTGAAACGCCGCGCTAAATTTTCTGGGGCAACCTTGGGTGCGATTTACACAATGTGGTGAAATCTTTAATGGAACCGATGATGAATGATGTTTGTTAGAATACAATATTTTCCTTGGAATTGAATAATAAGTGAATAATTTTTCACGAAAGGACCTAAATAAGTGACCTCTGGGAAAATTATAAGAAGATTTTACTAATTAAAAACATTTTCCGAATTAAGTGGCTGCTTGACCAAGGAAATGTCTCGAAAGACAAGAAGACTTACTGTTACTAATTAGTACCATTTATTTATTTACATTTTAGCAAGAAAAATCTGAATATCTATCTATATATTTTTAAATATAATATTAATATTTTTAAATAAAATTTTACTGCAAGAATTACTAAGCATTATCTTATAGTTCAAGTTGGAGGTTAAAGTTGAGACTATTAATATTTAATATAACATTTTGAAAATAAACTTAATATTTAAACTTGATTTAAATTATACTTACATAATACGAGTATATGTATAATATTAATAAATACCATCACGGGTGCCTTTATGGCTACCGGACTCACGGGAGCCAGCGAAGGGATTAACCCGTCCTCATTTCGCCGATGGTATTCGGAGACAACACCCAATAAGTGGCGAGCTTGTTGTTTTCATTAAGTAAAGTGAACTTGTCATGTTTCGGTTTTAGTCTGTGGGTTCACCTTCAGGAGACTACTGCATGAATTTCGAGGTGGTAGTCGCCTTTAAAGGTGCGGTTACGAAATGGGTAGTTAAATTGACGATAAGGCAGCGAGTATGTTAAAAAATTACTCGTAATGCAATTCGTTATTGTCGCCCCCCATTTCGTAATCGCATCATTCATTTATTTGACCCCATTCAGACTTTGTAGGTCTGCTTACCAGGTAGATACAAAGTCACATGTCGTGCTCCAATAAAAAAATAAAAATAAAAAAAAGTCCATTTCGAAGGCGCTTTTTTACAAAACCAATATTTTGATCTTAAGAAGCCAGGAAATGGATTCGCAAACTCGAACGTCTAAAAACGTCTAAATGTGGTTTTCACTGATATAAGATTGAAAAATTCTAATCTACACCTCCATGTTATCATTTTTTTTTTAACTTTTTACATTGAAAACAAAATTTAGATGTTTTTTGAAATTTGAGTTCAGGAATCCATTTCCTTTGTACTTAAATAATAATAAATACCATCACGGGGTATTTGGCTCCCGAGAGGGATTAACCCGTTCTCATTTCGCCGATGGTATTCGGAGGCAACACCTAACAAGTGGCGAACTTGTTGCGATGTTTGTGATGAAATAGCCTTGTTGTATAAATAGGTCACCCATCCCAGGCCGGCCTTATTGTCATCTGCTTAACCTCATTATGAGTTGCGCAGTGACTTAACCACTAGGCTGGGGCCGCTTTTTGTACTTAAATGAAAGAGTGAATATATATATTTTTAAATATAATAATATATAAGTTTATATTATTATAATAATAATATCCAAAACACTATTTTGTAAATCAGATAGTTTATATAAAAAAATACATCACTATAGACACAACTATACATTACTCTTTAATTAAGAACTTTTAAAACATGTCAAACTACAAAAATAACAAATTAAACGCATTACACACTCTGCAGCTACAAATGTTAAATTCAAATAAACTAAAATTAGTTCTAAAAATCTCATAGAATAGTTTACTGCGGTGAGCTTAGTGGGCTTAAAAAGCGATTCATTTACACTACGCCAAAGCTCATGTATTTAGCTTTCGCATATTTCACTCGTCGCCGTAACGAATTAAAACTTTTCTCCGTTCCCGAGAAGGTTAAGAAAACTTATTAAGATAGAAAGGCGAAGTAGAGAGTAAGTGAGTGACTTTACTGTGACATATATATCAGTGAGCTGCTTTTTATTACGTGTTATTTATTTTAACGCTGAGAAACAAATGTATTTATTAGAAAAAGGAAGTACTTTTATATCTGTTATAAATAGATACCAAGGGTTTATTGCACAAATTAAACCATAATATTACCTATATAAAATAAAATAATATATTATTATAAATTATAATATATTCGGGGGTTGGGGAAAATATATATTGGTAATAGGCCATTATTTCGGCGATAACGATAAAGTGTCAATTTATAAAATCAAAATTATTGCCTCAGTCACATCATTCATTTAGCTTGACCCTTAACTATATAATTTATATAATTAATTAGTTTTTATGTGTTTTACTATTAAATAGTGCAACATTGTTTAGTTAAACCATAGACAGACTATGTGATCATGTGTGTGACCATAGATTCTCCGTGCGGGGTCACGGTTCCATCGCGTGGTTTACCAAGGCAAATTCTCTTGCAACGACTACCATTGCATAAAGTTGAGTATTAAAAACGTTTCATACGTGACATAAAATTATTCGACAGGATGGTTATTCCTTAAACATTTAAGCGTGACTAGTAAAAGTAAGGCACGTAAGATTTCTACTTGAGTCAATATATTCTATCTGTCTACTTACGAGTATATTGCTCTATGGTAAAAACATAACATAAACATTTCGAGACTCCTGTCCATTTATCTCTATCCCCGTACCTAAATTGTGAATCAGCGGCCTCATGGGTACCACTTCGTATTTTTCGTGAAAGAAAAATCATGTTTTTGATGGACCCGACTGAATGTTGTAGGCCAAACTTTACTGCAGCCGTTTAAACATAATATTTCGGTACAGTGTTACTGCGGTAAAATAAGCATGAAATTCATTGTCGCCATTATACTTTTCACTGAAATTATATTAATTTCTTTACCAAATTTAAACAGAAGTTTTTTTTATTTATTTAGTACGTTGTACAGTTTGCCAGGTCTGGGTGTTTATAAAATATAATAATATAATATATAAGTATCGTTGTTTCTGATACACATATACTAGCTTAAAGCTTATTTTGTAAGCAGGGGCCGGGAAGTCACATTGACAAACCAATCGACGCGTTGATTGATAAAAATGTATAGGAAAATTTAGCTGCACACATACAACACGATCGACTAGAAACGTCAAATCACATACTTTGGCGGTAATCACAATTCCGTGGCTTCCTGTTAGGGCCCCGAGGCAATATCCTCCGTACACTAGTGGTCTTGCGTCTTTAGCGTTGTATCCGGGGGACATGGGTTCGATTCCCATCCATGGAAACAAAATATTAGTACACTTTTTCTTTACAGTTTAATATGTATTATATCGTTGCTTCTGGTATACATAGTACAAGCCTAAAGCTTAAAGTCGTATTTTTAATTAGACGAAGTCACCTGACGTTTACTGGGTTGTCAGGTTTTGATGAAACAAAAATAGTGTTGTGACAAAGTGAATGATTGAAACAATCATATTATAATTATTATCAACATGCTACTTTATAGCGTCGGTAGCCTAGTGAGTGGTTAGAACGCCGGAATATAAGGTACTGGGTTCCAATCCTAGTCGTGCTATATAGGTACCAATGAGTTTTCGAACTTTTCGATGACTACGTACAGTACCTACGTTTACCGAGTGCTCTAACGGTAAAGGAAAACATCGTGAGAAAACCAAGCAAGTCTGAGATGATTAATTCTTCGAAGACTTCAACATCCAATAGGACAGTGGTGAGGCTATGGCCTCTCCTTACGTGCAGTGTAATGATAATGAAAATAAAAAAATACGCTTATTACAATTGTTTTTATTCATCGTCATCAGACATAAAATCATCACTGTTGCTGTCGGTGACATTAATTATTAACCTGTCTGAAACACTGTCGATCATGTGGTCGAGATTATACATTTTGTCTTCTTCTTTTATTATATGAGCCACGCAGCTACTCCATTTTTCAGCGGTTACATGTTTAATTCCTTCTTCGAAAATATTTTTTACTTCTGTCATTTTTAACATTTTGTTATTTCTTGCAACATATCCTTTAGCCTGCGCTCAAACCAGCTCAATGGGATTAAGCTCACAGTGGTATGGGGGCAGACGTAAAACAATAATATAATGCTCCGCTACCATCTCGTCCACAGCATAGTTCCTTTTTTTGTATAGTAAGATAAGATTAACGATGTACTCACTCAAATAATTATTAATTCCTGTGATTGAACGAAACAGAACGCATCACTATTACATTTAACATGGCAACATTATTTCACAAAATGACATTAGCTGCTGTCAGTTGACTTCGTCTAATTAAAAATACGACTTTAGTTTGTGACCAGACTAATATGTGTAAATTGTCCTAAATATAAAAAAAAAAATACAAGATATTAAGAAGTAACTGTCACTTTGAAAAATGTAATAGCATAAAGTTGCATCGATAGAAAAAAATCGCAAATTTACCTCAATTTTTTATCGATATTTCCAATTACTGCAATATAAAGCAGATTATAAAGCCATGTTTTTTATAAATTATGTATATGTATAAGATCTAGTGCATGACCTAGCGTTTTGGTAAAATTTTAAATATTTTGAAAGTTATAGGAAAAAACGGTATGTTTTCCAAGAATTCCGCGAGAATATTTTTGTTTCTCACTCGCACACTTTGTAAGAAGCATCTTTTATTTCACCTGATTTATTTGCCTTTATACGCTTTCTTAATGAAGTTGCCGCATGAATGCTATAATCAGTCGTATAGACTTTTATACTTTCTTTATTAGCTGTAAAACCTTTTATATTTTTTAGGTAATTAAAATTTTGTTATATCTTATCACTTAATTAATATCTATTAAACCTTTGCGTCTAAGCATAATGGTTTTGTAAATTTCACTTTTTCATTCCGAATTTAATAATATTTTAAACAAGATCTGATTAAATAATTCTAAGATATACAGTATATATATGATATATATGACTTTAAAAGGATATACTTTGGGCTAATATGAGGTTCTGCTGATCAAATTGAACAACTTTTCTCATGCGACACATGGGTCCATAAATTCACCTTGTATAATAAATTTTACAAGGTTTTAGAAGGTTGAAGAAAATTGATATTATTTTTTGGAGATTCAATAATTTATGTTTAATTACTTACTTGAATTATATGAATAGGCTTAATTGAAATCGTTATACTTACTTAATTTCATTGAAATAGAATGGAGACATTTAGCATATATAAGTAAAAGTCCTAAGAACCTTTGTAATGTAGAAATTACAAATGTATAACTGTCTTTCTCGCACTCATTTAAATCTGTCCATTTAAAAAAGATAATTTCCTTTGTTTCATTTAATTTTGAAACGAAATGTTAAAAAAAGTATTCGTCATATTGTTTTTGTTGTTAAGCATTAATTGTTTATAATATTTGTTGTTATCATCTGTTTCTTTCACTTTCTGTCTTTCTCGCACTCATTTAAATCTGTCCATTTAAAAAAAAAAACTTTTGTTTCGTTTAATTTTGGAACGATATGTCAAAAAAAATGTTCGCCATATTGTTTTTGCAATAATTGTTTATTGTAATTGTTGTTCTCTCTTTTTGTTTTGGGTTTGTAAAGCAGCGATCTTCTATTCTCATTTCTAATACCTGCGATTTAAGGTCTTAATGCACTTTTATAATATTCATACATCAATGGTATAAACATTTATTGCAGAAATATTAATATACCTAATATTTTAAAAATTTGCTTATCTAACGGAAAAATACAACTTTTAGGTAATACTTCCAACTTCCACTGTATAAACACATTTATATACCTATATATTACTAAAATATTATTATAAAACCAAGCTAAGAATATATTATTATTAGAATAAGTAAAAGATTTCATAATTTAGCTTATTATCTTTAATTATATTAGCTTGCCTGTTGCAACTAGCGGTGCACCTGTATGCATCCGCTTGTTGGTATCATTCCTGGACATTGCATATTACTTAACATCAGGTAGATGCAAGGTCACATGTTGAGTCCTTTAAAAAAAAAAAACACTTTTAATAAAAAACAAAACCATATTTTTTTAAGTCTCTTCCTTGCTCATTTCTTAACTTACATTCAAGAAAGATTTAACATAGCTTCAACGATTTCAACAAAAAAACTTCCTTTTATACATTCTGTTATCGCGTTTTCGAGACGATTACACTAAAATACGCTCTATTGAGGATAGAACACGGAAAGTGAATGTCGCCAATGCGCGCATTTCCATACTATTAAGCCGTTACATCTCTCCAAGGAAAATGAAACGAATAAAAAAAGATATAAGTACAAAAAAAACATTGGCTACCATTTCTATGTTATGAAATAATTTACCATTTCTTTTGCAATTTCGTTGTTTGAAGGTATTGTTAAGAATTCCTTTGTAATTTGTATATGTAGACATTTTGGTAAGAAATTGGTGTTTTAATATTACGAAGATAATGTTGGAATAAATAAAAAATAAATAAAATAAAAAACCTTTATTTCAGTAACAAAGATTAAGAATTACATATTGTTAAGATTAAGAATTACATATTGGAATGGAGAGCTTTTCGTTGAGTGCTTCTACTAGATTGTAATTATATTTAATTAAAGTTATTTGTTGTGTGTAGTTATCTATGTATGTCATTGTATGTATATATTACCTATCGTATGTATCATTCCAAATTAATATATTTTATAACAATATGACCGCTTCCGTAAACTAGTGGTTGTGTCTTTGGCGTTGTATCCGGAGGTCGTTGGTTCGATTCTCACACATGACAAATAAAAAATATTTTTTTCTGTATACGTCATGGCCTAAAGCTTAGTTTGTGACCAGTAATATGTGTAAATTGTCCAACAAATAACAATCCATGACCTTGAAAGTTTTAATACCACCGCCCTTGTACCGTAACAAAAACCGTCAAGTGACCTAGTCATTTTCCTGCCACGAACCACGTGATTGAACCGGCACCCGCACGAAGAATCCATGGACAGCTAAGAACATTGTCTCTTCTCGTCTATAAAACCTAAAATATATTTTTCGACTCTTATTCAAAATTTCTGTCAGCACAAATATAAAGGATAAATATTTCCACCAAACGATAAATAAAAGCAGCATTGTTTTAACTGAAAGTCCGAAAAAAAATTTAGTAGTGAACCGGGCAGCCCGAAAGCATTCTACGCGACAAGTTTTCCCTTGGGAGACCGTATTCCGCTCGCTATGGCCGACGGTTAATCCGCAAAAATCAACCCGAATGGACCACCCGCCTCTGATAAATGAAATTTTCCTGAAAAACTGACACTTTTGTGACAAATTTAACAATATTATTACTCGGGTAATGTTTTTTGATACATATTATGTCAAATTGAGATATATATATTTAGATTCAATTCCAAAAATCAATTAGTTTTTAGATATCCACATTTATATACGTGGTGGCCTCGAATCCCGGTGTGTACCAATGAGTTTTTAATTTAAAAATTTAAGTACATTTGTTTGACAACACCACTATAGTGCCTCGGAGAGCACGTTAAGCTGTCGGTCCCGGTTTCACTATACCAACTTGTGAAACTGTTTATAGGTGGGTTATTGAGTCTATTTAAAACATTGCGACGAGCTAGCCACTTGTTCGGTGTAGACTCATACCATCGGCTACGACGAGGTGGGATTAAAACCCCTCCGCTGGGTACCCTGGGGCCGTCTAGGCGGTCTCGGGCGCCGTACGGCACCCGTGATGATACATACATACATATCCACATAATAAAATTTATATAAAGGTAAGGTACATTTAATTATTTATCCTAATACAATTTTCTTTTTCGAAGTAACATTTTACAAAATAATAAAAACTGACTCAAATTAAAATAATAATAAAAAAATCCCTACCTACTCGAAAAAATAAAAAATCCTCACAATGAACGCGCGGCATAGTGCCCAGAACGCTAGCGACATTTCCTCTTTGGATTATCAAACTTAATCTTTGAGAGAGGAAAGCGCCAGCTCTCTGGTCACCTGTGACTTCGATCAATTTTGAAGAAATCTGTTTTACAAGCTTTCTTGCTTCACATAATATATAGTCTGGGTATTAATAAAATATAATATTATTTTGAATTAATCCAACAGTTATTAGGGGATGTGATAGTCTTCGGCGACAAGTTCTTAGGTTAAATAAAATAAAAAATAACAATAAGAAAATAATAATAATCATAAATAATATGAAGGATATTACACGCATATTGCCCTGTTCACAAACTAAGCTAGGCTTGTACTATGTGTACCAGAAACAACTATATAATACATATTATATTTTTATAAATATCCAGACAAACTGTACTATACTTTTTGTCATGGGTGGGAATTGAACCCATGACTGGAGGTCATGGGTTCAATTCCCACGTAGTCTTCTATTACGTAGGTCATATACATAGATTGTATTGTACGAATTTATCGTCTTCTTTGAACTTGATTAAAAAACAAAAATTTTAACACTGTGCTGATTAACTGACAGGTAATTTTCTAAAGTATAAAACTGACTTGCATTCTCTAATTTAAATGTTAAAAGCTTATAGGTATATAATGAAGTACTGGCAACGTTGTCAAACCTGAAAACTTTTCCCTCTATTTCCCATAAGGAACCCATTTTTCTTTTAAAGCGCACGGACTCTAAACATAGCATAAAATAAAGAATAGAATGTCTTGTTTCTAAGTTTTACAAGTCGTTCTAAAAGAATTTCTATTTGTATTTGTTCTAAATTCGTGCTTTTAGAACAACCCATAACATAGGCGAAAAGGTTCCGCCGCTTAAGTGTTAAAGTTGCTTCTGTATTCAGGCGTACTATAATGGTCTATATATACCAAACTTTGACTGTGTTTAGCTAATATTGGATATTGGATAAATGTTTTGTATATACCTACGCCGTAAAATGTTTTATTTCTTTAATATTTTTTTAGGGGTTCATGTGTGATTTATATTATCTGTTGACTCACGAATTTTAATTGTTTTCTTCAATGTATATTATAATAATATATATTATAGGTACTTAGTTTTTCAACGTAATATTAAGAATACGTCAATGTTATAAAAATAAGATTACATTTATATATTTTTTTCGTTATAAAACATTAGATTCTTGGAGTTATATATATTTTTTATAAGCTAGGCGAAAGTTTCTGGGGATACCTATTCAATCAAAAATATTTAAATAAATAGACGTACATTCGTAATCGCATCATTTAGCCGGCATCACTATGCTCCCACTGGAGTGATCAATTCATGGACTATGTGGGTCTCCTCACTACCAGGTAGATACAAAGATCCATGCCTCGCTCTAATAGAGAACTAGAAAAAAAGATCGTTCTACCATACCATATCACGTTGAAACTGAACAGTTTCAACGTGATATGGTATGGAACACGATTCTCAGTACTTTTGATTAAAAACATTTGGAAAATATTTTATCGGTGTATACCGACTACTACGAGGTGGAAATAAAATCCCTCAGCCGAGTACCTGAGACCGACTAGGCGGTAAGGAACCCGTAATGGTACATAGATGCTCAATTTTTTTTTTAAATATAACAATAGATTATACTAAAATATACTTTATTTTATTTTTAATCTAGTGACATATTGTAATTATAATAATTCATTAATAATGTTTATTTAATTAACACCTCTCATATGACGAGATTATTAATTTAACAAAGCCTCTTTACAGCTGATTTTTATTGTTATTGACATTTTAAATTTATTATTTATATTATAACAAATATTACATATCATCAGGGGTGCCTTACGGCGCTCGAGACCGCCTAGACGGCCTTTAGGGTACCCAGCGGAGGGGTTTTTAATCCCACCTCATCGTAGCCGATGGTATGAGTCTACACCAAACAAGTGGCCAGCTCGTCGCGATGTTTTGAATAGACTCAATAACCCATCTTTAAACACTTTCACAAGTTGGTATAGTAAAACCGGGACCGACAGCTTAACGTGCTCTCCGAGGCACTATAACTAATATTATTTTACATAAAACGTGACAATGCCCTTTTACAGCTGCATATTCTGGTATGAGTCTACACCGAACAAGTGGCTAGCTCGTCGCGATGTTTTGAATAGAATCAATAACCCATCTTTAAACACTTACACAAGTTGGTATAGTGAAACCGGGACCGACAGCATAAAACGTGACAATGCCCTTTTACAGCTGCATATTCAAACCAGTTTTTATACTGAGCTCCTTTACGACTACATCTAAATATTATACTTAGATTTATTTATGCTAAACGATGACTATGTTTTTTGCTTGAACGAATTGATTACAAACTCTAGGCCATTGATTCTTACTGCCTATTGATTTGTATGATGTATTAATTGTTATTTTTTGGGAGTGTGTTTGTTATTATTTTTGTACCTTATTGACTTAGCTAAATTCCAGTAGAAATGTCGGTGATATAATTAAATAAATAAAAATAAAATAAATAAATTCCATCACGGGTGCCTTTTTTTGCCTCCCGAGAACCATTTAAACGGCCTCAGGGTACCCAGCGGAGCGATCCATCGGCGAAATGAGGTCGGGTTAATCCCTCCGCTGGGTACCCTGAGGCAGTTTAAACGGTTCTCGGGAGCTAAAAAACAACCGTGATGGTATTTAGACTTCAGCAGTGTTTTTTACAACTAACATACATTATTTGGCTCTATCCCTGACTTCATAAAGTTTTTTTGAAATTTTGAAACCAGAAAATTTAAGCTACATTTCAAAACTGACTAAGCCTCGCGTTGACACGTTCCAGAAAATGATTTCGCCCTCTCTTTTAATGTCTATTTTTGATAGCCGAACGTTGTTTTCAGCAAACATGCGCAATTGAATTATTCTTTATGCAAAAGCTATTTGCGAATTCGAATTAAGGGAAACGTATTTTTCAGCTTTCGTATGAGGATAATATTAACATGAAATTAATTGTTGAAAATTTAATGTACGTGTTGTTATCTTTAAGCCTCTCCTTGTATATTTTTAAGCTTTAATTTCCGTTCGGGATAATATTTTTTATAGGTTAATAATATAAAAATTGTTATAAAAATACTTCAGGTTCAAATGAAAAATGGTATAAAAATTAAGATAATGTTTTGTTTCAATCAAGTCTAAATATATAATGAAATTAATCAAATGAAATGAAATGAAACATTTTATTTGCTAGAATACCCACAATTACAAGATCTTATAGGAAAAAATATATAGTTTTGTATTCAACAAGGGTACAAATATAATTACAATGTTAATCATTAATTATAAAAATTACTTAACCAGCAGCAATTAAAAAAAAAAAAAAAAAAATCCTTTATCAAATTATTTACATTATTATTCAATTATTATTATTATTAAATATACAAAATTTAAAATAGTATATAATGACATGAGTTTATTAGGCAATATGCACATGTACAATCCTAGTGCAATAAAGAGTTTAAACAACAAATGAACAATCACTAATATTACATATTAAATGCACTAGAAAATAACCCCTATTTATATATATATAAACTAGGGATTATTTTCTACTGCACTAAGGGTAGTCACGATATAACTTGAGACCGATTTTATTTATCTATTGTTTAAGTGTTTTCTTATACTTTGTAGAAGGTTCTTACGGAACGTAAAATTAACAAAATTGCAAAATTTCAGATAACTTCAAGATTATTTTACCTTCTTGACAGTTCGCGCATTATTGAATGTAAATTTAGTAGAAATTTTTTTTTTTTTTTGGTTAAATATAATCCTATTGGATATAGGGTCAGCAAGCTCTATAATAATAAATTGGACTTGTAGTTTTCTAAATATTTTATGTGGACAGACAGATAGACAAACAATTGGAGTCTCACCATAAGGGTTCTTTTGAAGGTATCAAACCTAATGTTTTAGATACTTTCATCGCGGTACGGGTGAGACAGGTCGGTTGAAATTTATCACGAGTGAGACGACGAGGCACAGTAGTATGGTTATTAAAATGCTTTAAGTTCAAGTGAAAAATGGGATAAAAATATTTTACTTCTATTCTAATGCAAAAGTAAGCAAGCATCATTCAGCATTAAAAAATATGTGACAGCCTCCGTAGACTAGTGGTTACGCCTTTGGCGATGTATCCGGAGCTCGTGGGTTCGATTCCCACACATGGCAAAAAAAATATTAGTATTTTTTTTTCTGTTCAGTTTGTCATAGTATGGGTGTTTATTAAATATAAAATGTATTATATAGTTTCTTCTGGTACAAATACTACAAGCCTAGAGCTTAGTTTGTGACCAAAGCCAAGCGTGTAAATTGTCCTACACATTATTACACACCGGGGTTCGAACCAAGGACCCAAGTGTTTTTAAGTCTACTCGGTAACCACGTATATAAATTATAGACGGCCTAATGTATAATCTAACTAGCGACCCTGGCTTTACACGGATTACTAATAATTATTTGTTTCACAGTACTATGCATTATACATATAAACTTCCAACATATTATTATTAAAATTTTAATTAACTTTTAAGTAATTCTGCTTATGTTAAGTTTAAAATTATAATATTCAAACTAGTTAAAATATTGGTTCTGCAGTCTATTAAAATTAGCGCTAACCCAAATATTATTTCTTAATTTAAACATTTAGTGACCAAAAGGGTTACCGTTCAAGACACCGGAAGGCAATTATCCTGAACATTATTATCTACTTGGTGAGTAAAGAAATATTTGACATCCCACAAAATATCTTTATCCCTATTTTTTTTTAATCTTTTTATTTTTTTACTAGCATTTTTATATATTACAATTAATGGCTATTAATATATAATAGTAGGTACCTAGTTCTAAATATTTTTCATAGCATAAATATTTTTCATCAGGACGAGCTAGCCACTTGTTCATGTAGAATCATACCATCGGCTACGATGAGGTGGGATTAAAAACCCCTCCGCTCGGTACCCTAAGGCCGTATAGGCACCCGTGATGATATATATATATATATATATATATATATATATGGCGTATCGTCAAGAACTCATTCTCTATTAGGGTAGATACACATTTGGAACAATTAGTTGTACAGTATATAGTTGTACAGTACGAAGTATACGTAAAATAGGTCAGCATACTACTACCAAAAATTCAGTGAAAATATTAAAATGATGAAATATTTTTAAACCTCCAGATAAAATAGAAAATATTAATGTAATTGGATGAGACGTCGATAAATATTAAAGCCGAATGGTCTGGAAGGTTCCCCTGAGTGGCTTTCGTTGATTATTGTGGATCACTGAGCTTAAAAAGCTCAAATAGAAAGCTCACTTTTAATTGTCTCTGTAAAATTATATATATATATATCATCACGGGTGCCTTACGGCGCCCGAGACCGCCTGGACCGCCTCAGGGTACCCAGCGGAAGGGTTTTTAATCCCACCTCGTTGTAGCCGATCGTATGAGTCTACACCGAACAAGTAACTATAAATAGTTTCACAAGTTGGTATAGTAAAACTGGGACCGACAGCTTAACGTGCTCTCCGAGGCGCTTTAGTGGTGTTGTTAAACAAATGTACATATTTTTTTATATTAAAAACTCATTAGTACACACCGGGGTTCGTACCAGGGGCCTAAGTGTTTTTAAGTCTAAGGTCTAGCCTACTCGGCCACCATGTATATAAATTATAGACCGCCTAATGTGTAATCTAACTAGCGAACGCGGTTGTACACGGATTACTATTAGTTATTTGTTTCACAGCACTATGTATTATACATATAAACCTTCCAAAATAAATTACCTAAACCACGGTAAAATTGTATCAAAATGCTTGAAGTAGTTTAGAAGATCTAAGCGTTCATACAAGCAGACAGACAGATGCGACTTTGTTTTATGCAATGTTTTATATAGATAGATAATTTGTATAAAATTGTATGGCCTTATTTATAAACAGTTATTGAGTCCTTGATGAAGTTTTGTTGCTAAAAAAGATACAAAACTTACTTAGTATGTGTACATTAAAAATTAAATGCTAGCAATTCAGGATATTCGTTAAATCTCGTTTGGTCTACACCGAATAAGTGGCCAGCTCGTCGCAGTGTTTATATAGACTCAATAACCCTTTCTGTCTCATGCAGGACCTTATGAATAGGTAACAGAATGCATGGCCGATGTATCAAATCACTGAAATATTTGTACTGATTCTGTCGCACTATTAAAATGTGGAAGCTCTACCTGCATGCGTATTTCACTTTACCATAATCATTGATGCTGATTGTATTTATTCTTGGACCTGGAAACTGCTTTCCATCGGGTGGATGTAAGGTTATATGCCGTGCTCTCGTACAAAAAAATTAACAGTTTTAACATGTATGATGATCGTCATTGGTTTAGTGGAACTTAACGTGCTCACCGAGGCAATAAAAAAAATATAAAATAAAATTTATTCATTTATTCAACACATTTTAAATTGTAAAAATGATTATATTGCAATGCGGTTACGAAATTAATTTAAGCTACATATTTAGCTTATTAAAATCTCATGTTTTTTTTTTCTAGGGCTCTCTACCCTGTAGTGTTTATAAGGTAATGACTTGGATTAACTCCAGTGGCTCGACAACTGGGAGATGCGGTGAGCTTAGTATTTAATAATTAATAGAAGATTAACTGGCTGATGGATAATGAAAGGTGCATTGTGTTTACCAAAATTGGATTAGAGTTGGTTATTTAATTTCGTTTAAATGGTAAACGTTTAGTTAAAATATTGTTAAAAAAATATGTTATTAATTGAATGGATTTTCCAAAACTGGGTGATTACATAAATAACTCAAAAACTACTACTCCCAATTAGTTAAAATTTAGAATGAAAATCACAATACTTTTAGATGCTAAAGGCATTGAATTATTATTACTTACGTATCTAGTTAAGGAGCTAAGTAAAATATAATAATAGGATGTTTTTTTGTATATGTATTTTTTTATAAGTACTATAAGAGATATAGTTTTGAGATATTTACCATTGATAAAATTATTAAAGGCGTGACCATTGACCAATAATAAAATATTTTAATAATAGTATGTAGGATACATTATATATTTTATAAACACCTAGCCCATGACAAACTGTACAGTAAAACGTATTAATTTTTATAACGACCTCCGGATACAACGCCAAAGGTGCAACCACTAGTCTATGGAGGCGTTCGCCTAATAATAATAATAATATGTAGGACAATCAACACATATTGCTCTGGTCACAAACTAAGCTCTAGGCTTATAATACAAGTATCCCTTGATAAAGTATATACCCATAACACTAGCTGCGTTGCCGCGTTGGATGGCTATGGATAATTTTTATTCTAAAAGAAATCCTGACTTCGGATCCCTAGTCACTTCTCAACAGCAACATCCAATTTGTATGGAGAATACATAAAATTAACATTTCTTCATACAAGTTATCTGTCGATTTAAAAAAAGCTCAAAATAACAAAATAAATAAGGACCCATCGTCTCTACAATAAAAAGAACAAATTTATATAATAAACAAAGCAGCAATGTGAAAATAATAATTTTAATTTGGTTTATTTTTGTTTGAATTAATACCTATATGTTGAAACTACCTCTTGCTGATGAAGTAATTCCTATTCTTTTTTGTCCTCTTTTAGTTGTCTTTTATATGGTTCAAATATTTTCCTCTTAAACAAATAAAATTCTTTATTCTGACTTTTTTTTTAGGTCTAAATTTATTTTTAGGTCTTAAATGTAGTTTGGCGTTCAACATATTCTACCGCTTCCGGTTTGCAAATTTCAATAATATTTTGTACATAATTATATATTTTTTTTTATTTTCAGAAAACTTTATGTAATTTTTTTTTTCTAATTACATATCAATTTTGTCACTTAGAAAGTCCTTGCCTATCGTAATACACCTTTTATAATAGTTTGGCTATAATATCGTATGTCTAAATATTGCTCCTCTTCTTTCTTCAATAGTTTTAGTAATAAATTATATTCATCTCCTACTTATCTAATAATTCTCGTCACTCTCGACTTCCAACTAATATTTTCTATCGGTACGTAAACTTCGGGGATTTTTATCTTTGATTTACCCGTTTTTCACCTATATCTATTAGAAAATATTGACTGTTACATTTTTGCTATCCGTTTGCTCAATATGATCTATATTGCAAATTTCAACTAAATGTTGCAACAGTTGATAGATACCTAAGTCTCACTATAAGGGTTCCTTTTTTTATATGATTTTTTCATAACCCTTTTAATGCATAGTAAATATGAAATATATAATAAAAAAGTGTTCATTTTTAATAAAATGTTTTTTTTTCGTTGTATATAGTTAAGTATTTATATTACGTAGGTTACGTTTTATTGCTCACTTTAATGACTTCGTCTGAGTTTATTAAAGATAATATATACAAAGAGTCGTCTTTGTATATATTATGTGTACTCTAAATAACACCCTAAAGAATAGAACATAAAGTGTATTGTTTGTTATGATGTACTAATTATCCTTTGGAGATAAACACGCTAATGAAACCGTGTTTTTTGTTAATATAAGAGTGGGTGGAACTTAAAAGAAAAAGGCATCCTTTTTGGAAATATTTTTAATTCTGACTGATATTTCATAAATCCGCTTAAGCGAAGTTTAGGAAAATATATATATTTCTAAAAAAGTATCTTATTCAATTATTTGGGGTAAAAATATGCCTAATTGAAAAAGAAAAAAACCTTTTTCTATTTCAATTAGGCATATAATTCAGATTATTATTGTCTTACTGTAAAATGTTCACCTGTTTATACCTTATCTAATTAATTATTTAATTAACTATTACGTAATTTATATATTTTTTAACTTAATATTGCTTAAATTATTAGCAAATGGACATATTTTTCTTTAAAAATAATACCAAAGTAGAAGCTTAAATCTCTTTTTAATGGGTAGCGATGCCATGTTAAAAAATAAATAACGTTTTCAGTATTTCTTGATTGGAATTTTCTAGTTAATTATTTTTATTAATTTCGTTTCAAAATAAAATATTCAATCTTCAATAAATATGTTATTTACTCGCTGAATTTAGATATTATATTACAGGTTTATGAAGTTGCCTGTTCATATTAAAGTTTTATATGATGATATTTTCCGAGAGAAGTTTTCGCCGCGTATAAATATAGAACACCTGCCGCCTCAGAATATGGCCGTATTTAAATAAATATATTCATAATTTTATTATTTCTTACAAAGGTAAATATTTGAGGAAATTCGTACTGAAATATTATTATTTGTTTAGCATTATATTATTTGCTTTGTTTTTTACAAAACAAAATGTTTTAACACTTATACGAGTAGGTAATAAATTAGGTAGTATTTTTTTATAGAAGCACGGCATGTGATTTTTATCCACCTGATGGTAAGCAGAACTACAAGAACATGAATAGGGTTCAATAGCATTTATCGCTCCTACTATACCGGCAAAATATTGGAGTTACGAAATCGCCGACAAGAGTTCCTCTCGCTTTATTGTTTTCTTAAACGCTTCCTAACAAGAATCGATTCAGTAGTCTCCTGAAATCGCTGAAGCCACAGACTAAAACCGAAACATGACTTGGTTATTTCACTGTTTTTGGATCCGTACAATAAACACCGCCCAGTACCAATGAGTTAAAAAAACATTTGTTTGACAAATGTTTTTTTAACTCGGAGAAACGTGTTCTCCGTTTCAAATTTTGGTCCCAGTTTCATAATACCATATTGTAAAACTGTTAATAGATTGGTTATTGAGTGTATTAACCTTGTGCCTTTTTGGCTCCCGAGAACCGTTTAAATGGCCTCAGGTTACCCAGCGGAGGGATTAACAGTCCTCATTTCGCCGATGTTATAAAGAGGCAACACCTAACAAGTGGCGAGCTTGTTGCTTGTGGTATTTATGATGGTATAGCCTCGTTGTATAAAACGGTCACCCATCCCAGAACCGGCCTTGTGTCATCTGCTTAACCTTGTTATCAGTGACTTACATAGGCTAGGGTGTTTTTTAATACATTTTGATTAATTGTTATTCATTTATGAAATCTTGTTGAATGACAAACACCGCAATTCTCTTTTAAGACCGTAACATAAACATACAAGTACAAAATTTTATTACTAATATGTCGGCATTAAATTTTATGCTTTATAACCATTCTACAAAACCGGCATCACAATGACACGAGCAACACTAATCCCACAACAAAAGACGACAACAAACAAGGCTGTCCCACAGTTGTTTGCTTACATGAAAATCCACATAAAATTTAACAACATTTTCCAACAATACTACTTAGAATTTTAAATACTGGAATTTTCTCGTTACATTTTCCTTTATGTTTGTTGGTGGAATTTGTAAAATTACTATTTAGAGTAATGAGTCTTTGACATATGAATTGGCATGATTATTTTTGCATGTTATATGTTATGTTATATATGTATATCGTTTTCTTTCTATGTAATAGAGATGCTTACAGTTAAGATAGAATAGAAGAACAATATTTGGACATAATAAACAATAATGCATTTTATGATGACATAATAATATATACCTACTATTATGTCCATACAGTGTATGACAGTTTATATACGTGGTGGCCTAGGTGTTAGACCTTGGACTTAAAAACACTTAGGTCCCTGGTTCGAATGTCGGTGTGTACCAATGAGTTTTTAATTAAAAACATTATGTACATTTGTTTGACAACACAACTATAGTGCATCGGAGAGCACGTTAAGCTGTCGGTCCCGGTTTCATTATACCAACTTGTGAAACTGTTTATAGAGATGGGTTATTGAGTCTATTCAAAACATCGCGACGAGCTAGCCACTTGTTCGGTGTAGACTCATACCATCGGCTACGACGAGGTGGGATTAAAACCCCTCCGCTGGGTACCCTGGGGCCGTCTAAGCGGTCTCGGGCGCCGTAAGGCACCCGTGATGATACATACATACATACAGTGTAACATGCTAGAGAATAATACAGTGTAAGACCTGTAAGAAGCTTATAGTATATAACATGTTAAAATCATGTTTACATTGCGTATATGACATAATAAAGAAGCCTATAGTAAATGACATGTTAAAGAAGCTAATATTATAATAAGATTTAATATATGGTTATGATACAACCTTACAGTCTATGACATGATAGAAAAGTTTATAGTATAGTATTTAATATGACTAAAAAGCCTAACTATTTGAATATAATAGAGAAACATACAGTGTATGACATAATAAAGATTAATGGTATATGACATGATAGAGAAAATTACAGTATATGCAATGATATATACTCTTTTAAATACTATTCTATAATCTAGATAGAAGGTTATAGTTTCAGTTTTTGTAACAAATCTAGTATTAGAGAAAAAGAGCAGTAAAGCTACGATATTTTTGTCTATAAGATTTTTTAAACCAAATACATAAAATAAAATACTATTACACCAATGAAAGCAGACCGATTTAATATGCTAAGATATTACATGAAGGCAACATAGTATTATTATAATTTTATTGTCACATTCAAAATATGTTTCATATTCATAGTTTAACCGAAACCAGCTATTAAATAAAATAATCTCAAACAAACATCTTTTATGTCTCTCCCTATTATTCTGCCATAAACTGGGAATCCTATAATGCAAAAACACAAAAATATTTGTCGGGTCACACAAAACTGTTACGTTTTTACAGCCGCTTGGATATAACGGCTATCCGTAAAACCATAGAAGTAAGGATATGGTAGAAAGGAAGATAATAGTGAAATTAACGCGGTTAGTACTATAATAGATACATTTTATTTTCAAACTGTAGTAGAGAGTTTGCTACCTTTTCTTTTTTTTTTCATTCCTACTTTGATAAAATTGGCAACAAAATTAAACAAAGAACTTTTTGTTTTTAAATAATAATGTTGTTAATTGTTTGACAGCCTCTGTGGCCTAGTTTCTATGCTATTGGTGTTATTTTTATTTGAGCTGGAGGTCATGGGTTTGATTGCCACTCAACGCAAACAAATATTTGGTTTTCTACAGTTTACCTTGGTCTGTTGGTCTGGATCAGATACTTGCAAACTCTAAATTATGCAAATAGAAAAGAAATACATATTTATGCTGGGTGTTCATGAAATATAATATTTATTAGGTGTACATAGTTCAAGCCTTTGTTTATGACCAGTGAATAATCTTAGGAAGAGTTTCAGAAACTAAACTTTGGAATATTAAATCAAAACAAAAAAACTTTTTTTTTTAAAGACGATGCCGCGGAGCGAACTCCTCCTGGTTGCGGTTATGAAATAGGTGGTTGAATTAACATAAGTAGATAAGGCAAAGAGTATATTAAAATATACTGGTAATGCAATTCGTCTTTGTCGCCTCCCATTTTGTAATCGCATCACTTAGCCGGCTTAGTGGGACGATCAATGTTGTTTAGGAGCAATTATTGATTGACCCCATTAATGCACTTGCCGTGCCACAATAAAAGAAAAAATAAATAAATAGAATTTGCGTGATTTATTACACCACCTCTAGATTTATTCTAGTCTATGGTAAAAGCTATGGCTAGAAGCAAACTTTCACGCCCAGTAGTTCTAGCAAACTGTATGTGGGATAGCTTTGCAATATCTTCTCGTACAGTGAGTGAATTTCTTATATAGCCTCTTTGGAGAGGGCCAAATCGGGCTCGGAATGTAAATACGTCCGACTAGTAAGTGCTAAAGTTCCTTCAGTAGTTTCGCCAGCAATAAACCCCTTAGGGTCGTTTACTCTCACCAAAGTATTTCAAAGTCATTTCTGCTGCAATCAGAACCATCGTTTGCTCGCCACTTTATTATAACGCCTTCTGTAAATATATACTTATGCGTGATAGTAATATTATTTACGTTTTTTTTAAGGTCTACTGTATCTTATTTTAGGTTGCGGTTATGAAACGGGTGGTTGATTTGACGATAATGTGGTGAATATACAGAGTAGACTCGTAATGCAAATTCATCATTGACGCCGCCCATTTTGTAACCTCACATAGTAGGTCGAATCAATGATGTTAAATAATAATATACTCGTAATTCCAGTTATTTAGGATTTAGGCAGTTGATTGTCCTTTGTTACGTTTGTTTAAATTTTGTAACAGCCTTCCTCTCTAATTTTTTTTTTTTTGTTTTTAATAATATAAAGGCCATTACATTAATAATAATATTAATATGTAGGACAATTTACACATATTGCTTTGGTCACAAACTAAGCTCTAGACTTGTATTATTTGTACCAGAAGCAACGATATAATACATATTATATTTTATAAACACCCAGACCATGACAAACTGTACAGAAAAAACGCACTAATTAATATGTTTTGCCATGGGTGGGAATCGAACCCACGATCTCTGGATACAACGCCAGTCTACGGAGGCTGTGTACATTACACATATACAGGTGAATTTTTCAAGTGGGCCTTCAAGGCCCAATTCGAAACTACAAGGAATAGCGAAAAATGCAGGAGGAGTGTCGGGCCGATTTTAATAAAAACTAAAAGTGCATCTTTATATTTAAAAAAAAAAAATCTTCTAGCCGGGAATCGAACCGGTTGATTTTGAAAAAAAAAAACTTATACCTACTGTATTATTGTACCAGCTGATAGTGTCGCTTATAAGTATCCAACAATGGAAAGTAGCTTCAAACGGTAAACTAAAGGAAAGTGCTCTTTTTTAATAAAATATATTTAATTTAAAAAAAAACATACTTTTTACCACCACCGTCTAGTAAGTAATCATATTGTCTGAAATAATGCTCTTCTTCGAAACAAAAATATTAATACATATAATATTTTATAAACACCAGGACAAACTTTACAGAAAAACTAATATTTTATTGCAATGGGTGGGAATCGACCCACGACCTCCGGATACAACGCCAGGCGCAACCACTAGTCTACGAAGGCTGTCAATTGTACGTTAAAACCTACTTAAGGAAACAGTTACGAAACTAGAGACGATAATGTAGTACATAACATTGTCTGTATTATATATGTAGATTTGAGCTTAAGGGCCCTGGAGTCGACTTGGCGTCCATACAAACGTACTTCCAATATTACAACTTGGCTGTTGGTCGAAGTTTAATTATTGTGTTTATGTTCGTAATCGTACGCAAAATCTTTCTTTTGTTTTGTATCTATTGATTACAATTTATTTAACTAGAAAAATATTTAAAAAATGAGAAGATACAGAAAAAATATATATATAAATAATAATTTTCTTCCAAGCCTGCTGTGTTACCAATAGTACCGAGTAGTAGTGTTTTGTATTATAATATTTTAATATAGTATTTTGTATTATAAATAATAACCCAACACAGAAAGATTAATAAATACAAAGACCGACAAAAATATTATATTCTGCGACAAACAGTAATCGAGTATTATTGGAAATGCGAAAGCTACTTTTGTATGGAGAACGCGGAGTTCGCGATTACGAATGCTGTGCCCTTAAGATCTGGATCCAAATTATCACGAGTGCTAGTAATCGATAGTTGATATCGCTTTCCAAGTTTAGCCATTAACCATTAACACAGTTTGATTGCAGTTCTACAACTGAAATGCAAGAGAAATTGAAGTGTATATAACAATTATATATCAACACTTAGTTTGTATATAAACTTGTCTTTAGAATTGCATTTGCATAATATTAGACAGAGAGTTAGTACTAGTTGAGAGTAATGCCTGAAAAATTCTTGAAGTTCGATTAATAATGTATATCTATAGGTAATAATATTATAAAGAGAAGAAAACTAATTTTAGTTTGTTTCTGATAAACACAAAAAAAACAATTGATATAGTGAAACTGGGATCGGCTTAACGTGCCTTTAACAGATTTTTTTTTGGTCGTGTATGATTCATTAAAAGATATAAGGAAAAGTGCTACTCATGCAAAATCTACGACCTTTTAAATGTAGCTTTACTAAAAGAAAAGCATAGCTGGAAACTAATTTGCCATGTTCCATTTTCCATTTTCCATTTTTTTTTGGAGCATAGCGTGCAGCTGCATACTATCAGATACCAACATGTGATAGTAAGCAGGCCTATAAAATTCATGACTAGTCAAACAATCTATCAAAATTATTTTTATATCACTCAACTGGTTTTTAAATAATTATTTAACCTAAATCATGCCTGGTGGAAGTAATTAATAGGGTCGAGTTTAAGCAAGCTTACTTTGTAAGTGTGAAAATTTACTCTTACCCGACTTAAAATGTAAACTGTTTTTTTTTAATATATAATTATATATATATATATCATCACGGGTGCCTTACGGCGCCCGAGACCGCCTAGACGGCCCCAGGGTACCCAGCGGAGGGGTTTTTAATCCCACCTCGTCGTAGCCGATGGTATGAGTCTACACCGAACAAGTGGCTAGCTCGTCGCGATGTTTTGAATAGACTCAATAACCCATCTATAAACAGTTTCACAAGTTGGTATAGTGAAACCGGGACCGACAGCTTAACGTGCTCTCCGAGGCACTATAGTGGTGTTGTCAAACAAATATACATAAATTTTTAGATTAAAAACTCTTTACACACCGGGATTCGAACCAGGGAACCTAAGTGTTTTTAAGTCCAAGGTCTAACCAACTCGGCCACCACGTATTAATTATCTTTTATATAATCAGCAGCATCTAAAAGACAATCTGCTAAAATAAGTAAACTACACTTAAATGAAAAGATAAAAATATGGATTATAATAATCATTAAAATAAACTGATTTAAGTATGTAATACTGAGAAACCTAGCACAGGAATCAGGGCTTAAACATGTCTGCTGATTAAATCAAACAACTTGTCCCATGGAACCATGTGTCGCAAAAACTAGTAATGTTAAAATGACCAATTTGTATAGAGAATCATTTTTTTTTGTATAAAAAATAATAAATAGAGTGTAAAAAAAAATATAGTATTTTCATTAAATTATAATCAAATAAATTTCTCAGGTGGGGAAAACCTTTTAGATACCTACATAAGCACGTGTATTAGGTTGCCTACTTTAATAAATTATATTATATTAATAATTTAAAAGTAAATAAAGAAGTATATACCAAATAATATTAAAACAATGCCGCTTTAATTCAGCATTCAAAATCAAATAAGGTATCTAATACAGAGGGTGGTTCGCCTATAATTTATTTTCATTAGCTTCCACCAGAAGCGGTAACGACGTCCCTGGGGATCTATATAGGACAACCATCGTAAATCTAACATAATTAATTTCTACGTAACACTAAACTGTTGAGTATCCGTTCTGGATGAATTATATACCTCGTGTCCACTATAACTACTACATATATATTATTATTTGCTATATAATATAATAAGAGTATTTTTTATTACTTGTTATATATATATAAGTGGTGGCCGAATTGGTTAAAAACAGTTGGACCCAGATCCCGGTGTGTACCAATGAGTTTTTAATAAAAAAAAAAATGTACCTACATTTACACACATACATGTACCTACATTGGTACACACCGGTATTTGAACCAGGGACCTAAGTGTTTTTAAGTCCAAGGTCTAACCAACTCGGCCACCACGTATATACTCGGCCACCACGTATATATATATATTAGTCAATATAATTGTATTATTCAGAATAAGCAAGTTCTGTTATGTATAATTTACAGTTTAATAAATAAATATTATGCCATACATAATTTCTAGCGTTTGAGATGGAAACTTTGTGGCCATGCTCTTGATTTTTTTTAAATGTAATTACATTTAAAAAAAATCAAGAAACCAAAAAAATAACCGAACCCTGTTAAGTGGCTTTATTTAAGCTTGATAGCTTATGGTTACTAAATTATTTAATAAGCTTTAGAACATTTTACCGAGAAATTTCATAGCTATATCAGTTAATGGAGACAGGTGTATTTCGTGAATAATACACCAAAATGCATAATGAATTTAAATTGAAATCTATTCAATATTCGCAATAGTTAATTTACTATTGTTTTATGCTGAACAGTGTTCGGTTACGATGGAACTAAATACGTATCATAAGCCTTAGGTAAATTTGAAATAATTTTGTGGTTTAATTTTAAATTGTTTAATTAAATTTCAATCTAAATTCAAATTTCATAAAGCATACAAAGAATTAAACAGAATATAGAACAATAATGTATGGTTTAATTTATTTTATAAGTTAAATGTTATCATTTATTCTTTATATAATTTATACATTTTTTTTTTTTTTATATGTATGACAAATTACACATATTGCTCTAGTCACAAACTAAGCTCTAGGCTTGTACTACTCGTATGTGTACCAGAAGCAACGATATAATACATATTATATTTTATAAACACCCAGACCATGACAAACTGTACAGAAAAAACGTACTAATATTTTTTGCCATGGGTGGGAATCGAACCCACGACCTCCGGATACAACGCCAAAGACGCAACCTACCCAGACGGATACGGCTGTCAAAATTATTTGTACATTATAGTTATACCGGATAACGTGAACGTATTAATTAACTTCTTTGCTTGTACCTCTTTATATTAATACTAGCATACCTGACAGACGTTGTCCTACGGGACATTTAGCTTGCTCACTATTAGCAGGTTCAGCAAACATTATTTCTATAAAATACTATAATAAAAAATTAATCAACAAAACACACACACATTTACATTATCACATCATTACACATACAATTCAATCTTTTCGTTTTGTATTTTAAAAAAAAAGTTAAAAATTTTAAAAAAAGCGGCCTCAGCCTAGTGGTTAAGTCACTGCGCAACTGATAACAAGGTTAAGCAGATGACAACAAGGCCGGCCTGGGATGGGTGACCGCTTTATACAACGAGGCTATTTCATCATAAACACCGCAACAAGCTCGCCACTTGTTAGGTGTTGCCTCCGAATACCATCGGCGAAATGAGGATGGGTTAATCCCTCCGCTGGGACCCTGAGGCCGTTTAAACGGTTCTCGGGAGCCAAATAGGCACCCGTGATGGTATTTTTTTTTTTTTTTTTTTTTTTAACCATTTTTGAATCCACATAAACACACACAAAAAGTTTCATTAAGTCTTAAAATAGGTCCAATCGTTTAGAACGAATTCAGTGACACGTGTGTATGTCACTGAATTCGACAGAATAATTATAAATATAAAGATATCACAAAATAAATATATGTATTCTGGCATCTAGTATTAGAAACTAGGAATTCTAACTTCACTTGTATATAGTTATTAGAAGAAAGCTAATGGAGGGCGTCTGTGTATAAATATATAACAAGCAATGACAAATTTCGTGAGGGGTGACTGGAACTTGGTTGGCTCAGCGGTTGAGCGCCTTGCCGCGAAAGCGAGGTTCGTGGGTTTGAGTTCCGCCCACCAGGATTTATTTTATTGCATTTTTATCTTTAAAAATGTAATATAAGATTATCCTAATAAGGAATTTATGAAAATGCAAAGAAATAAATAAATACATTTTATGAAGTGTGCATATACGTGGTGGCCGAGTTGGTTAGACCTTGGACTTAAAAACACTTTGGTCCCTGGTTCGAATCCCGGTATGTACCAATGAGTTTTTAATTGAAAAATTTGTTTGACAACACCACTATAGTGCCTCGGAGAGCACGTTAAGCTGTCGGTCCCGGTTTCACTATACCAACTTGTGAAACTGTTTATAGATGGGTTATTGAGTCTATTCAAAACATCGCGACGAGCTAGCCACTTGTTCGGTGTAGACTCATACCATCGGCTTCGACGAGGTGGGATTAAAAACCCCTCCACTGGGTACCCTGCGGTCTCAGGCGCCGTAAGGCACCCGTGATGATATATATATATATATATATATATATATATATATATATATATATATATATTTTATGAAGTGATATGCACAAAAAACGGTAAGACAAACCGACAGACAGACAGACGTTGCACTTTATATGTATTGGAGATGTCTTATGACGCCTGAGACTGCCTAGATGTCCTCAGGGTACTCAGCGAAGGGGTTTTGTTTCTGCCTCATTGTCGCAGATAGTATTCTGAATCTACACCGAACAAGTGAAGAACTCATCACAGTGTTTATATAGACACAGTATTAGCAAACTAAAGTATATAATAGTTCATATATAATATAAATAAAAATAAATTGTAGAATAGGTATGTAAGCGTCTAGAATGGCTGATTTATTTGGATAATTATTTTTTTGTTGAATTAATCGGGATCAAGTTTGTATGAAAGAAAATGTTTTAAAAATCGTATGGAAAAGTTATAAATATCCATATAAAAAGTGAGTGAGATGAGACAGACGACAGTATCTTCAAAAATATTGACAGAATTGGTGATTGTTTAGTTTCTTACATTGTTTTAACTGTAACTTTATCCGGAAAAATTATAAGTATTGAATGTAGTAAAAATCTGCTAAATCTATAGGAAAAATGGTTTGACAGCGTCCGTAGACTAGTGGTTGCGCCTTTGGCGTTGTATCCGAAGGTCGTGGGTTCGATTCCCACCCATGGCAATAAAATATTAGAACGTTGTTCTGTACAGTTTGTCATGGTCTGGGTGTTTATAAAATATAATATGTGTTATATCATTGTTTCCGGTACACATAGTATAAGCCTAGAACTTAGTTTGTAAGCAATATATATAAAATGTTCTTGACTTTACATATTATGATTATTAGTATTTGTAGTTATTGTTTTGTGAAAAAGTTAATATGTGCTCGATTTAAGAGAAAAATACGGGATAACACGTTTATTCTTATTTAAGTAGCTAAATTAATCATCCTTATAATCAAACGGATGGGAAGATGAAAAAAAATGTTTTATTTTTAAACTAATACTTTTTTTTGCAATTTTGCGACTATTGCATGTTTTTTTTTTTTTTTGGAAGGTCAAAAATTTTGTTTTATTTTTAAACTAATACTTTTTTGCAATTTTGCGACCATTACATGTTTTTTTTTTTTCATAAGAGATCAACATGTGACCTTGCATCTGCACCTGGTGTTAAGCAGTATGCAATGTCCAGGAATGATACCAACAAGCGGATGCATGCAGGTGCATCGCTGGTTGCCATCATTATGTCGGCATAAGATGCCTATTCACGTTTTGTTTAAAGGACTCTAGGTTATAAGAGGAAGGAAACACGCAATGTTTTGTATTTTCCTTATTAAAATACAGGACACTTCCAAAATGATAAAGATTTGGTCTTATTTTATTCATTGCCAAGAAAGCGAAGGCGTCTGGGCAAGTTGTACAAAAAATACGTTAGCGTACTTCTTTGAATTATAGCATAATATCGCTATTTCAAAGAAGATAGTTTCATACAAGAAAATGTAATGTTTTGGCGAGTCAGTCGCCCACATACTCGTACATGACCGAGTTTTATATACAAAAAAATCTGTGTCAATTGGTCATACTTCTACAAGAAATATTGTGTAGTTGCCAACTCTCAATTACGTGTTTTTATTTCCTTACAACTGAACTACAAATCTTTAAACGTTCCATATTTAATTAATTGAACTGCATAATATCCTTGATTCTTTTTTTTTAATAAATTAAAGAGTATTTACATAAAATATTCTACTTGCAGTTTTTAGTTTACAGTTACTATCACTGTGTACTGTTCCTAAGGTGACAATTTTACACTACATGTGCTCTTAAATTAGAGAAAAAATACAGGATAACACGTGTATTCTTATTTAAGTAGCTAAATCAATCATCGAATCATTATATTCGGCAGAATCGTAAGGTGATTTTTTTTTTAAACAAATACCTTTTTTTTCATTTTGGAACCATTACATGTTCTGTATTTTTCTTATTAAAATACAGTACACTTCCAAAATGATAGCTGAAAAATGGGACATCCTTTAAAATACAGGATAGTTGGCCAGCCTAGTCGATGTTGGTGCTGTAACTCCCCATTTCGAACGCAACTACCTATGGTACTGGCTGGAGAAATCTGACCATAATCTTCATAAATACTTTTCCTTATTTAAATAATTTGAAGGTTCACGGACATGAAAACAGAGTCAAAGAGAAATAGTTTGGCATCGTTCGATATAGGTTACAAATCACATATTAATTTGTGTAAAATAATATATTATAATTTATTTTGGATGATTAACCCAATAAAAGAAGTCCAAAATAAAGAATGTTTTTTAGTTATTTCCCAAAAGTTAGGTAGGTACTGTAACAGTTTTTTTCGTTGTGTATGATTAAAAAAAACATTTGATTGGCGATATAAGAATATAAAGTGTATATAAGATTATACCGAATTATATTAGAGATACCAAGGGTCTATTTCGTAAATTTGACAATTGTGATTTATCATGATAACTTATATTGCTGTTAATAAATATAAATATTTAATCCCACCTCGTCGTAGCCGATGGTATGAGTCTACACCGAACAAGTGGCTAGCTCGTCGCGATGTTTTGAATAGACTATTGAGTCTATTCAAAACCATCCATCTATAAACAGTTTCACAAGTTGGTATAGTGAAACCGGGACCGACAGCTTAACGTGCTCTCCGAGGCACTATAGTGGTGTTGTCAAACAAATGTACATATTTTTTTTTATTAACATCTCATTGGTACACACCGTATTCGAAGCAGGGACCTAAGTGTTTTTAAGTCCAAGGTCTATACCAACTCGGCCACCACGTATATTTTTAAGTTAATTTAATTTAGTTGTTTGAAGTATTAACTTTTTATTCAAACCAAACTAAATAAATTGTAACTTTTACGAAATAGAACCCCCCCGGCCATGTGCCGATCTTCAGTAAAGAAAAACATACAAATGTAATCAGTTACAGAAATATCGCAAATCGTGCGTCCATCCAGCTTTCACATAAGACAAAATAAAATCGCCTTTGCTTTCGGATCAGATTTCAGTAACCCCACTATTTTCGGTTCATTACCCTTTTGGAATGTAGTCGAAGGGTAGGACAAGAGTAAATGTAGTAGTTTGTATTCAGTCTTCGTTAGATGAGACCTATTTGTACCCGAGAGGAGCTCTATCGGAAAAAGACAGGACCTATCGCGACTTTTATCGCATATTTGAGTATGCGTGCGTGTATGTTATTTAATATACCTATACATACTTCTAGGATACTATATATACTTCAAGGTTTTTTTTTATTTACCCACGGTATATGACTTTGTCTAACTGGTGGTAATGAGAGCTCCAGGTCCATGAATGCTATCGATCAAATCATGGGCGGAGATAAAGAATCTGCTTTATCCTCAAATCAACTACCAGTAGCGCATCAATGCGAACACAATGATCTGAAAACCGGCGAACACACAGCCTAACCCGGAAGCATGACTAGCTTGTGGGTTTTTACATCTGTCTGGTAACAATACCAGTCGTTGGGTCTAATAAAGCTACAGAGATCTCCGTCCCTACTTACCTCTTTTTACGTTAGAAGGAACTCAACTAAAAAAAGTAGAATTCTGACGTATGTGCGAGTATTCAAAATACTAGTAGGATTATATAAAAATAAAAAAATATGTAGGACAATTTACACATATTGCCCTGGTCACAAAAACACCCAAATTATGACAAACTGTATAGAATAACTGAGATACTAATATTTTTTGCCATGGGTGGGAATTGAACCCACTATACAACGCCAAAGGTGCAATCGCTAGTCTATACGGACGCTATCAAATAAATAATATTTAATTAGAGATTTACAGAGCTATGCGAATTTAAGTTAATACAAATATATTATTATTATGTAAAAAATCCTGAAAATAGCCAACGACGTTTGGTATATTTTACCAAACGTCGTATATATTATACCAAACGCCGTAGCTACTTTCAGGATATTTCACATAAATGTTACGGTTGAGTAAGGATATAATTTAAGACAGATCGATAGACAAAGTAATCTTATAGGATTTATTTTTGTTCTACGAAATGCTAAAAATTGAAATAAATCTTATTTTCGCGTTCACACAAACGTTTGTAGGAAAGTCAACGATACGTGTCAATATATCAGATAGATATGACTTCACGCCCTCTTTGAATCCGAATGTGATTTGTTAACATCAAACAAAAAAATCGTTTAAGAGAACGCAAGCATTTAAACCAAAAAAAATCGCATGTTAGTTAATACTAATGAAATATTTATCATGCGCTAAAAGCAATATGATGTATACCATCAACAGAATTTTAAAAGTGTAAGTAATTCTATACCTATATAATTACTTTTAAGATTCTCACAAAAAAAAAAAAAAAAACAAATAAAAGTATTTTTCTGATCTTTGATTTATATGTAATTATATCAGCTTAGTACCGCGGCTTTACCCGCCGTTTAATTTAAAACAAATTGGTTCTTAAATAAAAAACATCTCATGTTACCGCTGATAATACAGCTTTCTATTGGTGAAAGAAAAAAGAAGTTGTTGTTTAGAGTTTATCCGGATCTTTAACTCTTTATAATATTAGTATAGATATGCAATTTAGTAATTGTGAATAAAGTAGTAATAGTAATCAGCCGTAGGACGCACCGTTGGTCTCGAATTGATCTCCAAAAGAACCAGTTGGAAGCGGCTTGGTAAGCCTCTCCTATTGATCTCCAAAAGAACCAGTTGGAAGCGGCTTGCATCCAGCGTCTTCCTGCGGCCTGAATCACATCACATCTAGATCACATGAAAAAATGACAAATATGATTGACTATTGTGAAACCAAACAAAACATTTCAAAATTCTTGTACTTCCTATCCACCACCCAAAACTGGAATAACATAACAAGCTGTAAACCAAAATCAAACAAAATATATTATGTGACCGAAATAAATTAATCTCCACCAATACAATAGATATGGCCTTAGTAAGTTCAGTAACGTCTTCATAGTATTATATTAGTACGTTTTTCTGTACAGTTTGTGTGTTCTGTACATGGTCTGGGTGTTTATAAAAGTTGGTTATGTTACCCGCTGATAATAAAGCTTTCTATTCCTATGTATGGACGTCCTACGCTGCGCATGCCGATGCGTGATCTCCATTTCAGAACTTTATGGCCCTGTCTGCCATCAGTTTTGCGTGCTGAGCCATGCCCACGGCAATTTCAACTTGCTGATTTACTTGGCTATGTAGGTAACTTTAATTCGTCTACGGGTCTCCTCATTTCTGATTCGATCTCGCAGCATAATACCATGTTTTAGCTTTTTTAATTTATACCCTCCTGTTGGTAATTGTTTTTTTTTTTCAATAACTGTGAAATGTTTTATTATTTTGTTGTACGTAATATTATATAAGTGGATATAAGGGTAAGTAGGGACGAGGGACGTTTGGGAGCTGACTGAATATTGTAAAATTGTATTGTAATTTGTATTCTAATAAATAAGTAAAATAAAAATGGAAAGGAACCTTTATACATAATAATAAAGTAGTAATATTATTTAAGTTGTGCAAATTCCGTGTTAGGCAATAAATTAAAACTTTTTTTTTCTTTCATTTTTTTTTTCTTTGTTAAGAACACCTAAGTATAAAGCTTAGTTGATGACCAGAGGCTCTACTATAAGTTTTTGCTTCTTAAAAACGTAATATTATTGCGTGAGGCACAACCAATAGGATGTCTGAATTTTAAAAATAAAGCCATCCTATTGGTTGTTTCTCACATATTAACATTACTTTAATGCAAAGCAAAAATTTGTGATCGTACATTTCACACAATAAAATATTATATTGTTGCGTTCTCTGGAGAGTGTTAGTTATAAGCTCTGTGATCTGCAAATAATACGTTATTCGTTTTTCTATCAGTTCGATTCCGCTTCATTAACTGACTGTCCACTTGAGATGGCTCGAGTAGGCGTTTGATATATTGTACCGCCAGTATTATAGCCGACGCCGTTACGTTTTACTATAGCAACATGTGAAACTTTTTATATATAAGTCTATGCTGACATCACCGCGAGCTTGTCGCTTGTTCGGTGTAGACTCAGAAAACCATCAGCTACCAGGCCTTTAGGCAACGACCCTTTTAGGAATAAAGGGGCCGTTGCCTGTAATCGCAATTTTTACATAGGAAGTATAATATATTATCTTTTTTGTACAGTAAACTTTTTTTTACTTACATTTTTTTTAAATCTTAAATAGATTTATTTAAATATAAATCGTAATAGTGCCACTATAATAATAATGTTGACATTTCACACCTGGTCACAGTCTGAGCTAGGCTTGTACTATGGTTACCAGTAGGGTGATTACGCGTCTTAAGTTCGCTCGCACGCCAATCGTTATGAAGTCATTCTGAGGTAGATCAAGCTTGGCTTCTTAACATTGGCTCCAAAAAATCTTAGAAAATTACGTCATAACGATTGGCTTGCGAGCGAACTTTAGACGCGTAATCACCCTGCAGAAACGACATTATATTTTATAAACACCCAGACTACAGCAAACTACATAAAATTCACTAATAATGTTTTTCCTTGAGTGGGAATGAACAAACCCACAACAACCTCTGGATTCAAAGCCAACGGCGTAACCACTAAGCCAAGTAGTAAAGTTGTGAGATTGCTTCAGAAGTATAGTATGTAAAAGTTAAGAAAATATTTCTTTTTTTTTCGGAGTACGACATGTGAGCAGAGTCAGAGTCCTACAAAGTCCATGAATGGTGTCAATAAATAATTGTTCTTAAACAATAATGATTGCTCTCACTATGCCGGCTAAATGATGCGATTGCGAAATGGCCATTGCATTGCTATGGATTTGCTGCCTTCTATTAGAAGTAAATCGGTGCCTGGCATTATGAAATTTGTGCATGTCATTAAATTTTGCCGTAATTTCCACTCATTGAATCTAAGTATCATTTGGAAAATGCCCGCTCGATTAAACGCCAATGGCCAATGAAAAGTTATCGTTGGTACATAATTAGATGACGTATAGTACGTCTTAGAATAAATAAGTATTTCAAAACATTTGGTTTGAAGTATTTACTTTAAAACAAAAAAAATCATTAAAAAAAAAACTGAAAATCTGTCTATTTATTTTTTTACAAAATTCAAAAATACACAATTCGAGCCATATACATATTTTTTTTATTTTATATAACTTTGTAATTATTAATTGATTTTAAATATACATGATGACTTTGAAAGGATGTACTTTGGGCTAATATGAGGTTCTACTGATCAATACGAACAAGTTTTCCCATGGAACCATGTGCCACAAACGAAAAAAAATTTTGCCTTCTCTATACAAACTAGTAATGTTAAAATGGCCAATTTGTATGGGGAAGTCACATTTTTTTTAAATTTGCGACACATGGTTCCATGGGAAAAGTTGTTCGATTTGATCAGCAGAACCTCATATTAGCCCAAAGTACATCCTTTCAAATTCACCCTGTATATATATTTGATATGAAACGATATATATCAAAGTAAAGCCCCATTAAAATAACCAGCTTTTGGGTTAAAAGTTTTCTTTTTATTAATTTATTTCCATCAATATAGATTTTTTTACCTAGCTACTTTTTTAAGTTGCCGGAAAAGAGTTAAATATCTCAAACAATAGTTTAGTAATTAAATCTGTAGTTTGTATTTGTTGTTATTAAAATAAAGTTTGTTTTTTATTCGTTTTAGCTACACAATATTCAATTTTATTTCACTGTTTAGTATAAAAGATAAAAAATTACCTGACATGTTTTCAAATATTCCATCTCTTTAATATATTAAACCTTCAAATGAAACATAACACCCCAATGAACATATTCTGAAGTCAACAAAATGAACGCAGAATTATTTATGGTAGGACAGCACCCATTCGTAGACGGTAGAGGCATTTAATTTGGTACCCGCGCACCTGAGACTATATGCTTTATACAACAAATTTCCACAAACTTACGACTTAAACATAATATAATTACGTAAACCTAAGGAAACAAATATATTCTAAACTTTATTAAATTAACTATTACTAAAATGTACATATTCTAAACTTTATGAAATAATACTATTACTGAAAGGTACAGTGAATAATTAAAAGGAAAACTCTATGTACTCTTACAATGCCAAAAACATTTAATAAAGGAAGAATGTAAAAAAGAAAGATAAATTAGGCAGGCAAAATAGACATAGATCTAATAACATAAAAGTGTTTGTAATTTTGTTCAGAAAACTAAATGATGGTTAAACCCCAAGAGTGGATTTTACTCTACCCTACATTGTGAAAATGTAAAGGAAGTAGAGAAAAGAAGGAGTTAAGATAAATGGTAATAATTAAAAAAACATTTTGTACTGATACGTGAAGAAAATCGACTAACGACAAGATTACGATTTTTTTAAATACTAAGCCGCCTAATTTAAAAGTGAGGATTGCGACAACTTAACAAATATAAAAAAAAAAACATTTACTGAAGAAGATTAAATTAAATGACGAATACTCTCTCATTAGTTTACTCCTATCTAACTTAACGTAACTTCATAATTTGTTATTATTTTATATATGCACATAATTTCCTAGATATGTTAATAAAATAACTGAGTTTCTACCCGCACAATTATGTCGAGGACTCCATTCTCAGCCAACTATTTCAAATTGAAATTATACAGTCCGCGTCTCACATCTAAATGTCGCCGTAATGGCAGGCATGTGGACTAAATTGTTGGGGCATAGTGTCTTTTGTTGCTTAATCTAATTCTCGTGCGTTATAATTCTGTTGCTGGGGAGAATTGTTACCTTGTCTTGAATACCTCTCCTTGAGATATAACAAGGAAATGTTTGACAGGATCCAGGAATAGCTTTTGATGGTTAGTGAGGATTTATTATAATGAGTAAAGTGTTTTGAGTTATTTTTTGCTTTATATGTTGATGATAATTGTATTATTTGTGTAACTGTATTTTAAGTAGTTCTTATGGGGTCTGTAGTCGACTTGACGCCCATACAAATGTACTTTCATATTACAATTTGGCTGTTAGTCGAAGCTCAATTTATTTTTGTTGAAATGTACGCAAAAATCTTTCTGTTATGGGTAATAAATATTTTTGTATAATATTTAACACATTATTTATTTAATTTCTAAAAAAAACCCATCACAGAAACATTAATAATATAATGATCGACGCAAAAATATTATTTTAATTCAACAGTTATGGAGTATTACCTACTGGAACTGCTCATTTCTGCGTTTTTCACACAGAACGCAAACTTCGCTTGAAACGAATTCAGTGTCGTTGCATCGATTTCTTGTCATAGGGTGTTATTACAAACCAGTCTCAAAGGTATTGTATTTTAAACTTAATACTTAATTATAAGCAAAGCCACAAAGTCATGAATAGATCAGATCAATAGATTGTTGATTAACAGCAGCCGGCTAAATAGTGCGGTTATGAAATGGGCGACACCAAAGACTAATTTGTATTACGAGTCTACTTAAATATCCTCGTTAAAACAACTGGTTGTTTAGTAACGGCGTCCTGAAAGGAGACTACCACAAGGAAACAACAAAAAAAATATGCAGTCCTAAAATGCGGTGAACATGAATAGGTCACTTAACGGTTTTTGCATCTGTATAATGTAAAAATTATAAAATAAACCTTAACCCGGACGGCATAACCCTAATGGACTAATCCTTTTAAAAATAGATTTTAAAAACCCTTACTCCTGGGTGAATAAAAATTTACCACACCCATTTTTTACCCCAACATGCATTTAACACACTCCACAGCACACGTCATTAAAACCTCGTCGTACAAGATCATGCGTGTGCATTAAAGCCTTGCCGGGTTTATAATGAAGTACTGTTACAAAGGCTTCGCGCTATATAGTCTCACTCTTTCGCACTGATTTATATTTCCCGTAAGTGCGAGCTAGAAACAAATATCACTTGACAAATTACTGAGTGCAGACCAGTTTCCCCGTTGAGAGCACTTCAGATGGCAAGAACTGTTCGTGATATACGATTTTGTTTAACACTTGTAGTTTTTCTTTTACTAGGAAATGTGGAATAGTTTGGCTCACATTTTTTTTATAAACATACAGAAATAAAATTAAAATATGTTAAATACTGAATTGGCAATTTTTTTTTTTATTATTCTTTCACTTTTCAAAATCATTATATAGTTGGAAGATACATTTAAATAGAAGGTTTGACTGGTAGAGAATGCCTAGGGGCATTCTGCCTCCGCCTTTGTACTCTATGCAATAAAGATGTAAATCACAGTGCACGGAATCCACACGCGAGTGGGCAGCGCGCGGCGACTCCGTGCCCTGTGCTGTAAATAAATAAATTAAATAATCTTTAGTTTTGAGACAGGATCCATCTATATAAACAATAGAGCCGTTCTTTAAACTAATTTTAACCAAACTATTAACTTTTTCTTTATACTAATGCAGAAGAAATGAAAAAAAAAATTGTGTATATATATTTATAACAGTATTAAGAGGTAGGTATATAACTGGGACCGACAGCTTAACGTGCTCTGAGGCACTATAGTGGTGTTGTTATACATATGTACATTTTTTTTTGATTAAAACCTCATTGGTAAACATCGGATTTGAACCGGGACCTAAGTGTTTTTAAGTCTAAGATCTCACTCAACTCAACTCAAACAAATCAACTCGGCCACCGCGGTATATTGTGTGAATTTTTTAATATGTTATATTACTCTGACTACGACCTACTGTGTTCAAGTTATAAGACTTTAAAATGTTTTCCAATAATATTTGTTAAAAATTTAAGTTCCAGCGAAAAGCTCATAACAATAATTTAACTTTAATTAATTTTAGATATTAGTTTAAAAATTAAAACAATTTTAAATGAAAATTTCAAGTACCTAGCTCCCAATGAAAATTAATTTAAAGTAATTTTACAAGCGATTTAATTATTAAATATATTTTGTCAAAATTACAAACTTTGTTCAACATTGAATTTTAAATTCGACGAACGTGGTTACAAGTAATTTTCAGAACATCTTTCGTCAAGGTAAAGTTTAATCAACAATTAATTACTTAAATGAAAATAGTCATATATTTTTATTTTCTATAATAAAATTAAAAAGAGATAAGAATGATAAGTTCGAAAACAGAATAGACGTTATATTAATTAATTAAACTTGTAGATATATCGCATATTAAGATAAAAAGCGTTTGTTAACTTGGTCAAAACATTTTCTGTTACACCCACTTATAAAATTAAAAGTTGAAACTTTAAAAGTATAAAGTGAAGTATACATAGAACACAGAAGTAAATAGGGAAATGCCCAAAGCCCTAAAAGGCCTTTCCAAATATGGGAACAGAAGATGGCTACTTTCCATACAAATCCAAACGCGAGAACGAAAAGGATTATAACCAATTATCCGTAGTTGCGCCTTTGGTGTCTCTTATCCGAAAATCGTGGGTTCGATTCCCACCCATGGAAAAAAATTGTACGTTTGCCATGGTCTGGGTGTTTATAACTTATAATATGTATTATATTGTTGTTTCTGGTACACATAGTACAAACCTGGAGCTTAGATTGTGACCAGAGCAATATGTGTAAATTATCCTTCATTTAAAAAAAAAACTAAACAATGTTCCAGAAATGAGAACAGAATATAAAACATTTTAAGGGCGTATTTTTGGCACTTTTATACTCTCACTTCTCTCTCGTCTTTTCCTAAAGAAGTAATATATGTATAGATTAAATAAAGCCCTCGTGAGGAGGCAACAAACATTTTTGACATTTCGTTCGATAGACTATTTTAGGGCCTAGGGCGGTTCAGTATATTATTCTTACTTTCAGGTATATTGTACATGTATTTAATAGGGAGACTGACTACAGAAACTTTGACCAAAGGTACCCAACATGAAGTTTAATACAGTATTCTGACATTACTATACCATCCAATATAAAACCAAATATCACAAGAAAATTCGTAAAACTAAAAGAAAAAAAAAAATGTAGCTTAGGACAAGTAAGGGCGAAACAGATACATATTTATGATTTATTTTTAAAAACTGTCATTTATATAGCACTTCCATATACTCTCAGACTTAAACTGACAATGTAACTGTTTTATTGGATTTAAATACTCATACATATATCAATACGGGTGCCTTACGGCGCCCGTGACCGCCTAAACGGCCCCAGGGTACCCGGCGGAGGGGTTTTTAATCCCACCTCGTCGTAGCCGATGGTATGAGTTTACACCGAACAAGTGGCTAGCACGTCGCGATGTTTGGATAGACTCAATAACCCATCTATAAACAGTTTTACAAGTTGATGAAACCGGGACCGACAGCTTAAGATGCTCTCCGAGGCACTATAGTGGTGTTGTCAAACTAATGTACAAACATTTTTTAATTAAAAACTCATTGGTATAGACCGGGATTCAAACCAGGAACCTAAGAGTTTTTAAGTCTAAGTTCTAACCAACTCGGCCACCACGTATAAACTGACAATGTAAGTGTTTTATTGAATTTCCCGGCTTAATACACCTAAAAGATAACGCCCACGTCCCGCCACCAAGCCACAAACACCGCAGTATAAGGGCCTAATCACCAAACGCCCGAAATGTCGTCCCAAGAAACACTAACGAGTAATCTGGAATACCTAAACGAATTCCTGCTTCGTTGCTTTCAAAACTCGGCATCTTAAGTTACATTGAATCGCATGGCGCGTCACGAATTACGCAGTAAAGACTTTCCAATTTATTTTTGTCTTGCTAATAAAAATATTAATACGATTTTTTAAATAAATTAATATTGCGGGCCTAAACGCGATTTTATATTTGATTTCCCGACGCATCGACCAAGTTGCATTGATTGTGGTCAATAAAACTTTTTTTTACTCCAGAACTAAGCCGATGTCATAAGATATATATATATATATTGTAATTGTCAAAGTACGTGTGTAATATAAGGTCACAGTTAAAAGTACTACTTTACATCTTTTAAAAACCATACACAAATAAAAAAAATAAAAAAATAAAACTTGAAATATCGTGCTGAAATTTTAGATGAATGTAATGTTAAAAATATTTAAATCATGATATATTATGATTCAATTATCTACTATAGTAGATAATTTCAGATATTTATAGTTTTAATATTTACTTTCCTTTAGTACTAGACATCTAGTGTATCGATAATAATATCGATCCCTAATTCATGTTGATATAATCTATAAATATTTCAGTTTTAATACCTCGTGCCTACATTTGTACTTGGATAAAAACACAATGACTATTATATTCTCTCACTTCTATAGACATTGTCTTATTTGTAGACAATATATTTTCATAATTAATATTAAAAATAACGATAATATCGTTTACCCTTTTTTTTTATTTAAACTAAAATCAAAGTTATAAAAAAAAAACTTTTGCATCAACAAAAAAACATTAGCGGGTCTATACACAGTACAAAACTGAAAGCAGAATTTGGGAAAAGCGGTTAATTTTACCCCTTTCGACACCCCACGCACGTCGACAGGTCGAGTCTGCCCGTGAATATTAATGTCTGTTACTTTAGCTGTCGCCATGTGGTAATGTTGTATGGATAAACAGCTCCGTGGTCTATGATTTATGTTGTATACCAAGATAATGTTATCTGGTGACAAACGCCAGCCTTATATTATACGTTTGATGTTATTTTTATTTTACCGCGCCCTATGGTTTTTTGTGTCTTTAGGTGCTATCAAAATCTCATGGCAAATGGGGTTATTTCTCACTTGAGATCTAAGTGCCTTTTTAACATGAAAAAAATAAAGAAGTAATTACGAAATCTTAGCAAAAGATGACATTAGGCCTATTACGCCGCACAACGTTAAGCTAAACTGTAACCAAAATGACGTAGTTGTCAATTTTTAATCTCACCAGGATTGCATGACGTCAGAATTGCATCATATCGATTAAAGTTTAGCTTAGCGTTGTGCGCGTAATTACCCCGCTGATCTCTTATTTAAAATGATAGTTGGTATTGTGAAAATCTCATTAATTTTTTTTTTCAATGCTTATAGATATATGCACTTGGGCACTAGTATTTATAAAAACTTATTGAGTCCTTGAAGAACATAAGAACTAGATTTTAAAACATCTTTTATTATTCCTTTTTAACCCTTGAGTGGGCGCGTTATTCCGTATAACATAATGTTTTTTAATTTATAGTTTTTTTTTAAGCTATCTTCCGCTAGATAATAGTTAACTGAATTATAGTTTCATGCAAAAAAATGCAGGGCAGACATATACATCTGAATATAACTTCCGCAAAATAAAGCCAGATTCATTTAATTATAATGTTATTTGTTAATTTTAAGTATAAATACGGCAATTATATTTATGTTTTCTTCAAAATTATATTTTACCATGGACAGTGCTCTAAAGAACTATTTAATCTCATCCCCCCTTCCCCTTTCTATTACAGATCATCACAAGCAGGTAACAGAATACATGCGCATTCTGTGGCCGATGTACCCAACCCGCACTAAAAGATTAGATTGGTAATTCGTTCATCTGTCGTACTATTAAAATGTGGAATGCTCTGCCTGCTTGCGTGCTTCATCCATTCTATAACATTGAGTCCTTTAAACGAAGCGTGAAAAGGCATCTTAAACCGGCACAATAGATGAAACCAGCTCTTACAACACAGTTCTTAGAGCTGGTTGCATTCATTTTGGACCTGCATACTGCTTTCGATCAGGTAAATGTACATGCCGAGCTCCAATAAAAAAAAACTAAATAATAACACAAACATAGCAATCAACACTTCAAGATTAAGCAAGGGCAAACAGTCTTACTTTTATAGCAACAAAAAACTTTTCCGGACCCCTATTTCTATTTCCAATACCCCAAAGATTTGCGACAAATTAATTGTGTACAAATGACAATATAAACAAAAGCCGACCTACTTGCCGTTGTTCCGCGTAATTGGTTGACCCACGTTACCCAAAGACAAGTCTAAAAATCCTTGTCCTTTACAAAATAAAATTGTCTTTGTCGTGTAGAAGGGACACTTATCTATGGTAAGACGGAAGGTAATCTCCTCAGTCCCTTTAAAGGTCTTATTTAGAGAAGTAAGCTGACTTATATGCCATTTGACATTTAAGTAAGTACGCTATATTAATTTAATTTAATTCTATGAGCCTTGGCTGGTATATTAATAACAACAAAATAAGATAATTGATGAAGTTAATGAATGTTACTTTGTACATAGGTATTTCGTTTTTTTAGATGTGTAGTTTATAGAAATATGTATATGTATGTATATATATAAGATATATTTAAGTAGTGTATATTATATTGTAAGTATTTTAAATAATAACCACTTTGCTTTATACTCAATTACTGTATTGCACCTTCCTCACTTATAAACTGATTTGATCGTCCCGACGCCGCCCGCGACGTTATGACTGGTATAGAATGCCTAGCGGCATTAAGTCTGCCCTTGTATTTTATATGCAATAAATATTTAAATAAATAAAATATTTTGGTTCAAAAAATCGATGTGTATCTCATATTGACGATATGGTTCTAAAGCCCTAATTGAAATTTAAGAGTGCCATAATGGATGCTTTACAACATTTATTTTATTTTTTGTTTTATGTTGAAATACGTCGTAGTTGAGTTGGTTAGACCGTAGACTTCGAAAAACCCCAAGTTCACGAATTCAAACCCTGGTATACACCAATGAGTTTTTAATGTAAAAAATGAATACTTTGTTTCACAACACAACTATAGTGTCTCGGCAAGTTAAGCTGACGGCCCAGATTCACTATGCCAACTTGTAAAATTTAATCTATATAAAGGACGTAAATCGTTACATTTACAATAATACAAATGTAGTGAGTATTAGTATGTATATATAATATTTGTATTCTAATTTTTTTTAATATATTTTACAAAATAAATACAATCGGGTACAACGAGAGGAGAATCAAACCCTCACGTTGGGTACCCTGAGGCCGTCTAGGCGGTCTCAGGCGCTGTAAAGCTGCGACGAGGGGAGAATCAAACCCTAACGCTGGGTACCCTGAGGCCGTCTAGGCGGTCTCGGGCGCTGTAAAGATACGACGAGGGGAGAATGAAACCCTAACTCTGGGTACCCTGAGGCCGTCTAGGCGGTCTCAGGCGCTATAAAGCTACGATGAGGGGAGAATCAAACCCTAACGCTGGGTACCCTGAGGCCGTCTAGACGGGCTCAGGCGCTGTAAAGCTACGACGAGGGGAGAATCAAACCCTAACGCTGGGTACCCTGAGGCCGTCTAGGCCGTCTAGGCGGTCTCAGGCGCTGTAAAGCTACGGCGAGGGGAGAATCAAACCCTAACGCTGGGTACCCTGAGGCCGTCTAGGCGGTCTCAGGCGCTGTAAAGCTACGGCGAGGGGAGAATCAAACCCTAACGCTGGGTGCCCTGAGGCCGTCTAAGCGGTCCCAGACGCTGTAAAGCACCCATGATAGTAGGTATACAGGATTTCTAAGGTAAAGTAAAATGTCTGCTGTCAGACAGGTATAAGTCATCATATTATAAACTTCGTAAAAACTTTTTCAATTAGCAACCGAGTTTGTAAATTGAATTCTATTCTGAGAAACCGCGAGTTTAAAGTAATTTATCCGCAAAACTTACCAGACTTTAAGGGTTACCAACTGTATTTTTTTTAACTAATACCTAGTATTTTATGATAATTAATTTTTGGAGGTCATAATAAAGAAGGTCCAAAAAACTATATATATATATATATAAATGAAACGCCGTTCGCTAGTCTTAATGCTCAAAAACGGCTAAGTCAATTTAAATATACTTTATTTTATTTTGTTTGCTTTAATACAGGGGTAGTTAAAAAGGAAACAATATAGGAAAAATCATAAAAAATATAATTAAGTAATTGTGTAAGTAAAATACACTTTATACTATCTGTCATGTGTCACATTTTTTATTCTTCCACCAGTGTGGAAAGGCAAGGACCTTTCGACCGTAAAGCCATCATCTTTGTAGGTGATATGAAGTTCACCGGGTCAGCTAGTTATAAATAAATATCATTACATAACTTTGAACCGAGGACCTAAAACCTGAAGTGTTTTTAATTTTAGGTCTAACCAACTCGGCTACCACGTATCTCCAATACTTAATAAGTATACGAAACATTAATAAAGAAATGTGTAAAAATATTTGTTGTACTGTTAAACTTATATAGCGATAATATTGGGTGAAAAGCTTGCTATTTATTCCACGTTGACTTAGATTCAGCTACCACGAGATTCGAATATAAAACCCCTCCGCTAGGGTCGAGAACCCCTGAGGTGGTTCGTTTTTTTATTTATTTTATTTTATAATTTATTTAAAAGTAAAATTAGGTCGTAATATATCAGTAAAATATTCTTTAACTTACCTTAGTAGTACGTATACCAGTATAAATATTTTCATTTTATTAATATTAAGGTAGGTACTCAGAATCTGAAAGTAGAAAGGAGTCGCAAGGAAAGATCTTTTTCTTTGAAATTTTACAGCAGAATATTGCTATTTACGTATAATATTATCATCATACAGAAATACCACATTGAGAATGGTATTTGGAACGTTTCTGTTAATGGCCTGTTCCATTAGTAACTCATAACTCAGACTTGCAGTGCCAAGTTACTTGCAAATGTCTGCTAAAGATACGAGAGACGGAACGCCTCGATCGGGTCCAAAGTTTATTTTGTACCAACTATAATATAACTATGTGTACAAACTTTGTTCTACATAAACCTAATTAAAGTGAGAACATTAATTATTATCGAATATCTGTAATTAGTAATATAATTTTAGATATTCGCTACATCCACACTGGTAAGTGGAGCGAGTTAATACGCGAATACTGTCAGTTTTAGCATATGCACGATCCGGTAAACCTGTAGGTATTTTATTTTAATAGGTGAGCTGAAAATCTCTAATAATAACTTCGCTAGGCCGACCGACCACATATGAAAAAACCGTAAAATTTTGTTTTTAGCCTGTGGATTCGTCGGTTTTCAGGAGACTACTGCATCCATTTTTTAGTCGAGGAGGTAGTCTTCTTTCAGGGTGTAGTTACCAAACAGACAGTTGATATGACGATCGCTCCTTTCGACCAAACTCATGCTCTTTGAGTCTACTTACCATCAATTAATAAAATAAACTCAACCGCTGGGCTGACGCTGTCTAGGCGGTCTTGAGGCCGTAAAGCACCCGTGATGGTAGGTATTCAGGTAAAAGAAAAGTATTTTAGTATTTTATAAAAGTAAATATAATTACTATATGAAAACGGAATATTTAGTAGGTACTAAATCTAAAAAATAAAATAACCTAAAAATAAATAGTTTGCCCCGGGGCTAAAAGGAACAAGCCGATAACAGAATAGAGGTCCAATACTTTTACGAAATATTATTAAAAATGTTTCACATTTTATTATATATAAAAATGTTTCAGATATTTATTTTTGTACATACTTATTATTATACTTATAAGTTTTTTATGAATTCCAAAACTCATTTTTCTTACTATTAAACTTATTTAACGTTAATATTCGGTGAAAAGCTTACTACCACGAGATGCAAATATAACCCCGCTGGGGTTGAGAACCCCTGAGAAGGTCTTGTTTATAACGGTTAATAAGATCGGACCGTTTCTATGTTTATTTCCACCGTGGCCCGTGAGTTAAGTGACACGTGGAAAAGCGGCATGGGTTACAAAAGGCTGGCTGTGTGCTGCGGGCTGGGTTTAAAATCGGTGTCCTTACCGTTGCCCAAGGGGCCACAAGATACTTCCTTCTTGGTATTATAAAAAATATAACCCCTCCGAGGTAAACTCGCTTTTTAACGATCCATGAGATCGGACCCTTTCTATATTTTTTACCACCGTGGTTTATGTGACATGTGGAAAAGCGACATGGGTTACAAGAAGGCTGGCTGTGTGCTTTAATGGGCTGGGTTCAATATGCAACGGTGTCCTTACCGTTGCCCAAGGGGTCACGGGATACTTGGTATTATAACAAATAAAACCCGTTCGAAGTATTCTTTTCTAACGGTCCATGAGGTCGGACTTTTTCTATATTTTTGCCACCGTGGCCCGTGAGTTATGAGGTGACACATGAAAAGCGGAAGAAGCGCTTACAAGAAGGTTGGTCGTGTGCTATGGGGCCGGGTTCAATATACTTTGGCCTTACCGTTGCCCAAGGGGCCATGGGATTCTCTCTTGCTAATTTTATATAAAAAATGTACCTAATAGAACTATGGATGTACTCGTATTTAATATTAGTGTTAATTAATATTAAGTAGTATTAATTACTAGATATAATAAACTAGAAACAAGGAATGGTTTTTGTAATCCAATCTCAATAACATCTACATAAGAAACACACTAAAGAAATAAATGAGATATATTTTTGATGTTTTTCTTTTGATGTAACTCTGTTAATACATAAGGAACTTAATAATAATTAGGTCGTTACATTGTTGCTATTCTGATTGAAAATATATAGTCTTCGTATTCTTATTATTAAGCTTTTATTGCGTTGTATCTAGAGGTCGTAAGTTTTTTTTTTTGTAGGACCAATTACACATATTGCTCTGGTCACAAACTAAGCTCTCGGCTTGTACTATGTGTACCAGAAACAACGATATAATACATATTATATTTTATAAACACTCAGACCATGACAAAATTGTACAGAAAAAACGTACTAATATGTTTTGCCATGGGTGGGAATCGAACCCACGACCTCCGGATACAACGCCAAAGGCGCAACCACTAGTCTACGGAGGCTGTGGGTTCACCGGTTTTCAGGAATTACTGCATCGATTTCCTTTCAGGATGCGGCTACGAAATGGGTGGTTTGACTGACAATAAGGCAGCGAGTATATTAAAATATACTCGTAATGCAATTCGTCTTCGCCCATTTCGTAATTGCATCATTTAGCCGGCATAGTGGGAGCGATTAATGTTATTTAATTATTGATTGACCCAATCCATGGACTTTCTAGGTCTACTTATCACCAGGTAGATACAAAGTCACAGGCCATGCTCCAAAAATATTTTAAAAAACATTCTATTTGTCTGCCCAAACTCGAAAACCAGCTCGCGTAAAAAGTGGAAATTTGAAATAGTTTCTTAGGACTAGGCCACCATTCCTCCCACACATTTGAAAATAAAAACCGGTTAAAAATATCTTATTAAAACAAAATTAAACTGCATCTCGTGCCCTTGATGAGAAAAAAAAACTACCCTAACGATCACACGCCACATTACAATTTTTACACTGGTTGGTTAGACTAGGTGGTTAGCTTATCTTAATTTAAAAATACTCCAAATGAATTATCGGGGAAATATTAAATTATTATCTCAATAACCTTTGACATTTTAAAGTTGAAATTTTAAATATTGGTACATATTACTATTACTTTATGAGTATTGGTACATACTAATATTATAAAGGGAACTCAAAAATTACTAAACCTACTGTGTAATAAGCAAGTAACATGGACTATATTTATTAAGATCCCATTTATTTTCAATTAAACGGCGCAGCAAATAATACCCTCAGAAAGGCCCAGAAAGTTATTTTATACAAATATGAATTACTTTATTGCGTAATTGTAGTACAATAGATGTTGTAATAATAATCTATCTCACAAATAGTCAATTTTGACACACAATAATATAACTTTATGAGTTATAGTGAAACTAAAATAAAAATGATATACCTACGTACATGTCAGAATTGACAAAATATCTCTGTTTAGGGTAACGAAACTGGCAGTTGATTTGTAGACATGTTCGTCTTTGTCGCAGCGCATTTCTTAATATCATAATTTATTTATTTGGAACGCCCAATGCTTTATTAAACAACAATATATTGATCTACCCTCATCATAGAATACAAACTCTATCATGAGGGTCAGTTTACCATCAAGTATAGGTACGAAGTCACAAGCCGTGCTCCAATAAAAAATAAAACTGATTCCATTTTCAAAGATCCTCCAAAACTCATTTTGGAAACTCATTCTATTCAATTAATTTTGTTTCCTGCGTTTTGTTGGTTTATTTGCTTCTGCGAGCCGCATGGAGGAGGCTTTGTTCTGTCGTCATCTTACTGTGTACATAAACACGTAGATGTGCTAATAGTTAGACAGATCGTACAAAATTGTAAACATATACATACTATATTAGGTACCGTATGCCAAGAAAGTAGTCTGTGAAATTTGAAACAACTTTCCGTGTCATCAAAATATTTAGCGATATTTTGATGACACGGAAAGTTGTTTCAAATTTCACAGACTACTTTTGGTTGAGTGAAGTCTAAACGTAACTACAATATTTTGTTTTTAATTGGAGCACGGTATGTAAGTTATTAATTGTAGAAATACATTAAAACATGTTTACACAGTTCGTTTCTAATTCTATTACAATTAATTTGAGACCTAGTCACACTAGGATTCCCTGTGTCGTAGTGACTAGACTTATACACTACCTTTATAAACTTACTACAGATAAAAAATAAATTTACCAAAAAACTAAAACTTAAAATAGGCATTAATATCTAAAAATAAAACAAAATACATATGTGACTATGTATCTACCTGATGGAAAGCAGACCTACAAAGTCGATCATCAAATGGGGTCGAAAATTACATTGTTATTTAACAATATTGATCGCTCCCACTATGCCGGCTTAATGATACGGTTACGCAGCGACAAAGACGTATTTTTGCATTTCGAGTATATCCTCGGTGCTTTATCGTCAAAACAAATCGCCCGTTTCGTAACTCCAGCATGAAAGGTGACCACCACCTCGACAAGAAATCGATGCAGTAGTTTCCGGAAACCGTTGAAAACCTACTAAAACCGAAACATGACTTGGTCACTTGACGGTTTTTGCATATGGATGGGTGGTGGATGTAAAAATAAAAATGGTAAAGATGGCATTAACTATCAGAATAACCTGCAAGGGAAAATCAACCTTTTGTTTTATGACCTGCAAATGAACTTCGACTATTGGTAGTCCACATTTTCAGTTAACTGTTCTACTGTACCACTATACTACTGTGCCCCGCCGTTAAATTAAAAGAAATCGGATCGAAAATAAAATAGTGAAAGATTTTTTTAAATCAGTTCTGTAGAATTTGAGTTAATTATATATTACTTTATAACATTAGTATAGATATAGTAATTTAGATATATATCTTCGTTTAATGGTAGAGAGATAAGATATACAAATTAAGTTAAATGGTACATTTAAATGCCTTATTTATAATTACAAAAGCGACACCTTAACTTCGTATGAAGTTATAAAATTAAAAAATACATATATTTTTTGACAAAAATAAATATGTAATGCAATTCATCATTGTCGCCCCCCATTTCGTAATCGCATCATATAGCCGGCATAGTGGGAGCGATCAATATTGTTTAACAATTATTGATTGACCCTTCATGAACTTTGTAGGTCTGCTCACCACCAGGTAGATACAAAGTCACATGTCATGCACAAAAAAAAACTCCTTTCTAAAAGATGATTTTCTATTATATATCAATGGATCAATGTCCGAAAATGCCCTCTGTAGTCATGGAAATACGCCATATATCACTATTAGAACCATAGTTTGTGTGATGCTAATGGACACTGGACAAAGCGGTGAGACGGGTGCGCAGTTTTAGACCCCAATTAGTTAGTAAATATATGTATTTTTGTTTAAAAAAAAAAACTGTGTTAGACATTCCTCAATATTTTACATCTATGGGTAACGTTATATATTTCTTGCCTTCTAACTCTATGAGATCTGTCGTCGTGTTTAGTGAATAAAATTTAACAATAGGAAATTCAACAATGGTAAAGTGTAATATTAAATAATTGTATTATATACAATGAAATAAGACAGAGAAAATTTATTTTAGTTGCTAACAAATGAGACCCTGTAATAATTTTCTGTGAAGGTTTAAAAATGTTTAAGATTCCCTTAGTAACAGTAGTTTTTTTTATACATATAAACTCTAAACGCGTTTATTGTTATGATAATGGGTAGTTAAATTGTCGATAAAGCAGCGAGGATATAAAACACACCATTAATGCTGACTTTGCAAGGACTGTACTTTGGGCTAATATGAGGTTCTGCTGATCAAATCGGACAACTTTTCCCATGGAATCATACAAATAAAAAAAAAATGCCATACAAACTAGTAATGTTAAAATGATCAATTTGTATGGGGAGACCAAATTTTTTTTTCATTTGCGACACATGGTTCCACGAGAAAAGTTGTTGGTAATGCTTATTCACAAAAACTTATTGAGTCCTTCAAGAACACTTTTGTTATAGAAGGTGTTGTCTCTTTTACGCATATTAATTTTTATTGCTAATAAAAAGAGACAAAACCTTCTTCAAAAGGGTTCTTCAAGGGCTCAATAAGTTTTTGTGAATACCGGTGATCGTTTTTATCGCCGCCCGTTTCGCAACCGCACAGCATAGTGGCAGCGATCAATGTTGTTAAACAACAATGCATTGATCGACTCATGACGACATTCATGGACCTTGGATTTTCTGTTGAATAAAATAATGAAATTCTTCTACATCTTTTAATTTCCGTATGAGAGAATAGTTTCTGTTTGATGAAATGTCCTAAATAAATAGGTCCAAGTTAACAAAATATGAAAGTACGGCCATCGTTCCTCTCTACGGACTACGGCTCTATGTTTTTTTTAAATATTATTATATAGATAGTTACTAAAGATGTCTTATATTTTTGGCATAAATTTCATGCTTTATTTTGAGATTAAGAATGATTTTTTAATTAAAGAAAACATATACAATTGTTTGACAATCTCCATTCAAATGGTTTTTTTTTTAAGGTTAGTTTGTGTGGAGAAGCCAATTTTGTTTTTCATTTGCGACACTTAACTCCATGCTAAAAATGATTTGATTAGTAGAGCCCAAAGTACAACCTTCCAAGTTGACCATATTTAGTGCTTTCGTTTAAATTTCGAACGAAATGTCAAACGTTCTCGTGTTCGTATTATGTTCTCACTTTTTGTTTTGGGTTTGTAAGTTTGCCATCTTTTGTTCTCATTTTTTACACAGGCGATTTAGGTCTTAGGCCACTTCTACATTATTCATTCCTTCCAAAGTTTGCTGTCATCTTTTAAACACTATTATAATTCTATACTTTTAAATTTCGAACCCAAAGTACTTGTACTATTATTTCTTCTGTGCCCAAAGTAATAGAATAACATAAAACTATTAATAAATTCCGCTTTATTTTTAACCAACTAATAAACTTTCTATTATATATTATTATTGTTTAACGAAACCATAAATCAATAAGTCCCCTGTGTTTATCTGGACTAATGTACATCTAACAAGGGGTAAATGATAAGTAAACATGCATTAAGTTAGGAGAGGTCGACGAACTTTGGTGCAACTTACGGGGGTTGAATTTCTAGTCTATTCTATCTTCGTTTTTCTTTCCTTTAGTTATATATAGATTTATATTTTAAGGACTTAATGGTTTATTTTTAAATATCATGCTTTTACAATTTTTCGTGTATTTTTTTCTAAATTATACTCGTATTTGTATTAAGTTTTATCGATAGTTATCGGCATTATAAAATGAATAAAACATTAATAAATTGCATACTAATATTATAAAAAAAAACGATTTGATTGTTTGTTTCATCCAGGATATACTCAAAAACTACTGAACAAGTAAAAAAACTTCACCAAGTTATCAGCGAGTAAATTGGGCTGTATTTTAATTTCGATTTGATTTATTTCTATTAAACAATGAAACCGCAAGCTCGTGTCGCAAATAAAAAAAAAATGGCTTGCCATACAAACTAATAATGTTAAAATAACCAATTTATATGGAGAAGTCAATTTTTTATGTGTCGCAACATGGTTCCATGGGAAAAGTTGATCTATTTGATCAGCAAAGCCTCATATTAGCCCAAAGTACGACCTTTCAAATTCTCCCTGTAGTAAAATAAGGACTCTATACATATCCCGGAAATAAAATTTGATATTTCATGAAATTTCCGGGTAAAACACGAGGTTCTTCGGAGCAAAGTATAGAAATATTACACACTCTGTAAGTAAGTGGTTAATGTCTTTTAATGCATTATTCATGTAACAAAATTAGTATAATGAACGTTTCCTTTCGTCGGCTCATTTCGACACATATTTCGCCATTATGAATCTTCTAGTATAAAATTATGTGGGTATTAACAAAGAACATCCTTATTACAAAATTAATTAAAATATATACAATTTAGAAATTTAATAACAGAATATCTTTGGGTTTATAAAAGCCTTTGTGAATATACGTGGCGGCCGAGTTAGTTAGACCTTAGGCTTAAAAATACTTAGGTCTCTGGTTCGAATCCTGGGGCCTATTTCATAAACGTGACAATTGTAATTTACCATGACAATTTATAATACATTGCTTGTTTTAGATAGTTCTAAGTAAATAATTCCAACTAAACTAAGCAATGTATTATGAATTGTCATGGTAAATTACAATTGTCACGTTTATGAAATAGGCCCCTGGTGTGTACCAATGAGTTTTTAATTTTAAAAAAAATTACATTTGTTTGACAACACCACTGTAGTGCCTCGGAGAGCACATTAAGCTGTCAGTCCCGGTTTCACTATACCAACTTGTGAAACTGTTTATAGATGGGTTATTGAGCCTATTTAAAACATCGCGACGAGCTAGCCACTTGTTCGGTGTAGACTCATACCATCGGCTACGACGAGGTGGGATGAAAACCCCTCCGCTGGGTACCCTGGGGCCGTCTAGGCGGTCTCGGGCGCCGTAAGGCACCCGTGATGATATGTATGTATGTATGTACTTACTAAAATGGGTTAAAATTAGTGCTATGTTGGACAGTTTCGTGGAACTGTTAAAATGTATATTCAAACACCGCGACGAGCTTTCCACATATACCTTCGACTTACCATAATACCATCGGTTACATCGAAGTGATAAAAAAAACCCACCGACTAAGACCGTCCGGCGCCATAAAACTATTGTACCTAATGATATGCACGTATTTAATCTAAAATTATTTTATTATTCCAAACCTAGTCAATCGATCAAGAAAACTGTAAAAAATACAAAAGCAAATTCAAATTCACAAAAAAATGTCACAACCTAAACAAAAAGTTGGTTAAACGTTTTCGAAGTGCACGTACCAAATTTACACCCATTGAGAAGATTTCAATCGAGATACAGAATCACCGGGGATTTTCGTGTTCCTCCGGTAACCTGATGATTGTACACGCGTGAGGCGTATTTCGTTAGATACACATCCAATGGGACACGATCCTAAATGGTAATGTCCTTAGCTTGCTTTAGAAATTGGCTAATTAGATAAGCTTGAGTATCTTCCTTTAGTTCTTTATTTTACTGCTAGTTTTTTATGTATACATAAAAAACTATATGATAACAAGGTTAAGCAGATGACAACAAGGCCGGCCTGGGATGGGTGACCGCTATATACAACGAGGCTATTTCATCATAAACACCGCAACAATCTCGCTACTTGTTAGGTGTTGCCTCCGAATACCATCGGCGAAATGAGGAAGGGTTAATCCTTCCGCTGGGTACCCTGAGGCCGTTTAAACTGTTCTCGGAAGCCAAATAGGCACCCGTGATGGTATTTATTATTATTATTTATTTTTATTTTTTATGTATTTTATCAGAGTTTTTAGATACAGATCTTATTTTTTATTTGAGCACGGCATGTGACTTTATATAATGAAGTGGTCAATACGTTTTTGTTTTACATCATGATGCGGTTATGAATAGCGTCAACAGAGGAATTTACTACTACTAAAACCTCGCGACACGTCAAATCAACCACCCGTTTCGTAAAGACAGACTACCACCTCGGCATCAAATCCATTAGTCTCCTGAAAACCACAAAAGAAACAATAGTATGTACAAGTTATAGGTAGATTATGTGGAATGATATAAGTGCGAATAATACCTTTACAGGAAACAGATTGTACCTACCTACTAAGTTAAAAGAAAATCTTACAAAAACTTTGCCTCAGTATATTTGCTTAGTCTATGTTATTTATTATTAAGCAACCTACGTAGGTACCTAATTAGGCAAATAAATAAGTATGTACGAGCAAGTATGTATGTTGTCTACTTATCAAAACTGCATAGTTCATGTTAGTGCACTAACTATTACTACCTATACTTATCAAACAAAACTATATACTATAGTAATTAAATATCTAACAAAGTACGTAAATACGAGAGACTTAGATAACTATAACAAAGGACAACATTTGGTACATAGGAAAGGTGGCGAGTAATGAAAATTCGAATTCTTATAAACAGACTACTAGACGCACGTTTTGATATTTTTTTAGTGTACCTGCCTAATAATAACCTAAGTAGGCGTGGATTTATTTACTTTTTGAGGTGCTTTGGAAGTATGGAAAACGTAAGGTCCGGATCCTTGTTACTATTATTTAAGCAACCGAATGTGGCACAATAAGCTTTAGATCTCATTTTAGTATTAATATTAAATATCGCGACGAGGCGCGTGAGTATCATACAAACGTTCGACTCGGCCAGTGCGCGGCAGCCCTCAAAAATTTAATCCATCCGTGGGTACGGCCGGGTACTTGAGCTTCATACCTAAAGCGGGGAGTGGAACACCCCTGCTAATACTTAAAATGGATGGATGGATAAATAAATAAAAGAAAACCTAAATAGAAACAAATATTACCTAAAAACAAACTAAGTTTAAAAGCTAAAATATTGCTGAACAAAAGAAAAATATATATAAAACAAAAACTTACTTACCTATATTTAAAAACCGAAAAACTGCCAGAAAAGTTATCAGTTCCAGCTAAAACCGAATAAGAAACGATCCTAAATGGCCAAGTTCTTAGACATTGTTTAAATAAATAATTATGATTATGTATCATCACGGGTCCCATACGGCGCCCGAGACCGCCTAGACGGCCCCAGGGTACCCAGCGGAGGGGTTTTAATCCCACCTCGTCGTAGCCGATGGTATGAGTCTACACCGAACAAGTGGCTAGCTCGTTGCGATGTTTTGAATAGACTCAATAACCCATCTATAAACAGTGTAACAAGTCGGTATAGTGAAACCGGGACCGACAGCTTAACGTGCTCTCCGAGGCACTATAGTGGTGTTGTCAAACAAATGTACATATTTTTTTTAATTAAAAAACTCGTTGGTACACACCGAGATTCAAACCAGGGACCTAAGTGTTTTTAAGTCCAAGGTCTAACCAACTAGGCCACCACGTATATACTAGGCCACCACGATTATGATCCAATTATGATTAGATAGGTGTTTTTATTTTTTTCACTAGATCTAGTTTACCAAGGATTCTCGTGATTGCCTAAATGACTGACCACGAATGAGTATTTTAGTTAAATATTATTCAGATTGAAAGTAAGTCAGTACAAAATTAAATTTGTAAGTAAAGTTAGGTCTTATCCTTTGTGATTTATTATTAAGTTGGTAAATTCATGTTTATTTATAATTTATTTATCATCACTATGCCTTATAGCGTATGAAACTGCTTTCAGAATAGCCAGTGGAGGGTTTTTGTTTCTACCTCGTTGTAGTCGATGTTATTATGAGTCTACACTGAACAAGTGGCTCATTAAAATAAATACAAAAATATGAAATATGCTAGAGTACTTATGCTTTTTCGAATTTATTTTAATAATAACAATATTTCACAGAAACCATATTTTATTTATAAGATCAGTTTCAATAATAAATAAGACTTTATTAAAATTTAAAAGCTCTGCTGATTATTCTTCAATCAAAAAAAGGTAAGCTTATTTTTATTATTTTATATCAGCTTATTTTTATTATAAATTATTCACGATTCCCACCTAATCACTTTTAGAGATTCTGAAAAAAAGATTTTTTTGTGTTCACGGTAAGCATTGGCTTAAATCCAAATTCAATTAAGGAATAGCTTTGATAAGAGTCGTTCGTCCGAATCGCTGAGGTTCAAATTGCGTAGTATTTCTTTTCGCAAATGGTCTCATAATGGCGACTTCACACTTGTCTACTGTAACAGCTTCATGAGATTTCAGATGTAAATCAAAATCTTTTTTTTTTCTCATTTATTTTACTTTGGAATAAGATATGTTATTATAACGCCCTTTTGTAACATCTCACAATATATACACTTTGTACAATGTTAATGGCATTACTATGCACTTGTATATAAATTTTTACATGTAATTATTTAAATTTTCTGTATAATTGTGTAGTTTGTAGAATTATGTATATGTACTTGATTTATGTATATGACGGATCGCCGAGGTCCATAGTTCACAAAATGATAGAGTAAATGGTTTTTGCCTGTGCGCGCACGTTCTCTCAGTGTCGTATCACATCGCCATCTTTTTACAGAGTGCAGACTTACATACAACATAATTCATCATCGCCTTTAACCATTGATACTAGAGGGCGCCGCTGACAACTTTATTCAGGTATTGCCAATAATCACTTATCGTTGTTACCCACTCTGTATAGAACTTTAAATCGATATTAAATCTAATGAGCTCATTGATTTTATAAAATTAATAAAAATATTTTTAAAAATAGACAAAATTTGACGACGCGTAACTTCGCGCCGTCATATTTATATAAGACATATTTAAGTAGTGTATATTTTAAGTAATAATAATAATCAATATTGATTTATAATTAATTACTGTATTGCACCTACCTACCTCACTTATTTACTGCTTTGATTGTCCCGAAGGTTTGACTGGTAGAGAATGCCTACCGACTACCAATTAAGTCCGCCTTTGTATTTTATGCAATAAAGATTTTAATATAAATAAATAAAATAATAAATATTAGCTTTTCATGGATAATTATTTAATAAAGGACCAGGATAGTTTTATTGATTTTATATTCTTCTAATTATTTCTCAAAACCAAGCACAGCATGCTAAATATTATTAAATAATTACTCAATAGCTAAATTATTTCTATCCTATTAATATACGTACTAGCACTATGAGTTTTTAATTAAAAAAAATATGTACATTTGTTTAACAACACCATTATAGTGCCTCGGAGAGCACGTTAAGCTGTCTGTCCCGATTTCACTATACAAACTTGGGAAACTGTATATAGATGGGTTATTGTGTCTATCCAAACATCGTGACGAGCTAGCCACTTGCTCGGTAGCACTATATATATACTATTCATTTTTTGAAATCGCAAAAAGTATCAGAGAAAATATGCTATACTGTTTGTATACAATTAACAAATCAGTACAAGGCCTTACAATACTTTTTCGCTTTCCATTTTCACTTTAAACCCCGGATTGAAAAATAAGACGAATTAAGGCCTATCTCATTTGATGAAAAGCGTGGTCGGCGTAATCGATGTGTTGGGACAGAAAATGAAATGACCTCTTTTGTAATTTGAATTCTTTGTTGTGCTAATGTAAAGGGTTGATTAAAATCCATTTCGTATCCCAAACAAAAGACCATTATGAAGACAAACCCTTTGGAGGACTCTCAAAAACTTTTTGCCATTGTCTGATATCAATTATATAAATTGGTAGTTTTTTTTTATTAGGAATTTTAAGCTGTATTTTTTTTTATTTGTTTTAGCTTTTAATTTAATACCTTTTATTTAACAATCCGTAAAATTTATGATGCCTGTACAAACCTTTAGATAAACTGATTTTATTGTTACAGACGTTTTTAATTAAGTTTTTTTTTTATATAAATTTTTAGCGACATGTCTAATATGCTAATATTCTTCAGGATGGCCTACAGGCCACATATAATACCTAATAAAAGAATATACGTTGCGTAGAAACTATTTATACAGTCTTACAACAGTCAAATATAATAATAAGCGAATTGCATCTAAACCAAAATAAATATATTTCCAGAAGAAGTGTTTGTGTTGAATTTTCAGGGAAGCAAACTCAAACAAGTGTCTTATTGTCTGTCCTTCATTCTACAAGCTTGGTTTCTTCATAAATACATACCTATATTGTAAGCACTACTAACTAGTTAAGTTCTGGTATTAACCTTGGTACTGACTACATGAACTGCCTGCATACTTACCATCTCAGTGATCAGCAGTCACATGTCAAGATACTAGTTTCCAACAGAAACTGGTTTTCACGACCAAAACCGAAACTTCCTTAAACAAGGATCACGTTTTGAGAGAAAAATAATGGGAACGTTATTATAATCAGTCAGTCAGTATGTTTGTTAGGTATAGCATTAGCGAGAGAGTTAAATCAACCAAAAAAATATTTTACCTAACTATATAAAGTTAGGTTAAATTTGATTCTACTATAATCAATGTATTATTTCGTTATAATGAATTATTTCTTGATGCCTAATAACGAATTCAAAATAAATCACACGAAAACTTACAACAAACAAAACGAACTGCAAGCACAAGCCAGTCACGACATGATTAGGCACGTGGACGCGGCAAAATGTCTTCGTCGCTACTCGCTTAGATGGATTTTAACGCGCCAAACATGACCGATGCACGAGTACTCCCGAATGCAACTTCGGTTTCGGTCGTAATTTCGACAGGATTGCCGCCGAAACCGAAACTAGATTTCTTTTTTTGCCGAAACTCGATCGAAACCGAAACCGAACTTTCGGTCGTACACTACAAGCTACTATAAAATAAATGGTTTGTAATATTTTACCCAGAATTATTATATTTTATCCAATAAAAAATTATTATCTTCACGCTACAAGATTTCTAACGGGGTAGGAAGAGGAAAGAGAAGGAGAGAAGGTTACCAGCTAGTGTCTATCCTATATCTTATAATCACAATCTTCAAGTGAAGCATGAATGAAGCACTGCATATGCCGGCATAGTAGGCACCACCAACATCGGTGATACTGATGTTGGTGCTATCTATTCATGGACTGTATAATCTACATACTCTTCATCTTCTTATGAAGTCACATGTCGAGCTCCAATAAAAATGTATAAAAAATTACGGACGCCAGTTGTCTTTAAATCTATTACATAGATATTACATTTTCCTCGTCCATATTCATGTTATTTCTTATACATGCAACGAAATTCGAAGACTTTTAATTATTTTAAACCCTTTTCTATTTAGTCAAAATACCTTACACACAAGATAAATATCCAAATCTATAAAGCCAATGACTTTATTCAGTTCATAAATTCACGTTCGTATTGGAGACGAATATCATTATTTTTTTATTTCTAACCGGGACGGTTTTCGAACGAGAATTTATGTTGGATACAAATCAAAAGTAACGGGACCGACCAGACATTCTGTTCTGAACGATAGTCTGGCAACTCGTTTTTATGCGCAAAGTATCAGCTTTGGGAATGCGTTTTTATAATACCTGACTGTAAATTTTAAGGTTTTATTTCCTTTAATAAAAGTTTCATATTATCCTGATAAGAAATTTATAAACATGTAAAAATATAAATTACTGAAAAAAAATAAAAACAAAAATCAGACTTCTCTGCTATCTAGTATTAGAAAATAGGACTTCTAACTTCACTCTAATATTAGAAGAAAGCATATAAGGGCGTCTGTGTATAAATAAGTAGACAAGCAATGACAAATTTGATAATAGAAAGGTGACTGGAACCTGGTTGGATCAGTGGTTGAGCATCTTGCCACGAAAGCGAGGATCGTGGGTTCGAGTCCCACGCACCAAGATGTTTTTCATTGCATTTTATCTTTAAAATTTTCAATTTAAGATTATCTTTATTAGAAGAAGAAATATATAAAAATATTTCCTTTAATATTAATAATATGTAGGACATTTCACACTATGTCTACCAGAAACAATATTTTGAGAGGAATCGAATCTGGATACTACGCTAACGGCACCATCACCTGACTACGGAGGCGGTTATAATAAGTTATTTATTGCAGATATAATAATGAAATGTATGAAAATAAAGAACAGCAAGGTACAGAGGCAAGAAGAAAAGGGATTGGTAAGAGGAAGGTCTCTATCACCAGCTAGAGCGATCGACCTGTCTTGTTTTTTCATCTGTATGGGTCATATTTCGTTTTTAATCTGTGGGTTTACCGGTTTTCAGAAAATTATTGCATCGATTTCTTAGTCTTTATTTAGGGTGCGGATCCCATAAACTGCTTCAGGGTACCCACCAGAGAGATTTTACTCTCACCTCGTTATCGCCGAAGATATTTTAAATATACACAGTAACACGTGGCGATTTCGTCGCGGTGTCTATCGTGATATCTACTCGGTAAAAATAAATAAATATAGTAAAGTAATATTACTACTATAGACACTTGGTAAATTAAATAAATAAATAATAAAGAGAAAGATTTGATTATTTGTTTATTCCTGATAAATTCAAAATTTACTGAACCGATTTTTAAAAAAATCACCCATAATCAGCGAAATAAAATCGAGTAATATGGGTATTTTATTTTAGATGCGATTTTTTTTATTAATGTTATTTGATAATGTATATGTCGTGAAAAATAAAGCTTTACTAAAATATGGTAGAATTCTTGACATTTTTTTAATATTATATAATCTAATATACACTGGATATACGTGGTGGCCTAGTTGGTTAGACCTTGGACTTAAAAACACTTAGGTCCCTGGTTCGAATCCCGGTGTGTACCAATGAGTTTTTAATTTAAAAAAATATGTACATTTGTTTGACAACACCACTATAGTGCCTCGGAGAGCATGTTAAGCTGTCGGTCCCGGTTTCACTATACCAACTTGTGAAACTGTTTATAGATGGGTTATTGAGTCTATTCAAAACATCGCGACGAACTAGCCACTTGTTCGGTGTAGACTTATACCATCGGCTACGACGAGGTGGGATTAAAAACCCCTCCGCTGGATACCCTGGGGCCGTCTAGGCGGTCTCGGGCGCCGTAAGGCACCCGTGATGATACATACATACATACATACACATACATATATACATACACTGGAGACCAAGGCCAAGTTAAATAAACCGATTTAATGAAACTGAAACATAGTTCTAATTTATATTTACCTACTCAGACAGAAAAGTAATATTGGCAACACGTCACTAGATGGCGCTGACGCCGTCCGTCCCGGAAATGAGTCTGCGGAAACGGACGCGCGGTGGGATGCGCCCAGCTTCCGGTAGCTCGTCCGTCAACTGTGCTGTTTAGGAAACTAGTAAATATTTGAACTCGGAACTCAAATCCTATTGAATAGGTTATTTGAAATTCCGCAAGAATTTATGCGGCTACTTTACTGGAAGTTTTAAAAAAACTATTTCATCTGAAAATGTTTCATTTATTTATGTTAAATAAAACTGTAAAATATTTTATGTAAAGCAATTTAATAAATAAAAGTGGTTGAAATGATAGCCCATTTTGTGGTTGGTAACATATTGTCAAACCATAATAATAAAACATTATATTGTAATTTATATTTAAACTTACTTTATGGTATTTGGAAAATAATTATAATAGACATGTTTCACCAAATAATCAAACTTATTTAAAAAAAAACCTCAAGCAAAAGGTCAAAGCAAGTCCAGCGTTATAAAAAGCCGTAATTTAAAAGAAGATTAACAACTCGGGAGACATCATCAGTCAGACTGGATCCATCTGATTCGTGCACCAACATGAATGGCCGCAATCCGGGGAGAGTGGTTTAATTAACAGAGGAGTCGGCCAACACGTCGGTTAAATAGTGACTGCTGTGCATTTCCATTGAGTTTATGGACGTCACGTCTGAAATTAAACAGTTTTTGACGTATACCTTTTAAGTCAATCTAATATGTCAGTTAATTAGTTAGTGGTGTGCATTTCCATTGAGTTTATGGACGTTACGTTTGAGATAGAGAGATTTTTTGATGTATAACTTTTCAATCTATATATTAATGTATAATAATATGTATGCCCTAATTTATATAAGTTTATTAAAATTACTCACCCGACTTAATACAATCTCAAAAAATGGCATTAAGTTCGCCTTTATACATAACTTATGTTTACTGTGCAATAAAGTCTAAATCTATACTAATATTATAAAGCTGAAGAGTTTGTTTGTTTGTTTGTTTGAACGCGCTAATCTCAGGAACTACTGATTCGAATTGAAAAAATATTTTCGTGTTGGATAATCCATTTATCGAGAAAGGCTATAGGCTATATAACATCACGCTACGACTAATAGGAGCGGAGTAACAAAGAAAAATGTTGCAAAAACGGGGAAAAATTATTCCTTTTAAGAGCGTACGCTGCGTAAACGGTTAAATTTAAACGCGCAGACAAAGTTGCGCGGGTCAGCTAGTAAATAATATGTCGGTTATATAGTAACTGGTGTGCATTTACATTGAGTTTTTTAACGTATCGATATATCAATCTCATTCGTTAAATAGTTACTGGTGTGCATTTTCATAGGGTTTATCGCCGTGACGTTACGTTTAAGATTAAGCCGTTTTTGACGTATAGCTTATATCTCAATCTAATGGTTTAATTATGACTGCGTTAATTAACGGTTTTTGTTTATCTATGTTTATTTTTGGTTAGGTTATAACCTAAAAATAAACAATTAACATCAAGTATTATTATAATGATTGTGTGTAGTTCATATTTATGTGTACATTTGTGTGTGTAAAAATAGATAAAAGTGTAATTTGCGTTATGTAAGGTATTAATATATATTTATACATAATAGTTGACCAAACGTCATCGTTGAGTCGATTTAGTTTACGGAAGTCGCTTTAGATGTGGGTGGCAAGGATACTTCAGTCAACACGCGGTTTTATAAATATTGTGACATTTAAAAGTTTAAATATATACAATCTTTTTATATTGTTTTAAAATGATTATAACTTTTTATTCATCTCTGTTTCATGATTTATGATTTCGTGAATTTGAAAATGTAAATTTAATACCATTCATAATTTCAACGTTTACTTATTAAGGGGATAATAACAACCTATATTTTTATAATAATAATATATTATATTCATACTTTTTACTCCTTTTAATAACAATGATCGCTTCTACGATGCCGGCTAAATGATGCGGTTACAAAATAGGCAGCGACAAATACGAATGTGCATTATGAGTTTATTTTAATATCCTCGCTGCTTAATCGTCAATTACCTGTCCGCTTCGTAACCGTATAGGTACCCTGAAAAAGACTACAACCTTGACAAAATATTGATGCAGTAGACTCCTATCTGCAGACTAAAAGGGAATAATGATTAGGTCACTTGACTGTATATCGGGTAAGTCTAGCAGTTTAGGTTTTACAGCCAAATTAAAAATGGCGTACCTTCCAATATATATATATATATATATATATATATGCTTTTTACTTAATAGGTTAATTAGTTGACACTTTACAATATGTAAGTCCATGAAAAAAATAAAACATCCACTCATTTTGGCACCATGAACTTTTTTATAGGAGCCTGTCGTGGGATCTAACGTGGTGTTCGGGAGCAATAGAAACCAGCGAGTCAGGCGGGATATGAATACTGGCTGAAATCATTATACTTGTATATACTTTTCACGATTTCTTTAAAGGATTAAATACGCAAGCTGATTAAACAATCCTGATATTCTAAAAGCGCATTTTTTGCACACATTTTGCAATCAGTAATTATTTAACCTTAAATATTAATAATATATGAAGGACATTATACCTAGACCATGACAAACTGTACATAAAAATGTATTAATATTTTTTGCCATTGATGGAATCCATGACCTCTAGATAATACGCCAAGGCCAACGCTAGTCTACGGAAGAGGTGAACCTTAGTATTTAATTATGTAAAATAAAGGTCATTAGCGACTTTAATCACCTTAAACTGCAATGCTATTCGCATTTGAATCGTACTGACTTCGATTGATGATGGAGACGTGGCCTAAGGCGGAAATGAAACTCATTTTCGTCTACTTACCAAGAAACGTTTTTATTTCCGGTTCAACGAAAAGCTTATTTTGTCTTTCATTGCTCTACATTTCATAGTCAGTAGTGTACTTTAGCAAGTTATCTACATAAAATGTTAAGAACGCGGTTTGGTGCACATTAAATTTAACATACATATCATCACGGGTGCGAGTAAGAGTGCAAATACGAGTTTGCGTGAGAGTCTATTTTAAATTCCTTGCTGCTTTATCGCCAATTCAACTACCCGTTGTGTTAACCTAACCCTGACAAGATATCGATGCAGTAGACTCCTAGCTGCCTACTGCCTGACTGAAGAATAATGATTAGGTCACTTGACTGTAGGTATATCCGATATTAAATATATCAGTTTAGATTTTACAGTTTTCAAAAGTTTTTTTTTTTTTTACTTAAGGTAATATTATTTTTTACATATAATATTTTAACAATGTATGTTTGTAGATATTTACCTAACTGATATTATCTTAGAAGTGTATATATTTAAGTTAAATACAAATCTCAATTTGAATATGACTTATAGAAATATATTATTATATAGGTATTGTACAGAGGGTCAGTATGGCTATCGAGCGCGGAAACGCCGCCAGTCCGCCAGTGCCATGGACACATGTCATGCCGCTTAAAATGGGGACTTACTCTTCTAACCCCTCCTATTTTTCTTCCTACCCTTGTTAGTTATATATTTAAGTTATTATTAAATACGTATATTTTAGTTTTAAAATTTCTTTTTACCTTGAATTTTTTTTTTTTTTTTTTAAATAAATGTTTAAACTTATAAAATTTTAATAAATAATATACGTGGTGGCCTAGTTGGTTAGACCTTTGACTTAAAAACGCTTAGGTCCCTGGTTCGAATCCCGGTGTGTACCAATGAGTTTTTAATTTAAAAATTTATGTACATTTGTTTGACAACACCACTATAGTGCCTCGGAGAGCACGTTAAGCTGTCGGTCCCGGTTTCACTATACCAACTTGTGAAACTGTTTATAGATGGGTTATTGAGTCTATCCAAAAACATCGCGACGAGCTAGCCACTTGTTCGGTGTAGACTCATACCATCGGCTACAACGAGGTGGGATTAAAAACCCCTCCGCTGGGTACCCTGGGGCCGTCTAGGCGGTCTCGGGCGCCGTAAGGCACCCGTGATGATATATATATATATTATAAAATTTTATTTATGATATAATAAAGCCTGCCTTCTTAACAGTGCGAACCATAACTATATTGACACAAAATGTATGCGAGTTGCCAACTATAATAATTCTTTTCTGTTACACTTGGGTACATTTTTGGCACTAAATCCGATTTCATAATGTCCATGTCAAGTTAAAATAACATTCAATATTTTTAGTAAAAATTCTGTTGGATGTTTTAAACTTTATAATTGCATTTATAAAAACGTACATTGAATTTAAGTGAACATAAAAAAAAATACTATTTTATTTATTTATTCAAACCGATTGCGCTAAAACTATTTGTTATCTTAATTAAATATCCGTAGTAAAAAATAAAAAGACAATAAACGTTCAAGAATTTATTTGTATTAAAAATATAAGTTTAATAACAAAAAGTCAAGTTTTTCAGTTAATTAAAAAAACATTTGTTATTCCTAATAAATCAATACTCACAGTAGGTAGTTTTTTTTTAATAATGTAAAGGACATTATACCCATAAAGGTCACAAGCTAAGCTCTGGGCTTGTACTATGTGTACCAGAAACAAATATAAAAAACTACTGTGTAAAAAATACTGTATAAAAACTAATTACTATTTATGAATCTCTAACATTTAACTTATTTATTTAGGTTTCAGGTAAACGTTAAAAGCTTCCCTTAACACTTAATGAAACTACCGCGAACAGTTAAAAAGGATTATCGGATAATTTTCGGGTCTATCTGAACCACAGACTAACATGCACCAAGGATGGGTAGAGTAGTCTTATGTATAAATCACTCGTGCGCTTTTTTCTAGCGCCACTAAATAATATAAATCATAATTTTATATTTACTTATTCATTTGTACCTATATTAATGGAAGTCATAATTTGTTAAATTTTAATTGCGCCAAAATGTAATAATTGTCTTTTCTGATAAAAAATAAATAATTTATTATTATTATTATTACTTATATTTTTTTTATAATTTATTATTATATCATCATCACCACTAATATAATCTACATAAAAAGTCTTTCTTTGTGATTTATCTAGTATACATAAATAATATACACATATATTGCATAAAGATAAATAGTTAAAACTATTAAAAATATTGGCGTAATTTCGTGTCATTTCAACTAGGAATATTCTCAAAACGTTGCGATGCCGTTTTGAGAATATTCCTAGTTGAAATGACACGAAATTACGCCTTGCCTATGCCAATATTTTTAATAGTTTTAACTATTTATCTTTACGCAGTAATGCCATGCAATATATTCTGACGTAGATCAAGCTTGGCTTCTTAACAATGGCTCCAAAAAATCTTATAAAATTACGTCATAACGATTGGCGTGCGAGCGAACTTAAGACGCGTAATCACCCTGCTGTATGGAAGGAAAATATCTTTTTATAGTGATTGAAGCGAAAATTGGCTATTACATAGAAGGCTCCTAGAATAGAAAATATATTTATTTAATAAAATAATCAATACAGAAACTTATAAATTCTAATTTATAAAATAGGACTATTTTTTATAATAAAAAATAACTGCAAAAACACAATATTATTTATTAAATTGCCCTTCTTCTGCATGGTGATTTTACAGTATACCACGCGCTGGTTTTCAGTTTGCACCGTAGTTAATCTAACAAATTACCTGCAATTATATTATATATATATATATATATATATATATATATACATGGTGACTTTGAAAGGATGTACTTTGGGCTAATATGAGGTTCTACTGATCAATACGAACAACTTTTCCCATGAAACCATGTGCCGCAAATGAAAAAAAATATTGCCTTCTCCATACAAACTTGTAATGTTGAAATGACCAATTTGTATGGGGAAGCCAAATTTTTTTTTCATTTGCGACACATGGTTTCATGGGAAAAGTTGTTCAATTTGATCAGCAGAACCTCAAATTAGCCCAAAGTACATCCTTTCAAATTCACCCTGTATATATATATATATACATGGTGAATTTGAATGGGTGTACTTTGGGCTAATATGATGTTCTACTGATCAATACGAACAACTTTTCCCATGGAACCATGTGTCGCAAATGAAAAAAAAAATTGCCTTCTCCATACAAACTAGTAAAGTTAAAATGACCAATATGTATGGGGAAGCCATATTTTATTTTCATTTGCGACACATGGTTCCATGAGAAAAGTTGTTCGTATTGACCAGTAGAACATCATATTAGCCCAAAGTACACCCATTCAAATTCACCCTGTATATTAATGGTTAATCTATCCTCCATATCCTTTTTTTGTGCTTCCACCAACCATTTTCATAATTTTACTTTTAGATTTGTGTGATATTCTAAGCTTCTTAAATCTCGCGGCTGATTCCATTTTTTTTATTTCAATCAATATTAAAAATTAACTAGACCAAATTTTATGTATCATAGTATGACCATTCCTGTTGTCTACTTTGCCTTTCTAACTTTATAAATTTTCTATGACCAGAACTGATATTTCGGTTAGAATAGCTAGAAGATTAACAATAAAGTAAAGAGGGGTGTTTGGGAGCACGCGCGGGTTCATTCGTCGTTCAATGAGCTATTTCAGGCATTCTATATATAGCTAACTTCGGCGGATATGTATCGTCTACATCCGTTGTTCGCAGGGGGTCGCGTGCTGTACGTTATTCGGTCGTTCGACTCGTCTGTAGCGGTTTTTCCTATATGATTAAATAGAATTTTGTATTTTTTTTTTCGTTAGTTTCAAAAGTAGAGATGTAACGATATATAGTTTCACCGATACGATACCGATACAGATTTTTGTAGTAAATTATCGGCCATGCCGATTCCGATGGTGTTGTGGCTCGATAGACACCGACATTTATATATATATATCCTCACAATCATACAGACCTACAGACAAATCCTTTTTTAAAAACCAAAGAGCAACCAAAAAAGTTTGTTTTGCTTTTTTGTTTCTTAAGAAATCACGTGTATTTTCAAATGTGAATTTATATTACACCCTAAATGCTTTTACCGACTTTCAAATTATTATTTTTTTCAACCTAACTTCGTAAATATAAGAAATATTTAAATTTGGAGTAGTAAGTATAAATAAGTTTTTAGTTATTAATTATTTATAGAAATAGTTTTCAGCGTTTAGCTCAACCTTATATATATGTGCCTAATTAAAATGTATGTATTTGTAATATTTAAATAAAATATAATTTATTGACAAAATTTTAAGTCCAAAATAGCCCAAAACTAATTAACACTGTATAACAACAATTTAAGAAACAAAGAACTTGTCGTGAACATTTAATGGCCCAATATGCGAACCCTGTGGTACCCCAGACGTAAGTAACAAAGTAAGATTTACACTTCCCAACATGTAAACAATTTAAGATATATAATCTAAATAAGAACAAAGCCAACGATTTAAATTACCACATAACCTCAGATGTTGTAATTTACAAAGCAGGATTATAGGATAAACCCTATCAAAGGCTTCTTAAAGATTTTGGTAGGTAATTAAGTGTATATTGATTTTGAATGAAATCTTTCTATTTAAAACAATATTTTTAGCTCTAAAAGACGACATATACAATTTTCACCAACTTCAAGATTTTATAATATAATTCCATTCATAGTGCAGTTTAGTTTCAATTCACGAAACTTGTATGAAGTGAACGAAGCATATGCGCGTAGTAATTAGTCGACGGGTGCTGTTGCATAATTCAGTTTGGGGTGGCCTGTTCCAACATACCTAATCCACACTGTGACTTGACTTGCTAAATAATGGGACTACTTTGTATGTATTCATCGACAACATAAGCCCATTTTGACCTGTATAATTTTGTTCTAATTATGATTGTTTTATTATCTTACTTTAATATGATTAAAGTAATTAAGTATTGTTTATTTTATAATAAAATATACATCAATTAAAATTTAAAAATAACAACCAAGAGTTTTAAATTAAAAATCATCACTTGTAAACTTTATGTATCTAGGCTCTTTATTACTAGGCTAATTATTAGTGATCGGAAATTCTGGTGCAATTATACATAAACTTACTTAATATTTTTTAAATATATAAATATAAAAAATACCAGATTCCCGGGATTCTTTATATAAAAGATATTCAAATTTTTTTCGGAAATAAATTAAGTTTAGATATAATTGCACCCAAATTTTCGATCACTACTAATATTACTATTCTAGACTTCTATAATCATGGTATAAAAGGGAGGTGCCCTAAGGCCTACCTTTCCAAGCTTGAGAACAGGAGATGGAGGCCTGCCATATTAACCAAAACAAAATGAGAGAACAAAAATTATTACCTATAGGTTTAAGCAATCAACTCTCAATAAATAAGAACAGAATAATGACAACCACCGTGTTTGACATTCATCCGATGTACTAAGGCCTAAAATCACCTTTCGTTATTTATTTTTACTTTCATGACATTAGTATTTATTTATGCATAGTTTTTTTTTTGCCAGTCAAACCTTTACACCGGTATTCATAAAACCTTAATTGGGGCCTTGACTGTCTCTCTTTTAGCAAGAAAAATAAATATGCGTAAGACACAAAATCTATTTTAACTAAAGTGTTCTTTAAGACCTCAATAAGGTTCTATATAATAAGGCCCTTAGTCAATAGTAGAGTGAATTTAATAGTTTTAAAAGTGTAAAAATCCTTGAATTACAATTATTCATGTGACATATTCAGGCATTAATAAAAAGGGTTACCAAATTTATTGTCGAAAAACCTCTCATTTAAAAATACATAACAATAAAATCGTAAAACTTTACCAAGGTTTAAATATTGCGCTGTCAAAAATAACAATTTCAGGTGAACCTAACAATGAATTGTTAAAGCTACGTCAGTCTAGTTGTTATAGAAAGCTTACAGCGAGCGGCGAAAGTTTGAGCAAAGCGCGGCTTTACGGGGACCTGTCACGAGGCGACGAAATGAAATCTTCAGAAAAATTCTCTCCACAACTTTTCAATACGTACGGAACGTTTTCAAGTCGTTTTTAGATTTATAAATCAGTAAAAGGGGAAGCATCTATTACAAGGTCTAATATATTATGTATCAAAGATTTTTGTAAAACATAATAACAATGATGACAATAACTACAAAACAACACTCACTGAATATCGAATATCATCACGACCAACACTTTCTTGTTTTATAGCATTGTTAGCTCCCACTGCTAAATTATAAAGATAAATTAGCTTTACGGGTCAACATTAATAAGCTCCCTGCTTTATTGTTGAATCGTTTTCCGTTTAATAACCGCCCCCGAAATAGACTACCACTTCGACAAGAAAACGATGAAGCATCCTCCTGAAACCCGTCCATTTTAGTTAAAAACTATCCATATTAGTTGAAAACCATCCATTTTAGTTGAAAACCATCCATTTGTTAAAAACTTAGTGTTTTTAAGTTTTTTTATTAACTTTAAAAAAACTATGTTTCAAGGCAACACATTTGCCAACTTCAGTATAAACTAACTACCTTGTCTTACCTTGAAGTTCGAAATAGAAATTGAAAATGAACACAGAAAAATATTTCGTATTTTAAAACATGTAGCACCTACAAGTCTAGCTTAGCTTGTTACTAGCCCCCGTAGGATGGTGTCCAAGATAAAACTGCTTAATAAATAGGTTACAATTTCAAAATGTTGTATTGAAAATGGTTAGTTTTCATTAGCGCTGGGTTGGCAGAATAATATATTTAAAATTCCTTTTTATTTTTGAAACACTTCTTCTCTTTTTTTATCTCAAACGCAGATTCGTTCGTTTTGTTCGATTCTTAAGAAGTTTTCAAGTTGAGATGCTAAGCTGCAAATGGAAACGGAAGTTGACACTTTGTCTCAATTCCGGAAGTAAAGCCGATAAGTGGTATATCTTACCTATATATGTACCTTGATTTGCATGAAGAAATAATCCCTGGTGGTTACCTAGTTTGTCTATTTAAATTTACTAAAAATAAATACTTGAAAAGCGGTTCCATTAAACAGCTGCTTAAACTTGTTATCAGTTGCTCAGTGACTACTGAGTTTAAGCAGCTGATAACAAGGCAGGACCTGGGATGGGTGACCGCTTTATACAACGAGGCTATACCATCATAAACACCGTAACATGCTCGCCACTTCTTAGGTGTTGCCTCCGAATACCATCTGCGAAATGAGGACGGGTTAATGTCTCCGCTGGGTACCCTGAGTTTCTTTGATAAGTAGCCAAGTAGTAAGGCGAGCCTATTCTAAGTCGACTTTTCCACATCTTTTTAATTCGTCGTTTCACGTTTCTTGAGTAAAAGTGCAGTTGAGGTTACAACTAACAATACGGGGGGGGAGGGGTAAGTTATAATTAGGTGGTTTCAATATTTTGTTTCAATCATCATGTTTCAATCAACCAATTAAATTATTTATTTGTGAATAAAGGGTACAATAGAGATGTTACAATAGTTTAGATCGCTTATATTCTACTTTACAGTATACAAATATTAAAATGCAGCTAGGTATTTACATACTTATTATTATTATTTCATATTTTTATCATTTAAATATTCCTTAATTCTAAAATAACATTTATTATTCAGAAAACAATATATATATATTTTTTAAATATATTTAAACTAACAATGAGTTTAATGTCTTAAGTTAATTTATTAAATATGTGAAGTGCCATACGAAAATATGTGAGGTGCCAAACAAAAATATGTAAGGTGCCATACGAAAATATGTGAGGTGCCATACGAAAACATGTGAAGTGCCATACGAAAATATGTGAGGAGCCATACGAAAACATGTGAAGTGCCATACGAAAATATGTGAGGTGCCATACGAAAATATGTGAGGTGCCATACGAAAATATGTGAGGTGCCATACGAAAATATGTGAGGTGCCATAAAAAAACATGTGAAGTGCCATACGAAAATATGTGAGGTGCCATACGAAAATATGTGAGGTGCCATACGAAAATATGTGAATATGTGAGGTGCCATACGAAAATATGTGAAGTGCCATACAAAAAATTGTCAATATAATTTTCGTTGTTTTAAAATACTACACCAATTTTCCACCAACGATCATTACTAACTTAACCCATAAATATATTAACAAATAAAAATAAATTCTTGGATCAATAAATTATCCTCTTGGACCAGACTAGTATTGTTTTATACATGGTAACTTTATAAGGTTGTACTTAGGGCTAATCTGAGGTTCTATTGATCAAATGACAGCCTCCGTAGACTAGTGGTTACGCCTTTGGTGTTGTATCCGGAGGTCGTGGGTTCGATTCCCACCCATGGCAAAAAATATTAGTACGTTTTTTCTGTACAGGTTGTCATGGTCTGGGTGTTTATAAAATATAATATATATTATATCGTTACTTCTGGTACACATAGTACAAGCCTAGAGCTTAGTTTGTGACCTTAATATGTGTAATTTGTCCTACATATTATTATTATTATTAATGGAAAAATATTGCTTCTCCATACAAACTAGTAATGTTAAAATGACTAATTTGTATAGGGAGCCCAATTTTTTTTAATTTGCGATACATGCTTCCATGGGAAAGGTGGTTCGATTTGATCAGTATAGCCTCATATTAGCCCAAAGTATAACCTTTCAAATTTACCCTGTATGCCATATACACAATATATTCTTGAATAAAAAAAAATATTTAAGTAAAAATCATGAAAAATAATTTAATTTAACATTAATAAAACACTACGACTAAAACATTAAGATAACCTAAATAATAATAAAACACTACGACTAAAACATTAAGATAACCTAAATAATAATAAAACACCACGACTAAAACATTAAGATAACCTAAATAATAATAAAACACCACGACTAAAACATTAAGATAACCTAAATAATAATAATATAACATTAATAAAACACTACGACTAAAACATTAAGATAACCTAAATAATAATAATATAATACCTAATAGTATAATAGCCAAGAAAAATAACTAAATAAAATAAAACTACAATCATATTTGTTTTATGGTTGTCTTGGATCAAGAAATGTACTTAATTAAAATTATATTAGTGAAAATATTTGAATATAATTTATATTCTTCGCTGAAGAATTAATTCCTTTTTATCTGTGCAGGTAAAAAAATATAGTCTAGATTTTTTTTTATTATTAAATAATGCCTTTCCGTTATTAACGGTACCTATGCACTTTTAATATTTTCCCTGAAACGCAGAAGCGTTAAGTGAATAATATAACGGCGAAGGAGCGAAGCAAAAAGTCTAGGAAATTACTTTGTCAACTTTTCGCGCGTTAGAATTTTTATTAAAATGGTCGGAAATATGCCTGTCCTTATAACGAATTGCTTTTCAAAAAGTTGACGTTGTAAAAATTTGAATAAAGGTTTTTCGTTATTTAAGTTTATAGCTGCATTGAATTATATAAACCAAGTTTTTTTAAATATATATATAGATTTTTTTACACATATTGCCCTGGTCCCAAACTAAGCTAAACATGTACTATGGTGCATAAGAAACAACGATATTAATACACAATATATTGTATAAACACCAAAACCGTACCAATATGTTTTACAGAAAAACGCACTAAATTGTTTTTGTCATGTGTGGGAATCAAACCCGCAACATCCGGATACGACCCCAAAAGAGCAACCACTACGCTGTTAAATGTTAAAAAAATACTACACTGTTCATCGATTGGTCATTGATAGAAAGAAAATCCCTATAAAAATTTTATGCAAAACTAAAGAAATACTTCGTAAAATATTTATCTATAAAAACTATTAATTAAATCTCTAAAAAAATGGGTTATTTTCAGTAATGTACCGTTTGTTTTTTCAATTTTGTATATACATTAATTTATAATTAATGAATTTTATAATTACAAAATAACTGATGGAAATTAAACAAAAAATTCTGATAAAAACCTTTTTTAAACAGTATTTTCATAATGAACTGAAAAAAAACGTGTTAGGTACCCATTTCCATTATGTTGGCAGCCAGTCTTTTCACGCTTCGCTTTAATACAAAGTTAGAGAATTGTACGCGGAGGCCGACATACGCCACGCTTCTGAAACATTCGTGGAACTGATTTTCAGACCATAAATTATATTTTAACAAATAAACAAGGTTAAAATTTACAGAGTAATTTAGAAGGTTATATAACAGAATATTTATGTGCTAGCTTTTTAACCCGTCTTCGCCCGTTATTTTATTTTATATTAAATACATCCCCTTCCAAATAATAATAATATACCTCAGGGTCTTTCAAATCGGCCGGATTTGCTGCTGAAGCCTATGCCATAAAAAAAAACAAATACACTCAAATTTCAAATTCCTATTTTTTTGTCCCATTCATTGTCGAGACAATGGGTACTTGGTCTAAGTTCGCAAAATCCTTTACATTGTCTTTAGGTAAAAAGTTTAAACAGGTAACAGGGGATCCGCGTTCAGGTTTTCTTTTAGGCCAAAAAATATCAATGGCCATACAACGCGGAAATGCAGTTAGTGCTATGGGCACATTTTCTGATCCCTCGTTACCTCTTTAAATTTAATTAATTATAAATACTAAATATTACAAAAGTTAGATAAATTTGAAATAAAAAGTTATTAAAATTTAGGACATTTTATATCTGTATTACAAATAATAAAAGAAATAAAATAAATACACAATATAATAATAATATGAAGGATATTACATACATACTACCCTGGTCACGAACTAAGCTCTAGGCTTGGACTATGTGTACCAGAAAGAAGGCCACTTCTAGTCTCTGGAGGCGGTCATCTCCTTCCAATTTGCCTTCCATCAAACATTAAAAAAAAACACGACCTGTGGGAATATAAATCGTGAAAGAGTTAACATACAAAGTTTTACTATTGCAGCATCTCATAACATCTATATACATGATGATTTTGAATGGGTGTACTTTGGGCTAATATGATGATGATTGAAAAAAAATATCTCAATACAAACTAGTAAAGTTAAAATTACCAATTTGTATGGGGAAGCTATTTTTTTTTCATTTGCGACACATGGTTCCATGGGAAAAGTTGTTCGTATTGATCAGAAGAACATCATATTAGCCCAAAGTACACCCATTTAAATTTACCCTGTATATATATAACTCAAAGGTGACTGACTGACATAGTGATCTATCAACGCACAGCCCAAACCACTGGACGGATCGGGCTGAAATTTGGCATGCAGGTAGATGTTATGACGTAGGCATCCGCTAAGAAAGGATTTTGATAAATTCTACCTCCAAGGGGATAAAATAGGGAATGAAAGTTAGTATGATAAAAAAATAACTATTCCACGCGGACGAAGTCGCGAGCATAGCTAGTCTATTATAATATGGTAACACCTATTTAATACTTTCCCATCCAACTATACATAAAAAACACATTTCCCTATTTTATAAACTGTACAGAAAAACGTAGTAATAGGTACTATTTTGACTGCCAAGAGAGGGAATCAAACCCACGAGCTCCGGATATCCACAAAGAGGAGATCAAACAAATTGCAGATTTGAGAAAATATAATCTTCCGATAGGACAAATAGATAAATTTATATGCACGGAGTGGGTACCCAAAGAAAATCGTGATGAAGAGGGTGTCAGAGGCATTACCGAGGCAAATCAATTTGTGACGAGAGGACCCAGTTTATCGAAGCAAATAATTTCCTATTATAGCCACATACTAAGCTGCTTTCCCAATTTTCTTGAATAAACATTAATTTTCCTGTAAAAGTTTGGTTATATGGAGACAGATAAAAAAAAATGTTATTTCATATAATTTTAGTATTTTCCAATTCTAGAATTTTCAATAAAATATTAAATTGTTTTAAATTTTTATGTTCAATATACAATTAATTGATTGAAAATAATAACTTAATCCTTTAAAGGGTCTTACATATGTATCAATTATGTATATTTTTAGGTGAGAGCTATAAATCGCTAGGCCGACCGACCGTTCTGTTAAACCACTGACTTAAACAGATTGGTTAAGTAACCTAGTTATATTTCCGTTTTAGTCTGTGGATTCACCGGTTTTTAGTAAAGTACTGCATATATTTCTTATTCTAGGAGGTAGCTCGTTTCAGGAATCGGTTTAGCGGTTGATTTAACGATAACGCAGCAAAGACATAAACTATACTTGTAATGAAATTTCGACTTTATTTATTTCGGAACCGCATCAATGCTGTTACACAAGATAATCTTGATGGACTCAAAAACCCATTTCACATAAAAAGCTATTAATATTTTTATTTTTTCATGTAGGTTTATACGTGGTGGCCGAGTTAAAAATAATTTTTGGGTCCTCGATTCAAACCCCAGTGTGTAATTATTTTTTAATTAAAAAAAAAAAATACATTTGACACACCATTAAAGTGCCCCGGAGAGCACGTTTAGGTGTCGGTCCCAGTTTCACTATAACAACTTGTGAAACACTATAGATGGGATAATAGTCTACCCTAACATCGTGACGAGCTAGCCACTTATTAGGCTACGACGAAGTAGGATTAAAACCCCTCCGCTAGGTGACCCTGAGGCTGTCTAGGCGGGCGCCGTAAGGGCACCCGTGATGTTTATTATTTATTTATAGTGAAATCCAGCTTTCCACCACTGATAGTAAATTCACCAACTATTAGGTCTCCAGTATTATTATAATCAAAGACAATTATTTATCTATGTCAGAAGGCCCTAAGCAAAACTTTTACAACCGTTGTCAGATTTTGATAAATAATTAATGTTTCTCGAGAAATTAAGAAAATTTTTGATAAATTCTGAAACATCTGCGAAGATTATTAATCAAGTTAATATATTCTTGAATATTTATCACATCGGACACTAAATACATAAAGCTACGTTAAAATATTTACTTATTTAATGGCTATTAATTTTGTAGAATCATTTAAGACCTATTTTTAGAATATTAATGTAAAGTCTGTGTGTTCTAAACAACACAAACACAATTTAACCATCATATTTTCTTTTTCCTCTTTCATGAATTTAATTCCTCTATCTTTAATAACACATGGACAACGTAGGGCAGAATAAATACTTTTCTTGGTTAAAAAAATCTATACCTTTTATATTCTCATTGATTTTCCAAAACGGCGAATAGCGTATAAAGATGGAATCCGTTAAAAGCTTATTTATATGCAATTTTTAAAATACCTTTTATGTCTACTATTTTATTATATTTCATCAACGTGTATCCATCTCTACATACTACTTTTACCTTGTCTACAATCATAACTCTTCTAATACATACACGCGATAGCTTTTATATGCAGAGTTTTTTGTTGAATTAAAAGTTCAGTCTATTTTTAATAATTATTTTTATATTCTTTAAGACAATAGTAAAATTAGTAACTTTAAACATTTGCTTAGATTATTTCTTACTTCTCATAGACAAACTTCACTGATCATAAACCACCTGTCATCTATAATATTAGATACCAATATTATTTTATGTGTAGTATTATTTTAAATCTATCTTCTATCAGTTTTAAGAAGAACTGTCGTTAAGTTTTTGTTATAGACATATATAACTATATTATAACCTAAATGTATTGAATAATAACAATAATAAAAATCTTTATTGCATCAAAAAAAAAAAGTTTCACAATAGTTTACGTTGTCCTGATACCCGTACTAGCATACCCTGTATGACAGGTATCAGTTTCCTTCCTGGGGCCTATTTCATAAACATGACAATTGTAATTTACCATTACAATTTATAATACATTGCTTGGTTTAGTTAGTTGTAAGTAAAAAAATCTAACTAAACTGAGCAATGTATTATGAATTGTCATAGTAAATTACAATTGTCACGTTTATGAAATAGGCCCCTGGTGACACTAAGATAATATATATAAATAAAACATAACAACTGCCTCTGATCTCTAGTCAGTGACACAATAATAATAAGAATATAAACTAGAATACATCGGAAGAGAGGGTGTTTATATGTGAGTGGGTATGTGTGTTTACGTGTGTGTATATGTTTGTATGTGTGTGTGCAAATTTTGGTGTATGTTAATATGAAGGCTGTGTAACATTTTGACGTCCCTATGACGTCAATTACGTCGAGAATGACACTAAGTTGACGTCATAGGGACGTCATAATGCTACATGGGAATAAACAATAACTGATATACACAATGTTTATGTAACATGCAATAATTGCTCAGTTTCATCATATGTGTGTGTCAGAAACCACTTGGTCACGATCTTATTTAACTTACATGCAAGAGTAAAACGATACGAATGAATAGAAGATATATATTTTAAAGTATAACATTTAGAGTTTCTCTTTGTGTAAATTCCAGATTTTTCAACACAATAAGATAGCATAGACACTCACAAACGATTCTGACAAAATTCCTCGACTGTAACCACTTGGTATCAAAGCCATGACAAATTCTATTCTATTTTGTCCAAATGAAAAACACGCTAGCTTTAGCTTTTCCAATTCCTTACTTATATATAGGTTTATATACGTACCTACCTATACAGTAGAATAGATTGAAGAATTTAGGAAATAAATTATATACATGATTGATGACATCCTGCGTAGACTAGTGGTTGCGCCTTTGGCGTTGTATCCGGAGGTCGTGGATTCGATTCCCACCCATGGCAAAAAAATAATAGTACGTTTTTTCTGTACAGTTTGTAACGGTTTGAGTATTTATAAAGTATAATATATACTTAATATATCGTTGCTTCTGGTACACATAGTACAAGTCTAGAGCTTAGTTTGTGACCAGCGCGATATGTGTATTTTTTTTAATGATGCCCTGGCACAACAAGCACCATGCTAAAAAAAAGGCTTCTCCATACAAATTGTTTATTTTAATTTAGTTTTTTATATACTCGTATATGCGATTCATGGTTCCATAGGAAAAGATTTTTAATTTTATCTGTAGAGCCTCATATATATATATTTTTATCAATTAAGCGTACTATTTAACGGCGGGAAATCAATACTAATCTATACTTCTATATAATATTATAAATAGTTTGTGAGTATATAACATTACACTACGGCTTGTGAAACTCTAAGATGGGTTATTGAGTCTATAAAACTACGCGACGAGCTAGCCATTTGTTCGGTATAGACTTATACGATCGGCTACGACGAGGCCGTCTAGGCGGTTTCGGGCGCCGTAATGCACCCGTGTTGATATTGTATATTATTATATAACAATCAACTTCAAAATGCTTTTAAATTTAACGACAATACTAGAGGGCGTTGTATAAAGATAGGATAATAAAAGGAAACAACGCTGGTTAGAGCTCGCCTTTGTGTGGTTCTGATTGAACTGCCATAGCCATTTAACTGCTATTGCCATAGAGGTCGATAACAGTGGAATTAGAACGGATTTAAAACGTATAAACGATATAGCAAATGCACACGGTTTGAGGCGGTTTTAATTTAATCGAATTTCGCTTAAGGCAGAAATATATTTCTTTTTATAAACTTTTTAGGTAGCCAACGTTAAATAAAATGTAGGTATACGTTTGTTTGATAATACTACTGTAGTGCATCGTAGAGCATGTTAAGTTGTCGGTCCCAGTTTCACTTTACCAAGTTGTGGAAACTGTTTATCTATACATATAAGGTCTCAGGCGCCGTAAGACATCCGTGATAGGTCGTCGTACATGACTTGTATGTGAAAACACCAAATATACATGACTTCTGTTTGAAAAATATATTTTTTTCCATGATAAAAAAAATATTGAAATATTAGGTACATACCTACTAATATATTTAACTTAGTTTAACAGTGTTCGGTAAAGGTGTAGACAAAGAGTTATTATGCCACTTCGCAACAACTTTTTATTCTAAATTAATAACAATATTTGTAAAATTAAATATATAAATTTAATATACGTGGTGGCCGAGTTGGTTAGAACTTGGACTTAAAAACACTTGGTTTCCTGGTTCGAATCCCGGTGGGTACCAATGAGTATTTAATTAAAAAATGTATGTACATTTGTTTGACAACACCACTATAGTGTCTCGGAGAGCACGTTAAGCTCTCGATCCCGGTTTCACTTTACCAACTTGTGAAACTTTTTATAGATGGGTTATTGAGTCTATTCAAAACATCGCGACGAGCTAGCCACTTGTTCGGTGTAGACTCATACCATCGGCTACGACGAGGTGGGATTAAAACCCCTCCGCTGGGTACCCTGGGCCGTCCAGGCGGTCTCGGGCGCCGTAAGGTACCCGTGATGATATGTATTATGTATGTATAAATTTAGTCACGGGTGCCTTACGGGGCCCGAGACCGCCTAGACAGCTTCAGGGTACCCAGCTGGAGGGGTTTTTAATTCCACCTCGTCGTAGCCGATGGTATGAGTTTACAACGAACAATTGGCTAACTTGTCCCCATGTTTAAATACACACAATAACCCGTCTATAAATGATTTTACAAGTTCGTATAGTGAAACTAGGACCGACAGCTTAACGTGCTCTCCGAGGCGAGGTGTTGTGGAAACAAATGTAGGTACATTTTTTTTTTACAAAAAATATGTTTCATATTATCCCCCAAGTCACGTAAGTACCTAATATAACATACCAGAAAATGCAATACGAGACACATTTATAAAACATGCAGTGTAAAATATATCGCCATTTTGAAAGTGCTGGATAGGCGCCCAACTCGCTATTTGCTTCGGCCACTTTGTCATATTTTATGCTACGGATATAAAAGCTTTACAGCAAAAAACCTATTTTATTTGTTAACATATAAAATACAAAAAACCTAAATTTATAACCGTCGTCAAATGTGGACGAATATTAATGTTCTTTCATTACTGTACAGTGGGCAGCAAGGCATCATAACCTTTGTACGAAGCCTATACCCTTTTTGACACCCCGAACGCTGCTCAAAATTTATGACTTATTAATAAAACGAGCGTAAAATACCTATACTCGTAACTGCTCATTATCCAGCATAGTAGGAGTGACCAATATTCTTAAAAAAACAATGTATTATATCACCCCATTCATTCATTAAATGCTTATTATTAGGTAGATAAATGTATCTACCTAATGGTTGCTGGATAATGATCCAGCATAGTAGGAGTGACCAATATTCTTAAAAAAACAATGTATTATATCACCCCATTCATTCATTAAATGCTTACCATTAGGTAGATACAAATTTATATGGTCCAATAAACATACTATAAGTCTACACTTTAGTTTTGACCAGGGTATAATATGTGGTTTATTTTAGGACAATTTACAGTTATTAGTAGTTAGTTCACCAACTAAGCTCTAGAGGCCTGTATTATGTGTACCAGAAACAATGATATAATACATATTATATTTTATAAACACCTAGACAATGACAAACTATACAGAAAAACGTACTAATATTTTTTTGCCGTGGGTGGGAATCAAACGCACGACCTCCGAATTCAACGCCAAAGGCGCAACCACTAGTCTACAGAGGCGATCATCTATACATTTTTATAATTAAATTAATAACTTGGGGATTATAAACACCGACTGTACGTCTGATGTGAGATTTTGTATTATTTACTTAGAAATGCAGTAGGTTTACCTTGCCGTCGACTGTACCCACATATGCTTAAAAATATAAGTAAACTTAACAACGGTATGTGTGGATAGCAACAATATGCTTAGACTTATGTTGACGTTGATTAATTTCGGACTTAGCATTCAATTGTTTGGAATTGTATCAAACCCAAAAAGGATTATATTTTATATTCAAACATTCACAATATATCGACTCATAAATGCCAAAACATCGTAACCGACAGTTTTGGCCAAAATAGCCTTTTTATCTTAAACGACATAAAATAAAATCATCCGCCTATTGTAAATATCCCAGAACCGTAAGTGCAACAAACAACATTTTATTCAGTGACAAACATTATATCGTAACCAACATACTTTTAATAGGTACTTCTAAAATTTATCGTATGTGACAGCAAAACCGTTATCCATTTTATCGTATCCACCACTCGAATGCCGGTTAAGACAAAAAATAAGTTAATTAACATGAGTAATTTTCTTAATAGTAAAAGAAATGGTTCTTACGATAGAGCAAGACAGTGACGCCCCATCAGTTTGCCATTTTAACTGTCAGTCTGAGTTTTAGAGTAACATTGAATGAAGAGTAACAAGAAGAAGGGTTTTGGATACCACAACTAAGTGAATTTCCACTATGAATGAGGTAATTTGTATTTAATAATAATTTTTAACATGTGAAATAATCAATTAACAGATTTATTGTTATTCCCATAGACATTAAGTAGTAGGTTTATGCAATATTTCTTGGAAACTGATTATTCTGTCTTGTATGTACTTACTAACGTAAATATAAAAATACATTATATACATAATTTTACAGAATTGGTCGCTATAATAATAAATAATAAAAATTAAATAAAGTTAAAAATTAAGGGAGTCTTCATACATGAGTCGTGTTTTTTGGTCTTTTTTCAGTATGGTAATAATGGCAAAAAATGTGTATGCGGTATTATAAGGTTCATTCGTATTTCATTGTATTTATAATATACATTTAGCTTTTTTTATATTGAGTATTTATTTTACAGACTCGAGCTTCACGCATATGGCTATGGCCTTAGGCCATAGCCAAATATGGTCGAATGAGCTGAAAGGCCGTACAACATCAAACGAGATGAGTATTATTATGTTACCTATAAATAATACCCATGTCATGGAAATGGACACAAGACATGAGTGCCAACTAAACACCATACCTGAAAAAAATCATAAATGTCCGAATATTAATGAGAAAGCTGACGAACTAGAGTTACTCAATCCTTGCAACAGCTTGTTAGAAGTGACAAACCAGATACCTATTATTACAAAAGATTTCATTCAATTATTTATAAATTAATTAATAAAAACTATTGAAAATTTTTTTTTATTTTATTTCGTCGTGTAATGTGGTACTATAGAAGAAAATAAAGTATGCAATTTTTATTAAGTACTTAATTAAAATTATCGTAAGTAACATCGTAAGTACAATGTTCAGGAATATAGTAATAATAAAAGCTATGATAATTATAGTAACCGCCCTTAACTTTTAAAGTATAATACTTATAGATTATTTCGTATTGCTATTATGAAAAGTATTATATTATTATACGTCATTCATAGAAACTCAATACCTAAATCCTTTTATTATTTTTTAAACCAAAAAAAACTCCTTCCTGTATAATCTACATTTGCCGCTTACGATGTTTTGGCATTTAGGAATCGATATATCAATCACTAAATGTAATTTATATACAGTTAGGACTTTATATACAAGTTTACATATTTAATAATATATAAATTGTCCCAAAGGTTTGACTGATAGAGAATGCCTAGCGGCATAAAGTCCGCCTTTGTACTTTGTGAAATAAAGTTATTAAATAAATAATAATAATTTAATAAATACTATTAAATTGCTTCCGCCTTTGTACTTTGTGAAATAAAGTTTTTAAATAAATAATAATAATTTAATAAATACTATTAAATTGCTGCTTTATATTATATTATAGTATTTATTTATATTAGTTGGCCGTTTCGTAAATGCACTCTGAAAAAACTACCATCTCGACAAGAAACCCACAAACTAAAATCGAAATATGACTAGGTTAGTTTCAGTATAGGCGGTAGCAATATAGAGACCTCCCTCCCTTCTAACTGAAATGTTTCAGCCGTTATATTTTAATAGATCGACAAGCTGACCACTTGTTTGGTGTAGACTCAGTATACCATCGGTTACGACGAGGTGGGTATACAACCCTGCCGCCGTCGCGTCGGTCGGATAGGCGGTCTCAGGCCAATCCCGCATGCGTGAGTAAATACGCATGACACTAAAAGCACTCTAAAGAACGCGTGATTGTACAAGAATATATAATGCCACTAAATAACTTTTTTTCTATTGTTACAGAACAAGAAACAGAACCTTCTGACAACAAGCTGTTAAAGGTATATATTTCCATACCAAAATATATATTTTCAATTTAGTTCCACTTTAGATGTCGGGACTTGGCTTCGTGGCCAAATTTGTACTTAGGTTGAAGTCAGCCTAAAATAAGTTGACGTATTTGGCTGTCATCCTATGCTCGTGCCTATAGGATAACAATATATGAGTATATACGTCATATACTCCCTTTTAGCGTTATTAGGAGTTTTCCATGTGGTGACTGGTAAAACAGCACCATAGATTTTATAAGTAACGTCATTTGCTTTTGACTGTATGTTTTGGGTACAATATGGAACATGTTTTGGTCCGAAGCAGGAATATTTTTATTATATACCTATTTTTATTTTTTGGGGCATACGAGGAATAGCTTTTGGGCCGAACGAGGAATTTAAATTAAACAATATTAGAATGGGTCATATAAGGAACAAGTTTTGGGACGTAAACGGAATAATAATAATAGTAATATTATGTAGGACAATTTACACATATTGCTCTGGTCACAAACTAAGCTCTAGGCTATTACTATGTGTACCGGAAACAACGATATAATAAATATTATATTTTATAAACACCCAGACCATGACAAACTGTACAGATAAAACGTACTAATATTTTTCTTGCCATGGGTGGGAATTGAACCCACGATACAACGCCAAATACGCAACCACTAGTCTACGGAGGAATTATCTAATGTTTGAATTTACCTAACTTCCCTGAGGAGGGTCGAACCAGGGGGGTTCAGATGGAACCTTTCACCCTGATGTAGGTAACTGACTTTTAGCTTTGCTACATTTTGTCGCACGAGACCTCCTAGATGGATTTTTAATCTATTTAACAGCCCCAGGGTACCCAGCGGAGGGGTTTTTAAGTCCAAGGTGTAACCAACTCAGCCACCACGTAGGTATATATATAATGTAAAATAACGTATATATAAATATATGTAGTTAATTTAAAATATATAAAGTTAAACATAAATTGGTACCAACATAGCATGCTTGTGCTTTAATTTTTTTTTTTATTATTATTTTCTTTTATACATTTTTTTCATTGTACCTACCGGTAAATATTACTATCTAGCTATTCTATGGTTCTACGTTATACGTTGTACCTATAAAAGAAAAATAGATGTTAAAATACTGCCGTGCGGCAAAGTGCCCAAGATACTGCCTGCGTTTTCCCATTGAATAATTAAACTTATTTGTGGTTCAAATATTACTGTTATTTAAACATTAAATAATGTCGTTTATTTATAAGAAAAAATTGCGGAAAAAAGCGGCGCCAGCCTAGTGGTTAAGTCACTGCGCAACTGATAACAAGGTTAAGCAGATGACAACAAGGCCGGCCTGGGATGGGCGACCGCTTTATACAACGAGGCTATTTCATCATAAACACCGCAACAAGCTCGCCACTTGTTAGGTGTTGCCTCCGAATACCATCGGCGAAATGAGGATGGGTTAATCCCTCCGCTGGGACCCTGAGGCCGTTTAAACGGTTCTCGGGAGCCAAATAGGCACCCGTGATGGTATTTATTTATTTTATTTTATTAATATCGGAAAAAATAGAATTAAATTAACGTCAGTTAGATACTAACACAGTTAGGCCTAAGAAAGTTAAGTAATAGTAAAATTAAACTTATTTTAAACAATCAAACAGACAGGTTAGCAATCAACTGAACCAAACTCATTGTAAAAGGATAATAAAAATAAAATAAATAATAAATTGTACGGTTCAAAAGGAAATACGAAGACAATCGATACGACAATCGACTTCATACTTCATTGAACCAGTTTCCAATTTAAACTTATAAGTTACAGAAAATATATGAGTAAGGCTTTAGTTTATCCTGGTTACTGAAATTCTTCCGTCATAACTTTCTCAAATGGACAGTCCATTTTTTTTTATTTCTTGTTATTTATTTTTTATTTACCTTTACCTCATAAGAGACCTGTACCCCTAGTGTGAGTTTTCTAACTATTACTTTGCGTTTGAGTTAACTAAAATTTGTATGGGAAATAGTTCAGCGCTCCAAGGGGAAATTTTGAGAACTAAAAATGCGAGCGTGTGAAATGTTAACGCAGTAGTATAGTTAACGCGAAAGTAAATGTTAAAAAAACTCACACTAGGACTACTGGTCTCTTATGAGGAAGGAAACAATAAATATTAACTGTACATACTTCTTTTGCCTCTTTCGCATACGTCATATTTTTTCTCATAGACGGGCGCCGATTTTTTTACCGTTTAACTGCGCCCTCTTTTTAAAACCTTTCCAATTAGATTCTGGTATGTATGACTTTACTCTTCCCCGAACTTTATATATCTGGTTCGTTATTCTTTTATCGCTTATCTATCTACAAGTATATTATATACATAGTATAAAATGAAGTCGATTCCTGTGTCCCTTGCTTATATATTCTAAACTAGGCCTATGAGGTTTTTACTATCATTTAGATAATCTCTTATGAAAGGTTTATTTTTATATTATTTATATATTTATAATACACATATTTTGTTGAAAAATATAGAAAAGTCAATGTTTCGTAAAAACATAATATATTTATTGCTAAAACTGTCTAAATATTACGAGATTTATACAAAATATATACTACGGAATTGTGTATCATATAAATCAACAAAAAAAGTCCGCGGAGTCAATACCTACATTACACTCGTGTGTAGCCAGGACGCTAGTATAAAATAAATAAAAGTGATCTAAAATTAGCTATTGCAAGATAAAAAGTATCATAACGACTATAAGGCCATATTCTGTTTCATTTAAAGGTAACGTTAGGTTGTCAAAGTAACGAAATCCTTTATGGAATGGCTACGATACTGAATACAATTTTTTATGATTTAATGATAAAAGTGAGGCACTGAGGCGGTCGTTGACTGGCTTATTTTTTAATGACATAGACTGATTAGTTATTTTTTGCTTACTTTCATGCTGTGTTTATTCTTCTTCTTGTTAATATTATTTGTTTTATTACTTTATTTTTATATCTTTTTTTTACTCTGTTAATACATTGTTACGTAATCTAATTTTATTTTAAGTTGTGTCTAAAATACCATGTATCTATCAGTGAAAACCTATTGTTACCTTTCTATGTTTATATAAGTGTTATGTTATGCTTTATGGAAGTTGGTTTTCCAAATACCTAATAAATAAAAATAAAAAAATACGTTAAAAAAGTCAAAGCATCAATATCAACATACAAGTGAATATGTGCGCTACTTTTTTAAGTTTTCCTTATTGCTGATTGTTTAATGTCATTTCGTTATTTTGACAAGCTAACGGTACCGTTATATGAAACAGAATATGCCGCTGGTACAATTAAGCCACTCGTTTCTTTTTACTCTATCAGGCGATTTAACCGACCATACTTTCAGCAACTTTGCAGCAAGTCATATAAAAGGTTCTTATATGATTCCTTTTCTAGAACAATTTAATCCAATCAGGAATGTGGTTTTGGACCTCGACGGATATAGTTTGTGCAGCTGTAACTTGCATATATAGTTACAGCCAGAGAAATGTGATCTGGTTAGAATGAAGTAGAGGACACGATGCACGTGGACTGTACTAAGACTTTTAACATAATGATTTACTAATAATAATCCATCAAGTCAATTTCTTTTTCTATGGCCGTTCTCATACCAGCAAGAAATTCATTATTTTATCATTAATATTACAACCAATAATATTATTAGTGTATGTGCGCCCGCGTCTAAAATAATAGAAATTTCCAATCAGTGGTGTCATATCGGTATGGTAGAAATGGAGGCACGGGGGATTTCTATTAGAAACCAATCACTGATTCCAATAGAAATCTATCGTTGATTTAGGCCAATCGTTCACATATCGAAATGGTAGAAACTTCTTTACTACCATTTCGATATGTGAGCGATTGAAAAATAGAAATGCACCGTGACACCATTTCTACCATACCGATATGTCATCGCTGATTGATTCACGGATAATGTATATTGAAGACCATGTTCAAATATGTCACTAGACATATCGATATGGCATAAAAGGAAGCACGGGGATTTGTATAGGAGACCATACATTTAACCTACAGCATCAGGTCTATGGTTATACCGCAAACTTTTGATTAAACCACAATTGTCCGCAATGGCGATGGAGCTGGCTTATGTTATAGATTACATGTTCAATAGTTGACATATTTGTCGTGCATGACATTCTTGACATTGTGGTTTGGGCCAACGCGGTTAATTAGTATTAATTTAGTGTGGCAATGACATTCTATCCTTATTATTTCGTACCATATTAATTTAAATATATTAATGTTTTTAATCCCACCTCGTAGTAGCCGATGGTATGAAAAAAAAAACCATCACGGGTGCCTATTTGACTCCCGAGAACCGTTTAAACGGCCTCAGGGTACCCAGCGGAGAGATTAACCCGTCCTCATTACACCGATGGTATTCGGAGGTAACACCTAACAAGTGGCGAGCTTGTTGCGGTGTTTATAAAGAAATAGCCTCGTTGTATAAAGCGGGCTCCCATCCCAGGCCGGCCTTGTTGTCATCTGCTTAACCTTGCTATCAGTTGCGCAGTGACTTAACCATTAGGCTGGGGCCGCTTTTAAAATAGTAATAATTACAATAAGTAAGACAATTCACACATATTGTCCTAATCACACAGTAAGCTCTGGGCTTGTACTATGTGTACCAGAACAACGATAGTAATAAGTACTATATTTGATAAACACCCGTAGCATGGGAAACTTAATATAAAACTCTAATTATGTTGTTTAACCATGAGTACTATACTATTATTTCTTCTGTGCTATGACTGAGAATCGAACCCACGGCTTTCGGATAGCCACCGTGGTAACCATTAGACCAGAGACGGTATAATCTTTCAAAATACATTATATATGTTTATTCGTGGTAGCCGAGTTGGTTAGACCTTGGACTTAAAAACATGAACTTAGGTCCCTGGTTCGAATCCCGGTGTGTACCAATGAGTTTTTAATTTAAAAATGTTTGACAACACCACTATAGTTCCTCGGAGAGCACGTTAAGCGTTAGGTCCCAGTTTCACTATACCAACTTGTGAAACTGTTTATAGATGGGTTATTGAGTCTATTCAGAACATCGCGACGAGCTAGTTCGGTGTAGGCTTATACCATCAGCTTCTACGAGGTGGGATTAAAAACCCCTCCGCTGGGTACCCTGGGGCCGTCTAGGCGGTCTCGGGCGCCGTAAGGCACCCGTGATGATAAGTATGCATGTATGTATATGTTTATGTTCACATCTCAATTTTTGTGAACCTTTTACAAATCTTAAAAATGGTCGTAATTGCAATTTGTATGAATTATATTAACATAAATCTTGATTTAGTTCAAATAATAATAATTCATATACGTGGTGGCCTAGTTGGTTAGACCTTGGACTTAAAAACGCTTAGGTCCCTGGTTCGAATCCCGGTGTGTACCAATAAGTTTTTAATTTAAAAATTTATGTACATTTGTTTGACAACACCACTATAGTGCCTCGGAGAGCACGTTAAGCTGTCGGTCCCGGTTTCACTATACCAACTTGTGAAACTGTTTATAGATGGGTTCTTGAGTCTATTCAAAACATCGCAACGAGCTAGCCACTTGTTCGCTGTAGACTCATACCATCGGCTACGACGAGGTGGGATTAAAACCCCTCCGCTGGGTACCCTGGGGCCGTCTAGGCGGTCTCGGGCGCCGTAAGGCACCCGTGATGATACATACATATAATAATAATTTTATTGCAAACACAATTTTCTTTTAATACAAAATTATAGTAAACTATTTTGAATTTCAAATTTCAATCTGAGTCCCTGATTGCAAATTCTAAGCGAACTAAAATGACCACAAAGCGCTGATCATTATGGTAATCAGCTTGATTCAGCTAACAATTCTACATAGGTACCTCATTACGAGTTATAGACATGATAAATAGACAGTGAATAGGACGACATCATGTCATTAGATTATGGTCACGTATTTCGTTATTTCGTATACAATTATGTATAGAAGTCAAATAAGGCTACTGGTGGGAGTGTTCTCAGGACTCTATACAACCAACAAGCACCTCTATATTATAGGAGTAAGAGATGATCCCACATGCAGATTCTGTGGTAAGGAGCCCGAATCCATGCGGCACCTACTGTGCGACTGTGACGCTAGGGCCATCCAAAGAATAAAATACCTAGGACTGGCTTATCCGGATCCAGAAAGCTACAGGCTAATCGACCTTAGTGATGTCCCTAAATATGTCAACAAAATATTTGGGGACGATACTGAGGTGTGTGAATAATAGGAATGGGAAACACACAAAAGATCCTAAAGGGTCGAAGTGTTTTTGACTGATGTCAACCCCAAAAACCAATAAGATAAGATAAGATGTATAGAATAACTTTTTAATCTTCAATTATACGAAGCGAAATCTTTTGGGATGACAACACAAAAACGGGCGGAGTATTTTCTATAAAAAACATGTAACGTAAAAATTTATTTTTATCCATTACGTACTGTAAAATATATTTATTCAAATTTTATTCTGTTTGTTGGTTTATAGATTCGTTTTTATTTAAAATCCAACTACTTAAAGATATAATTACTAAAGATATAATGTGAGTATTTTTAAGTGTTTATTTTATCAAAATGGACATACAAAATAAAATAAAAGGTTAGAAAACTCATTGCGCCCGGGCCGTGCCTTGCCGCGTTTTTTGATTTAAAATAACACTCGCACGAAGCTGCAGGCAATAAATAATAATATGTAGGGCAATTTACACATTTTGTTTATTGCTCTGGTCACAAACTAAGCTGTAGGCTTCTACTATATGTACAAGGAAGAACTATATAACACATATTATATTTTATAAACACCCAGACCATGGTAAACTGTACAGAAAAACGTACTAATATTTTTTTGCCATGAGTAGGAATCGAACCCACGACCTCCGGATACAACGCCAAAAGCGCAACCACTAGTCTACGTAGGCGTCAATCATGTAGGCGCTGTAATTTGTTTGAATATACTTGACTTAAAAAAAAACATGTTTAACGTTCAGAAAGCTCCATCTCAAACAGTGGACTAATTGCATTTAGTCCTCTCACAACTCTAAGACACTATAATCAGCACGAGACAAAGTTCTAGAGTTAATGTGCTACGACAGATTGCTACGAAGCGGTAGTTCTACGCTTTTGTCGTATATCATCGTAGTTGGTACTACGAAATGCAAATCTTAAAAGGTTTTGCGAGTTGTGTTGACGACGTGCAAACGTACTTCTAGTATTACAACTTGGCCGTTGGTCAACTTGACAATTGTTTGTTTTTAACAGTTTTATTTTTTTAAATATTATTAATAATACAAAAATATTTATTACAATTATACGAAGCGAAATCTTACTGGGATAACAACATGAAATCCGGCGGAGTATTTTCTTTAAAAATAATAATTAATTTTTAATCACCAACTTAAAAATAATAATTGAACTAATACTAACAGCCTGGTTGTAATATTAGAAGTACTTTTATATGGGAGTCGAGTAAGCCTTTAAACATAATAGTTATTCAAGTATTTTTTGTCTCTTTTCACCAAATATCAAATCAAGAAAGAATAAAAGACGGGCATTACTTGAGTGAATATCAAAAATGTAAGATCTAAATATAAATACGAATCCTAATCTCCTGCTATACATGGCCTATCTGTTCGTGTGTAAGCTAATAACATAATATTATTGTTCCCCACATTATATTTTATTATGTAATAGAATTTCACCACTATTTTAGAATTTTAAATATTATTTATAATATCTGTTATTGACATTTAAGCTGTTATTTTAGTGAAATACGAATGAATGTTTCAATTTACAACATCACACAACATATCATCACGGGTGCCTTACGGCGCCCGAGACCGCCTAGACGGCCCCAGGGTACCCAGCGGAAGGGTTTTAATCCCACCTCATCGTAGCCGATGGTATGAGTTTACACCGAACAAGTGGCTAGCTCGTCGCGATGTTTTTGAATAGACTCAATAACCCATCTATAAACAGTTTCACAAGTTGGTATAGCGAAACCGGGACCGACAGCTTAACGTGCTCTCCGAGGCACTATAGTGGTGTTGTCAAACAAATGTACATAAATTTTTATTAATTAAAAACTCATTGGTACACGCCGGGATTCGAACCAGGGACCTAAGTGTTTTTAAGTCCAAGGTCTAACCAACTCGGCTTCAATTTAAGAGTATAAATATCGTGAACGAGAAAATAACATTATTGGAAAAATAGAAAACAGGAGAGGGAAGATGTTTGGACACTTGATACCGAATGATGATTATCTAAAAATAATAATAGAAGGAAAAAGGAGAAGAGGAAGGTTGAAAAGAAGATACATAGATCAAGTACAAGAGAAAATAAGTATTACAGGGAGGTCAAGACGTTGGCCGAGAAGAGAATAGGCAGGATTGGCTATTGTTTCACTGATACGTTTAGCCTAGCTCCTAAATTTAAGAAGAAGAAATAAAATAAATATTATAAACCCCACCACTGGGTACCCTGAGTCCATCTACGAGGTCTCGGATACCATAAAACTCCCGTTGTGTTACATCGATACTAATATTGTAAAGAGAAAAGCTTTGATTGTTTGATTGTTCCAGATAATCACAAAAAGTAATACACCGTATAAAAAAAAAATTTCGCTAAATAAAAGGTATATTATCAACGAGTAACGTGGGCTATTTTATTTTTGTTTCAATTTAGTCTAAATTAAACGGCAGATGAGGGTACATAATGTTTTATATCTCTAGCTTCGACTGCTTCCGTAGACTAGTGGTTGTGTCTTTTGGCGTTGTATCCGGAGGTCATGAGTTCGATCCCCACATATGGAAAAAAATATTAGTACCTTTTGCTGTACACTCTGTCATGGTCAGAGTGTTTATAAAATATAATATGTAGTATATCATTGTTTCTGGTGCACATAGTACAAGCCTAGAGCTTAGTTTGTGATCAGAGCAATATATGTAATTATCCTACATTTCATTATTATCTATCTTTTATGAAATAAGAAGTACGTATATTATTTCATGCAAAAAAGAATGGAAATAAAATATAAAACAATTCAAATGTTTATTCATGCAAAAAGAAATACAAATTATGTATAGTTACAATGTCTTCGTTTGACTGGCATTACCAGAGAAAAATACTTTATTAAAATTCGCGAGACACGTTTTCTGAACGGCAAAGTGCTTCATTATTATTCTAAGAGGCTGTTCCTCATCTAGGTTGGTGAAGGTTCCATCAGAAACCAAATTACTCTGCATTAGCAGAAAGCAACCAGCGTAAGTGTTACTTAAGGTATTTAAGTTGCTAATAGTCTTCAATGACCTTGGCTATACCAATTGGAGAGTCTAAAATATATTTGATGATATTCTTATAGCTATGAATAGTTAGCAATGTCCTATTTTTTTTATGTTTCTTGAGTTAATTTAAAACCAAATGAAAAGAAAAACATTGAATGAATGAATGAAAAATTCTTTATTACACAAAAGCTTAATACTATTGTACATAGGCGAGCTTAATGCCTTAGGCATTATCTACCAGCTAACGTTTGGGAGATTGACAATATGACATTATGGAAAAACTCAGGCGTTTGTCTATCTGTTGGCAATATCTCAGCACAGACCAGTGGCTGCTGTTCCAACTTGGGTGCCCGAAGTCTGACTAGACAGACTCAGGGTACCCAGCAGCGGTAGGAACAAGTGGTCAGCTCGTCGCGGTGTTAGGATAGACTCTATAAACAGTTTCACAAATTTGTATAGTGAAACGGCGACCGACAGCTTAACATGTTCTCAAAGTGGTGTTGGTAAATATATTAGTTTTAATTAAAAACTCATTGGTACATACCGGGGTTTGAACGGGGGACCTAAAAACTGTAAAACACTACAGTCTAACGCTAATCAACTATCTCGGCCACCACATGTAGGTATAACTACACTGGTCTGGTTTACTTTATTAAGAATCTATATAAATCTTTTTAAAAGAAGGATAGAAAGAAGTATGATAGGTGTAATAAGAAAAGACAGAATAAGAAACATATACATAAGAAATATAACTGGAGTGGAAGATGTTATACGAAAAGTAAGAACAGTGAAGTAGAGATGGACAGGACATATGCTAAGAGAAAAGAGATTGAAATGGACAAAAGCAATGACAGAATGGTGCCCTAGGGATGGAATAAGATAAAGAGGACGAGAATGCAGAATATGGAAAGACGAACTAAGGAAAACGGGCGGTATCACACGGCCTAGATTAGAAGATATGGAAAATGCTGGAGGAGGCCTTTGTAAAAAGGACATACCTACTGATATTTGTCATTAAATTTACCAATGTTTTTTTAATTTAATTTGTCACTTTATAATGTACTTTAATTATCAGTAAATAAAGGCTAATAATAATAGTAATAATAAATATTTTTGGGAGATATAACAGGTATGCAAAAGAGTTCCTTATATCGATATGGACATATATAAAGTTTTTTTTTTATTTCACCTGGTAATAAAATCATATAGAAATGTTGTTTTCCCCTTAAGGCATTTAAGTAGCTTATGGTTTCCACGTGATTCTAAGCCATCCCTTCTCCCTGTCAAATTCGATTTGTACTCCATCAATTAGGAAGGATTATTTGTCGTCACGTCATAACCTTTAATGTACTTAAACTAAGTACGTGTTTAATGCCTGAGTGTGGTGAAACACTTTTAATTGTAAGCCGCCAAATATAATTATTAACTACTTATGGCTTTATTCATAAAAAAAATATTGAATCCTTGAAGAACACTTTGTTAGAGAAGGTTTTCTCTCTTCTACGCATAATCATTTTTGTTGCTAATAAAAACAGACAAAACATTCCATAACCATTAATAATAAGGCCATTAGCATTTTGTAGTATTATTCACCCAACGCCTACGATAAGTAAATTAAATCATATCGCTGGGTACCATAAGACCGTCTAAGCGGTCTCAGGCACCCGTTTTGGTACGTTTTTTATATTATTCATTTTAATTTTAATGGATGATTCAGAATACACATTCGGAAATTCCTGTAGAACTAAAACAACCAGTGAAAGCTATAAAAGGTTTATGGCAGTTAGTCGTTTACTTTTGCCCGCCTCCGTAGTTTAATGGTTGCGCCTTTAGTGTGGTTTCCAGAGGTCTTGTGTTCGATTCCCGCCTATGTGAAAAGTACGTTTTTCTGTACAGTTTGTCATGATCTAGGTGTTTATAAAATATAATATGTATTATATTGTTGTACACATAGTACAAGCCTAGAGCTTAGTTTGTGACTAGAGCAATATGTGTAAATAGAAAAGTAGGTATAAGATAATTCATAAATGCATGCTCTATATATTTTTTTGTTATTATTGTTTTTTGAAAAAAATAAAACCATTTTGTTTTCGTCTCTTTTTTAAGTTTTTTGCCGACCAATGACTACAGGTAGCTCAATCTGCCCATAAAAGTTCAATAAATAATCTCTTATTTAAGTATTGTACAGTTTAAACTGTAGGAATCATAAGATGCTTTATTGTACTATCGAAAAAAATAAAGCAATCGCATTGGTGGATATAATATTATATAGATAAGACGTTTATGCCATCTTGATAAGAATAACTTTATTTGAGTGCGACCTTAATTCTATAGTCTTCAGGAATTCAGTAAAGGCACCGCTGCGACTTCCCTAATTGCGGTCCACTTCCTCCTAAAGGAAGTCCTTAATGTCCTCGATGGTAAAATTAGAGTCCTTGATGGTAAAATCAGAGTCTTGCTTAGGAGTGCGTTGTATATCGACGATTTTTATAACCTAATAGGTATTTATAATATTAATAAAAATAAATTAAAAAAAAAAAATATATACGAAATATTTCGCCTTTTAAGGCCATATTCAGTCTAATATGACATGTTTTATTTTTTATTATAATAAAATTAACATTTTTTTATTTTTTTTATTTATATTTATATAGACAGGTGCAACTATTTACCACCTGGGAACTACATAACATCTGCACGTTAGGAGCCATTACAAACCTGTAGGCCTATTACGCCGTACAACGTTAAGTTAAACTTTAACCAAAATCTATTTTCAATGTCGCCCACTGGACTAAATATACAATTGTGACACAGCTGACTTACTAACAATATTCACAGAAACATACATACACTCAATACTCATATCTTAGCCTAATAAATATTTTTATTTTTTTTATTTTATATATTTGTACATGTATATTATTTTTTCTTTTCAACACATCTTTTGTTTTGTAACTAAACTCTAAATAAGTTAGAATTGGTGAAAGATTTTACTATTAGCACTCTTTTAAAAATACATCCTATGTGGTCCATGTATTTTTTCCTGAATAGAATATACTAGATAAGCATCTGTATATGAGTTTGAGCACAGATTATGAAAAATACTTCGCTAAAATATTATAAAAAAGTCGACAAAATCCTTTCTATTTAATCTCCAAAAGTTATTCGAAATAACTTTCAATATTAATCAGCGCTAAAAGCTTACATAATAAAACGTAAATAATGCTTTTGTTATTTGTTTTTTTTTGGAGTTTTGTGTAGTGAAAAGAAAATAAAAAACGTCCAGGCATTTGCGAAATTACGGTTTCTTATCTATACTATAATAATAATAATAAATAAATAACACCTGATTCAATCAAATAATAATATTATAAATACGTAAAGTTTGTGAAGTTGTACGAAACTGATTTTAAAAATTCTTTTGAAATAGAATAGTAGAAATGTAAGTACGTTTATATCCACTGCATCATAATTGTGTGAGAAATATGACATCGCTTATTACAGCAATCAGCCGTCTGCATAATGAAAGTACCATTATGCCTTATGCAACAACTAACATGACAATTCAAAGGCTTGTCATTTGCTGACATATAGGTACAGGGTGAATCTTCTATCAATTTTCGCTGATAATTACTTTCAACATACGTATATAATTTATGGTAAGTACCGAATTATAGAAAATATTTTTGATAATTAAAAAAAAATTCAAATGTAAAAACCTATTGTACCTATTGTAGAAAGTATTAATTAAATATTAAGATGAATAGTATATTTCTAGAAAATGTTAAGTAAGTAAATTTTTTGAACCCTCCTAATGCTTTATATGACCTATAAAACGAAATGTCAAACGTGTTCGTTTGTTGTTCTCACTTCAACCAATCAACGCTCAGTGATTGATTATAATATTTTTTGTTTTTACTTTTTTTTTATATTTGTATGGCGGCGGCCATATTCTGTTCTCACGACTGTAAACGTGATTTAAAGACATAGAGACGTATTTTTTTATATCAACGAGTAAACTGGTACATAGTATTAAATAAAGTATCTTCCCGCGCGTCATCAATAAGCTTATATCTTTAAAACTACGCAACGGATCTTGATGCGGTTTTTACCATTATTTAGGTAACCTCTTCCGGTTCATATGAATAATATAGTACAGTGATAAATATAAGTGGCGGGTCGCTAGTTATGGTATAAAATTATTTTAAATAAGATTCTTATTTTTGTAGGTATATATAGCTTACTATTATTTAAATATACAAAGAACGAATTCCATGATAGACAAAAGTATATATTAGCAGACAGTCCTAAGGGAATATTTAATATTATCACCCTGTACAGTAATTATGTCACAGGAACTATTCTAATTCCATAGGGTTATTAATGGAACGTTTCATTACGAGATGGAATGGTTCAGGCTGTGAGTGAAACACTAATATTAATTATAATATGTTTCGTACGAAATTAAGGTTAATATCGAAATTTTAAGCACCTATACCTAGTAAATATGGTTGATTAATTTACAACACATTGGGCGTCTAATTATTTTTAAATAGTTTTCTGCTGTATAGCTGTAAAAATGTAAACAAAATTAATATTACCAACTAATATAAAGCAATGTTTGAATAATTTAAATTTTTGTTTACAAGAGAAAACATTTATAGGGGCTTAGCATAATCACATCTATATAATTTGACAATCGATAAAATGAAGTTTATGAATGAACAATCATTTAAAAAATCGATTTGTATTGATTTTGTCGATTTATCGAGGCATCGATGCTGTTGTGCTAGGGCCCATAGTCTCGCTACTCGAAAATTGCGATGCAATTATACCTAAACTTTTATTTTTAAATGAAACCACACCGTACGTCCAGACCTAAAACTAAACTAATATTAAATCTATTAATATTGGGAATTAGTGGGACAAATGATTAAAATAGTAATATTTATTCAAATAGTAAGTCTAATAAACTTTGAAATAATTTACATTAGAAGGTACTTCGTCTATTGACTGCCCATATTAAAAAAGAGCGAGACTATAAACCATTTGTTCTCCTAATTCGCGCGTGTAGCACACACAATGATTTAAATCCTCTACAAGATCATATTGCCACATTATAATGATATAAGTGCGATACTAAGGCGATCTTTGACAGGCTTATTTTTAAAAGACTTTATTCATATAACACGCGAAAACAAAATGGCAATTTGTGTAATGTAAGACTAGGTGGTGAGCTGATTTCATTACCCTGTCAAATATTTATTTATTTAAATATATAATTATTGCGCAGTAAATAAAAGTTATGTACAAAGGAGAACTTAATGCCTTAGGCATTATCTGCCAACTAACTTTTAAGATTGTTTATAAGTAATCAATCGTATTAAGATATCTGGATCTACACTCGACTTTGTGCACAGACTCTAGCAGATTACATGTACCAATATGATGTACTAACAAACAAAGCCAGCTGAATAATCAACATTGAAGCGTCCACAGAAACGGCAATTTCTCAGGTTCAAACGACTCTCTCGTCGTCGGGACTACGGTGAACGTCTCACACCGAATTGAAGTTTCACAGCATCTTGTGGCTGACAAAAGACTAGGTTTCTGAGGGAAATACTTTCTAACTTAATCTATTTCCTGCTGAATCAGGAAAAATGTGTTGCTGGTTGTTCACGCGTCTATTTTGTATGATGATGGTTGCTGGTAGCTCACTTGGGTTACTGTTGAATCTCATAATATAATGCATGTAAAAAAACTGTCACAAACTGGCTACTTTCTCTTACGTATGAGAGTGCGGAAGAATTTCTAACCACCCAAAGATGAAATCTAAATTTTTATATTTAATTTTTTGTAGTATTATAGTCATTTATATTAAAAATTAAAAATACTATTGCGTTAGTATTATTATATTCTTCACACCCTCTTACATACACTCTCACATTATCATAACACACAAAAAGAGGAACACCTTTACACATTTTAATAATAAGCTTATCCTAGTAAACTATGCTAGTTTGCAAGAGTAACTCACCGTAGGGATGGGCACTGTATGCCGAAATACAGGTGTTTACCTAGTTCGGCGGCAGATACCATTCGGTCTAATTTTATAACATTTACCTAGCTGTAAGATTGGATCTTTGTAATGTAAAAAAAATAATGGAAATAAATATATTTATTTATTTATTTTATTTTATAATTTAATGACCTTAATTTATTATACGATTCCATAACAAAATCCCGTTTACTTCAGTAGCTCTATAATAGGTTTTTTGCTATCTATGTTCACTACAAACACTAGTAACTGAGTTGGGGATATTGGTAGATCTCCGTCTATATTTACTAGCGACTATAGTAAACAATATTTAGCAAAGCTAATGGTAGAGCTTCTGTACATTTCTTGCCTTGTGAAGTGCGCGGGTTTAAGGATTTTCGTCACGTCTTCTGAGTCAGAACTCACAAAAAAAAATTGAGTTAAAATATCCATACAGTAAGTGAATCAATTTACTTTCCCGTTGGATTTTCTAAACATTTTTTTTTGACTTTTGACTGACATTTACTAACAAAACAAAAAAAAATATTGTTTGTGTTTACATATATATGTTATGAACCAAGTATTAGACATTATGTATAATGCCCGGCCATTATGAAAAATGCCCAATATGAGAGTGCAATTTAATAATATTATTCAAATTATCAAATTGGCCGGGCATTATACATATTGTCCATCACCTTTTGGACTGAGTAATCAAACATTTAATTTCAATTTTTTTAATTATTATTGTCACTTAACTTAAAATAACTTAAATTAACTAAATGTTAAATAATCAGATTCATTATTGGATTAATTTGCAATTTATATGTATTTATATAGTAAAAGATATAATATAATAATAATAGTTAAAGTATAATAGAAGATAAATAGATAAGTATCCTTATGTTCTAGTTCGTTGTAATTATAATTTGTTCATGCCTCGAACACCCTTCGGAGGAAGCCCCGCCATCTTATAATAAAAGTGCGAGCAAGCGGAACAGTCTTCGATAAATTACATTCTGCCACTTCATTAGCCCGGCATAACTACGAGTGCGAACAGAGAGTTATATTATTTTAGCCCGTAACAAGGCGGTCCTTCACAGCGAGAATTCCGTAGTTATTATATGTTTAACATCAAAGTCTTTTGTACAAAAATCGGTGAAGTGCGATTGATATGCCACGTGAAATACCGATCGACGCGTCAATTTGACGTTTCTCGTCGATCGAGTTTTATCCATAAACAATTTTTCCTACACATTTTTATCAATAGACGCGTTGTTCAGTTTGTCGATGTGGCTTCCCGGTAGGGGCCAAGGTTGTGTATAACAACAAAAAACTAGAGCACTTTTATTAAAAAGTTTTTAGTATAGTTATCAAAAACTAAAGAAGCTAAAATGCCAAACAGTAGGTAATGAAAAGACATGTGAAGTTCCATTAAACCTATAATAATAATAATATGTAGGACAATTTGCACATATTGCTATGGTCACAGACTAAGCTCTAGGCTTGTACTATGGGTACTGGAAACAACGATATAATACATATTATATTTTATAAACACCCAGACCATGACCAACTGTACAGAAAAAACGTATTAATATTTCTTTGCCATAGGAGGGAATTGAACCCACGACCTCCGGATACAACACCAAAGGCGCAACCACTAGTCTACGGAGGCTGTCTATATGATATATACCAACACAGATCATAACAACGTAGAACCTACGATGAAAATAACAAATGTTTAGGCCAGACAGTTAAGAATGCAATCAATATCTTCGAAAGATATTGTTTTCAGTGAAAGTGACCCGAGTAAATAAATCAACCCTTTCAGGTATGTTAGGCATCCCAAGTACTTAAATTGCGAACTTCTATAAATTAAAAGCAAGGCAACCGTACAAATAATGAAGTAGAACCGAAAAGTTTGTGCAAAACGCCTGACTTATTGGAGAACATAAATTACCCTAAGTTTTGACAATAAATTTCGTTGGGTTAAGTACGGTAACAATCGAAAACCTTTCCATGTGAAACTCCGAATGAATTAAACTTTTTGATGTGAAATATGCTTATAACAGATTAACGCTCATCAGAGACCCGGTGGGTTTGATTTGGCTTAATTATTATTTTATTCAAAGATATGTAATTACAAAGAAAAAAAGTTAAATTTGAAGAAGTTAAAGTGAAATTATTTAGTATTCGCATCAGGATTCTGTATATCATAAATTACTAAATAAAAAATACCGGTATTATTATTACTCAATAAGTTTTTATGAATACCGGTATTCATAAAAACTTATTGAGTCCTTTAAAAGGCAAAACCTTCTATTTAGTTATAAAAGGTTTTGTCTCTTTTTTTAGCAACAAAAATGTATTTATGTATAGATACAAAACCTTCTATAACTAAAGTGTTCTTCTAGGAATCAATAAGTTTCTATGAATAAGGTATATAATATGTATATTGAAGTGGGAGGGCATAACTTCGCTAGATCGACCGACTGGTTCCGTTATCAACGAATACAGAGATGAATAAACCATCAAGTGACCTATGTACAGTCTGTTCGCCGAGAGTTGATAAAAAAATTTAAATCAGAATTTCTTAACTCATTACAAATTGCGGCCCGCTAATTATTTGTACCGCGTCCGCTAGCCCGTCCGGCACTTGGCGCTTGACAACAACTGCGTGCCACTATACTCAGTAGACGCGGCGATTATCGACGCCTTCATACAGTTTGCGATAATTAAGCGATAGTTGGTATTCCGAAACGTTATCATAATATTTCGCTCAACTATCAGCGAACAGAATTTCGTCTTTAGGAGATACTGACTTTATATAAATGGAAAGTTCATTGTTTTAATGTTACAGAATCCTAAAAATCATAGCCTGATTTGAGTTTATTTGCCTTGACATTTATGGAAAAAGTGTATAACATTTGGAAAAGCTGTCATCTTTAAGAAGGAACCAAATAATATCAAATAAATACAAAATACAACATTTTTATAAAATATTATTTGTGGTAAAGTATTTTTTTAATACGTGGATTTTGTTAGTTATGCTTTGATATTGTTTATTTTTATATAAATTTAGATTCTTATAAACAAATTAAAAATTAATTAAAACTCATCTAAAATAAATTAATAATGTTTTCCTTTAGTTAAATTTGCCATTAGTACATATTTAGGGTACTATCCCTCCAACCACGGCCTTTTTTTCCCATCCTGTATAGAACTTTAAGTAGACTAATGGAGTTATTATCGAGCCGAGTCTAATGGTCGTATTAATAGTCGTTGCTTACTCTGCGCCATTGCTTGAAACTGTCAAAATATAGTTTTTTCATATGCAGTTTGACAGTCCAAAGCATCGACTAAGCATTAGCAATTGCTTAGCAATGACTATTAATCCGACCATAAGAGCATTAAGGTGGGATATAATCAAAGTCCTGTGAAGGACGGTACACCTGGTTAGCAATTGACCTAAAAGCAGTACAATTAAGTTGATTGACAGACCTCCAATGTTGACAGTACTCTCAAATCAAAGTCAAAGTGGGTCTCTCCCGGCGTCGCAGTCAAACAAATTCTAATTTCTCACTGAACTTTCCTATTAACCTTGTTGTCCCCTGCAAAGTCAAAGCTATAGATATACCCATATAGATAGCACAAAAGTAGATATTCGCTAGAAGAAGTACCCTTTGCAGCAAGGGCGTATCCAGGTATCCATTTCATAGATTTCGAAATCTATGAAATTAATTTGGCGGAAGTTGGTAGTGTTGGAGATGAAACCCCCCCAAATTGTAATGAAGAGTACTCGCCAAATTTTTGTGAAGGCGTATCTTACTAATTTAAGACGCATAAGGCGTTACTATATATAATATATGATATTGAAAATTCTGGGCTAAAAATAACAAAATAAACACAAAATTAAACGAAGCTTGAATCCCCCTCCCCAGATACTAAATCCTGGCCCGTGCCTTAAACGTTGGTCTTCAGACGCAAAAAAAAAATCGGACAAACTATTGGATGCTACTGGAGACCAACTTACAACTTACTTCTTCCAGCGAATGTCACTGACGATTTAGAGCAATAATGCTTTAAGTATAACGAAGAACAGCAGGGTGATTATGCGCTCAACCCTCAGCTATTTTTTTTTTTCAATATAAAGCACGTAATGCAAACCTGATGACATTAAAAATTGACAGACAACTACGTCATATTGGTTAAAGTTTAGCTTAATGTTGTAAGGCGTAATAGGCCTAAAGTTTAGTAAAGGAGGTTTTCTTTCATTATTTAGTGTTTAACCACTATTTGACGCCAATTTATTAGGTATCAGTTTAATTAAAAAATAAAACTATCCCTTAAATCTCATATTTATTATAATTATAAAAAAAAATATTAATATAAAAAATTAGATTTAAGGGATAGCTTCACAACAAGAAATCGATGCAGTACGATCCTAAAAAACCCGCAAACTAAAACGACAATATAATAAAGCATTTGTTTGCATTTGAGCGCTGCCACTCGCGAACTATTCAACAATAGACTCGCATCATATAATAGGCATAGTGAGACCGACGATTACTGCTAAACAAAAAATATGGCAACCCATGGTAAAAAATATTTATACGTTTTTCTAGGACAAACTGTACAGTTTGTCATGGTCTGGGTATTTATAAAATATAATAATATGTATTATATCGTTGTTTCTGGTATACATAATATAAGCCTGGCTTAGTTTGTGACCAGAACATTACGTGTAAATTGTCCTACACATTATTATTGTTATTCATGGACTCTGTAGGTTCTCCTATATACAAAGTCACAAGCCATCCTCCAATAAAATAAAAAAATGAGTACACCGAACAAGTGGCTAACTCGTTAATAAACAGTTTCACAAGTTGGTATAGTGAAATTGGGACCGACAGCTTAACGTGCTCTGCGAGGCACTATAGTGTTGTTGTTAAACAAATGTACATACATTTATAGATTAAAACCTCACTGGTACACACCGGGGTTCGAACCAGGGACCTAAGTGTTTTTAAGTCTAAGGTATAACCTACTCGACCACCACGTATATCAATAAAATAAAATGTTGAAGAAAAATCACGTACTATTTCCATAGTACCTAATTCACCCTTCTAGCATATTCGATTTCTATGACCATCATCGATAGATCCCGCTTGCACCAAAACCGTCAGCAAACGGCAAAAGACTGACTTAACTATAATAGTTAACTTACTTTATTCTACTTCGGCACAAAAATTGCCATACAAACTTCATACTATACACTCTACGATTAAGGTTTACTTTACAATGAATAGGTTTAGTAAATAATATTCAATGGTTATGCGATTATGCTATTTAACCCGTAGAGTTCTTGCTATGGTTAACAAGTTTTAATAGCATTTCCTGGAGTCATATCAGCGTTACCGGGAAAAGTTTTGACTGTTTTATGCACCAGACATTATTTCGGCCACTAAAAGTATAGAACGCTTTTGAGCCTATTTTTATTCGTTTATTTTTTACTTTATTGAAATAAATATAGTAAATGAAATAAGTATAGATATACCCATATAGATAGCACACAAGTAGATATTCGCTAAAAGAAGTACCCCTTGCAGCAAGGGCGTATCCAGGTATCCATTTCATAGATTTCGAAATCTATGAAATTGAATTAATTTGGCGGAAGTTGGTAGTGTTAAAGGATGAAACCCTCCCGAATTGTAATGAAGAGTACTCGCCAAATTTTTGTGAAGGCGTATCTTACTAATTTAAGACGCATAAGGCGTTACTATATATAATAGATGATATTGAAAATTCTGGGCTAAAAATAACAAAATAAACACAAAATTAAACGAAGCTTGAACACCCCTCCCCCGATACTAAATCCTGGCCCGTGCCTTACACGTTGGTCTTCAGACAACACAAAAAATTCGGACAAACTATCGGATGCTACTGGAGACCTTACAACTTACTTCTTCCAGCGAATGTCACTAAAGATTCAGAGCAATAATGCTTTAAGTATAACGAAGAACAGCGGGGTGATTATGCGCACAACGCTAAGCTAAACTTTAATCGATATAATGTAATTCTAAAGTAATGCAAACTTGGTGACATTGAAAATTGACAGACAACTACGCCGTTTTGGTTAAAGTTTAGCTTAACGTTGTGCGACGTAATAGGCCTAAAGTGTAATAAAGGAGCTTTTTTATATTATTTAGTGTTTATCTACTATTTGACGCCAATTTATTAGGTACCAGTTTAATTAGTACAGTAAAATATAGCATTGATCTCTCGCACTATGCCGGTTAAATGATGCGATTACGAAATGAGCGGAGACAAAGATGATTTTGCTTTGCAAATCTGTTAAATCATCTGCTGGTTTCATAACCGGGCACTGATAGAATAATGGGCCGACAGCTTAATGTGCTCTGCGAGGCACTATAGTGTTGTTAGACAAATGTCGGTACATATATTTTTAGATTAAAAACTCATTGTTACACAGAGGGGTTCGAACCAGGGACCTAAATGTCTTTAAGTCGAAGGTCTAACCAACTTGGCCACCACGTAAATCAATAAAATAAAATAAAATGTGGAAGAAAAATCACTATGGAACCTGATTCACCCTTCTATCATATTCGATTTCTATGACCATCATCGATAGATCCCGCTTGCATCAAAACCGTCAGCAAACGGCAAAAGACTGACTTAACTATAATAGTTAACTTACTTTATTCTACTTCGGCACAAAAATTGCCATACAAACTTCATACTATACACTCTACGATTAAGGTTTACTTTACAATGAATAGGTTTAGTAAATAATATTCAATGGTTATGCGATTATGCTATTTAACCCGTAGAGTTCTTGCTATGGTTAACAAGTTTTAATAGCATTTCCTGGAGTCATATTAGCGTTACCGGGAAAAGTTTTGACTGTTTTATGCACCAGACATTATTTCGGCCACTAAAAGTATAGAACGCTTTTGAGCCTATTTTTATTAGTTTTTTTTTTTATTGAAATAAATATATTTAAAATATAATAATTTTAACAATATTAAAACTGTGTACCTTAAAAAAAATAGGTTTCTGGGCATCGGCGAGGGTTAGTACCTATGTAAAATTGTGATTTAATTAATAAGGGATCAACAGTAATTTGTGAATATAAATATAATTAATTAGGAACATAATTTTAATCTTTTTGATGTACTTTTTTCTTTTAAAATGTATTTATGTGTATTTTGTGTGTGTCAATAAATAGTTTTATTATTTATTTATTAATTTAAAATTATGCAACTTAGTTAAAATATATACTATCAGCTGACCCGAGCAAATTCCGCTGCGCACGCAACGGAAGCTCTGAAAAGGAACAAATTTTCCTCGTTTTCCTAACATATTTTATTGATGCTCCGCTCCTATTAGCCTTAGTGTGATGTTATATAGCCTTCCTCGATAAATGGGCTCTCCAACACTAAAATATTTTTTTTAATCGGTTCAGTAGTTTACCCCTACAACCTCACAAAGTCACAAACTTAACTCCTTATAATATTAGTGTAGATTTATTAACTCACTAATTTTAAAATAACATATTTTATAATTAACTACCTACAATACTCGCCTGGCTAAATGTTGCGGTTACGAAATAGGCGGCAACAAGGACGAATTCAATATGCACTATGTTATATCTCAATATTTGTACAGTTTTTATTTGTTTAGAAAATTTATTTATTTACTCTAAGGAATTACTTTGTGAAATTCTATAATTGATTATAATAGTTAAATTTTTTTTTTTTATAAATTAAAGACAAATCATCTATTTATAATAATAAAATTTGGCCCTAAATTTTACATAAAGTAAATAAATATAATTTGTTTAAAAACTACACAATGTAAATAATGTAAGTTGTTTAAGGAGTTTATCTCCTTAAATTAAATACTGACTTAGTAGAAAATGATACTTTTTATCATTATCTGTGCCTGCGCAAAAAGCTTTGCGATCTTTATTTAATTTTGTACTTAAGTATTTCTAAGTGCGATAATTTTATGCAATTTCGCCTCCGTCAAAGATGCTTGCGAAGATTCCTTACATTTTCGTAGTTTTAGTCTGAAAACAACAAAGTATGTTAATAGTTAGGTATTCAGATATAACTACTTCACTTGCCTTAGGCAATTTGTTCTTGCTTTAAGTATTCTTTACTTTAAATTACTGGGTGTTTTTTTAACAATGATAATATTTTTTTGATGGCTCCAGTTTCCATTTTAGAACCCATTTGTTAAATAAAAAGGTAGGTTTTTATTCTTCAAAAAAAAGTCAATAAATTATTATATGAACAAATGTATAAACAGATGTATATGCTTAAAATTACTACTACAAATATATAATAATTCTTAGTATCCAATCCGTAAAACACAATTAGATAAGTGATAGGCTTTAATTCGTGAGTTTAGTATGAAAGTTAACGTGATTTGCAGATCTTTTTTGTTATTTATCTTTATTTTTGTATAGGCGATACTAAAAGGAAAAAAAACGTGTTTCATAATTTTCATCATAGAACACAATATAAAAATTCACCGTGACAAAAAACATCCAGTATAATATACTATCCGGTGCCCCACAACCTCGTAGGCGTATTTCTTTTAAAACCAAAACAAAATTTGTTGCTATTGTTTTTTAATATGAATGATATATCTCTTTTTTATAACAAACATAAAAATAATATTTTCCAAAACCATTTATTTATTGTTTAATGCAGCTATTAGCAATATAACCAAAATATAAACTATCATATATCACATGTTACAATACAACTATTTCAGTAAGTAACGCAACTCGGGGTACATAAACCCTGGTTTATGACTGTAAAGTTATATAAAACAAATACCTACAATGTTTATGTTAGCACTTGCCCTGATTACGCTATATTTTGGCGCCCAGCTTAAGTTACCATCTGACAGTAGTCTTAAGTTTGACAGGAAATTCTGACAGGAAACTTAATTTGACAACTTAGTCCATGTCCAAATATAGTTTATTTCTTATTGAAAATTTAGTCATTTCCTTTGTGCTAATTGAAAGAAAACAATACTTTATTTATCGCCTTATAACATTCGCAAATAGTATATCGTAATAAAAAATATATATATAAAAAGGTTTATAGAGAGCGTTGCGCGATGACAAATAGGTGACCAGCAGGGTGATTACGCGCACCAGAGTTAGATCGCTGATCGCTATGACGCGTTTTCTGAGATTTTATATAGACACTAGGATTGAACTACGTCATATTTACGGCAAAACAATTTGCGTGCGAACTTAGTGCGCGTAATTACCCTGGAGTTCAACACAGAATAATCTGCAGTGACTGCAGCTGGTCTTGTTGCAGCGCTGATTTTCAGCTGGTTCCTAATCAACCTATAATCCCACAAGTATGAAGGCGTATAATGATTAATTTACTACATATAGTGATTAATTGTAATTGTAATTACTAATTATATACTTCTTCTACCTCCTTACATAATAATCAAATTGTAAATCTATCATTCTACTTTAGTAATAGTAATGAAAAATGGAGTCTCCAAAGCGCAATGGTGGCGTCATATCATTGTCAAGACTAATACCGGGGTACTCCAAGATAGAAGGTACCGACACCGTGGTTAGAGCTCTTTGAATTAGCTCATTCAAACCATATCATCACGGGGTCATTGGGCTCCTGAGAACCTTTTAAAACGGCCTCAGGGTAGCCAGCGGAGGGATTAACCCATCGTCATTTCGCCGATGGTATTTGGAGGAGACATCATTCATGTCCAACATCATAGGAGGAAGAGATCATTCAAATCAGAGTGTCTGTATATCCTGGGGGGTGATTACGCGTCCTAAGTTCACTCGCAAGCCAATCGTTATGACGTCATTATGACGTAGTTCAAGCTTGGCTTCTTAACAATGACTTATAAAATATAAACGATTGACATGCGAGCTAACTTTGATGCGTATAATCTAGGCACTGCACTTTGCTGACAAGAGAATCCGTGGTGACCTGCCACCTTAGCACGGCCACATCCAAGACAAGACATGAGAGCGTGTCCTTTTACAATCTATCACATCAGTCTTATCCTACAGTCGCCACTTCAAGACAAGACTCATGTCTTGTCATGAGTTTTATCTTGCTTGAGGTATTGGGTGTAATAAATCTCTAGCGCCCGCCCGCGATAATGTTTTAATCCTTTAAATTCTAGTAAAAAAAGAGTGGAAATTACGGGAAAATAAGCATTATGATAATGAGGGAATTTTGAGAACGTGGGAATTGGGGAATTGTAAAAAGTAGTGTAAAGGTAGAAAAATGCTTATAAGAGAAAGTATGCTATGATTTGGGAATTTTGAAAAAGTAGTCATGTAGAAATTAAAAATTCCTACTTTAAAAGTAGGAAAAGGTCCCGCTTGACGAATAAAATATTTTAGTGGGATTTCTTTGAAGTCCCACTTTTTTTTAATGTAGGAAAAAGTCCCACTTGACGAAAAAATGGTTTTTAGTGGGACAAAAATCCCATTTTATGAAAAGTGGAAAAAATTCCCATCCTAATGAAAAAGCGGGGAAAAGTCCCACTTATTAAAAATAATTTTCCCCCACTTTTTTACCACTAAAAAAATTTTTCGTCAAGTGGGACTTTTCTACTTTTTGAAAAAGTGGGACTTTCCTACTTTTTAAAAAGTGGGACTTTAAAAAAAAACCACTAAAAAATCATTTTGTCGTCAAGTGGGACTTTTCCTACTTTTTAAAAAGTGGGAATTTTTCCCACTTTTTATTAATGACAACTTTCCCCAATATCCATGTTCCTATAATTCCCACATTCCCATAATAAAATTATTCCCTAATTACTACTTTTCTAAAATAATCAAACAATTTCACGCAAGATTTCTATGTCACCACATAAGGCCGAACGTGACCCGCCATAATAGTCTTTAACGATGTGACAAATGTTTAAGTCTTGGGCACCCATGCTGAGAAGAGTGAATGAAAACAAGACTTGTACTTTATAGCAAGATTTTGAAGTCTTGTATTGGGAACCCGTGCTAGCAAAAAGTCACGCCACACCGTTTTGACGTTTGCTCGCGACTCCGTGTCGCATCTTGGGTTGGCCGTGCTAAGGCTGCTGAACGATCTACGTCTTGTCCGAACGGACACTGGTAGGGCTCGCATATCTCTACCGTAAGCCTACTACAAAACCTAATGTGTATTATACGTACTTGTCCTACTTATTTGGATTTGGTAACTGTATGTCATGTCCTGATGGTCAGGTACATATGTGGAACGCCAGAGTTTTTTACTTGCTGGTGCCTTTTTCTCCGGGGTGTCTCTGGGGGACCAACATGCGGTTAGTGTTTGCGCTCTTATTGATACATTTTTGTACTTTTATATTAATTATTACTTATAGTGGATATTTGGGGCGTAGATATAATCTGTTAGGTTGGTCGGCTCGGTGGCACCTTTGCATGGCAGATAACGATGGACAGGTCAATGGAACCAGCTAACCACCTAGTCTTACACTGGTTGGTTATGTGGTGTGTGTTCGGTTTGGTTTCTAATTATTTTATGTATGCAAGAGCCTAACCAAGCGCACACTTAGACCTTATACTAAATATAGTTTTTTTTTTTTTGACTATGCATAAATACCTGTAAAGGTTTACATGAAATAAATATTTTTGACTTTTTGACTTTTGTATCAGAAAGCCGTAAGTCCTCTTTAAGGCATCAGCTGAAAACTAGCGTTACAGCATACTCTCTGTAGAAGTGCTAAACTGATTTCCTGTTTGCCGCGACGAAGCAAGCTATAACTTATGTATATATATTTATATGCAATTTAGTTTCAAGAAGAAATTATGTATTTAAGATAAATAAATTTCAATTGTAGTAATTATATATGAATTTATGTAATTTAAATTGTATTTATACTGGAGGCGCGATAGCTTCCTTACTTTCTTTAAATTTGCGCCCAAAAGGTTACCTGAACTTTTTGAACCAAAATAAATTATACATACATACATATCGTCACGGGTGCCTTACGGAGCCCGAGACCTGGACGGCCCCAGGGTACCCAGCGGTGGGATTTTAAACCCACCTCGTCGTAGCCGATGGTATGAGTCTACACCGAACAAGTGGCTAGCTCGTCGCGATGTTTTGAATAGACTCAATAATAATAAATAAACAGTTTCACAAGTTGGTATAGTGATAAAAAATTAAAATGATTAAAATCCCGTTAACTTAAATGTGGGTATAACTAAAGCACTTAAAACATTAATATCTCTCAGTCTTCACTTTGAAACTATTTTCATCAAATCCCATGAGTTCATTTGAAACGTTCAACTCAGCTTTTATGATGGAATGACACAAAAGCATTATAATATAACTTATACTTAACTTAACTACGTATATTCATAGGAAACTTTTGCTTGTAGCTTAGCAGTTTATAGTTATGAATTTCTCCATAAGTCTCTATTATTTGTCTATGAAATCTCGTTCCCTAATTTAATATATAATTACATACATACATACATACTCGTATCATCACGGATGCCTTACAGCGCCCGAGACCGCCTAGACGGACCCAGGGTACCCAGCGGAGACGTTTTTAATCCCACCTCGTCGTAGCCGATGGTCTACACCGAACAAATGGCTAGCTCGTCGCGATGTTTTGAATAAACTCAATAACCCATCTATAAACAGTTTCACAAGTTGGTATTGTGAAACCGGGACCGACACGAGCACGTTAAGCGCTCTCCGAGGCATTATAGTGGTGTTGCCAAACAAATGTACATATTTTTTTTAATTATAATACTTATTGGTACACACCGGGATTCGAACCAGGGTCCTAAGTGTTTTTAAGTCCAAGGTCTAACCAACTCGGCCACCACGTATATAATTTCTCCATAAGTCTCTATGATTTGTCTATGAAATCTCGTGGCTTAATTTAATATATAATTACAAGTTAATATTATTTAGTTGATATATTTGGAGAATTTTTAATTTTTTGTTAATGCCAAAATACAAAATTTTATAGATCCTGAAAATATAGATTTTATTTAAGTACTAATTTATTAATATTATTTAAAAGTTATTCAAAATTCTAAAGGATGAAGGGCACTTTGGTATACCCCTCCAATAGCAATAAGTTATACACAGTTGGATAGGGTATTTAAAGTACATTAATAGTTACTATGGGCGCCTTGGTTAATTCGTTGTCCGTTTGGAGATATAGCCATCTGATCATTGCTGAGTTATACCAGCCCCCATAATTTTTTTCCCATCAGCCTTTGATTCTACACTTATTATTTTGATATAGTTTTATGTTTAACTATATTTATGTTATATTACATACTATATTTAGTTTATTTTACTGAGTCTATACTCACTGTCACTGTGACAAGCTCACCCCTAGTTCGGTAATATCTTCGGCTATTAGGTAGGAACTAATCATTTCCGCTGGTTAACAGAAGTGGCCGTCTAGGCGGTTTTGGGCGCCATAAGGGGTAATGATAAATATATTTTTTTTTTTAGAAAAAGCCAGAAGCAAAAGAAAAAAAAAAAAAAAAAATTTTATTTTACTGTATAAATACCCTAGCAAACTTGCTACACTAGATGGAGATTTTTTTATTTTTTTAAATGTAACCCGGTTTTATAAAATAGCTATCCTGCGGCAAAAAAATACCAGTAAAATTTAAGCAATACATTGTTATACTACATAGTTAGAAAAAACCCGGTTTAATCCCAGCTTTGTTCTCGTGATATACTATCAAAAGTTTAAAGTTTTTCTAGAACTTCACTAATTAGAAACTTTTGTGAAAAAATACCCATTTAACGTTGTAACTTCAGACAGTTTTCCATCATTTACTATTTAATTTAAAATCCTTTAAATGCAAATTATATTCAAAAAAATCTCATTAACAAGTCTACGTAAAACATTTTTTTTACAAAAATAAAAGCCTTAAAAATAAATCCATTTTCAAAATTATACTCATAGGTAAAGGTGTAAGTTCTATTTTTAAACAGATAAGAGTACTTAAATTATTGATTCAGTCGTTGAACCCTGAAGCAAAACCGATGCTTTCCGTTCGTTCACATTTACAAGTTCGCAGGGGGTGATCTAAAATAGAACCGTCTTGTAACAGGATGGTATAAATTTAGTCAACAGTTTACTATAATAAATTCTTAGTAAAATACATTAGATACTATATTTTAAGGCTGACTTACTGGAAGCACTATAGTGGCCTTCCTTCGTCAAAGTAAAAATAGATAAAGTTTATATGTGAAGTGATTGGCACAAATGAGGCGTTAATCGATTTAAACAAGGCATTTGTTTTAAATCTATTTCATTATTATTTAGTATATGGTTGGTAGCTGAGTTGGTTAGATATTTTTCAGTATTTACAGATTACAGTTTTAGGTTAAGAGTTCAAACTCCGCGATGTTTAGCAATGAGTATTGAATTTATGAAACTCTTATAAGTCTATACAAACACCAATTATTTAATGTAGTCTCAGAATACTTTAGACTAGGTATTTCTTTTATATTTACAGTAAAATATCTGGATGTTTATAAAATAAAATATGTTTTAATATTGTTGTCTCTATGTAATAGAGTACATAGAGATAGTTCAAGTCTAGAGCTTAGTTTGTGACCAGAGGCTCTATCATGGGTTTGCGCATTGCAGCAACGTAACGTATTTGTATACGTATACGTGAGCAACAGCCAATAGGATCGCTTTATTCAATCCTGTTACCAAAAATAAAGCGGCCTATTGGTTGTTGCTCGCGTATATACAAATACGTTACCTTGCTACAATGCGCAAACCCATGGTAGAGCCTCTGGGCAATATATGTGTTTGTGTCCTTCATATTGTTTTTTTTTGTTAATTACACATATTGCTCTGGTCACAAACTAAGCTCTAGGCTTGTACTATGTGTATCAGAAGCAACGATATAATACATATTATATTTTATAAACGCCCAGACCATGACAAACTGTACAGAAAAAACGTACTAATATTTTTGCCATGGGTGGGAATCGAACCCACGACCTCCGGATACAACGCCAAAGCGCAACCACTAGTCTACGGAGCCTCCGTCAATTATATTATTGTTATTATTTACGTCAGTAATAGTCGTTTTACAACATCACTATAGTGCCTCGGAGAGCACGTTAAGCTGTCGGTCCCGGTTTCACTATACCAACTTGTGAAACTGTTTATAGATGGGTATTGAGTCTATTCAAAACATCTCGACGAGCTAGCAACTTGTTCGGTGTAGACTCATACCATCGGCTACGACGAGGTGGGATTAAAACCCCTCCGCTGGGTACCCTGGGGCCGTCTAGGCGGTCTCGGGCGCCGTAAGGCACCCGTGATGATATGTATGTACGTAGTAATATTCGTCAATCATCATTTGATAACGGTTGGAAAATACTAGATTTTTTACCCAAAACATTTTTACATAATTTCCTAGAATTAATAAAAAAATCAATCATTGCAATCGGAACTTGTCATAAAATTCAATTGGACGCTAAGCTCCGGAGCAAACAAGAAGTGATTGTTGTTTGAACAGTCGATTATATTGTGGTGACAAACGTGATCCATTTTGTGACTCGTTTAATAACGACGCCACAGACGTTACGATAACGTTAGAATCCTTCTAACGTTTTAAAAAACGATTATTACAACATTGTTGAGTTTTGTGATTAATTTATTAACAACGTCCCGGAGTTAAAACGTATGAACATTTGATTAAATTATGGTAACATAACAAGCGTGCCATTTTTGTTTGTTAATAACGGCGCCATAGACGTTATAATAACCTTAGAATCCCTCTAACGTTTTAAAAAACGATTATTACAATATTGTGGTGAACGGCCCGGTGTTGTTGTCCCACAAACGTATAAACATTTGATTATATTATGGTAATATAACAAGCGTGCCATTTTGTGTTTACTAACAATGATGTCACAGACGTTACGACAATCAAATAGCCTAACAAATCATAGTACGATAAAATGTCTGCATTCACGATTGCAGTAAAAAAAGTAGTTTTACATGATAGGTATGGTTAAAACGATCCGTTAGTAACTAAGCTAGCTTTAAATGTTGTATAAACTAGAAAAAAAAGCTTTGTTGTAATTATATTTTCTTTGCTATTTAGAAACCGCATATCTCTGACATATAAGGGCAAATATGGCTAATACTCACCACATTGATCGTTCTATCTTTACCTTTAAAAGGAATAATCATTCATTTGTATTTATAAATAAAGAGTAGTGACATTTTTTATTTCTTAAAAACTTTAATAGATTCCTGATTTAATAGATACGCTAGTAGGTAAGCTATACCAGTAAATTGTCGTTGACAAATTAAGTACTAAGCTGACTAAGTAGGTACAATAAATAAATAAAATATGATCTACGATACAAACAGATATATATATATATATATATATACTAATATTTACTACATTTATGCATACATACTAATACTCCGTACATATATATACATACTAGCATTTAAATTAATATACATTCATAAATAAGGTTTAAACAAATATACATACATAATAATAATATATCTATGGTTGCTAACGTTACTTCTAATTTCTGTGCTCTTTTTTTGCAAGAGATTGTTTCTGTAAACAACTCCAACTATGACTGAAAAAGCAAATTGAACCGCGCCAAAATGACCTCTATTTCTATGCTCTGAACTCTGTCTCTTTTCTCCTATTTTACGACATTTCTCGATGTTCCGTACTTGTTATTGCAGAGAGATTTGCTTTTTGAATTTTTTTGTTAAGCCCGAAGATCCCGCTTGTGCTGTTTTATTCATTTTTACAGCTGCCCCGAAGATAGATAGAGATTTACATAAGACCTACTGGTGGGTAGTACTTTTATAAATAATAGTATTATATATACAACTTGTATAAATAAATTATAATAGATTTGCTTGAAAAGGTAAAATAGTTTTTTTAATGTAAGTTTGAAAATAATTACCTAGCTTTAAGCTCGATACAACGGTAGACGCGAATTGACGTATACAAATGATGTTTTTACATATATATTTTTTACCGAAGCACGGCATATGACTTTGTATCAACCTAATTGTAAGCAGACCTACAAAAACAATGAATAGAGTCTATCAATTCATTATTGTTTAACATCATTGACCGCTTGCACTATGCCGGCTAAATGATGCGATTACGAAATGAATAATAAAATTAGACTACCATATCGACATGAAATCGATGCCATAGTCTCCTAAAAGCGGTAAAACCATAGACTAAAACCGAAACATGACCTGCGGTTGCATGTGTACCTATAGGCAGTTCTACCGTTTATAGATTTATTAATAAATTAATTATGAAATATAATAATGTTGATGTTATATTTAATTTATAGCAAATGCTTCTGTTAATAGTCAAACGACTATTAACAGAAGCATTGTTTCGCTTCTTCATGAAGCATCATCAGGACTGAATTTTATTTATTATGGCCGAAATAAATTGAGAATAGTGGTCCCTGGTTCGAATCCTGGTGTGTACCAATGAGTTTTTAAATGAAAAATGTATGTATATTTGTTTGACAACACCACTATAGTGCCTCGGAGAGCACGTTAAGCTGTCGGTCCCGGTTTCACTATACCAACTTGTGAAACTGTTTATAGATGGGTTATTGAGTCTATTCAAAACATCACGACGAGCTAGCCACTTGTTCGGTGTAGACTCATACCATCGGCTACAACGAGGTGGGATTAAAACCCCTCCGCTGGGTACCCTGGGGCCGTGTAGGCGGTCTCGGGCGCCGTGAGGCACCCGTGATGATATGTATGTATGTATGTAAATTATTCTTAATAATTTTTAATTATTTCTAAATGTTTTCAAATATTCTAATGTAATCCTTTTTACATGTATGTAGTATTTCGAAGTTGTGGTTTATTGTTTTTTTTAATTTTATCATTCTGGTGTGTAAAACAGGGAACATCGCACATACAAATAAAATACACAAAACGTTAAAAATAGTTTGTAAGCCAACTTTGCTGCATTTTAGTGTACATACTTCATGGCTTACATATTTAAGTATAAAGTATAAATATAAAATTTAAATATGTTAAGAAAATTGTGACATTTTTGGGTCATTGTTTCTTATCGCTACTGTCATAAGCGTAGCTACCTAGGGGCTAGGCCGGGCATGGCCCCGGGGCCCTCAAGCTCAGGGGGCGCCTTGAATCCTTACCAAAAAATCTCAATCAGTTGCAACCCGACTTTAATCATGGCAACTCAGTTGAGAGAAATTCTAAAGTTATACCTAGGGAATCCCCTAAATTCTTTCTGTGGGTTGGCAGTGTTATGAATTTTATAAAACCTAACCAGTTTAGATGGCCGTGGGGCCCCAGTTTTGATTAGCCCCAGGGCCCTTGGTTACCTAGCTACGTCACTGGCTGCTGTATGTTCTTTATGGCGAATGTAACTATTAATTATGTAACTATTCGCTTATGGTAAGGTATATCGTATATTTCATTACTTATTGGAGTCCTTTGACGGGTACAGTAGCTTGATTAATGATTGCACCGGATCATTGTTTATTACCCCACTTACTAATTGCCAGCCATATTGCCGGGAAAATATAAATTGCCTATTAGGGTACACAATTTTCTGTGTTAGGTTCTCGATAAATAATTTTAATGGGGTGTATTGCTAATTAATAAAATTTATTTAGACATAAATTTAATAAGGTTGGTATTTATTATTTTTTGGATAAACTAAATATAAGCTAAAACAATAATTATGTAAATTCACTAGTGGACTCCATATTGTAGCTACTTATTATTTTCTATGAAACACAAATAGTTGTAATATATTACCTATTGTTAAGTAATATCTGTACTCATATATAAACCGTAAAGGCTTTTGAGTACGGATGATTATATTTATATTTTTGTATTCATATGTAGTATACATATAATATACAGGGTGAATTTTTATATACTATACCACTATCTACTTTATCAACCAATAAAATTGTTTGAAATTAATGCTCTTTAAAAGCCATCCTTATTGAAAACAACAATATCATATATTTTTAAATAAAAGAAAGAAAAACGAATTCCGTTGTATATATAATGAAAATAATGGCTATCATAACAATATATTATTAATGTATAATATATTTATTTATATGTAATTTGTAGAACAAAAAGGTATGGTGATTCTTGAACATATTATCGCACGACAAAAAAGTAGATTGCCTTGCCTGTCTTCGTTTTCCCTTCTTTCTTTAATCTTCCTTTAAGCGAGGTGTGAATATGTTTCTCAAGCAGACATAGTGGAATCAACCAATTGAAGCATTGCCACTTACCATTAGATGGATGTAGGTTACATGTTCTGCTCTATTAAATGAAAAAAAAAACTAAATTAGAGTTTAAACTCTATTCTTTATTCATGTATATTGCGCAAGGTATTAACACAAGTGGCGTCCCATTTTCCTTCTGATTAAGGGAAGAGTGTGAAGCCGTCTTTGTTGATAAATATATAATAATAAGTGAGTTAAGGACTTACAATTTTTTGTTGAATGTCCATTAAATTGTAGAGATTAAAAAAAAATGCATCCTTTATTTGCTATAAGCATTCTGAATCCACACCAAACAAATGACAAACTCCTTGTTATATAACATGTATGGTTTAAATATAACTGGAATACTTAAAGAAAATATTGTAAATCTTAGCTAGATTCCTTGCAAGACAGATTTCATTTCCTTTCGTAGAGTTCAGGCTCTGATGCCTCAGGAAATGATAGTGGTCGATAGGGGTTGTCAAGGAATTGGCATTTCATTTCCGGTCACATATGGCGGAGAGTCGATAATATACCTACCAAATAACTACCTAATAATAATAATATGTAGGACTATGTAGTTTTGGTTATTGATGCTTTTCAAACAGCGCGACAAACTGATCTCTTGTTCGTTGTAGACTCAGAGTACCAACGGCTATATGCACGTGAATTTGTATCTATTTGATGGTAATAAACATTATTGTTTAACCGCCTTGGTCGCTCCTATTGTGCACACATAAATGGTGCGGTTATGAAATGGGCGATGGCGACAAAGACGAACGACGAATTTAATTTCCTTGTTGCTTTATTGTCGAATAAACTGCCTGTTTTCTAACCGCAACTTAAAAGAAAACTACCTCTTGGTCGCTCCTGTGATGTCGCACATAAATGGTGCGGTTATGAAATGGGCGATGACGACAAAGACGAACGACGAATTTAATTTCCTTGTTGTTTTATTGTCGAATAAACTGCATGTTTCCTAACCGCAACCTACCTCTCGGTAAGAAATCCATGCAGATATGCTCCTGAAAATCGGTGAACCCACAGACTAAAACCATAACATGACATTGTATTAGTAAAAACTTTTCAAAACAGAAAAGTAAAGTAAAACAAGTATTCTTATTTTAAAATATCCCATTACAACAACCTACGTAAATTAAATTCCAATTCAAATAGGTATTCGAAATTTGACTTTGCTAAAGGTATCTAAATAAATCAATTCGCACTCCTCTTGGACGAATTCCAAACTTGAAAATACATGGATTTTGCTCCTAAGTTATGCACAAATTCTCTGGCAAAGTTATAAGACAGGAGACAAGTTCAGCCCATGTTACCTGCATAATTATTCCTCCCTTACCACTGAAAATAATACTAATTTTAATTACTATTATATACGTAGTTGTCGAATTGGTTAGATCTTAAAAATACTACATTTTTTTTTATTTATTCATGTACATTTATTGAATAAAAACACTATAGTGCCTCGCAAAGCATGTTAAGCTGTCAATCCCAGTTTGCGGTAGCTCACCGAGACACTATATTAGTAGCAAACACACTTTTTTTTTCACTTTTTCAAAAAATATAGGTTAATCCCATTACCCAGCTCAGCCACTATGTATATAAACAATGCTCTATCAAAAAACGTATGTAAATCTAGGCCTTCGCATTCTTATAAAAAAATAATTTTATTTATTACACCAGTAAAATAAAATTATAGATTATAAAATTACAAACTAAATAATAAATGCGATTTAAGCTATGACTTACCTTATTTTTTTTTTTTTTACATAATATGTTATTATAAAAATATATTTCTTCTATTGTTATTAAGTTTAATTAAATTTTTCGCAACAATAATGAAAAAAACATTTAAAAAAAGCTTATAGTGCCATCTATTGTCAGATACAAGAACTACGTCGAACAGGATTTAAGTTGCAGCTTTGCCCTACAGTTTATAAATGTAAAACTTATCTAGTGAAATAGTTCCACAACTTGATCCTAGATGGCGCTTTAAAGAATTGTAGGAGCTTTATTAATAAACAGAAAGCATGGAAGCTTTTGCAATAAAATAACAATACGTGTGAAATATATATATATATATATATTTATTATAAAAAAAAATAATTTAAGAAGCCAGGAAATGGATTCACTCTAACGTCTAAATGTTGTCTTCATTGATATTAAAGTATTTTTAATTTTTAAAAGAATGAAAGGTGAAAGGTGATAGTCTCTTTATAAAAATACTTCACCAATGTTCGATTTATGTTTCTAAAAATATTAGCCATTTCAACAAATGTATTATAAATAAATTAAGTAAATGAGGCTTTACTATGGGTTTGCGCATTATAGCAACGTAACGTATTTGTATACATGAGCAACAACCAATAGGATCGCTTTATTTAATCCTGTTACCACAAATAAAGCGACCCTATTGGTTGTTGCTCACGTATACGCATACAAATACGTTACGTTGCTACAATGCGCAAACCCATGGTAGAGCCTCAGGATCAAGTAAGTAAAACCTACAACTTCGTGCTCTTTTTTTCTCAAAAGAAATTTATTATCACTAAAAATAAATTTTTTAGATGCTTTTTGACGTTCGTGTTTGCGAATCCATTTCCGCATTTCCTGCACTTAAGATTTAAATCTTAAGAAGCCAGTAAAAGGTTTCGCGATCTCGAACGTCCAATAACGTCTAAATGTTGTTTTCAGTCATATCAAAGTTTATTTTTAATGAAAAAGAACGTAGAGGTGTAAATATTACTTACTCGATCCTAATTAGATAGTATTTTTATCAAAAATATATTAACTTTTGAAAAGACACCCAAAGTTTGATTTATGATTCTAAAAATATTACTTTAGTTATCATTTCAAAACTTAACATATGTTTTATAAAGAAATTATGTAATTAGGATCGAGTAAATAAAATCTACACCTCCATGTTCTTTTTTTCCAAAAAAAAAACTTTATTATAACTGAAAACAACATTTACATGTTTTTTGACGCTCGAGTTCGTGAATCCTTTTCCTGCCCACTTAATAGGTAGGTATTACAAGTCAATGTAATGTCTAATTTAAGTTATTTTGTTTTGTTTCAGATATTGACCGCAACACAAAGCGACACTAAACAACGAATAATTCCACGAAATATAGTCATCTTTAAAGTTCCTAAAGTCGACTTTCTTTAAGTCATTCTTTTTATGGCTGTTTATTAAATGTTAGATTTATAATATAAATAAAATAAAAATGTATGATTCTAGTGAATTTCTTCATAGGGCTGGCGTCAGTCGCCATATGCAAGCTACTGGAGAAGCTCCTTCCCAAAAAGCTAGTATGAAACGACGATCTTGCGAAGTCCCTCTTGGGGATATCTCATCAAATAATTTTAAAGTATCATTAGGAGATATTACAAATGTTCCCGATAGTATAAATTACGATTGCAGATCCCTAAGATCGGTTAAATCTTCTAACGATGATACGCGATCGATTAGGTCGTACCGTCCGATTGATAATCGAAGTTACAAGAATTTTCGCTCGTCTTTGGTTGACGTTTCGTCTTTTCTTAGTCAAAGCAATTTATCTAGACCTCCGAGCTATGATAGATTGTCTCGAAGGTCCTTAGTTGAGGGGCCTTTGGATGGACAAGCGTTTACGTCGAGCATCGAAGGGGTTCTGTGGTCTGATGAAGAGGAGAATGAATATTTCTACCATGAGAACATTACTTCAGCTTGGAATCAAGGTATTTTTTTTATTCATTTATAACTAGTTTTTATTGTAGCTTTGCCCGTCATATAATTTGTATAACATTCCACTACCATTTTTTTTAAAACCTGTCTAATAATATTTCGCTTCGTAAATTGTCTTATAATGGTTGCGCCTTTAGCGTTGTATCCGGAAGTCGTGGGTTCGAACCCCACTCGTGCAAAAAAATTAAAAAGTACCTACGTTTTTCTGTAAAGTGTGGGTGTGGTTTGGGTGTTTATAAAATATAAAAATATGTATATCGTTGTTTCTGGTACACATAATACAAGTCTAGAGCTTAGTTTGTGACCAATATGTGTGCAATGTCCTAAAAAAACACCATGTTTGACCTTCCTCCTATATAATATAATATTTTATTTTAGTTAATAGTTATGCTATAAAAAGAATATTAATACCAAGCCTCGTATGCCTGGTGATACTATAACGTGCCTTTTATAGCTATAAATGCTCCTATAAGTGGAATTGTCCTATAAGAGCGGCGGTTAAAACCATAAAACTCTATATTTTAAATTAGTCGTACATTCATGACTTAGAAGGTCTTGTTGTTTTATTTTATCCCTAGTTCTATATATACAATCTTAGGGTCGGATTAATAGTTTTTGCTAAGCAATTACTAATGCTTAGCCAACGCTTCGAACTGTCAAACTGCATATGAAAAAACTAAATTTTGACAGTTACAAGCAATGGCTTAGGCTTAGTAACTAAAATATATATTTATAACGACTATTAATCCGACCCTTATAGTCCACTATAGTTTGTTTGTGAATTAACTAGTGCTATTTTCGTAAAATTAACTAACATATAAAGTCAAGTTCAATAAACGATTTAAATAGATTTCCGTATTCCCTAAATATTTTAAAATCATTTAATTACATATACTTAAATACATTAGTTAATTGTATGAAAAAAATGTAAAAAAATAAATTGTTAATTGTACTAATAAATTATTGCCTCAAGTGAGATTGAATCTACTACTTTTAAGGTTACGACTATAAACTTACCGGGCCTAACATTACCTAAGTGTAATTTGTTTGACAACACCACACTATATGCTTCGGAGAGCACGTTAACCTGTCGGACCTAGTTTCACTATACCAACTTGTAAAACTGATTAAATATCAATACAAACAAAACGCCAAGGCATCCTTCGTGAGTAGTAACTAGAACTAAATACGTACTTTTTTTTTATGAGAGTTCAGCATGTGACCTTGCATCCACCTGATGTTAAGCAGTATGCAATATCCATGAATGATAGCAACAAGCGGATACATACAGGTGCACCGCTGGTTGCCATCATTATGCCGGCTTAAGATGCCTATTCACGCTTCGTTTAAAGGACTCTAGGTTATAAGAAGTTCCAGTACTTTACTTGTTTATTTATACTAAAGATGCACCGAATATGGGTTCCGACCCAAATACTCAGTTGGAACATTTCATTCATTTCAAAATACTTTTCAATTATAATAATTTTACGATGCGAATAATTGTTTATTGTTTTATTATATTATGCAGAATTGTTGGTTTTATAGAGATATATAATACATTGAGAGAACATTGTCGTTTGTTAGAAAAATACGTTGAATATAAATAAAACTTTTTTTTTATTAGTTTTTATTTTATGGTTACATAAGATAGTACCTATTTGTTTAATTTATAAATAGAACAAAGCTGTTTATAGGTACATATATGTATTTAAATCCTAAAATAATACTATTTAAATATTCGGTAATTTATTCGTCATACTAGAACTAGCAGTTTCAGCCTATAGACCAGACATACTGGTGTACTCTCGGTGCTTGAAGAAAGTAATACTTATAGAACTCACCGTTCCGTGGGAAATAAACATACCTAAGGACCACAACATCAAGTCGAACAAATATTTTGATCTTACAAACGAAATTACTAGAAACGGATTTAAAACTCAACTTTATGCAGTGGAAGTTGGTGCAAGAGGAATTCCAGCAAGGTCTTTGCACCGTCTATTGAAGGATCTTGGCCTTCCGAGAACAGCCGTCGGAACTTTTATGGAGCGTGTTTCCAGGATGGCGCTAACAGGATCATATAATATTTGGTTGAGTAGAGAGGGTAGTGAACAGTGCAGGTGAGAGTTCAGAAGGCCTTTAAACCTACTTCGCGGTCTCAAGTCCGGGAACGCTGCAGTTCATTCCCCTGCCTTTCAACCACGCGATGGACCCGGCGCCCGCACGGTGAATCCATGGTTTGCTAAGAACATTGTCTCTCTCTCTCTCTCTGAATATTCGGTCGAATACGAACATTTAGGTGGGAGGAAGGTGTCTATAACTTCGTTAGGCCGATCGACCGGTCTCGATACCACCGCCCATATAGATGCAAAAACCGTCAAGTGACCTAGTCATGTTTCGGTTTTAGTCTGTGGGTTCACCGGTTTTTAGGAGATTACTGCATCGATTTATTGTCGAAGTGGTAGTCTCCTTTCAGGGTGCGGTTACGAAATGGGTTAATTTGACAATAAGGCAGCGAGTATTTTAAAATATAATCGTAATGCAATTTGTCGCAACCCATTTCGTAATCGCGTCATTAAGCCGGCATAGTGGGAGCGATCAATTTTGTCTAAGAACAATTATTGATCGACCCCATCCATGGACTTTTAAGGTCTGCTCACCACCAGGTAGATACAAAGTCACATGCCGTGCTCCAATAATAATAAAAAACACGTCGAATATACCGAATACGAATTTTCGGCCGAAAAATGGGCGCCTCTCTAATCTATACTAAAACATGTCAAATTCAAACGTAATAATTCTTTAAAGAGACGAACAAATCAGTCATTTGCAATTAATATTCACGCTAAAACAAAATATAAATAAACAAACTCGCCTATATATGTACATACGAGTATATAAAATATCAAAAATCCATATATCTATGTCCCATGCCACAAAGTTTCCCAGATCATAACTTATTCCATACAAAGCATGGAAATACTTGTCCATACTGCAGTTCCATTGATATACAAATAAGTAGACGATCATACAATGCCATCGTAATTGCAAGTGATCGAAAGCAGCGGGTTGGAGGTGCGGTTCGAATGAGGTTTTAAAACTAATAACTATTTCCATAAAACAAAAAAAACGTCGAGCTTGCAAAAGATATATTTAAACTTAAAATACGTTGGACAATTTTTTTTTTTAAACACCAGTCTTATAATGTTCCGGCTCCGTAGACCTTTAGCGTTGTATCCGGAGGTCGTGGGTTCGAATCCCACCCGTGGCAAAAACAAATGTACGTTTTTTTCTGTATAGTTTGTCATGGTCAGGGTGTTAATAAAATATAATATGTATTAATATCCTTAATAATAATAGTAGGAACCAGACACCCAGACCATGAAAAACTGTACAGATAAATGTACTAATATTTTTTTGCCTTGTCTACGGAGGCAATCGCTCAACTATATTTGAATATTGAGTAAGTTAGTTGGAATTCAGTTTATAAATCGAAGCTCAACTTCCACCAATTTCTAAAAAGTTTATCAAATTAAGCTATGATAAAAATAAATTAACAAGACACATGAGTCCATAATAATTATGAGTCCATAATAATCCATAATAAAAGTAACAGGACATAATTAAACGATATTACTAATCATCTCTAATATACCTATACACATTTTTACAAAGTAAGTTAGTTATAATATTAAAAGTTTTGCTAATTCAGGCACAACAAAATTGTGTGTAATGTATACGAAAATTTAAACATGCAAAGCATTGCAACGAATGCAGGTAGGCTAGTTATCTATATATAATTTATGGTAGGTATACTTATATAATATGCTTTTCCAACAAATGCTTTAATATTTCCAGCATAAGTTACAATGACATGTTCAAAAACAAGTATTGCAGTAAGGCCATTCGTTAAAATGTTACCAATAATGATGTAAGTCCGACCGTACACATGCCTACAATATGTGAGCACTATTTGTAACGATGATAATTATTCTCATAACAACTTATTGATTAATTCGGACCGCATCTACGTGAAACCGGTCGTCTGTCGCGATTTCCATACGATAGGTACCTACCTGCCATCAACTAACCCATGCTGCGCACACGCACGCCTTCGCAGGATTTTATGCGTCGTCAAATTATGAAAAGCTGCACTGATAAACGAAATTACCTTACCTTAATGTCAAGAATCAATTCTTTATGGAGATCAGATTGAGTCAATATTTAAAAAGTGCAGTCATGACAATATTATTTATGTCCGAATATAACCCTTGGGGCTTTTAAAATGCGATGGATATGCAATAATATTCATGCATATTGCATACCCATACTTTAAAATTCATTTATTTATAAAATATTACATAAACAAAATTAATAAACCTAGAATAATAAAATTCAATAAATCTAAAAAAAACACTGTATGGTAACTAAAACGCTAACAGCATTGCCTCTTTGTTTAATGCTAGTTATTTTATTTTAAATAAACGTAGCATTTATATAATATATACGTGTGTATATATTATATTTATTCATGCATATTGCATACCAATACTTTTTAAAATGTATTTATTTATAAAACATTACATAAATAAAATTAATAAACCTAGAAAAATTAAATTCTATAAATCTAAAAAAACACTGTGTGTTGTATGGAAGGGTAACTAATACGCTAGCAGCATTGCCTATTTGTTCAATGCTAGTTTTCTTTTTATTTAAAATAAACGTAGCATTTATATAATATATACACACGAATTTCGTACATTTACTCTTATTCCCTAATATATTGCTACATACACACACAATGTATTGCAGGCTGCCAAAAAACAAGCTTAACATTAACATCATAGGTTAGCAGATGCCAACAAGGCCGGACCTGGGATGGGTGACCGCTTTATACAAGGAGGCTATACTATTTTAAATTAAACACCGCAACAAAATTGCATTATGTTTTTCTAGTTGCTCTTCTTATGACTAAATCTCTGTCCCGCCACTCCAACAATTCCTGAGTCTAGATTGAATAGAGTCTAAATTGGTCTGTTGGTTATTTTTTAGTCGAGTCAATAAAATTAAGAACTTTGTATGAAGAAGAAAATAAAGCAGGGAGAGATAAGTCACTAGCTACTAGAGTCCAATGTCCATATTCATAAAAACTTAGTGAGTCCTTCAAGAACACTTTAGTTATAGAAGGTTTTGTCTCTTTTAATTAGCAACTAAAATTAATATGCTATAAAAGAGGGGGAGGGGGGATTTTTCTTGGTTAATGCTATTAATATTTATAATTTTAACCAGAACCATCATTAGATTGTCATCAAAATTCTTTAAATATTCTGAAGCGAGACAAGAAGGGTATCGAATTAAATAAGTTAGCTTTGAAGATGTAAGACAATTGGAGGAAAAGAAATATATGTGGTTCAATTTCTAAACATTTATTAATCATCATCATCATGCCTTTCGCGCGTCCACTGCTGGACATAAGCCTCCCTCAAGGATTGCCACAACGACCGGTTCTGCGCTGCCTGTATCCATCGGCTTCCCGCGAACTTAGGTCGTTCGGTCCATCTTGTGGGGGGCCTGCCTCTGCTGCGTCCTCCAGCACGCATTACATTATTACATTTATTAGTAGTTTTTAATAAATTAATAATTTTGTCTTGAAAGAAGAGTACCTAGCAAATACTGTTCAGTTAGGTGTGCTCTTAGTAAAATTATTTTTTAACATTTGATAATTTGTATATATTTTATATATATATATATATATATATTATATAAGAAGAGATAATATATGAAAAGAGGAAGTATCGTCGGGTGAGCTACTTTTATTAACTATATATAATTCGCTAAGTTCTAAGCCTATTTCTTTAGAACATAATATACCTAGTACCTATATGAAAAATCTTCTAATAAATCGTAGCAGGACCACCAAGAGTAAACATTCGGTTACTAAAGTACTTGTACTATTATTTCTTCTGTGCTGTATGAAGTAATATACTACTATATATATGCGTACTAGGTATTAAGTGTTTGATATTAAATGTTACTGAAACACACCAAAGTATATATCTGTTATAGTTATTTATTTGAACGAACACCACTAAATTATAGTCGCCGTTAATAATACTCGTATGTAGGTAATTTAAAGCAATTTTCCAATTCTGTTATTGGCGACACACAGCTTTATTTCTTACTCAATGAAACCTGCTGTATTCAATAAAAAAAAAACATTCCAATTAGCTTTGTTGGAAACCGCAAATCAACACCTTATTTCGACAACAAAAAGTGCTCAAATTATATCGTACTAAAAAAATACTTATGCCATTGTTTTAAAGTGCAGAATTTAACAGAAAAGTTAAAAACGTGCCATTGTCACATCTGTCAATGATTTCACTTTTGCTTTTGTCTCAATCATTTTCTGACAATCACAGGGTATTGCAAAACAATTCGATTGGTTAATTTTCGATATCCTTTTTAATATTTCAAGATGCTTACGAGTTATTTTAATTGTTTAAAAGATGGGTATTGTAATTTTATAAAAATTAATGCTTGCCTTTATGTAAGAATTTTGTATTAAAGCCAGTTATCAATACGAGCTGATTGCTATGTTAACGTAAATCCAGTTTATATTGGTTAAAAAATGATTAATATTTTTGTTGTCATCGACGATTTTGGTAGTCCCGAATTATACAGGTATTTTGCGTCATATTTTATCTTGGAGTTCCGTACTTTTCGGTTAATTCGGTTATAGCGTTGTACTGGAGGGTCACGCTAATTTGTGATTACCCATATCTGATGTTGGAACCTCCCATTGCCCTCTCAATCTTAATTACATGGACAATTTTATCAGTTGCAAGAACATCGATGGTTCTTAGAGGTCGTTACTCTACACGCGAATCCTCAACATTTTTAGATTAATATCTTGATTAATGAATAAGCTCGGGAGCTTTTTAGATAAATATATATTTATAGGTAGTTTTATAACTTTATCATATTAGATATAACTATCTCTATATCTATAAAGATATACCAGGTGGCCGATCATAGTCGTGGTGGCCGAGTTGGTTAGACTTTGGACCGTCTTGGCGGTCTCGGGCGGTCGGTCCCGGTTTCACTATACCAACTTATGTAACTGTTTATAGAGTCTATTCAAAACATCAAATTTTTGGATATTTATTGAGTATATCCAAAAATTGCGACGAGCTAGCCACTTGTCTATACCATCGACTTTCACAATCTTTAACGCATATTTAGACAGTTTCACAAGTTGGGATAGGTGAAACTAACTAACCAACTCATCCACCATTTATATCTTACCAACTCGGCCACCACGTATATTTCGTTACCAGTGCACATATAAAAGACTAGTCATGTTTCGGTTTTAGTTCGTGGTTTCAGGGATTCAGACATGAAATGCTCTGTAGAGCTGGTAGTGTCCTTTCAGGGGCTTTATTCCGAGTTTTGACACGTTCACCGCGCGCATTTTGCGTAAAGTACGGGTATAGAAATGTTAGTTCTATCCTGTTAATTATAAAGTTGAAATTCCAATGCTAAATACATGTTCAAACTTGCGAAGAATTCGTGTATTTCAAGATGGCTGCATTATAATAGCCAACCTAATACATACTATATAACCATTGGAATAGAGCTTACATTTCCATATTTATAGTTTGCGCAACGTCTTGTCGTGATTAGCGGTTGCAAACTCGGAATAAGGCCCCAGGTGCGGTTATGAAACGGACAGTTTATTTGTCCATAATGCAACGAGTATATAAAGTAATCTCGTAATGCAAATTCGTTTCTCTCACTGTCTATTTCGTAATTGCATAATTTAGTCGGCATAGCTAGAGTAACCAATGTATCGATCGATCATATTCATGGAGTTTGTAGGTATGTTTACTATCAGGTTACAAGATCACTTGCCTATACAATATTTATGACAATCTTAATGAAATTTTAAAACATGGCATTTTAAAATAATTGTTAGTCTATTGGAACCAACCAACCTGGTGGTCGAATGTAAATAACATAAGAGTTTTAGTATAGTTATTGAAAAAAAAAAAAAAATGTTTTGTTCAAATAAAATTCATTTTTTTTTACGTGGCGACCCAAGTTTCCACACTAGGATTCCCTGTATTGTGGGAGCTAGTTACATTCTTCCCGTTGGTTCTGACATTTTTAAGCTGGTAACACAGAATAATAATTAACAAATGTAAAAAATAAAGAACATAAAAATGAAATAATTAAGGATTAGCATAATATTATTAAAATAATAATAATATTAATAGTTTTAATGTAGTTGCGTTATTTAGTAGGTGTGTGTATGATTTTTTTAGTGTATGTGTGAACTGTTTGTATGAGTTTTATTGTATTATTTGCAGGAAATGTTCGGTATCTATATAATTTGCATTGCTAAACCTTTCTCGAAATTTGATTTTACATTCGTGTAGAGTCAGATACAGTATATTATTTGTGTAATTAAATTTTGTATATACCTACATGGTGACTTTGAAAGGATGTACTTTGGGCTAATATGAGGTTCTACTGATCAATACGAACAACTTTTCCTATGGAACTATGTGCCGCAAATGAAAAATAATATTGCCTTCTCCATACAAACTAGTAATATTAAAATGACCAATTTGTATGAGGAAGCCAAAAATTTTTTTCATTTGCGACACTTGGTTCTATGGAAAAAGTGGTTCGATTTGATCAGCAGAACCCCATATTAGCCCAAAGTACATCCTTTCAAATTCACCCTGTATATATAGTCTAACTAAATAAGTTTTAATAAACAGTGATAAGGATAAAATTAATTTTATTGTTATAAAATCAGTTTAAAGCCCGTTGTTAGGTTGATACCGCAGAAAATTCCATTATCGGCTAACTAATTAGCCGGAGACAAAATAGCTTTGTCAAAAAAGCTTTTGTTCCTAAAATGTTATCGCCGATTCGGCCACTAGTAGCCACTTGGTTAAGGAAAAAAATACGTGGAACAAAATGGCTACTAGTCTAGTAAAACCAAGTTTGCAATCATTTAAGCCATAAAAACAGTCATATAGGTTTTTATGTTCATATTACTGACTATAATAAAATAATATCACTTAGGTGTATTCCTCTTTAAGTTGGAGTTATGGTCGTTAAATGCATGGTTGATTCAGAAATTGTTCTAGACGTAGATATCGCAATGAGTTTAGATACCGTATTGACGCATCTAGAAATCTTAGGGTCGGATTAATAGTCGTTGCTAAGCAATTGCTAATGCTTCGGACTGTCAAACTACAAATGAAAAACTATTTTTTAACAGTTCCAAGCAATGGGTCAGGCTAAGCAACGACTATTAATCCGAATAGGGTCGGGTTGCTAAGCAATTGCTCATGCTTAGACAATAGAAAAAACTTTTTGACAGTTCCAAGCAATGGATCAGGCTAAGCAATTGCTAATGCTTCGGACTGTCAAACTGCATATGAAAAAACTAAATTTAGGCAGTTCTGAGCAATGGCTCAGCAACAAACTTTTTTTTTTCATTTGCAACACCTGATTTTATAAGAAAAGTTGCTTGGAACTGACAAAATTTAGTTTTCTCACTATTTATTTTAGTTTAAGCGACTATAATTTCCCGTGCGACTGGCTTTTGCTATGACCATAAATATATAACAAGGCCAGTCGTTGGAAGTTTGCGGAAAGCCATCATCTTTGTAGGTGATATGAAGTTCACCGGATCAACTAGTAAATATAATATTTATATCATTACGGGTGTCTTACAGCGCCCGAGACCGCCAAGACGGCCTCAAGGTACCCAGCGGAGGGATTTTTATTCATACGTCGCCGTAGCCGATGAAATGAGTCTACACCGAACAATTGGCTAGCTCGTCGCGATGTTTGGATAACCCATAACCCACTCAATAACCCATCTATATACAGTTTCACACATTGGTATATTAAAACTGGGACCGACAGCTTAACGTGCTCTTCGAGGCACTAAAGTGGTGTTTTAGCAGGTGTTGTTAAACACATGAACATATTTTTTAGATTAAAAACTCATTGGTATACACCGGGGATTGGATCAGGGACCTAAGTATTTTTAAGTCTAAGGTCTAACCAACTCGGCCACCACATATATATATATATATATATATATATATATATATATATATATATATATATATATATATTATATTGTTTGTCTCTAGCAATTATCAATCTATGGTCCCATCATTGACACAGAAAAACTAATTGGAACATCCCGCAGCTTTGCCTGACCACAGACAAGACGCCACACTCTTCATACTGACATATAAATCTGTATAATTACGCCGATTACTAGTTAGTAATTGGAGGTTTTAAATCTTAATAGTTTTCTTGACATTCGCTAACCGATTTACTGGATGGTTCAAGACACCGACTGCCTGATGAGTTTATGAATTTAACCTGTTTTTACAATTTACTTTCAAATAACTTCGATTTGTTCCCAACTTAAACGGAAATTAAAAAAATATATAGAATTATTTTCAGTAAGTATTATTTGAATTATTTTATTAGTTATTATTTTTTACTTTATGTTAATTTAATTATTAAGTCATAAAAAAAACTTCTTAATAATTTAATCTTATATATTATAACACAACAAAATAATTAAAACTAAATAAAATTAAAATAATAATAAAAATCCCTACTTACTCAAAAAAATCCTCACAATGTACGCGCGTACATACAAATAATCCGTTCATTTCCTACACTATATGTTCACCTGTGACGTCGATCAATATCAATATTACCTGATTAAAACACCTATTATATAATAATAAATATAAAATACAACTAAAATTTCCTTCATTTATTAAATAAAATCCCTAATAATAATTTAATAAATGCCTACCAAAGAAAAATTATAATATATTTATATTTTTTTTTGTTTTTGATTTGCCAATGGTTGAAAGGCAAAGAGATCTAACCATACAGCCACGTCTTTAGTATTTTTTTAAATTATTAATCTTCACTTTTTCTTCGTTATTTTTTTACCAATCACTATTTCTTTATCGGTATTATTTTATTCTAACATTTTTTTTTTTTTTTTTTTTTTTAATCGCTGTCAGATAGTAGGGTGCTCTAAAGACTGGCTGCGTTACCTCGCTGTTTAGCTAATTATCAGTTACTAGTTTATTAATACACTCTTTATGTCTTTTATACGATTATATTATCACAATATGTATAAATACTGGCACCGAGTTCATATACATGTATATAACCTGGAGCCTGATTCTATTAAATGGATTAAATTTCAAAGTAAAATTTTGTAACATCACGAGTGCCTTACGGTGCTTGAGACCGCCTAGACGGCCTCAAGGTACCAAGGTATTTTGTAGAATCATGCAAGATAGAGAGGTATGTTGAGTCCAAGAATTAAAGCAAACAATAGTCATGAGTGTGGTACTGTTGGTTGCTTTTACTATGCCTGCTTCAGACGTACGCTTGTTTATGAAGGACTTCATATTATTAGGATGTAGGAGATAGAGTATTTCCCTTTTTAATAGTGTGACAGATGTAGAAATCACCAAAATATGCCCTTGGTACCAAAAGGCCTTTGAAGACATTTTTTAATTTAAACCTCGAACTTTTAAACCAAGTCACTGAGTTCTCGCATGGCGATAAACCTTTGTCTGATGGCATTAAATTTTCTACTGAAAATTCCAAACCTAATTGCTTATAATTTAAATTCAGAATAAACCTGGCTAAACGGTTAAAGTTTTTGGTAAAATTGTTAACAATTTAAAAGAGAATCTCGGATAATTAGGTAATCATGAACTTTTACTTAATTATTGCGCAGTCAATCTTGTTAAACATTAAAATATCCTTATAGCTTTAATATTAATCGTGGTTAAGTAGTTTAATTGCATTACGGTTCTCAGAGGACACTGATTAAAGATATCTCGAAAAGACGCCGCTTTAAGGAAATAAATTATGGAGATCAGAAAATTTGTGATTTATATCTCGGAGCTGTTGATGGTCTGCAACTCTCTTTTTCTTTTTTAATTTATGTTTAGTGTTAATGTAAAATCATATTAGGTACGTAATAATATAAAACAGGAAGGGGGAAGATATTTGGACACTTGATACTGAAACTTAATTACACTTATTTAAGAATTATGTTTAATAATATGTTACCCAATTACATACATAAATAAAAGCACAATATATATATAAATATTAACTTGCTATATTTCGCCTTATCGCGTCTTCAGGTAACAATATTCACAAAATAAAGTAGGTATTTTGTGAATATTGTTGCCTAAAGACTCCCTAATAAGGCGAAATATAGCAAGTTAATATTTATATATTATATTGTGTTTTTATTTATGTATGTAATTGGATAATCTATGAAAAATAATAAAGCAGCTACTGCTAATAAAAAATGTATAATTTAAATACTTATTTAAGAACAAAGAGCAATATTAGAAAAAGAAGAAGTAGGAAAGTTCAAAAAATCAAGTGAAAGAAAAAATAAGCATCATTTCAGGGTATGATATGACACTTACTTTTTCAGTATTTTATAGACCAGAGTGGCGATTGCTCTACAGACAAGCCTTGAAAATAATATCTAAAATTAATATTAATATTTTCAACTCCTTAAGTTACATGTACTAAACTCAGATGGACATACATTCAAGTTATATACAGGGTGAATTTGAAAGGATGTACTTTGGGCTAATATAAGGTTCTGCTGATGAAATCAAACAACTTTTCCCATGGAACCATGTAACGCAAATGAAAAAAAATGTTGGCTTTCCCATACAAATTGGTCATTTTAACATTACTAGTTTGTATGGAGAAGACAATTTTTTTTATTTACGGTACATGGTTCCATGGTAAAAGTTGTTCGTATTGATCAGTAGAACCTCATATTAGCCTAAAGTACATCCTTTCAAAGTCACCATGTATATGTACAAACAAATGTACATTATACACTTTATATACGTTATATGTCTTAATGTACCTACTTAATTATGATGACCCTATAATTGGTTTAATTCAATTGGTTGTTTAATAACATTTGTTAAAAAATTATATTAATAAATATTTAGTACCTACTGTAACAATTTAGTTGTAAGAATCTCACGGTGCTTCCTGAAAATCAGCGCGTGTGATACTGCAAAGTATCCGCGCACAAACTGAGAGTGTAACCGATTTAATAAATTTACAATATTTTAATATAATGTTTGAATCGTGTTATAAATTGTAACTTGTCGTATTTATAAGAAGTATAGTAAGATTATTTTGACACTTTTTTATATATTTTATTGAATAAAGTTTATTCTATTCTATCTATTTTGAAAAATCATCAAAAACTGCTCATTCATAAAACGAATCATAATCCAATAGAAAGCAAACATTAACACTCAATAAATCTTAACAAATAAAATCTCAACATCATTCCAATTTTCCACTTTCCGTCATGTCAATAGTTGTCTTAATAGCTAACTAATGATTGGATATAACTTATTATAACTTAATCTCAGCTGGTTATTAACCGGTGAACAGATTATCGTCCTCATTTTCCCTCTATTTGCATATATAGTATCGGTTGATCATAATTCATAATGGATAGTGTCTGGCACTAGGCCTTAACTTAAAGTTGCATGTCTAAGCCTTTAATTTATTCCTTTTGGGATTAAGTTGCCTCTTAACTTAATTTAGGGGCTGTTCCCAAAATTATAGATATGATGAGCAATTTGTGAAGAAATATAAAATATATTTTTTGCTGAAAAGTTTTTGGTTGAGTGAATAATCAGTTGTCAGAAACATTTAATAGGTACCTATTTATTTAGGTATTTAATAACAACGCTTTAATTAAGTATTATTGTTTTTGAAATGAACCCTAATTAAAATTGTTGTTAGTTGTGACTGGTAACTTATTTTTTTATTATTGTTTTTTGTTTTATTTTAATGTTACCGTAAAGATTTTTTATTTAATTCTTAGCTGTTCCTGGATTGACGTTCTACGTGTGAAAGGAATCCAGAGTTGTGACTAAAAAATAGATAATGATCCTTTAACATAACATTGTTGCAATCTTAATTCTCACCAACTCTGATTCTTGTCTCTCCTATAGTAATTTTATTTAATTAGGTAGAGATAACTCTACAAGAGTTTCTATAAGTCAAAGATGTCATTGGGCAATCCTTGAAAGGACTTTCGCCTTAATTGTTTATTTTTTTCAGAATAAATAACCATAATAATTAATGTATATGGAGCAGCAACAAACGATTTGTAATCAAACACAACTTTCTGTAACTGTACAATGAATTGCCAAAATATTTTATTTTCATAGATTTTTTGAGCTTTTGTTAAATTATTTTTCCAATTTAAGTTGCTGACGCAATCATTATATATCACCACTTATTCTGTGTAGATTCAAAATACCATTCGCGGCGATGAGGTTAACAAAACCCCTTCAATCAAATGAGTACTCTGAGGCCGAGGTGATTTCGGGCGTCATGCCGTGATGATAAACAAATTAATTAAAAGAGATAACAGAACTTTTCTTTCATCATTACAAAATATTAGGTAAAATAATTAATTATTTACCCCCACACATAAGTCAAACCTAATTAATTTACAATCCATATTGATTTATACGCACATAAAATACTGTCTGACTCCACCATAATTTACATTACAAGATCTTAATAACATTACAAGATTTGTTTCCCTGCCTTCAGTTACACAAGGCTTGCACCAGATATTATGTATTTATAATTGGCTGTGTAAACAGCGAATCTATTTGTTAGACATGATATAGTTAAGGTTGAAGTCATAGACCTGGATTCAGTAGATATTCTCGAGTAGAAGTCGCGCGTGATGACATTTACTATCCTCTGCTAGTTGTACCGATTTTTCTTCACAATTATTACTTAAAAACATATTTAATTAAGGAACAAGGCAGACATAACATCCCTGCTCTAATAGTTGTGAGTTCGATTCCCACTCAAAAATAATTCTGTATTATTCTTGCCTTAACCTTAGTGTTATAAAACATATTAGTCCAAATTATTTGAAAATAAAAAATATACGTGGTGGCCGAGTTCGTTAGACCTTGGACTTAAAAACACTTAGGTCCCTGGTTCGAATCCCGGTGTGTACCAATGAGTTTTTAACTAATAAAAAATTATGTACATTTGTTTGACAACACCACTATAGTGCCTCGGAGAGCACGTTAAGCTGTCGGTCCCTGTTTCGCTATACCAACTTGTGAAACTGTTTATAGATGGGTTATTGAGTCTATTTAAAAACATCGCGACGAGTTAGCCACTTGTTCGGTGTAGACTCATACCATCGGCTACGACGAGGTGGGATTAAAACCCCTCCGCTGGGGACCCTGGGGCCGTCTAGACGGTCTCGGGCGCCGTAAGGCACCCGTGATGATATATATATATATATGTATTTGAAAATAACTGCTGTGATTTGCCATAAAATTAAAAAGGTAGAGATCTTATTGACCTAATTATTTATAGGCTCAGATGAAAAGGGGTCTAAGTTATAATTTTTTATGGTTGGACGAATAGTCGGGGGGGATTAACTTTGCTTGGTTGAAAACTATTTTGTATCAATCATTCTTTATATAATTTGGTATAGTAATCAGTAAGGTTCGACAATGCTCTATTAAATGCCTTATGTCCTTATTTTTTCCAAAAATCTCAATCTGTATGTTTAATACTTTATGCCTGTTTACTTTTTTTAATAAATATGTTTAGTACATATAATTCGTGTCCACAAACCGGAGCAAAAAAAATAATTTCAATAAAATGTTAAAATATATTGTAGATTTTTTTTACTGAATTTATTTGAAGGTCCCAAAAATTTGTAAATACATTTTGCATTAAAAATAATTTAAAATAAATAGAAACAATAAAAACCATACAATTCTAAAGTCTCACTATCTGAATTCAACTACAAAATTTTTCAATAAAACCTTTAAACTATTAGACTAATTAACCAGATATTTACAATAGACAGCAAACTTCACCTCCACAATTTGTTTGACAAGATTTTAACAGCACAGTGGGGGTATAAATTTGTAGTTAACTAGCTAGGCTTACGGTCACCCAGGGTCTACGAGCCTCGGTTCCCAGACCGGTAGCTTTACTTTCCTCGCCACTTTCCAACTCCCACCGCTATAAATAATAATGTTCACATGGTACATGTATTTATTTAAATACGTATCAAGGCAGCTTTCCCGAACGCCGCTCCCGCCTCGGGCGTCTATGCTCGTCTATTGATTCACATGAAAATTATAGAAAACAGTTTTTTTTTCACTGGAGCATGAGATGTTAACAAAAATTTGCTGCGACAGACGACTTTGCATTACAAGTCTAATTTAGTAGCCTCGCTTCTATTTTGTAAAATTAATTTCGCGTTTCGTGATTGCACCCTAAAAGAAGACTACCACCTCGATAAAGACGAATTTGCATTATAAGTAAAAACAAAAAACAGAATCCTTTTCGATTTGCAATAGTATTAGAAACTAGGACTTCTAACTTTACTCTAATGAGTAATTAGAAGCAAAAAAACATATTGAGGGCGTCTGTATATAAGTAGATATCAAGCAAAGAAAAATTTCATGAAGGTGACTGGAACCTAGTTGGCTCAATGGTTGAGTACCTTTCCGCGAAAGCGAGGTTCGTGGGTGCCAGACCGCCCACCAGGATTTTTTTCATTACATTTTATCTTTATATATTTCGATATAACATTATAAGTAAGTATATTTTAATATTCTCGTCGCTTTAACGTCAAATCTACTGTCTGTTTTTCAGCCGCACCCTGAAAGGAGACTGCTACCTCGACAAGAACTTAACGGTTTTTGCATCTGAATGGGCGGTGGTAACAAAATCGCTCAGTCGGTCGTAACAAGTTATAGAAACCCGCAGTGTGAATCCGCGCACTGAAGTCGGCTTGCACACCGATCGCTGTAACTCAGTTTTCTGAGATTTTCTTAAAGCGTTATTTTCGCTTATCGGTATTACGAGTGTGGTTATCCCCAAAGACCGCCGGAAACGAAAAAAAATCGTGAGCAAAATTCGTGGCTGTGAACGTGTACCTACAGCTCATGACGAGGACTCTTAAGGTCGGTACGTGTACGTGTAGAATGACCGTAATAATTGTCGCCGTATAACTGCACTTAAAATAATTATGACCAATGCTAATTACGTACGTAGATAACTTTGAAATGGTTTAGATGGAATTGCAAATTTAAAACTGGAAGTGGTTTCTAGGGTGTGGATAGTTTAAATAATAAGCTGTGAAGAATTTTGAATTTCTTGAAAATTTATGTTGTGGGTATAAAGTAAGCAACTTGAAATTTATTAAAGCAAACTAGTAATAAAATTTTTTTGCTCAGAATGTTTTTACTACTGTATTATTATATTCACTATCCTTATATATTTATCAAATTGAACCGAAGCAGTTTGACTAATAGAGTATTCCTGTCTAACTTTGTCTATGCACATTTTATTCTTTATTTACACAAAGAAACTTACAAAACATAGATAAATAATAAAAATTAAAAAATTAAAAAAAACTATCTAAAATTATCTAAATTAAATAAAAAATCTCCTTAAATGGGATACCACTTGGCAGAGTACCTATAACACTGGCAGCATTGCCACGTTGAATGGCAATGCTGACTTTTTGTTTGAAGTAGTTGTGGCATTTGGGGTCTCCACATTCGAAAAATACACGTTTTCCGAGGTCATGGAGAAATTCTTTAGCCTCGGGGCCGAGTGCTCCCGAAGTTTCGACACCAAAAGCCACAAACTTATAATTTTGAGTCAAGTCCCTATACTTCATCCGCTTACGCGCTTCCGCAGCGCCAGCGGCCGAACCAGGGACCGACGAGGAGGCCGAAACATTGGACTGTGCATAGGTATCCACGCAAGTGGCATCCCAGATTAGGGATTTTCCATTGGCCCACGGCACCAGTGTAAGACCGTCAGGGCGCCTGCCGTCGGATCTGCTACTCCCGGAGGACTCCAGGAGGCTCAAGAATACAGGGAATTTTAGCCGTTTGTAGAGTACGCCGAATTATGTCATTGAGGGCATTATGACGAGGAATGCGACCAGCGCTTCTATTGCAACTGAGACCATGATAGCCGAATTTATCTACAGTGGCTCCGCAAGAGCAGCTATGTGGCATGCAGACTTCAATGCAGCACCGAAGGGCGACCGAAATTCGCAAAGTTTCCTTATCTAATAAAGTACCGAGGGAAGCAATTGGAATTGCGTTAAGCCACGCACCAGAGTTTTTATCAAAAGCGCCTAAAAGACGGGCTTTACTTTGTATATTTTGAGCATTATTTAAAAGTTTATGTTTTTTGGACTCTAATAAAGGGTAATATTTTTTTTATTCTTTTAAATAAAAAAATACATATTTGTTATATTATTGTAAAAACTGTGTGCAGGTTCTAAAAATGGAAGGTAGGGGTGATGAAGATTGCTTAAATAAGGCGTTAAAATAGAATAAAATAATTTTCGAAAACCAAGACTCGTCATTGGTAGCAAATTGCGAAGTCACACAAAACATAAATTTGACATAAATCAATACTTTTCATAAAATTCTACTTTATAGTTATCCAACATACTGAGGCCGTTGCAAATTCTAGATAATTTGCAATAACTAAATCATAGAATTGTTGGTACTGTAGTTACTCTCCTTGACCGTGTACTTCTTTTGTCAAATCTTCTTTATGAAATTCTTTATTTGAAATAATGTAACTCCTAAACTTTATAATCTTTACTTTTACTAAAATATTGAATTGTATATCTCCGCCGTCAACTTCATCGAACTTTGTAGTTATCCAACATTTATAATCATAATTTTATGTCAAGTTATTGACCTAATTGAAAGTAAATTATTGTCCTACTTTTCAAAACCTTAATGTTCGATGAAATTATTTGATTACCTTAAAAGATGGTGTCAGCGTTACTTTGCAAAATTAAAGGCGGCCTGTCATACAAGACAAATAACTCGATTCAATCAGAGTGGCTTAATTAAGAAATAATACAAATAAAAATGCCGCCTCTGATTCTTATGGACAACAATTTCAATGATGACTTTCGTCTACTTTCACTCAGTAATTTTTGATTAAAATTGTACCTATAAGTGTAAGTATAAATTTATTTTGTGCAAAATTATCTGATGCAGACATCTTGTAAGTAACTTCTGACAACACTCCCTTGTTTATTTATAACTCGGCGATGATTTAAATTTGATTTCTTCAATTGTAACCTACGTATATTTAAATTTCGCTGTAGGTACCTAAATGAACATTGTCATAAATTTATTTATATTGAAAATAAAATAAACATTTCACAACCGTAAGTTGCACTATGTATTGTCCAAAAAGTTTCTCTATCATCATTGGAAAAGTTGAAATAAATGCAAAACTCAAAAAATACATAGGTGTTGTTATTATATAGCATGCAAATTGAGAATAAGCACAAAATTCAACTATTACTTACACATATAGTTAAAAAAAAATAGAAGTACAGTTTAGATTTGTAACTATATAAATATAAATAAATAAATCGTTTTATATTTTTAGAATGTATTTTATTCAAATTAATACCTAGAGCCGACACCACCACTCAAGTAGGATAGCCGTGGCGCTTTTGTAGCACACTTCTAACTACAAGACAATTTTTTAGTTCCAGTTTTAGTCGCAGGAATTGGGTGGTGTTCCTGTCTCTATAGTTAAGATTATTTCTAAAATAATAAACATAATAAAATTATAATAGATAAAAATAATAGATAATTAGTTGCTAAATTCCTCTTACAGGAGGATGATATCGATTGTTGATGTATATGCAAAAACCGTCGAGTGACCAGGTCGTATTTCGGTCTGTGGGTTTACCGGTTTTTAGGTACTGCAACGTTTTCTTGTCGAGTTGATAGTCTCTTTTCAGTGTGCGGATATGAAACGGGAAAATAATTTCACGATAATACAGTGACGATAATTATTAAAATATCCTCGTAATGCAAATCCCAATTGTCGCCATCCATTTCGTAACCGAATTATTTATTTATATAGAAGGGATATTGGGCTGACGGACCAATGCTGTCAAACAACAAGTAGATACAGATCTACCCCTTTCATTAACTTTGTAGGTCTACTTACCATTAGGTAGATGTAAAGTCACATGCCTTGTAAAATATAATATATAGGTATTCTTATATATTCCTATGGTTTTGCAGTAATTACCTACATATAATTTTAGTCCACAGTTGGACCTTTCCAAAAATGAAGAAATAAAATAAATTCTTAATATTTTCTTTGTCAAACACAGTGGTTCAACGAACATTCATCACATCACAGCTGACAAGCGCGGGTCCTAAGTTCGACTCCCGTGTCGCAGCGAGTGTCAGAGACATAAATCAAATGTCGCAAAACCAACATCGTTTTGCGTTAGCTCTTACATGGATATATAAAACGACCACATATGTATATATCCGTGGTGGCCGAGTTGGACTTAAAATCACAGTTTTTAGATCCCCGGTTCAAACCACGGTCTGTACTTATGAATTTTAAATTAAAAAACTTATCATTTCTGAAAAACTTATGTACATTTGTTTAACAACACCACTTTTTTACTTTGAAGATCACGTTATACTGTCGGGCCCAGAGGCTCTACCATGGGTTTGCGCATTGTAGAAACGTAACATATTCATTTACGTCTACGTGAGCTACCACCAATAGGATCGCTTTATTCAATCCTGTTACTAAAAATAAAGCGATCGTGAGCAACCACCAATAAGATCGCTTTATTCAATCCTGTTACCAAAAATAAAGCGATCCTATTGGTTGTTGTTCACGCATACGTAATTGAATACGTTACGTTTCTACAATGTGCAAACCTATGGTAGAGCCTCAGTTTCACTACACCAACTTGTGAAACGGTTTATAGATGGGTTATTGAGTCTATCCAAATACCGCGACGAGCTGACCACTAAGTATTCGAAGTAGGCTCAGAATACCATAGGTTACGACGAGGTGCGAATAAAACCCCCCGCTGGATACGCCGTCTAGGCGGTCCCGGGCGTCGTAAGGCACCCGTGACGATACATATTTAAAAAGATGTATTGCAGATGACTAATAATAGTACAAAAGTATTAAAAAATCCTTAACCTCAATTTCATCAATTAATCCCTTTATTTCAATAAATCCGTTTTTTAAATAATCAGCATGCATACCTTCTTGAGGACATAGATGCACATAAATAAAAGACAACATATTAAATTAAAATAAATTAGCCATATTTCGACTTTTATGACCAAAAAAAAATTCTTAATATTAAAAATAAAATTGATCCTGCAAATAAAAAATATTCAATAAATAGATATCTACTTAAAATAAATATATAAGGCATGATATAGTCGATGAGGTTAATCGCCTCGGTGGCACCCTTGTATGGCAGATAATAGTTAGCAAGTTGGAATCAGCTAACCACCTATTCTTACACTAGTTGGTTCCTGTAACGAGCTTTCGGTTGGGATGTATTTTTTCATATAATGACATAATTTTTCATTCTACTGCGCATTACTTTCTATATCAGATTTTGATATATGTATAATAAAAAATCATCTTTGTTCTTTTGGTGATAAATAACAACCTAACCAAAAACATTTCAAATCTGAGTTGCAACAAAATGAACTCTCAATTAATTGTAACAATTTAAGTTAAAAATGGCGTCAATGGCTGTCATTCAAACTGCCAAATAAAATTCGTTCATTCGACGCCATTTTAACTTTAATCGTTACATTTACAGAGAGCTCATTTTGGTATTCAGCGTAAACTATTTTTTTTTTGATTTACATGAAATCAATAATTTGAATTTGTAACACTTCAAGAAGATAATACTTACCTAAGATTAAACTACAATTAAAGTTTACTACGATTAAAGTTAATTTAACTTAGTATACCCCAGTCTAAAAGCTAATTAGGTCAAATTTAAACACTACTTTGTTTCTAACAATGTGGTCTAATACAAATAAGTAGTAATAATGAACCTTTGTAAGTCATTTTGCGCCAAGAACATTTAACAACGCCCACACTGTTTGCAATTTTAAAATCAATATACTTAGGGTTGTCACTTTTATAGGCTGAAATACAAAATCTTTAAAATTCAGGTTGCCCTGCCTTGTTTTTAGAAAATCAAGTGTCTAAAATGCACGGTTAGCCGACTTTATACCATGCATTTTTTTTAATATATGCCTTATAAAAAATAATATTAAAATATGATATGTATTATATCGTTGCTTCTGGTACACATAGTACAAGCCTAGAGCTTAGTTTGTGACCAGAGCAATTTGTGTAAATTGTCCTACATATATATATATATATATATATTTATATTGCACAAACTTTAAAGTAAAATTAATAAAATGGTCGATGGAAGCACAAAAAAAGGGAAAGATTATATTAACCATTAAGTCTTAATAACTTATATATATAATATAAGCATATTTAAATTGTTAGATGAACTACGGTTTATAAGTTTCTGTATTGATTATTTTATTGAATAAATATGTTTTCTTTTATATTACAAAGTGCATTCAACTGGGTTTAATCTATTTTATATTGTTGTAATGCTTTTATATATTTAATTTCTCTTTAAAATGTTCCAATTTACGTTAAGAGAAAAATCCTCAGTATTCGTTTTTATTATATATAACGTACTTTAAAAAAAAATGCAGGTGACTACCCTAATACAGAATCAGTTTAATGTTTAGGAAAACTAAACATGTACATTGTACGTATGGTAGTATGGTAGTATGGACTAAAATTTCTTTTAAATTTTATTTTTGATCGTAAATATATAATACAACTAAATTCTATTTAATTTAACGTCCGATTTATCTAAGGCCCTGGGGGGGGCAATTCTCGCGCTTTCGACATTCATCTCAATTCAAATGACATAATATATCATTTTTGTTTAAAAATATCGAACATTAAACGAAATAAATATTAATTAATAAATAATAAAAATATTGAATGAAAAATTACATACTATGTCATTTTTCGTTCAAAAATATCGAATCGAGATGAATGTCGAAAGCGCGGAAATGCCTACCAGTTGCTGATACCTAACCGTAGTCAAATTCGTGCGCTTGTTGATTTTCATGAATCATCATTGTTTAATCACAAAATATCTAATCTAAAACAATGTAAATGTGGAATATTGGTTAATTTCAGCCATTTTTTTCGCTTGTGATTTCATGTTAAATGTAACGAGCGATTTAACCGCTGACTAATCGCTAATGAAAATGTGTCAACACCATGCTGTTACTAGACTCGTCAATTAGACTTATTAATTGACGACCTTTTTATTATCTCAGCTTTATAGCATTCTAGAGCATTTATCGTTATTCTGTTGTGATACTTTACTTACATAAACATATCGTATGTTTTTAAGCCTGTGAGCTAGTCTGGGAGCGTTTAAAACGTAACATGTAATAATATCATTGTTTCTAGTACACATACTACAAGCCTATAGCTTAGTTTGTGACCGGAGCAATATTTGTGTAATGCCCTACATATTACTATTCTCCCATCCGCTAACATTAGTATACTCTATTGCTCCTGTATACTTATTGAGACATGTAGCGAGTAAATCCTGGTAAACGGTCATCATAAATGTTGTCTGGATGTTTCTAAAATACAGGTTTTTTTTTTTCTGATACACATTGTACAAGCCTAGAGCTTACTTTGTGAACAGGGCAATATTCCTAAAATATCCGTCATTATTCCTCCATCCGCTAACTCCTGACGTGAGTCCTGTATACTCAGTGAGACATGTAGCGAGTAAAACCTGGTAAACTGTCATCATAAATATTGTGTCTAAAATACATAATTAATATTGATTTTTCTTATACACATTGTACAAACCTAGGGCTCCCTTTGTGACCAGGGTTATATTCCTAAAATTTCCATTATTATTCCCCTATCCGCTAACATTTGTGACTCCTGTATACTCGGTGAGACATGTAGCGAGTAAAACCTGGTAAACTGTCATCATAAATATTCTTTCTAAAATACATAATTAATATTGTTTTTTCTTATACACACTGTACAAATCTAGAGCTTACTTTGTGACCAGGGCAATATTCCTGAAATATCCATTATTGTTCCCCCATCCGCTAACATTCGTGACTCCTGTATTCTCAGTAAGACATGTAGCGAGTAAAACCTGGTAAACGATCGTCATAAATATGCCGCGAGATTTTGAGATACATATTGGAGTCTTCTCACAACATCCGGCCTCAGTTCAATAAACATTCTGATACCTTTTAAATTATGTATATATATTTTCTGGTATTATTTTCTTTTCTCAATTAATATCATTCGATGCTTTTGCATGTGTTGGTATAAATTGCATTTGCTGCAACTGTATTTAATTTAATAATATTGTAAGTTGTTTTTTGTTTGTTATTTTGTTTATACGTGGTGGTCGAGATAGCTAATCCCAGGCTTAAAATCACTTAAGTTATGAGTTCAAACACTAGTGTGTACATTTGTTTAACAACACCACTATAGTAACTCGGAAGACACGTTAAGCTATTGGTTTCACTCTTTATAAGTCTATACAAAAGATTATCAATAGAATCATCGACTCAGAATACGATATATAAATAAATATATAGATGTTTCACCATTTTTTTAAATTTTCATTTGGAAACTAGTGATTTTTCGAAATGTGTCATATGTTTGTAACGACGGATGCTACAACAGTGAAACTTTCTAAAATCTTCTTATAAAACTGTTGAATACGTGTTTCACTAATTCTCGAAATTTAAATAGGGGAAGATGGGGCAAAAATAAAATGGTGTTTTTTTTTTGTAATACAGGAACCGTGAAACTTTATATGCATACTCTTCTTATAAAACTAAGCGTTATTTACTATTTTGTAAAATTTCATTAGGAGAAGGTGGGGGAAGCGGGAACGATGAAACTTCCGAAGTAGTATCTATAAATGTAACAGACGCGTGTTTTACTTGAAATTTTAATAGGGGAAGGCAGGGAAGAGGGTATATAATTTAGCCCGGTACAGTTTTGTACAAATAATATGACGGGCGAAGCTGGGTCAACAAAAGATTAGATTTGTATATTTTATTCGTTTTATAATTAAACTAGCCAGAATAAAAGCAGGACAAAAAAAGAAAATATTAACACACAAAAATATTAAGTACTGCTACACCAACTTTAAAAAATCTACCATAGCTGATAAACCTAAAACTTAGCCTCTCAACTCTAGTCAAATTAATTTACAAAAACAAACCAGTAGTCCAGTGTACAACTCTATTTTAATAAATAATAAAAATAACAGTGTTAACAATACATTACTGAATTCTGAATAGAAATCCAAGTAAAAATGTTGGTCACAATAAAACAGTAAAATACACACATTCAAATACTCGTAAATAACATGTGGAAATACTCAATTTAGTTAAATACTTAGTTGCACCTATAAACAACTCAAGAACAATGCATCAATCACAAGCGGCTAGAAGAGGATGTACGCTTTATTGAACCTGTACAATAGCATTGCGTAAGAATAAATCAAAAACAACTAATCTTTGGTAACTACTAAATTAGATGCGACAAGCATTATCAGTCCTAAGAGTGTTGGAATAAGGCATTTCCTGAACAGTTCCTATAAAGGATTAAATAATTATATTAATACATTAAATACGTATTGCCCTGGACACAAACTAAGTTCAGGCGTAAACTATGTATACCAGATTATCATATTATATTATTATAGTTTATAAATACCCAGATCATATCAAACTGTACCGAAAATATACTGATATTTTTTTCAATAAGTGGGAATCGAACCCACCACCTTCGGATACAATGCTAAAAGCGCAACCTCCAGACCACTGAGGCGGTCAATAACGTAAATTAAGTTTTTTTTTATTATGTTATATGTTAGTGATATTGGGAACTATCACTTCTGGTAGAGAAAATGAGCACATGCAACTTTTTGAAGTTGCAAATATTAATTGTACTCCAGTGTTACATACCAATATTTAGGAGCAGATGTACCAAGCTATCTTTGGTTGGTATACCCGCACCAAAGGTAGCTTATAAATACTAACTTAAATTTGGTCTATTCCACTGAGTAACTACTTCTACTCGTATTGCTGGTTTACATCTCAAAATATTATTTTTATTAAAGTTAAAACAAGGATGCCTTTTAATTTAAGCAATGCTTCATTAAGATTCACATCAGTCTCGGAGAAACTGTTCACAATTAGGCACAGCCAATTGCAACCGTCAATATTGTTTAAATCAACCTCTTTACGGTGTCCAACTGTCGACATCGCGTCTCATTCTCCCAAATGATCCGACGATTCCAATTTAAGACAAGTTCATTGAACAATTTAATTGAAATCAAAAACTTTATATAATCACCTTCTTTATTTTTGAACTGATTGGCTGTTGTGCTAAATAAGGTAAATGTTATTACTGTAACTTTTACTACATTATAAGTATAATATTTTACAGTGTTATGATGATTAATAATTTTAAATTTACTTTGAGGTTTTGTGGTGTCGAAAAGTTATTTATCTTGTAAGTACCATTTAATAATACCTTCAATCGCATCATCTAAAGCAACATCACCATTCGTAACAGTAACATAGAATCATTAATCATTAGTGTTATTGTAGTTGAAAGTAACAATAGGGAATGACACCAATCTTCAACAATAATAAGACAAGTAATATATGTTTGGCTACTATTTATTATGGTTTTCATTCAAATGCTTGATTATTTTAACATTATATACATACCAAAAGATTTCTACACATTTCACTAAAATTCATCTAAAACTATTTAACGTGATAAATAAAACGTGAGCTAGCGCTGAAGTAGGTATGTTATAGCTACAAATGAAGTTATTAGAAATAAATCTTGTTTAAGTGCATTAGATCTTTTTATCATTTAAGGCTCTTAGAGTGAGTAGTGCCACTTTCAGAGTATTAAGTCGTACGTATCTAATAAAATCTTCATAACAACCTACTGGCAGGTGATGAGAAAGTAGCGATAGATGCAGTACCTGTCAGTAGTCCGATTATTCACAAATCATCGCATTTGATCAGAAAACGGTAAATACCCTTTACCGCTAATAATTCATCGTACTAAATTATCATGATTTACACTTTTTAAACAAAATTTTATGGCAAATATAAAATTCACAGATTTGGGATTGGTTTTGGATCAATAAAAAAACTATAGGGGAGCTCTCGTAATAACAGGTTCGGCACGAAATTAACTTATAAAATATCTTTATGCACACATCTTTTTGCCACTTGATCATAATATTTTTATAAAAATAAACTTTATCTGATAATAAATATAATCTTTAGAGACCCAAAAATGAAGAAGTAAATTTTTGATGTAGTAGACTTATTTTTTACCTTTTCGTCCTATAGGTGTTATTATTAAGATATGTAACAGGATAAGACTTAATTTAAATTTGAACCATCTAATATTTATGTACATAAATATAATACTACTATGGGATAAATTATATTATTAACCATGGTCGAAGATGAAAAATTCGAAATTAAAAGTATTTGGCCTTGTAGGTTGACAATAGAAACAGGTTAGTCAAGGGTCCCCTTTTAAAGAAAACAATTTACTTATTAGAAGAAGAAAATAACTCACATTGACGAGTTTTTGCTGGGCTGAGTCACAATCCCAAGTCAATGCACGCGGCGACGTACGCAGCCTCTTTGGTCGTGTAACTTTGATGGATATTTTTTTTTATTCTGTATCACAGCCGACGAAGCCGATAGCCATATAATTCTGTTGGTATTTTAAACTAATTCTCTTACTTGAATTTCAACATCCAATTTGGAAGTAAAATATTCAGAATTTTACTTGTATATTGCGTGTTTGTTATGGTATATATTTTTTTATACTAACCATTTTTAGTTTCCCTTTTTTTTATTAAAGAAATATAAAATATTATTTTCTCTATAATCTCATAAAAATGGCCAAAGATAATGTCAAAAAACCTAGAATTTACGCTGTTACTTCCGAGAATTTTGTGTGACTATCTGCTGAGCTAACAGGTGCAATGGCACAACAGTGATAAATATTAAACTTTACTACAAATTGAAAGCTCAGAATCTTGAGAAAAAAATTATGATTAACAACTCTAATGATTAACTACTAATGATCTCCTTTTCTTTAATATTGAAAAAAGCAAACCCATATTTGTATGTTAATATACATCATCCAATTATTTATTTAGATCAGAGACTTTTTTTTCAACTCATCCGTTTTATATCATTAATTATTTGTCCTTCCATAATATATTTTTATAAAGCATTCCTTTACTTTTATTGTTGATGAAAAAAAACTTATTTAGAATCCCTAAAAAGCATGGGAACACCACGGATGCCTAAATATGTTTGGAGCGCGCCCCGGCTGTACGGGAACGGAATTTTAAAAAGATTCCTTATATAGAAACAACAGAGTATTGGATCAAAAACTAAATTTCTCAAATCGTTATCCCAGCATCTCCTGACCTTAAAACGTGACACTCCTTTGTCACAAAAAAAGTGGTAAAGTCAGCTTGAATTACCTCTGAGGGGCTCAGGTAGAATCACAACAAACGTGCATTAATAATTCATTCAAAATATTATTTAGTCTAACGTCCGTAATTAAACTTATTTATATGTGTTAACATATAAATAAGATATAATGATATTACTTCTTCAGTAACTCTTTTTATTGTAATTTGTAATGTTACTTAAAATTTTAACACTTAATTATATGTCAAAGAATTCAGTGGCTCCAACACAGATACATGGTAAATTTTATGTAAAAAATTATGTTAAATTTCTTAAAAGAATGGGTCATTATGTAAATGACGCATAATGATCAACTAAATGAGACCGTAAAATTTCAATACAAGTGGACATTTACGATCGAATTTACTTCGATCTAGTTTTTTATGTTCTTGAAAATTCGCATAATAATTAACTGGATCCCCCAGTTTCGATTTTTTTTATATTATAGTTATATACAATGCGAAAGTTTATTATTCAACATATAAATTTGTGAACTTTTGGATGTAATAATTTAAATAATGTGAAATTTTCAAATATACTGCAAAGGCTCAAATTAATAATTCATTGTTTATATTTGTTTTTTCGGCATTAAATTTTTACAGCGATATTTAAGTGGAAACTAATAAAATTTTATTACGTACAATTTTTTTACTTAAACACATAATTATTTAATGTTAATTAATGCAAATTGCACAAGGACTGGGAAGGATGGCGTTCGTTGGAAGAGACTTTTGACCAGCAGTAGAATGCGATAGGGTTTTTAAAATAAATGTATTATAATATTATTAATTACTAGGTAATAAAAATACAATACAATATTTATTATTAAAAATAGCAATTATTATATTCATTAAAACTAAAATAAATCTTCTTATTTTTATTTTATTGAGTTCAATGTTTATATCAAATTTATGATCTAATGTGTCAATAAAAAATACTTTTTGTTCATCCTCGAATCACGCGTTTGATAGATGTTCCCTAAAATTATAAGGTGCTACTCCCTCGACCAAATTGGCCTCAAATTCGAAATGAACAGGATGGGCCATTTCATCCGTCATAAAAATGAGATAGGCGCGTGGGAACACTCTACGCCACTTCACATTTTAACGTTTTATTTTTTGACCATCATCCCATCCATTGATCGTTTAAGGAAGCGTGCTTGTTACCCCTCAAATTTTTATTACTCATCGAACAATAACAATTTAAATTTCTTTGTACTTTTCGAACTGACTTTGAAATTAGAACCCCTATGTTAATTGTAGAGTTTTTGCAATAGGGTGTGTACTGAAGGGGTTTGCGCATTGTTTGTGCGTGCTGGTGGCGCATGCGCGTTGTGTTAATCAGACCATTCAGACCACATACTAGGATTCTTTGATGTTTTTATTTTAAATTTCTAGATTTCACGATATTATCAAATTCTATTTATGTTTAACCCCCGCGGTAGATATAACATTTATTATTTGCTGAGTGACATAAAAAAATAGTCTAAAAAATACAATTATTATTAGTAATTACTAGTTTTCCCTTATTTCTGTAATTTATAAATCCTTATCCAGTACTTAATCTGATTAGACAGTATATGTACACAGGTCAGTTTGCTTTAAACCAGCATGGAACATTGAGTTGAGCGGTTGAGTGACGCCAAACAGTTGATTCATTCGCGTCGGTGATACGTCGTGGATCGGTCGCGTTCGACGCGCGCGCCGGATTTATTCGTCCATTCCTTTTTAAATATAACTGACATTAGAAAGAACTATGACTAATAATTAATTAAACTATATTTATTATAATGTGTACAGTGGATATTAGTGTTGTTTATAGAAAAAAGTGCATAAGCCAGTGAAATATTTAAAGAACAAGTGGATGCTAATACGACTATAAACATTCCTATTAATTATGAAGCTTTATTATATATTTTTTTAATTTATAATGAATTCGAAAAAAATGGAGTATTTTAAGGACGATGACTCTGTGGATGAAAAATTAAGTCTTAGCTTTCAAGGTAAGTTGATATTGCAATATTCCAAATTTAATTTGCAAAACTTTTTTTTCCCTAATTTTAATCTATCTATATCAACTACTGCAACTTTTTTTATGAAATAAATATTATTATTATTCAATGTTATTTCCACGATAGTTTTTAAAGAAGGACAAGCCATAATAAATCTTTAAAATTATGTCATTGACAACATATAAAATTATGACGTCTTCTTAAGATACAAAATTAGCATAGACAACATAATAAATATTTTTATCGCTATAGGTATTTTAAAGTAATCTACCAATCGAAGGCTGCACATCATGCATGTGATAATGCAAATTGACGTTTGGTTGCTAATTATACCTATGCGATTTTTGACTTGACATTTATAACATTGTTAACAATTTTTTTTTTAACAATTTGGAACTGCCATTGCTATTCTACCGGCGCGGGCAGTTCAACAAGGTAATGCTGACAATGCCGAGAAGGGTTTTAATATGGTAGACATGGGATTTAATACAATTTTGTTTTTGGTAGGCCCTTTATTATTATTAATTTATAGGTTATTTTTCCTTTTGTTATGATTTATTTATTACTTACTTTTAACAACTAGATACTTATAATAATGTGTAAAACTGTATAAGTAACTTGCTTAAATTAGAAAATGAATACTAATAAGTACATATTTGGCATAATAGTACTGATCCAAAAAAGAAAGTGTTAGGGATTAGTCAAAATAAGTAGGCAGTAGTAAGGTTGCTAAAGATCGTGCAATACTTACGGTGACTCAGATAGATTTTGAAGTGAGATTTCGCCCACAAGTTTTTTTTTTGTTTGTGACATTTTAAAGATCTTTTGTTTAATCATCTGTATAAGTATATATATTAGTCTGTGGTATAATAAGTAATATTAACTTCATTTAAAATTTAGTTGTTTTCTGGATGCGTTAAAATTTGTTTGTTTATACATTTTATATTATTTTATATTTTGTAGGTGCCTGTACCTCGTATGCAATATTCCAAAATGTTAACTTTACATATAAAATGGTTCCTAATATAATAATTCCATTCTTAAATCAAACTTTAATAGAACCCTTATAGGATCACTCAATCCGGCTGTGTGTCTGCCCAGACAGTTGAGTAAAAAGTTTCAGTTTAGATCCCTGAAACTATCTATTCCCGAACCATACTATTTGTTAAGTAAATCTCCCTAGATTATTTTAAAAATAAATTATTAATCAGACAGAAAATTTAAATTTGGAAAAATGTACGGAATGCAGATATCTATAATACGTGCCTATATAATCCAAATTTCATCTATCTCTAAATGGTTACTGTGATAATAATAAAGTTCGTTCTGAATACTTGCTTGTTTATCCTTTACCCTCTTTTTAAATATTGTACTTAACACTAAGTGTGAGAATCCATTCGCACTGACTATTTTTAACTAATAATGTCCTTAAATAATGACTTGCATGTCCAATATGTTAATGTTACATATTGGACATGCAAGGATTCAAATTACAGTTTTTGATCCACAAAATTGTCAATATTCTTTTTACTTTAAAAAAATATTAAACTATTTATCCAAAGCGGCCCCAGCCTAGTGGTTAAGTCACTGCGCAACTGATAACAAGGTTAAGCAGATGACAACAAGATCGGCCAGGGATGGGTGACCGCTTTATACAATGAGGACATTTCATCGTAAACACCGCAACAAGCTCGCCACTTGTTAGGTGTTGCCACCGAATGCCATCGGCGAAATAAGGACGGGTTAATTCCTCCGCTGGGTACCCCGAGGCCGTTTAAACGGTTCTCGGGAGCCAAATAGGCACCGTGATGGTATATATATATTTATCCAACCTACATAAGGAATCAATTAAATATTTTCAACTTTATAAAAATTCTAACGTCTATGATTGAAACCTAATTTTTTTTCTAAAAGAACTGTTTTCAAACATACTAAATAAATGGATGAACTTGTATCTACAGACAATAAGGAAGCACCTATATGGAAATGAGTTTTTTTGCATAAACATCTCAGTAGATACGATAACCCCAGCAAGCGATGCTGGCGTCGGACGGCCGGTTACAAAACAAGTTTTATTTATATTGATGACTGGATTTTGTTATTAAAATCTTTAATCAATTAAAATTTGAAATTATTTTGATACATTTTCGATTAGATCTTTAAATTAGTAGTGGTTTACCATATGAAGACCTAATATTATCGTTAATATTTTTGTGAAAAATATATTCAAAGTAGAGAAAAATATTATAATGCAGTAGATAAACTAGTAAAATGTACTAGGTGTATACTAAAACAGACAAATATAATAAAAAAATAAGGTTAATAAAAATAAATTATACTATAAAATTAATAACAAAGAACGCTTAGGTAAAGAACATATATTTAATTAAAATATCTGCAAAATATTATATAAATAAAACGATAAACAAGGCTATATTAGCTTTCGATGAAATTACCAACCGCAACCGATCCCAAGCCTTGTCGGTAATAAAAATAATAATGTATTGAAGAACGCAGACAATATCTGGTAAATATAGGAAAATTGTAGCCATTTCTTCGGCTTTAACCACACTTAAATGACTCAAATGAGCTTTCACTGCTTTCAAATACATCTTAAGCGGATTCGAAATTGATAGTAAGGGTTACAAAAACTTTATTGTGTAACCAGAGAGAGCTTTCAATGGGATTCTGATAAGCTCTTATTTACATACATTAAGTTGGTATACTTACTAGTTTTTTTTCTGCTTTTTAGTCACAAAATGTTGGTTTAGAAATAAAACAGATAATCCTATAATATATTCTAGTGATAAATATGTGTAGTTTGGTATTAAACCTAAGAAAGTTAGTAATTTTACTTAACATAATACACCTGTAATAGAAAATGACTCAAGTCAAAACCTGTCAGTGTGGTCCAATGAACATTTTGAAGAAAATTCAATGTGATGAAGTCGGTCCGTCTGAGGTTCAAATTTGGACGAGCAGGTAGCTGTTCTAACAAAGAATGGAGACCCGTTACCTAGTGTAAATAATTTAACACAAAGCACTCAAGTGTAAACTGCACCTCTGACCGATATAGATAGTGTTATTGAACAAAGTAACTGATAAAATTTACACTTTTTTTGTAAAATATTGTCAATGAATGGTTCATGTTAATATTTTTTTATTGGTAAAATTAGTAGATTCTTATAATTTCCTAATTATAAGAATCTACTAATACGACGATATTATATTAGATTTACAATATATAGGTAAAATTATATTTTAATAGATTTAAGTAGTATTAAAAACATGGATATAAAAAATGGATAGTTATTATGTCTAAATCTTCATCTTATTAATTGGAAGAAAGGGCATCTGAAGAGCCGCGGGATACCTCAACGAACGGTCTTAAAGGTTCGACCGCTTCTACCTGCTAATGGAATAAAAAAGAAAAAGTTTACCTTAGGTAACAGTAAAAAAAATATTTTATTAGTAGGACCTCGCATCTGTTGTCTAGTTGGTGTTGTGTTTCAGACGCTAATTGAAATAGGATCCGACGTTTCGTTGTATCCCTTTTGACCAGAAACTATTATCACCTGATAACATGGAGTATTATAATTTTATTATCACCTTGAATTCTTTACTTTGAGGCTTATTAATCTAAAGCTTCTATAATCTTATTTAGAAGAAGACCCATATTTGGTCTGCTGGCGAGTAAAAAAATGTAAATATATCATTGATACCTTGATAAATATTATCACCCAATTACATGAATGTTTTTATGACCTCTTTAATATTTTCCGCTTTGAGTTGCGCAAAACCAGAATTTCATTCGACATCGTGATTTAATATCTGCGAACCGTAAAGTTATTTAATTCGCGAGAGATTGATAAGTAGCTGTTACACGTGTCCGATTTATAGCTGCGCATTGCGCGACGTGAATCCATGTTGAAAATTATCAATAAATATTTCAAGAAAAGTCGCAAAGTTATAAACCCTGTGGTTTAAAATTGATATGAGTATTGCAGAGGACTAAAACTAACACAGATTTATTACAGACGAAGAGAATTAACTTGCAATTACCTATCAAGTACCTCGCGTTCAAAGAGGCGATTAATAACAGAACTCAATTTATTCTGGTTGTTCACTATATCAACATCCAATTATTTAGTTTGTTAAAAGTCTTCCGCTTAATAGAGGCTCCCAGCAGGAACAAAACGCTAGTCGGGCAGGATTCCGTCGACAACACCAATTAACTATTACATTCATAATTGATAGAGATTTTAATTTGTTCCAAAATAAATTTTCTTATCATTCCTTCCAATCTCCATATTATTGGTGCGTAAATTATTAAATTTATTCATTGGTCTTACATCAGAATAATTGCATCTGTTCGGAACTGCACTCAACTAACAAAAAAGAGCATTACCTCGTAGTCACGCCCTTTTCAAATTGCTGGACATACTTTAACCGCAATATTTAAATCGCCTGCTCCAATGCAATATAGGGCATTATGCAAGGAGTTGTAGATATCAGGACCTGAAGAAAGGTTCAGAGTAATTATTAAGTTACGCAAGACACTTTTGACATTACACCCGAGAATACGTGCCGAGGTGAGAAGAAAGGTAGTTCGAATGAGGTCGGACATGTTTCACTGAATATTACAAGCCATATAGTTTTGCAACATATATCTTATTGGTGTAGACGCTAGTTAGGTGTCTGTTCAGTATTTTTTTTTAAATAATTTTTAACGTTTGCGTTATACACTATAAGAGAATAATTTTCAAAATTATGAATCTAGCAATGAACTGCCAAAGGTTTCCATAAGCCGATACGCCTGGAGCCTCCTTTCGCGATGTTAACTGTGGCAAATGCGTGCTCATGCCCATTATTTCATTTCCATAAGTACCCTAGCGGTTGTACGGCAAGATCTAGCTATAAATTTCACATCACTGCAAGAAGTAAAAGTTGTATTCTCCACTTGTGAAGCTCTATGTAATGTTCACAAGAAGTAAATTTAACATTTTGAGTTTGACGTTATTTATAATTAGTTATTTTAATAGTTTATATTTTGTAACCTATAACAGTATATGCAATTCTGAATTTACAAGAGAATAACTATAGAGATAGGCTTTGCGGTGATGACCCGCTCGCGGAGTGCATCTTCCGACCGCCATTTGTATCAATGCATTTGCTTCGTTTCCAATTCACAGATCAAGGTACCGATAGCTGCTTATAATAAATTGGCTTGGTACCCGTCGACTCGTCGTTTCAATGCCTGTACCGTTAACGAGTAATGGGGAAAGCATAGCCTGAAACACCGTCATTCCAGTGCTGGATTAAGTGCGCTTTAAAATAAATTATATTCGCTCAGCCCTTCACAAGAGAAATCTACGTTTAGGCGTAACAGGTGTAAAATATTCAACTTCATCCAAACCCTTCAATTTCAAAAGATCTTTGCTTTCTCTCAGTGTTTATAGGTACGGCTGCATAAAGTTAGATTCAGCGCTTTGAATAACATTACACCTATAAAACCACAGTGTAAAACTCTTCGTCATTATAGAAAATATATACGCAATTACATTAGTTAATAATAGGATTAAAAGATTTTCTTTAAAATAGCAATTTGCACTTTAAATTAGTTAACTATTAAACTTTATTTATATTTGGAAGCTTTAATAGAACATGAATAACCCTTTACTATTTGTATAATAATAAAAATATATACATAAGTAGATAAATTAAAATCTTTTGTATTCCACGCGGTACCTTTGTTTAATGGATGAACTTTTAGTTAAATTGCAAATTCTCATTTATCTTACTATCGTTTTTCGCATCTCATAGCAGTCTTCACCTCAGTCGGTGTTTAAAAACTGTTTACTAAAGAATCTTAATGCAAATCTCTTGTAATTTGCTCTACATAAGCAACAAAAGCTCGCAGCACCCATAAGAAATCTTGAGTAGCGCATGTTTCGACATGCTCTGCAGGGTTCCTATCGACTATGGGCTATCTACAAATAGATTCCATTACCAATCATGTGAAGGGCTCAGTCTTATCTCTCAGTACACGGACAGTCGGACACTGCTGAACAACTGTACACTTTGATGTTTTATTTCCTCTGGTTATCTTTAGGGCGTACTTGGTTGGGCGCGCCAACTTTTTGGGTCACGTCTTTGTATCGACGTTTGAGCGATGTCAAATTGCTTTTATTGGGCCTTAATAGCTTCGACCGGTAATACAACATGTACCATAAATGCTGTTTTGAATATAGAATGTCGAATGAGTCATCGGACCTTTAAAAAGCCTTACGATGATTTACATTCTTCAAGACTTTCTAGTATTTCTAAAGTCCAATTAAAGTTCTTAAGCTGGGGATGTCCGCCGAGAAATGCTCGTTCGTTGCTGCTAAATTATAAGCTCGGTAGAAGCTGATTTAATTGTAGGCAACTTAATTAGATTGAACAACGTTCAGCGATGCCAAAGATAAGCGCAGTCTTCGTGGGAATTAAGTTGTTATATTATGCTTCAGTCACGGTTATTTATTACCACTTTTTCATTAAAGAGAGATAACACAATATTCTTCGCTATACATAGATTTGTCGATCCACTAGGGCTATTGGAGCGCCTTGAGAGAGGTATTTTTCCAGCTATGTGCTACGTTAGGCTAATGTGCATGGTAGCGACTGGCGTGACCAAGTAAACAGTGTGTTCACTCTCTACCCAAACTAATTCAATAAAAACCTCTCAGCGCCGTGTTGGAATCGCGTCCATAAAAGTGTCGACGACCAAACTTGGAAGATTTGAATAGTAACCCAATTTTTTCAAGTGTTAAAGTTATTAAGGTAAATCAATTTCATATAACATTCAAATATCTAACACGAACAAACTATAAATTGTGTAGTGGTGCTGAAATGCAAAATCTATTTCCCAAAGCAACCCGTGATGTACCTGTTAGATATTAATGGTTTAGCGATGAATCAATTGAACATAAAGCATTTTTATTTATTATATTACTTATTGTATATTATTATAACGTTTAAACATTTAAATATAATGATTAATACCTAAACCTTCAAATGGACATTGCCTTCAAAGTATTTTCATCTAACGTTGCAATAGGGCCATTTATCTTTATTATTAACCTTAGATATTATCTATTATTACGGTTCAATATTAGTTCAAGTATTACACAACAAACTATGTGGTCAGCTATTTCGTGTCGATCTTTTTTTTCACTTTGTCGTTAACTTATTCCATTCTTAATCGTTCTATATCTATCGTAATACATATTTATGACTATTAAATGATTGTTAACTCATGTTCGACTTGGTTTTATAAAGATTTTTTTTTTATTTTTTTTTGTATTTGTTATATTTATTAAAAAAGTACCCAAGTATCTAGTAGGTATTTGAATATTTTGATTTAGGAGTATTTTCTTTCTAAAATATCACTGTTTTTGAAGACAATACCTAAGAGAAAACATGAGTGAAATGATATTCTAACACGACTGCATGCTATAATTTCCATACAATAGGAAAGTTTCACCTAAATGTGAGAACACAACAGGGAGACAGCTTCCAATTTTATTCGAAGAATCTCTGTTATAATGTTAGAAATCTTATACTTTGCTGTAACTAACATGGCAAGTCCCCAGTCCCTTCTTACCAACACTAGGCTATGTCGGTGATTTTGATTCTCTCACGTATGTTTTAATTTCGGGTTTTATCCGAGCATAGCTCTTTCCGTACCTTTTTAATGTTTTGTAAGTTTATCTGACTGAAAAAAAAGTCAGCAGTAACCGAAATCAAGCTTAAGTTTATAAAACAAATGAAAAAAAACCTAAATTAAAATCAAAAAGGTTACTATTATGAGATTATGGACGTATTGTATCAATATTGTTAACTCCATAAATTAAAAACCTTTTTGTTTTTTTCGTTTTCATTTTACAGAATACAATTATAATACCACTAGTCCTGAAAAAAAAACAAATATATAATAAAGTTTCCGTTACATAAATATTATATGTATCCATATAAAATATGTCGCGAGCATGACACGGGTACAGTAATGACAGGCTATATCAATCAAGGCGCTCAATTACATCGTGATGCAAACACCAGGTGGCTGGTTTATGTAATATTCAATTGTTCCATTAATATTAATGGACAGGTCCCCGCAACTGTGCTACTGGTCTAAGGATTAACAGTCGATCGAGTTTTATTTGTTGTACTTGCATATTTCAAAGCGGATCAAGCAGTTTTTAATGATTTAATAACAGCACAACAGCTACTAAAATATTAATCTTGAGTATTATAAATTCAAACAAAGGTTACTTCGCATTTATTTTTATATGAAAAGAAAACAGGGATGTAAAGAACAAGAAATGGACATGACAATTGTGTCCGTTTTTGGAGTAAGAACTGGATCACAAATTCGGGGTTTAGTTTTAAAAGGTAAGGTCCATTTTTGGAATTGAATGCCTCATGAATTATCCGTATTGGTAAATTATTTTGCATCGTCAAGCACCTTCTCAATCGACATCGTATTGATTTCATGTTTATTTTAATAAAAGTGGCTATAGATTTATAATTGGGTTAAAATGTTTAATTAATTTAACGAATTCAATAAAATTATTATTGGCTTTATCTGTAAAGGTATTTCGCAAACAAAATTGGTCTACAATGTAGATAACCTAATCGCTAACGTCATTATTGACACTACTTCCTACGATATCAATAGAGTAATTTATCTCTAAAACTTATGAATGAAACTTATCGCTCAATAATTATTGAGGTCATTGACGAATTTATTCAAATTTAATATTATTTTTCCGTTACATTTTTTTAACAAGACTGTCGTTGAGGTATGAGGTACTTACCTGCTGCCACGTGTATAAAAATATCAGTTGAAATATAACTATATTTAATTTTTTTAAATAATGTTCGTAATTTGTAAAAGCCATTTAACTTTGATATGGCTTCATAACTAAATTATGATATTTCAATTTTATTAAAATATTTAGTAGTACAGTAGCCTCGATGAGTTCATTTGCCTTAAAATTGTTTAAACAAGTTTTTACATGTTAAGTCTTAAGTTTTTTTACTTCTATTACTGTTTGCACAGATGTCTTCATTTTGGGCATTTATTTATATTTTTTAGATTACAACATAAAAAGTATTTAACTACATATTTTTCTAGTAGCTTTATATCATCATCATCATTAGTCAGCCTGTTTCATTAACTACTGAAGTATGCTTCTATCCTCTATCTAATTGGTCTCGCATCTATTTGCATTCTGGTTCTGGCCACTTTTAGATGCAATGCATCCTATTATAGCATTGCCTTTGACCAGCTTACTGCTTTTCTTATGGATATCTGCTTTATTAATTTTAACTATAAGAAATACTTAAGTATATTTCTTTAAGTACATCTCTTTCCAAAGCTGTTGTCAGTCCTAAAGGTCGTGGTTTGATCATGCTATGGGTTTACGAGTCTAGTACTATTTCGTTTGTAATGGCCGTATTACTTAAATAATTATTTACGTGAAGAGTCTGATAATGTATTTTTTTCTTAAAAACTGGGGTCATATTTCCGATTTTATTATTCTTTCTCACCTAAACCATTAGAAATTCAGGCAGACCAGAACCTAAGTCTCGCCATAAGAGTCCTTGTTTTCGACTTCCAAAAAATTGTTTAGAAGAATGTATAACATAATTAAAGTGCAATCTAATGCCTTAATATTATTCTACATTCTTATTTTATTTTCATATACATATAAAGCAAGCAAGGGATAATAAACAAATCTAGATATACATATAACGTAAACGACATCAAGTGTGACAAAATACATTTTTAGGTTAGAACTGGTTTAGCAAAACGTTTCTGGATAGAACATCTGAATTTATAATATAGCTAAATCTACACAACAATCTTTACAAAAATCCGAACCCTGTTGAAACTAAATTTCGAAATATCAGCCGACCTTGTTTAAATGTCAATTGTTATTCAACGAATCCCAAACCTGCGTCTACTGTACCTCAACGATTATTTTATAAATATACTTGATACAACCCCAGTGGCGACCAACGAAATACCTAAAGAACAAGTTCCTTTAACTTTAAAGCGTGATAATTGGATAACGACATAACCTTAAGCGTTTCGTGTTACTGAGATTGGGATAAAACTTAACATTTATTACATCAAGCTGATCACATTACTTAAGCACTTATAAACTTTAAAATGACAACAAGTGACAGTTGTCATAGGCATCAGCTAAAGCCCCAAATGAGGTGAAAAAAAGTACTGAATTTTCTTCATACTTTTACCAGCAAGATTTATAATGAGGATTATAAGCTTTTGAGCATTTACCGCTAATAACAAAAAAGAAAAAAAACTAAAAGGCTCTCAAAGACTGCTCGAGAAACAAGTGCATTAAATTAAGATCTCAAAGCGGAGCGAGGACAGCAAGAATTCAATTCACGCACACAATACCCTATTTGCTGGTCCGTCGTAAACTCAAGGGAACTGTGTAGCTGTGGACAATTGGTCAGTGGACATGACTCTAATAGAATCATAGAGTACCGTTTTAATGCAGACATATGAGAACTTTGTACCGTTTACTTACATTTTAGCGTCATAAAGAAATACACACGGAAATGACGCTTTTTAAATTATAAAACCACGGATGTTTTGAAGCTTTGTAGCAAATTAGTAACATCCGATGGTTTTGCTATAAGAATTTTAAGATAAGAATAAGACAAAGTGTAACTTTAAAAATATTATCATGCTACGAAAACAAAGTAACCCAAATGATGACCCCATGCATATACAGGCGCGAAGTTATGATTAACAGCTTCCCGTATTCCCAAAATTTATTCTACACCACAAACACAAATTTGTATTAATAATTAACTTGGGTAATTTACCGAACGGGTGGAAGCCTTTAATCTGCGTCGTGCGATCCGTTAGTCGCGTAGGTGCCTATTGCCCAATTCATGAATGGACCCAGTCGGACTCTAGTCCGCCCACGATAAGCTCAATGAAAACTCGTGTAGAAATACGCCAGCTTGTCTGCGAACATGGCTTACGACACAAACCATTCAAACTGCCGTGTTTGCTCGCTCTACTTCTTGACCATTTTATGCGTAAGTGGAGTCATCGTCAACAGCCTGCCAATGTAGGAATCACCAACAAGCTTGACGCCCACTGTAAATATTATTGGTGTTCAGTTATTTACATGTGTAAGACAACTTCTATAACATTTCGATTGGTTATACTGTATTAAACATAAGTGAATGGACAATTAATGCAGATTATATTTTCGAGTTGCTTTTAGCTAGTCTATGTTCCTATCACCACTTTCGCGTCTTCTAATTAAAATTTCAATTAAGTACTAGGTTTAAGTGGCGTCAAATACCATCGACCCTGCTAACCTCGCGGCTTCATTAACTGGTTTCACGCCTATTTTGTTAGCGTATATTACACGAAATATACCTATCCAAAGTCTGAATTTACTTTATAGGTTTTAAAATAAGACATATTTCAAAATCATTAAAGAGAGAAGGAAACAGAAACAACAATAAACTCAACAGGTGCCCTACTTTATTAAGTTCTATGATACATTCAGGAATTTATAACCTATTAAAAAAAAATAAGAAAAAATATTCACACACCTCTTCCTCATAAACGGTACTCATCGTTAGACCTCTCTCTATTGGGAATTAATTTCCTCTCGCTAAACATACGCTAGTTGGTAGAACACAGCCCACAAATAGGAAGTGTGATAAAACGTTTAATAGATGTAGTGCCTTTGTTCTTGGAGAAGTATAGGAGAGGCATGATTTGTGGGCTGGCCATGCACTTGGTAGAACTGAACATAGGCACGTACTCGCTGCTCCATTGTGTGAGATTCCAATCGCGATCCACGGGCTGGCAGCCCGCCTCAATAGCTGTACCGTATTCGATCAATTTATTAGTCAATAGGGTATTTGCCACTATGAAAAATATTTTACTAAAATGTCTTAAGATTATAATTTATCCTAGAAGTAATCGGAATTTACCAAGTTATTCTCTCAATAACATAGAATTAATTATTATTCCAGTATTAAACTATATATTCCAGTATATGTAAAATATATTAGTATAGATATGTAAAAAAATTCTACCCACCAAAGATAATATCTATAAATGAGAATCTAGAAATTTTCGTGTTTTTCCGCCAAAATAATATACAAACTTATGATTCAAACTTTATTACAAATTAACCCGAGGAAACGAAATAATTTAGGCACTTTTGAGCATTTTACAAAATTATAGGCAAATAGCCTATTAGTAGTAGTTAATTATTTCTATACCAGAACTATCTTGCCCTTGAGTGCTTCAAGCCTTTTTATACTTAGATAAGCTTTTAATCCTTTCACACTTTGATATTTTAATGAATAATATGCTTCATTGAATTATTGAATAGAATTCTAAGAAATCAATAACGATACCTATTAAAAAAACATACTAAGCACTGCATTTACAAGCGCCGCGCCGACAAAGGTAATAATATTAATATTACTAAAGTTATCACTAAACATACTTTATTCTTTGAATTTTACCTTAAAATACTTAATAAATATTTTATCAAAATATTAACTACAATTGCCTGTTACCAGACAGTTACCATATAAAAACTATCCTAACAATTTAACGACAGCAGGGCCACATTTGAAATCCATTATGAAGGTTCATTGAAATTTTATAATAGTTATTGAAATTTTATTCATTTCCATGTTCATAAACTTGTAATATGGAGTCGTTATCGTAAGTGGAATCGCAGCGTGATATTGTGGCGATGGTAACCTACACAATAGTCAGCCAGAGGATATTCCATCCTGTGACATCCAACTTCCTGCACGTAAAATACATTTAATTAACGCATCACGTGCTTTATATTCGCAAATGAAAAAAATGCTAACAATTGGCTGATTCAGACCATGTACCATATCTACACCATCGCACAGACCAAACACGTACCAGTTTGAACATTAACCATTGCATAAGTTTAAAAAGTAGCAATTTAAAATTAATTTGCCTTACAATTAGGGTCATTTTTGAGTGGCACTAGCGAGTTTTTGCATAGTAAGTAGCTTATTAAATCGTAGCTTTTTTAAAATAACTACCGTCGCTGCATCGTATTGCGTTGCGCGGGCGCAGCCTGCAGGATTCGTTGCCGGTACTGTTCGACTTTGAAGCCGTTCCGATCGTTTGCATTTGAAATACGGTACACGAAGCCCGACTCTCTTTATCGTCGGGTTACGCTGATAAGATTACATCGTTTAAACATACCAGAGAGGTCGCCGAGAAGGCAAACTGTTTATTGAAGACAAGTGCTCTTAAATTCAACTTTTACCTTTCACCGGTTGGTTTATTTCGCTTATAAATTGCATCTAGAATGATGATTAAAAAACTATTGCAGTTATGCACTATTGTAAGACAACAAGTCTATCGCTGCCTGAGGCGAGGCTTAGATAAGAAAACCGGCGCGAGCGCCGTCATCGCCTTTTATCCTTTACGTCTAACATTCATATCACATGATAATATCAATAGGTTCTGCGTTCACTTCTGTTTAACTTCTACTAGTGATTGCTTGGTCTTTAAACAGAGCAGTAATAAAGTGTGTAGGATTGCGATTCCAGATATAGTAGTGGAACTAACAGCAGTCGTCACACTATCTGGTCGCGGACGGACCGGACGGCACGCACCGATCGCATCGATAGCTGATAAAGCGCCGTCTAATTACATGGAAGTTTGCTTCTACAAGTCTCAAATTAATCTTTAAGAAGAATCAACACGAACGCGACTTAGTATCCTATAAAACGATGCATAAAATCTCTCTCCATAATCAGTATTAATCAACACTGTACATGTATGGAACAATACCGTTTGTTCACCGATAACAAACGAATGGGACAGCCCACATTTATTTAACATTTCCTCGTTTAATTAGCGGTTTAAACATAAGAAATTTATGTTACAGTATGACATAACGGTACTTATTTATTCGACCTTTAAAAATATTCATTTTGACCTTTTATTTTAAGTTCATTTTCTGACTAGCCTTTACACGTAACATTAACAATTAACAATACAATGACAAAACCATCAATGCACTTAATACTATTGTTTAAAGGAGTCCAGATGAACATCTGAACACTTAGCACGACGCGCACACGGCGCCTATCGATATGGGTAGAGCCTATAAAATACCCAATACAAATTATAACAATCTATTACTAACTCAAGACTCACGAACTACTATCGACCGAAACAAACAATAATAGGAGCCGTAACATACAAACAGAGATCATAAACTTGCTATTAACAACACAACGAAAACCGAACGAGTACCAACTTAACGCTAACTTTGACGCAAAAGAAATTAAATTCCATTCTATAATAGCATCTATTGCTTGGATAATAAAACAGTTATTATAAAGAAGATTGTTTTGTGTAATTGTCGCTGTGGTGGCAGTACAGATAAAGCGAGTGCGGAAAAGGCCCAATCACGATAATGCCACTGAGTAATTACAATTTGTAAGGTTGTATATATCACTATTCGATAGCGCCAGCGCTCTTTACTTTACACTGATTAATTAAATGATACCAATTGAACATTAATTCATTAAGTAATCAGATTTTTTGCGGAGCTCATTAAGGTAAATTTCGTAAAACCAGAATGTAAACATGTAGTACTGGAAGGGATTGACCAGAATAAGGCTAGTTTGTGGTTTACATTTTTCTTGTCTAATTATGAAGTCTAACTATGAAGACATATTATTAAATATGAATTTAAAAATTCAAAAAAGCTTTCTCAAGTTTAATTATTTGTATCTTTTGTATTTGTATATGTTTGGTTTATATGGCAAAAAATCACTTACTATTTTTATTTTATCATAAGTTATTCATTAATATTTAGAGAATGATATTTTAAATCAAGATTAGTACCATTGCCTGGGTATTACCTTCGGATTTTAAAGGCTTACATTTTAACAAATAAGCTGTTGATTAGCAAGAAATATTTTTTTACTGTCAGATTAACTACAAATTCGAAAGGATAAAAAGGGAAAGAGAAACTAATAATATAATTGAGTATTTGATACAGCTTTTTATAAAGTCACGTTTAAATAAATTAAGAGCTAATGAATAAATAAAATAAAATAAATATTTAAGCTATTGTACATAGCTGAACTTTCAATGTCTTCGGCATTATCTACCAGCTAACATTTGGGAGATCGACAAATGACAGTCAGAGTGCTGATCCATAAATAAATATACATACATATACAATACACATTATATACATCAATAAACTATAAACTTAAATGAGAGGGAAAATGAAATCCTAATATCTACTTATAAAATGAATCAAGCTATAACACACTTATTTATCCTAATTACATCTAAATCCTTAAATTAATTCAATAAGTTGCTAAACCACTAAGTTGGAGACATCGTCAATGACCTAAATTTGATTTGGTATTACACGTCGAGACAGACTTTATCGATGTAATGATAACTAAAAGATAGCATATAATACCTATAGCGACGACTAGCTTATCGAATCGGCCACTAATCGGCGACTCGCCGGCGCCCACTTATCATAGGGATATAGGTTTATTATTATATATAAACAATTTAGATAAAATTTATACACCACCAATGTTTAATTGATTATGGAATTTTGCCCTTAACATAGTTCGGTAGTAAATGTTCGAAAGCAAATATTGGATAACAATGATAAACAATAATATTACAGTAGTAGGTATATTTATTATACGTGTTTTTAAATCTAAGGTCTAACTAACTCGTAGTTAGACCTTAAACTTAAAAACACTTAGGTCCCTATATAAAAATGTATGTACATTTGTTTAACAACACCACTATAGTGCCTCGGAGAGAACGTTAAGCGTTCCCAGTTTCACTATACTAAATTGTGAAACTGTTTATCGGTGAGTTATTGGGTCTATCCAAATATCGCGGCGAGCTAGCCACTTGTTCGGTGTAGACTCATACCATCGGCTACGACGAGGTGGGTTTAAAAAGTACGCCATAAGCACCCGTGATGATATATATATATATCATCACGGGTGCTTATACCTATACCTATAGGTATAAGCACCCGTGATGAATACGAATGATATACCTATATCATTCGTATTCAAAAAAAGAACACATACCAATTATACTAGAGGCAGTGTTTTCATTAATTTTGAAAATAGAATGGAAGTTTGTAACGTTTAAAAAAAAAATTAATATGCATATAGAAAAAGAACTATTTCATAACGCTCTTTGTATTTTATAGTATTAAATAACAAAAGTTAGCCTTTTTTAAGTTATTGGTAAACTAAAAAAAATATTGAAATTAATATCCCGAAACACGCTAATGTATTTAAGAAAAAATAAATAAACCTATCAGGAAATTTAAGATTGAATTCAAAAAAAAAAAACTTAATGGATTTCGAAAATCAAACATATTACTTACTAATATTGATCGAATCAACAAACAGATGAATTTAGAAAAATCCATCAATCTTCAGACACGAAAAGTTTTGAATCAGATCAAACTAACTGCCTCGGGCAAGCAATTAATATGTTTTCTTAAATAAACAGTCTGGACTGCATAATACATATGATATCAGAATTCACCAGTTCCCTTTTCATATGGACCTTATTTTGATCATTTTAAGATTCAGAATCCAAATATTTTATTTCAGTGACATTCTTATACCATAAATAGCATAGACATAATAATATATTGGCGCCAATAAAAGGTCACAATGTATGAAATACAATATATTTTATTTCTTCTGTAATTTTCAAGAACATATAAAACACTAATTAAAACAACAAACAATTTTTTAAGCGTACCATCACGGAGCCTTACTGCGCCTAAGACTGCTTAGGGTTTTATACCCTCTTTGTCGTAGCTGATGTTATCCTGAGTCTACACCAAACAACCATTTCGTCGCGGTGTTTGGACAGACTCAATAACCCATCATAGTTCCACAAATTGGTATAGTAAAACTGGGACTGACAATTTAAAACGTGATCCCTAAGGCACTATAGAGGTGTTGTCAAACAAATCATATCCATTGTTTTTTTAATTAAACACTCATTAGTACACATTGAGATTTGAATATTATAGATTACTACAAAAATGGTTAGATATGTAATAATTAATAACTAGCTAATAATTAATTTATCATCATTACGTGTTTAATCATTTAAATAGCTATTATTATAAGATTATTAAATACTTAAATAGGTACAACTTCTACAAAGGTATCCTTATCTTTTGTGCTACAAGTGAGACATTATCCGTAGCCCTAACTTTAAACTAAAGTTTATTAACATTAAACTTAACCACACCCATAATAAGGTATACTTTAGTACTTGTCATTGATAAGGTAAACCTGAATGAACGAATGGAAAACAGCCATATTTGTGCAGTTTGTGCCGCCCGAACGAATTCTCAATGACTCTTTGTTCGTAATTTCAAGGCGCATACTTTTAAGGTTAGCTGCTCATGAAAACATTAGCTCGTGTTTCTTAATTAAATGTTATTTGTATGTATTTTAAAATAATAATTTAATAAGCAGTTATGATACAAACGCCTCTTGGGTTTAATATCTCGGTGGAAAAGTATTTTATTTAGTAAATTAATCAAACTCGTGTTTATACTTTGACAATCATTTTAATAGTTCATGTTTTTGCATACCTGTCTAAATTATTTGAAAATGACATAACTATTAGAAAATATAACAAGTTATTTAGGATTGAACTGATTAGTATTATTTTTAAATTATATCAAACTACTTCCTAATAATAAAAATATGGGCACAGAAATTGTAACATTGAAAATTTACAGAAAAAAAATATACCTATTAATGATAAAATGTTTCAGTTTATATTTTTTTATAAGCGTTTAAATTTCTTAATAGTCGTTTAATCATATTTACTTTATTAAAAGCTAAAATAAAACTAATTATTCACTCCATCAATATATTTTTATTAATTATTAGGTAGGTTAAGTATTTATATATACTCGTATATTTTTGTTATATTTATATCTATAATGACTTTTGGTTGTTAATTTTTAAATATATTTTTACTATTGCTATTTGCAAACCTACCTGCTGCCTAGGTAATAAGAATAATCTACTAATTCATATTTTTATTTGTTACAGGTAAGAAATCTTAAATGATGAACACGGAAATGAGAAAAAACTCTAATAAGCAGGTATTCATTAAACCAGGAAACCATCTTATAGTTAGTAATTCGGTTATAAAATCTGTGGACACGCTCATTATAGAAGAGATTTCTATCAAATTTATTGCTACCTTCAACTATATAATCAAATGATCCCGCTGACCATAATAATGACAAGACGTAATTTCTTCAATTCTCTTGATTGATTGCTAAGGCCTCTAACAACTCTTTATTTATAGACTTTCTGACATTCTTTAGATGTTTTATATTATAATATAAAATATTAAATACCTATATAAACATTAACATTAAACATATCCTTTGGTATTCCAAAGCTTTATGATTATTTTTTATAACTTAACGCGTTTAATTCTAGTAACAATATGCAAGAAATTTTTAGTTACATTTTTGGAAAATTCGGGCATCATTATGCAGTACGTTTTTCTGTACACTTTCTTCATCTGTTTAAAATATATTATTTGTATATGTTATATTTGTTTATTTACTTACTGAAAACATTTGTATTTTTTTTCAAATTACTTTCTACAATAGAAATACTATGTTTTATAAATAAATATAGTATTTATTTGTATCGTTATAGACCTAGTACTCGTGTGACTACGACATTATGTGTGAAATTTACATATAACATATCATTAGACTTAAAATTTATATATAAAATTAATATATCTTCATAATCACAGTGTAATTTTAAAAATAAGAAGACACACGTAGCATACATAACATATTTTATAGATGTTCACAAAAATGTAAACCAACAAAAAACAACATTAAAAAGGTAATAAACCAGTGTAATCAGTGCACGTAACAAAATAGATGCCCGATCATTAACATTATTGATGTTCTTACATATTAGGGAAGTTGATAAAACTTGTGTTGTTCGAAATTTACGAGCTTTCTTATCAAAAAAAAACATTAGAAATGTCATTTACCTAGCACTAGATGTTAGGAAAAACATAAAGAAAATAACTAAAAGGCAAATAGTTTTACTTCCATTTAATTTGTTTCTTTTTCTTTTCTTAATGATTCAAGTCGTTTCCAGAGCAAGTTTTTGTTTTGTAATAGGAACACGCTTAACAATATCCCTAAGCCAGACAGCACCTAACTTTGCCAACGCTCAAGGCTTCAAAACCGTCGGCGCACCCAAAGTAAATATTTCCTTTGTAGCCTTAAACCGACGCATTTGTTTGTCAGGAAGATGTTTCGCTTTTTGTTCATCGCTTTGTACGTAAATTGCTTTCTGATTTTTTGTTTGTGCATTTTGAACGTCTGCTATTGCAATTACGACCCAAATCTAGAGTCCTTTCGTTTCTTCGCACGCCCTTGTTTGAAGTTTTTTTTTATGTTTCATACGGATCTTTCGATGCGTCAGACCTTGCTAGTAGTATTGCCATACATGACGACGCGACGGTTACCGGAAACCGCGTTGCAAGTGTCGTGTACAAGAACCATACTGAGGCAAAGCGGCCACGTCGAACGGTATAGCAACTCAGCAGCTGTCTCAAGAGTGAGTTTCAGAAAAATCAGTTGTGCCCTCGAAAGTAAACAAAAACATGTGACAGAATCGTACAGATTATATCCGTTCATTCAGCTTTTAACCAGGTGCAATACTCGCTTGCTCAAATTTTTTTATAGTTTGCGTATCAATGGAAGTTTATTGAATTATCTTTATGCAGGTATCATTATTATTAACACTTACACATATTATAGAAAACACACAAACAAAATATTAAAACCGATCAAATATGTTGCGCTAAAGTAATTTAAGGGCAGCTTCCTAGACAATTTTAAATGCATTTTGTTAAATATATTTTATTAACAATTGAATTTATGCCTTTGACAGGAATTATATTTAGGGTGTAAATGCATTTAAAAAAACTTTGTACGACTGGTTTGATTACCACCGCCCATACAGTACCGTCAAGTCTAGTTATATTTCAGTTTTAGTCTGTGAGTTTTCAATAGCCGTCTGCATGGATTTCCTGCCGAGGTGGTAGTCTTATTTCGAAGTGCGGTTTCGAAGCAAGCAGTTCATTTGACGAAAAAGTAGTAATAAAATCGCAAATTTCCACCCATTTCCTAACCGTATCATTTAGCCGGCATAATAGGAGCGACCAATGCTATTCATGAACTATGTTCATATATGTCAACCAAATAATTTATTTCATTTAGGTATATCTTAATGTACCTATATATATAAATCGTAAAAAAAAAAGTTTTAACAATGTGGTCTAAAGTGCGTTTTGTCTTCTATAATATACTCATTTTATATTATTTTTTCATTAGCTTGATCTATATAAATTTCTGTAAATTAACCTATTAAAGTGGAATTGTAAAATGTGTAATTATATGAAAAAATATTACCCGAACAAACGCACACTACATAACCAACTAATGTAAGACTAGGTGATTTGTTGGTGTGGTCACATATGTAAGGCGTGTGATGCGTCCTACATATTATTATTATTAATTAATTAAATTAATAGCAAAATTATAAATAATAAATGTTTAATAAGTATCCCAAGCTTTTTAGGGCACAACTACTGGTTTTCAATCCGTTCAATCCATATGATCATGATAGCTTTCCATTAGTGGACCGATGAGACATCTCAGTAACGGGCCCTTGGCGCGTAAAAGGTTTTAATTAAAGACATGATTGAACTCTGCATTTAACTTTATCTCAAAACCAATCTGTGCCAGGGACTTTATTACACATACCTTATGTCTATAGCTAAACATATATTTTTATATTTTTTTTATTAATTCGTTATCAGGAAATTCTACTACGATAAAATTTCCTTACAAAAAATAGTACGATAAAACAATATTCTGCCATTTAGCATTCAAAAACTAGGAACTTCACTCCAATACGGAATATTAAAAGAAAGCAAGGGTCATAGGTTCCAGTAGAAATATATATAATTAATATAGTAGGTAGGTATGTATTAAGAACCTTCATTCGCATTTTTTTGAAAGCCTCCGTAGACTAGTGGTTGTGCCTTTGGCGTTGTATCCGGAGGTCGTGGGTTCGATTCCCACCCATGGCAAAAAAATATTAGTACGTTTTTTCTGTATAGTTTGTCATGGTCTGGTTATTTTTTTAAAATTATAATATGTATTATATCGTTGCTTCTGGTAAATATAGTACAAGCCTAGAGCTTAGTTTGTGACCAGACCAATATGTAACATGTAATTTGTTCTACATATTATTATTATTATTATTATTATTTAACATAATAATTGCATTAGGAAACACATAATTGGTTTTACCTTGAAGATTAACTTATAAATAATACATTCCATATTTAGTTAAACATTCCAAATAAGGCACATTCTTGTTACAGCAATAACTCAGACGTATGGACTTATGTCCATAACTATCATATAATAGGTTCTATATTGCTCTTGTAAATATAATTCCAATAAAAAATATCTCATACCCTTCCATTGTTCTCAAGTGACCCAAAAGCATAATTTGAAAATGTGTATGCCGAACATGCCTCATAACTAAAAACAATTGATGATTACACGATTTCCAATACACCTCGAACAACATTGGCAACGTTGAAGGCTGAATCGTAGTGCTGAATCTGAGCGAAGGATGTCAATGCTTAATGCTCAAACAATATCAGGCCGCTGTAAATGTCATCGGACGCAATGAGCCCCGACAGGCGTGGTCGCCGCGGAGGTCCGGAGAAATCGAAAAACATCCAACCATTTTGTTGTACAGACCCATTACAATGTATAATTTAGATATCTGTTTAACGGTCACTGACGGATTAGTCACGTTTTGCGATCGAGACGTTTCCTGCTCCGATATTCGAGCAACGGTGTCGAATTCGCTTTCGATTTCGTTTGCACCCAAGGTGTTGTGTATAATTTTATTGTTTCATTGAATCTCTTCCTCAATATCTACTAGGTCAAAAGTTCATTTAAATATTACGGCTTTAGTTTCTTGAATATATTAATCTTTTGTATTATATAGTTATGCCAAGACTAGAAGAACCAAAGTAATTATAGTTCATTTGCTCATTGAATTAGAAAGTCTAGAAGATAATTAATTTGCAAGCAAATCCAATTCTGTTCTCGGACACTATGATTGATGATTGATATAGTCCTCTACTTTTCAACAGGTCGAGCGCGAAAAATCATTACATTGCAATTACTACGGCGATAGTATAATAAATTATCCCGCGGGTCACCAGAGACGCCATTATGGTCACGAATTGTGTTAAACGCTATTCCTGAGAAGATTTATGAGAACGTTTTCATTTTCTCGCCTATATAACTGGCGTCATTTGATTATGCTTTAATAATATAATTTGATGATAACATAGCTGTATCCTTCGTCAAACAACGAGGACTATATGAGGTCAGTGTGGACACAGATAAATTTAATTACTAATCACCATTTAGTGTCAAAGTTTAATTGATGACGCCGTTAGCATTCATACACATAAGTATACATTACACATAGTTATACATATTATATATATATATATAAATCCCGTATGTTAGTATAACCGTACCGTACGTAATCTGAGGAAGCCTGCATGTTGTTTAATCTGACAAGATCATTGGTAGAAAGTCAAACACAAATTTGTTCATATCTAATCGAAATTAGTGTTGTATGCTTACACTGCAGCCAGTTTAACATTCTCCATCATATCAGATTGTTTGTCAAGCGGCACTTTGACCGATATCCGCTAGATTTTTTTATTGAAGGGCAATAATGTCATTTCTACCGTTAAGGTACACTCTGCCGCTATCTAAAGTTTACGCAACTACAAGGAAATGATCATTAAACAGGATATCGTAATAGATTTCCAATATTAGTTCGATATTAAGGACAGCCCCATTCGTTCCTCGTATTAATATTGATAATCTACGATCAGGCAAAATTGCGTTAGTTTCCAGGTTTGCAATTAATTGTGGTGTAGGCGTGAAGTAGGTGTGAATTGGAGCAATGCAACAGGCCTGCAGGCGGAACACCAGCGACAGGACGTGATTCTCTTATTAATCAAATAATTATAATAAAAACTTCATAAAAATTTAGTCTTTTATGTTTTATCTACGTAATAACTAAAACATAAACACTTTTATAAGCATATTACATGTTGTTTTCTATAATTCAAGGATTGTAATGTAAATTTAATAATTGAATTTCAAATTGAAGTTAATATCTAATACAAAATAATTGATATCATCATAGATAATTTTAATAGCTCCTTAAGGTGATATAATGTTACTGTTATAGCGCTCATTTAGTTTAACCGTTCGGCCTATTTTATAACTAGATGTTTGCCGACTATCATCGCGTGCATGTTCTCATTATTGTATTATGATTGGTGTTATTTTTACAACCAATATCACCGTGAACACTTGATCTTGGCTTCTATATTATATATGTGGAGAAGCAACTTGAGAACTTTGGAATGTTTAAAAAGTTTTATGACCTTAATTACGTGTTGATGTTTTCTCTTTTTTTTTGTAATCAACCGTTGTATACAATTAAATATCACAGATTAATGCTCAGCAATTTTCAACTGATAATGATTAAGAATCATTTTGAAATCTTTAGAATCCAGAAGTTTACTTGGCATTTGGATTTTATATAAGTACAGAATCAGTAATTAGATCATGTAACTATTATTTTATATTAAGGGATAGTTATATTCGGTATCGTTCATCTTATTATAAAGTAAAGCTGGAGTCATGATAAAGACCTTTCACTCCTGCCTATTATGCAGCTGACACAACAGCGATCAAAATGACGGCTCATGAATACGGAGCTTGTCTAGTCACTGTTAGTAGATCTATCTCGGGATAACTCTCGGACATTATGGACAATTCTGCCAGCAATCGTGATGTGCACAAGAATTGCTCGGACGTGGATCGCATTGGGCAATAGTTCTGACTGCTAGAAAAGCTGACGCATTTACCGTTTATGCAATATCTTATCCTACATCTAAAACAGACCTACCCACATAAGGTATGCAGACTGAATTAAGAATCACTGTCTACTTCATTATCTGCTAACTAACTTTCATTTTATTCATTGCTGTACAATTTTCTCTTAAATGAAACATTTCGAAAATACACTTTGCCATTGAGACGAGGTCATATTACAGGTTAGTCGTATGCACCTTTAGTCTAATGACGTCTGACAGACGCATATAAGGTTGGCTTGTTTAAGGGTCCAGAGTAAATAGTTGCTTTTGTACCGGCTCTTCAGAGAACATTGACTTTTTAATACCTATGTTTACATTGGTCAGATGCCATGGTGTAGTTGTACTTGTCAGTAATTTGTGCCTTGGGTTTGTTTGCTTCTTCTCCATTGTTTTTAAAATACGAATACCGATAAAACCTGTCTTGTCGTTTAATTTTTAAATAATAAACAAACGTGATAGTGAACTAATATTATGTTATAAAGTATACTATGTTTATCATTAAATATTCAAACAAATGCGCGGCAATTAGTAGTATTATGATTACGTATATAAATATGAAACCGTTATTTGGAAGCCTATACTTCTATATTTAAATTTAAAAGCACACTCATAAATCATTATTGTTAATGGGTTAGGTACTGATAGTTATTTCATTACTATGTAGGCGGAAGATCGATAGCGAGAGTAGCTCTATTCAAAAATTATCACCTATATGATATGGAGAAACAAAAATGATTACAAATCTTTGGATATATGTACACGTAAACCATATTTCAGTTGAATGTGTATTCCCGGGCGTTCGTAATACTGCAAAGATCGAAGATGCAAGGCGCACGCGCAAAACCAATCAGTTACAATGAATGATTGTTATTCATATATCAATTTAATATAATCGGTTATTGCTTATGCTGGATAGTTGCCTTCTATAAATCTTCAACGGGAATATTATTCAGTCTGTCAGAAGCAATTATGGGTTTTCTGATGTTAGTCTGAAAGTGATTTCAATCATTCCAAGTGTAGTATTGTTTCATCCTTCATGAGAACCAAGTCTAAAATTGGAACATGAGCTTAATATCAATGACGCCAGAGTCATTGTACAGAATGCGATCATCAGTATGCAGGTCGTATCAATAAATAACAATGAAACATTTGTACTAATAGAAATGAATGTCATTCATATAGTTCATGCCATTCAAAAATTTGTATTTCCGTTCACTTTCTATACGTAGGTATTTTGTATAGTATTTTAGAACATTCACCAAATTATTTTTATATTAGCTTATTAACGTCAAATTAAGGATTATTTGTGAGGATGATAAAGCAGATTTTCTATAATGGAATGTGCCGATATTTGCAAAATTTCTCGAGGCAATAATCTTAATATCTTGAGTGATGGCTGAATGGTTAGTATGCGGTTTCTTGAAACTAACACCTCCATTATTTCGTTGTACTTTGTCTAGATGTCTCACTTAACGGCACTTAGATCTTCTGAGCTTTGACCTTGCGCTTTTAAAAGCATGTTATTGTTATAATAAACTTTCTACTACACCCTTACTATTAACTATTATTGCTATTTTAGTTTTAACATTTCCAATATTAGCTGGGTTTAATAATATATCATTAGCGTTAAGAATATCATTAAATAGATTTCCTACCGCTCCTAGTGGGCGTGGATGGTATTATAGAAAAACTTGTTCACAGTCGCAAAATCATATACAATACGTTCATCGCTACAACAATGTTGTCTGACATCGCATGAGCAGACGTTCGATGAGATAACAATGGCCAGTAAAAGCCTCCATAAGCAAATTTGCATTCGTCAAATATTTTACGGAACATATGAATTCAAACAACATGACTAACCTTATTTAATGATTTGCTTCATTGGCCTGAATTCTAAAATACATCATACAAAGGCGCAAAATTTATATTATATACCTTGAATGGATTTAAATGAACATCAAATGCTTTATGTGATATTATTATCATATATGCGAATTTGTATTTTTTTTTTAATTTTAGGTATAAGTATATATATATATAAATGTAACGTTTCAGCTATCATCTTTTGGGCAGATATATTTTTTCCACAAAAAGAAGTCTAATAAGGTATAACGAATGAATAATCTTACAAATCTGACCTCGGCAGGATATAAATTCAAGTAGCTTCTGTATTATTAATATTAAAGGTCGTTATATAATTGCATGTGTCAGTTATTTTACAAATGGGCCGTACGCATTTCATGGTGTACTTACTTGACGGACAAATTGCTCTATGTGACGCATATGTGATTAACTACTTGACATACTTGTCATTCAATTTTATCATTACTGTATCCCTTATTAAGTAAATTCTAGATTAGTTGCTTTAATTGACATTCATGTGAAATTGAAAGTGGAGGTTAGATTTTCGTGACATAAACTTCAGTAACCTTATTTAACAATAGCGAACTTAACAAAAGGCTCGCATGCAACGCTGCGTATGTTGGCGCCTGTATCCGTTGAGTCACGATCACGTTACCTTCCATCTACTGCCTACATCACAACGTGTTCTATATTCATGCCCCTCGGTCGGAAATGTTAATTTTCGCCGAGTGTATGACGCTCACGCGCACACTATCCATAAACGCGTAGATAGATCATACTCGTTGGTTTGTGGCGCATCATCTAAAATGGAACAATCGCCGACTACCTCGACTGTGTACGTAGGAGGTAAAGTCCTTGTCTTCTTGTTTAATCTTGACTACTGCTTTCGCTTTTGTTTTGCCCATTTAAGAAGGCCTGAGTAATAGATTGCAAGGTTGTCTGATTTATTGCTGCAACAAAATCAATATAGAATCTAAACGAATTTTAAAAACTAATAAACGTAACGTGCAAGATGATGAACCCTAAACCTGATTTTGTTATTTCTTTTGTCCGATCAAAAACGCTTCGAGCTATTGGGTTCTCACAAAAACTCTCACGAAATTGGCCGTCCGACACACTGCTCGGGTGATTATTTCGACCTATGCAAAAACAGTTGAGAATAAGAAAAACAAGAGCTTGGTAGAAAATAAGTGTGTATCTGCGGTGGTCCTAAAGTCTCGCCCCGGGCAGAGTCCATACCACTGGGAGAGGTTATTTGCTCTGACTGATAGCCGTGGTCGCGTACCTGCCCGGTCGACAGTGGGTCTGTGGTAAGCTTTACATAAAATAAAATGTTTTTATACGATGATTCATCGCATGCGTTTGATCAATTAATCTTCATACTATAATACCCATTGTTTTTGTGTTTGTAATAATAGTTTGGAACTAGCAATAAATATACTAGAAGATGATTACCAGGTGTTTTTATTATAAAAGACTTATTTATTAAACAATTTGCTTAAGCAATTATTGTAGTACACATCTCTCCCGGGAGGAACTTTGTTTGCTCAGCTGAACTTCGAACCAAGTCAGGTTTCTCTATTTGAAGTAACTCGATAATATTGGTACCTACGCATAATTTATGTATTGGTACTTAGAAATTCCAACAGGAAAAAAAACCTAAAGGTTCAACAAATTTCAGAAGATTTAGTAGAATTTTTAAAACGAACACGGATTAAGTTAAAATATCAGCACATAAAACGTTTGTAAATCACGTGACAATGAAAACATATAAATCTTATTTTGAATCCAATCTTAAAAGGTATAAAGCTAAATTCATACATATATTAGGTCTAAATACATTGATTTCTTTAGCAAAGCTTATGCTTTAAGATAAATCTTCGAAAACATTAAATTTATTAGCATGAACATCTTCAGTTTGTGGATCAAGCGCAAATGTTTTGACGGGTCTTTGTTTATTTACATCAGTGTACTTTATTAGGTATTTCTTAGTAAGGAATTCTAAGGTGGTCATGGGATAAGACATGTTTACTTGAAATGTAAACCTTGTGCATCGACCCACGCCTCCGTGCATTAATTCGTTTATTGCATCAAGCCATCTGCCTTTTGATACAAACGCTATATTCTTTCATCTACGGTGAAAGACACTATTTTCGTTATTTGTTTACATTCAAAAATAGTAAGGAAATGTATTATTATTATTTGTTGTATTCTTTATGATAGCACTTCCTATAAACTCTTTTATTTATTATCGTTATAATATTAAATGTTTGGTGTTGTGTTACTTATTCTTTGAACACTTGTATTTGTGTTCATAATTTAAATATTCTATGAAAAGAAGTAGATAATTCATCTCACACAGTATAATTTGGAATAACCATTATATTTTTTAAATTTCATTTTTATTTTGAAATTATACATGTTTTTTTTTTATGAGCTACACCAAATGAATATTGCTGATTTATATCCAAAAAATAACTTAAGTGAAGAATCAGTACATACTGATGATATAAATGATAAAGTTTATGATAATACTAAACATGCAAAAGACATCAAAATATTACTAAAAACCAGTAGATTATAACGTAATATTGACTGACTTGTCTATTAAGCAGCAGGTTAAGTACATTAGTGGGCGGCGGAAACTGCAGCGACTTCTCTTTCGTTTGTTATTATAATTACCCGCTGTCTGTCCGGCTGTTACTTAGATATGCTTATTCTATTAAAGAAGGTTAATAATTATTAAGAAGGTGTGTTGATCTTTAACGTTATACGCTTTATGTTCATCTATGTTCATCATACATTCTTTGTTTAACATACTTAATAATTATGAATTAAACATAGTACAAAATAGAGGAAAATTTAATATATGTCCACTTTATACAATCTCTACATACCTAACTTTACTTCCTTTAAATTTATATACATCTATAGACAGTTTTCTACACATCTGTTTCTATATTTTATTCAAAATATTTTCACATTTTTTATTTTTACGATATATTTTATTTGTACTAGGTATATTTATTTTATGTTATGATTTTAATATACCTTTTCCAACTTTTACATTGTTAATTTATCAATTGTATTTTATAATCGTTGATATAATATAATATTTTTCTTTTACAGGTAATAATTATCTACAACTTGTTATCTTCTTCAGTATGTATTACTTTTTAAAGATGTAATAATAATAATAATAATAATAATAATAATAAAAATAATAATATGTAGGACAATTTCACACATATTGCTCTGGTCACAAACTAAGCTCTAGGCTTGTACCAGAACCAGAAACATATAATACATATTATATTTTATAAACACCCACACCAATACAAACTGTACAGAAAAGCGTACTAATATTTTTTTGTCATGGGTGGAAATCGAACCCACGTCCTCCGGATACAACGCCAAAGGCGCAACCACTAGTCTACGGAGGCGATATATATAATAGTAATATGTAAAATATTTCACACATATTTATTATTAAACTAAATATTATTATTTTAAACTTCGTAACTAAAACTTGTAAGAGTATAGCAATTGCAATAACTTGTTTAAACTTTATTATGTTATTTAAAGCGATAATTTGTCAAGTGTCTAGATGTTATTTAAATAAAAATTCTTGTAAGGTAGTATTATTAGAGCCTAATTGGGTGCAAGCCAATACATACTTACCTCATTGCAGATATTTTCTACCCCAGAAGTTCTTTATAAGGCGCTAATAGGCCGTTAAAAGCAACACCTTTTGCCTCTACTTATATGTCCTTGCAGGAAACAGTAGCAATCACGTCAAGATTATATGCCACCAGTTTTTAATTCACACATTTTCATGCGAAATCCTGTTTCATTCAATACCTAACTACTTTGACGGAGAATAAATTTTCACTTTATTAACTTGTTGGAAATATCAACAAGTAATCAAATAATTACAGAATAAAACTTATACATTAGTAATACCTATTACTTATACAACAAGATAATAAAACTATTCCTATATATATATTTAAAAAGCCTCCATGACCCAGCTATTTTTAGAACTAAAAGTACCTAATATACTCGCCACATTCCCTCTGGATGATGAAAGATATTTTTTGGATAAAATGATAGTGAGCTCGGACATCACCGGACGTTTCCTTAAGGAGAGAACCTAATTCACGAGCAAAATTTTTGGCTTCTAAAGACCAAACACCTGAAGTTTCGACGGAAAAAGGGACGAAGAAATAATTTTGTTCCAAACATGAATATTTAAGGTGTTTTGACTTATACAACATGTCATTTTTCAAATTCATACAATGTTGAAGATAAAAATTTAGACAGTGAATTAAGACAATTTCGACGGTATTCAAAAACATTTCTTTTGACCAAAGTTACCTAAACATCAGTTTGACATCATCACAAACATTGATGGAACAAAAGTGACAAAACCCATTTATTACTAGATTTAACCTAAGCTTGATTTGGCGAGACGTTGGTGCAATTTCCATCTTTTTGCGCGACTTCCTTTATCTCTTTGTCTTCTTTTAGGTCCAGTTCATTAATATTTTTTTGGTCCATCTAACGTCTTCTATTCTCACCACATGTTCTATCTATGTCTGCTTAATCTAATGCGTAATTTAATGTATCTCATTATTTTTTGTGTTCATTAATATATTTTGATTAATAAGCATTTCGTCCAAATAGATTCCTAGAATTTTTCTTCCCTTCTTTAAAATTGTTGACATGTCTCGTTTATAACAAGTATTATAAGCAAGTAGGTTCTACCTATAACCAGTTTTATGTTAATTGACCCTACTGTCAGCAAAGTTGTTTAAGAAAAGAGGAACTACAAGTATAAATAAGTAAATTACCCCTTATGGCATCTTCACGATCTTACGAAATATTATGTGAACGCGTAAAAAATCATAAGTATGTGAATTTCAATGTTGAAGAATTCCTAAATTTGCTAAAATTACAAAGGCGGCTTTGCAGAGCTTCTCAAAAGGTAGCACGAAATGTAAATTAGCTTTTAAAATTTGCTAAGTACTTACCTAAATTCAAAGAAGACGAAGAGGTTTTAACTTGGTGTGTGGAAGAATGTTATGGTATTTTTTTTCTTATAACTATATAGAGATATCAATTTTTTCTTTAAACAATTAATGATTCTCATTCTAATATAAGATAGCGACACTCAATATATGGCATATGGTCCCCGCCGATATATACTAATTTTGTATTTTAATACTGTGTCATAAAATACTCTTTCTTAAAAGATGATTTTTTGTAGAGGTGCAGGAAAATCTTCAAAAGACTAACTCTATAATTTAAAATTTCGGAAAAAAACATCAAGGCATTCTCTACTAGTCAAATTTTTGGGACAAACATTGAAATATCTCCAAAAATTATCTATTAAACTATCTATATCCTAACTAAGTATAATGCCTAGTTCGCTAAAACAACCAAAGTTAACCGGCCGACTTATTTACAATAAATTATCTCAGATACAATTCCATAATTTCTCGGCATGCAACCTTCTTTAACGATCAATTTTCTTTAAGAGTAATATTTTGAAAAAAAAATCTCACATATAAGGTATGAAATGTGAACAGGAGTCTGTGTCGACATCGCTCTCAACTGGTCTAGAGATTTAATTGAATAATCCAACCAACCAGTCTATTAGGAACGTCGCTACCGGCGACGGGTACACATGCCCACCAATCATTTTGAACCATATTTTATGGTAATAAAAATGAAAATCTTGTAACAGTCATTTAGTAATGTTCCGGTATATTAAGGTTGATTCTAAAATTGTACAATTGTATTCTTTAGGTATACGAGTATATATAATATTGAGAGGTGAATGACCCCAAATAACAGAAAAATAATATACCCTCTTAACGAGACCACGTGGTTGCGCCATTGGCGTTATATACTGAGGTCGTGGGTTCGAGTCCCACTCATGGCAAAACAATATTAATATGTTTTTTGTACAGTTTCCCATGGTCTGGGTGTTTATTAAATATAGTATCGTTGTTTCTGGTACAAGAACAAGACTTAAATTATGACCAGGGCAATATGTCTGAGATATCCTAATTTATTATAATAAGTTACAAAGTTTATTTGAAGAACTAACATAATATTTCAACTTATATTGGTTCCTGTAACACAGGGTAACCTAGCACAGAAGCCAGGTATCAACAGTAATTTGTAAATGAAAACATAATTAATTAGGTACATAATTAATTAATCTTTGATGTACTTTTTCTTTTAAAATGTATTTATGTGTATTTAATATAGTGTGTGTAAATAGTGTGTGTATAATTTTATTATTATTATTATCGTTCGTTTGACAGCAAGGTATTAAACCCATTGCCATTAATAACTCCTATATAGATAATAGTAATTACTAATGCATAAAATGAGTACAAATGTATACTTTACCTTTCTGTCCGTCGTACTATGGGAAAAAGATAATTTTCGATTGGTCACCGAGCGGACGGCGCGACGCAAACGCAATCGCAACACATGTCGCTTATTCCCTAATACGACTTCAAAGCGACATCAAAGCGTTTGGGTGATGCCGCTTTGTGTACTAACTTTCAACAATAGTGCCACATCATTATCGACAATGAGCTTTATTAATAATTATGTGGCTTTTGAATTGTTTTTTTTGTTTACATTTTTTTTTTGGTGTCTATTTTAGAAACTTAAATTTGTTTTTAAAACCACTATAAATTTTACCTAGTAGAAAAATAAACTAAATCTTTATTAATGTAAAAAACACTGTATGAGACGTTACATGGTAGAGTACTTTACGCTAGCAACATTGCCACCTTTACGCTAGGGCATAGTACCTAGAATATTTACAGAAACCATCAAATGATTCATTTGTCATGAAATCATGTTTCGGTTTCAGTCCGATTTTCAGGAGACTACTGCATCGATTTCTTATCGAGGTTCGTAGTCTCCTTGCGGGAAATAAAGTAGACTTATTTAGCTGGCGTAGTGGAATCGGCCAATAATACAAAAAAAACATTATATTGTTTATCCTCATGGTAACAGAGGGGTTTTTAATCCCACCTCGTCGTAGCCGATGGTATGAGTCTACACCGAACAAGTGGCTAGCTCGTCGCGATGTTTTGAATAGACTCAATAACCCATCTATAAACAGTTTCACAAGTTGGTATAGTGAAACCGGGACCAAAGACTTAACGTGCTCTCCGAGGCACTATAGTGGTGTTGTCAAACAAACGTACATTTTTTTTTTAATTAAAAACTCATTGGTACACACCGGGATTTTAAAAAAATCTAAATTTTAACGATTTTTCTCCATATTCCTAAACCAGGTCCAGCTAAATCTCTGGTTACTCCTTATCAAATTCATATAGAACAAACACGAATCTATAAATAACGCTATTACAACATTAAAAGCTAAAAGTATACTAAACTTTATAAAATTTTAGCATATAGATAAATATATAGATAAATTTACCCGTTTACTTTTGTAGGTCAATCAAAAGTAAACGGGTAAACAATATGTAATATCATAATAAGTAATATTTGCCAGCAAATATGTACATATCTCCAAAAGACAAAGAATCAAAAGACTTTACTTTGCAAAAACCTTGACGTACCTACTTAAGTAAATTAATTTGCAAGTCAATTTAAATCTGAATAACGTCTCTATTTGTATTTTCATCAAATATTAATTTTACCCATTTTTTTAATGTAAACATTATGTTTGTATAACATTCAAAAGTTCACATAAAATATAGACAGTTAGGTTTTATAAAATAATTTTCATAAAACAAATACATTTTGGTTTTAGTCTGTGGGTTCAGTGATTTCTTCTCGAGACGGACTCCTTTCAGGACGCGGTTACGAAACGGACCATTGTTTTAGCGAACAAACAGCGAGGAATTTAAAGTAGACTTATCTTTATTCAAAGTCACATGCCGTGAATAAAAAAAAATGGATAGAGTTAGTTGATACACAATATAAGTTGTTTTAGAATAAATCTTCTGTACCTAGGTCTTAGCAAGGGCTAATCGAACTGTCAAACTGAAAATGAAAAAACTGAATTTGGATATTTCGATTGACTTTGGATAAACAACGACTATTTGCAATCGCGAAGTCCGCGTTCTCCATATAAAATGAGCTTTCGCACCTCCAGTATTATTGACTACTGATTGTCGCAAAATTAAAATTATATTTTTGTCGGCCATTGTATTAATTAACTTTTTAAATATTACAAAAAAAATGCCCACAAGAGAAAGATATTTGCGTACAATTACCAACATAAAAATAATAATTGAACTTCGACTAACAGTGTTGTCACATTAGAAGCATGTAAGTATGGGCGTCAACTGACTGCGTATGAATCTGTGCATGTATATGAAGGCAGCTAGAGAAGAATGTAGAGATCAGTGTTGTACAATATTCTCTTACATATAAATACAGGCATGATGGTATGTATGTATGTACCTAAGGTGGTGCTAATTATAATTTTATCTAAATCTCCCCCATATAAAATTTTAACTTTTAATTGTTGGTAAACAGTCAATAATTTAATAGCCAGTTTTAACGAACATGTATATTTAATTAATGAACCACTCTGTAGGTTTGTTAAAATCAGTGACATTAATGTTAAACCGATGACAGAAATTAGAAAACTCGTTTCGTTTTTAACACATATTAACATATTGAACAGCTACGCTAAATTATTAATATATAATTAATTTAACCAGTTCTGTCGCTCCTAACATATATTATGTATATCTTGCTGTAAAGGAAAACATCAATAAAGTTTATGTTATGTTACTATTCTGTCAGATATTTAGGTATTAGCATAAATTATCGTCAAATGAACGGATGAAATATGTTTTGTTGTAAATGTTATAGCTGTTTCACACATTTATATTTTACGAGATGCTTTACAGTACATAGTATTGAATGTAATAAAATTACAGCTAGCAAATACAACTTTAAAATATTTTGAAACAAGCTGTTTGCGTCTGTACTTTACTGTTATTTTTATTTATAAATCTCAAACAATTTAACTTAAAAACTATATATCTAAAGATAAGAATACAAACTACCTATAGTCTAAGTCAATGAGTTGTGATGATAAACCCTCTGGACATGAACTTCTCTATACTTTACTAGCTTCACTAACTCCGCCTATAGGATCGAATACCAACAATGCTAACTACACAACTATTCTAACCACAAGTCGAAATATACACCTTGAAACTCTAGAAATAAAACTCAAGTTGGCAGGTTAAAATTTTTAAATGGGTATTAACTTATGTTGTTATCTACCGCAACCCTGCTATCGTCTAACGTTAATAAGTGTAATCTAAACCACGATAAGTTGATAACTGGGCCGACCACACCGCCTAGCGTAGAATAAAATCATATAAACAATACTAGTACTGATAAGAAAGTTGTAACTAATGCCTAAACAAATAAGAACTTATGTTTCATTGAGTAAACAAGAAAAACAAAACACTGCTTTATAATATTTTATTTTACAACTAATAACAAAATTGATAAAGCTTAAATTATTGGTATATATTTTGATGTAGCTATTGTAACAACTTTAGGTAGCATGTAATTTAATGTTCGAACTCTGTGGCTTCGACGTATTTACTTAACCAAATGTATTCTTAAAGAAGAAAACAAAAAACAAATATTTGTACCAAAGAGATTCATGAATTCAATACCACTTTTCCTTCCTCTTTAACAAACACCCATTAATCATAATTGTTACTTAAGTCCATTAACATCATCTTAATTACTTTGACATCTGTTTCCTGGTGAATAATTTCTATATGACACTATGTAGTCATAATATTTTTTCATAGAATTACTTGTTTTAGGAGTAAATTATTCGTTTCGTCATAGTTTAAATCAAGAGATTCATAAAAAAAATGAAATAATAAATTATACAGAACCGTTAAGTCCACCATTGCCCTTCTTTATTATTTTATGTAAGAAAAACCTGAGCCGTGGTGAAAGGTACCTAAGGAAGTATAAGTAGAGTAATATAATACTGGAAAAACATCAGCGGATGTTTTATTGACATGACAAACGACGTTGCATTAAGCTCTGTGCTTACGCTGCTTTATCTCCACAATCGTATGTGCATCTAGGCGTTTAAAATTCTTAAAGTGCACCAAGATATATTAAATACGACTGTAAAAGTAGATAATTAAGATTACGACACAAAACATACATTATATTCAACGATAAAACAATATTTTTTGCTGATCTTATCGACGCTATTAATCAACCTCTTTAAGACAGGAATGGAAATATCAGGAATGTTCATATCACACATTCATCACATGTTGGAGTTGGAGCTAACGTAGTTGAAGAAATTTCTAACAAACTATCACTTTAACTGAGAATGACGGGCAATTGTCCTGTTAGAGAGTACGAAACGAGAGCGCGGTCGGGAAGACCTAATAATACCTGTCTAGCAGCTAGAGATGTGCTTCTCCCCACATCGATACTATTAACTTAAACCTACATATTAAACGGATAAAAAGTTGTAAATATAAAGTCATTGCTACCGCGTTACGCTTTCTCGTATAGACATAATTGTGAGTACATATTTAAATAACTGTTTTTTACACCATTGACAGTTGAAACTTGAAGCTGTTCACGAGCATATAAAAACTTGTAAGCATGAGTATACTTTGTTGGGTTAAGAATTTACGATTTGAGTTGGCTATTTAGACGACATTGTTAAGGCAGCCATCGAGCGAGGCCGGCGCAGTAACACATCCCTAACGATGTGGTTGAACAGCTTGTCCCGCAAAGGTGTGCAACGACTGTAGCCAGTGATTCAGACCCTAGTAAGGTTTCCCTCTCGGTTTAAGGTATCAGGTGAAATCTTTACATTTCACCTACAAAAACATGGTAAATGTGCATTTGCAAATTTTAACCTGATTTTTTTCTCTCATAACAAACTGGCCATCTAAACCAGTATTATAAATTTCGATATCATTCAGTAACTAATTAGATTCTGTCGTCGTCGGTGAGATGGTAAATAAATGATATGCAGTACCTAAATTAAACATCAACTTGCTTCGAGTAAAAAAACGAAAGTTGAGCGGATTCGATCGCTTGGTCTGAACCGTTAAACTTTACTGTTTTGCTTCTTTTTTTAAAAGGAGTTTTTACCAAAATTAATATAATTTTATCGCTTAGTAGTTTATTGGTGTGATACTCCATCACAATGTGGTGACGACTTTTCTGACAGCGGATAATAATCTGAGTCACGAAATATTATGTCATGATTTTCATTCAGAACATTAACCCCGACACTGTTTCAGCTAGTACTTACCTACTGTTAAAATCACCAACCTTGTCTATTATGAGATAAAAAAAAAATGGCGAATGTTTATTTAGCTTCAACTAAAGCCTTTTTTGTTGGTTCTTCTCGTTTGTAGATAAAAAAATAACACAAACATTATGTTAGTTTGTTGTTTGGAATATATTACAAAATAAGTTGACCGTTTTAAGCCGTTAGTGATAAAGTCATTTATTTTAATGACATGTGGTTTAGTTGACCATAATTTTATTTTACGGAAAAAATATAAACATTATCGTTGTTTATTAATGAATTAACTTTACTAATTTCTACACTTATATTTATAAAATAAGCCTATTCATATTTCAAAATTAAAGGAGATGCCCAAATTTTTTTTTTTTTTTTTGGAGCACGGCATATGACTTTGTATCTACCTGTTTGTAGGTCTGCTCACCACGAGCAGACCTACAAAGTCCATGAATGGGGTCGATCGATAATTGTTCTTAAACAAAATTGATCTGTCCCACTATGCCGGCTAAATGATGCGATTACGAAATGGGTGGCGACAAATTGCATTTCGAGTATATTTTAATATACTCGCTGTCTTATCGTCAATTCAACCCATTTCGTAATCGCACCCTAAAAGAAGACTACCACCTCGACAAGAAATCAATGCAGTAATTTCCTGAAAACCGGTGAACCCACAGACTAAAACCGAAACATGACATAACTTAATACATTATATTTTAGTAAGTGCAAAAAAACAGTTATTTTTAAAATTCAGAAAATACAATAAAAATGAAAGAAAACACAAGTATGTAAATACGACCAATATGAAAGGGCATATATAATTGGATATGAGTTAACAGAAAATTATATAACATAAAATGGTTGTATAAATAATCCATATTTATCATTCTGAACCCTTGAATACAATTCCTACTCTCCCAAAGGTTAACTCAAAATGCCTAAGGCATTAAGCTCGCCATATACATTGTTTCATGTTCAACAAATAATTTAAATATATAAATAAATATTTATTAATATGTATACAAACCCCTATCTACTTTACATCTATCTATACTTGCGAAATACCCTGTATCCATCTATTTACCCAGCCAAAACTACAGAAGCTAGGAATATGAAATTTTGTCAGTAATTTCCTTTCCAACAATTAATTGGACGTGTCCATTTTTTTAATTATCCATAAAGGGGAGTAAAAGAAGGAGTGGAGTTTGTTGCTTTTACTGTTTTTTAACTCGTGACAATCAAACTTGTATGTTGACTGTTTATAAAAAACCTTTTTAGCCATTTTTTTCTCAAATTATAATAGGATTAGGAGGTTTACAATTTGGAAGTGTGGTATATATTTTGCACAAATAGTGTAACGGGTGAAGACGGCTCTACAAAAACTAGTTAAATATAAGAGTCAACAAAAACTAGTAAACCATAAAGTTAAAGGGTAAACAAAACAAACGCTAGTTAGATAAATTCTCCTCATTAATTCTGAAGACCAAAGAATGATTAAACTGAAGTGAGATTGGAGTTATTACATTTGGTCTAGAAAGCTTCACATAAGCTTAAAGCGGATAAGCGTTAGTTAGGGCACGGATTTAAGGCCCGGGGGTTTGAAAGTGCGGACTTGAAAATTATGATTTCAATTCCCGACACCGGTCGACCAGAGATCTCCTGACAGCAGCATTAGTTACGCCATAACAATCGTTCTAACTTTCCAGTAATTGCTTCGGACTTGTAATATCATCTAATGTAGAATTCGTGGTTTACTTGAAGACAAATTAACATGAAAACATCATGCATTGTCGGTAGTTGTGATGCGATCTCTTGTGAATGTTTGTCCTTAGACTGTTTTAGACGTAGAATGGAATGGACAATATTAAATCATATTTAGTGAATTAGTTTTTTACGTAGCCTTGTAGGCAGACATAGAAATGCTTTAAAGTACTTTAACTGTTGATGTTTTAATAATTAGGTACGAGTATGTTAGGAGAAAGATAAAAGCAAAGTTATAAAATATGTAAAATCGCTCAATGCGACGAATGTGAGGTGTTAAAAATAAAAGACCAAATTACGTAATTTTCATATTGGTATGAAAAAAATAAATATCTCACAAACGGAATTACTAGAAACGGATTTAAAACTCAACTTTATGCAGTGGAAGTTGGTGCAAGAGGAATTCCAGCAAAGTCTTTGCACCGTCTATTGAAGGATCTTGGCCTTTCGAGAACAGCCGTCGGAACTTTTATGGAGCGTGTTTCCAGGATGGCGCTAACAGGATCATATAATATTTGGTTGAGTAGAGAGGGTAGTGAACACAGTGCAGGTGAGAGTTCAAAAGGCTTTTAAACCTACTTCGCGGTCTCAAGTCCGGGAACGCTGAAGTTCATTCCCCTGCCTTTCAACCACGCGATGGACCCGGCACCCGCACGGTGAATCCATGGTTTGCTAAGAACATTGTCTCTCTCATAAAGAAGGGCATGTGGGTTTGAGCATGTAGAAAGAATGCATGATAAAAGACAGATTAACCAAATATCTAAAAAATAGGTGAATAGTGACCTCAGGAGATCAAGCTCATTTATCGAATTGGAATAGTTAAGTCTCCGAAAACGGCGTGGATATATGACTGTGGATGAGGTAACGGAAGTATGTATAGATGTATAGACAAGTGACGCTGGTTATCTCTGCCTAAAAGACCTGGCGTGAAGACAAATAATAATAAATATCATTAATTTAATACAGACTAAACACATTTAAGTTTATGATTATCCATATCATACTAAAATTACTGAGTTAAACACTATATCACTATCATGAAGGATTATTATTCTAATTGGATAAATTTCTAAACAACTCTTCTTACATTACATTAACTCTTTTGGTTATGCGTTACATTGTACGTACTCTTGACTCCATTTACTTTAAGATTTTGATTTTTACTGCCTCTTAAACTTCAAAATTCCTAAGTCCCTAGTATCTGTGTTTAGTTATTAAATGTATTTTTAGCCTTAAGCTCAATAATTTAAAGTTCAAATTACATCTTCCTAATACAATGTTACGTATAAGTAGTACAAGATAGCACTCCAGACGCACCGGCTGACTAAATATTAATGGGCCGCCAAGTTATGCATCTCTATTGTTACATGTCTACGACAAGTTGTCAAGCGCCAGTCTTGCATTGAACTCTACATCAATATCCTTTACAGTAACCTCAACTTTATTGTTATGAGAAATAAGAGTTAGTTTAAAGTAAGGAGTTGGAAGGGTGCCCTGTATAACTGTTGACATATGGGCGGAACAGTGTTCCTTGCTGCTCTAATGCCTACCAGTTGAATGATCGTAAATGTGACGAGTTGCTATGTGCTCTTGTCTACGCCTTTTAAATATATTATGGTAAAAGTCCCTTCTTTTTTTTTAAAGGGTGTCATGTAACAATGTATCTATTAGACTTTAGTCTTATAGATTCTGATGATAAGTGAAGCAGAAGTAGTGGATTCAGCCAATGGTACCTGTAGCATCATTGCTATTCTTAGTTGAAATAGTCGCGGACTTTACTTTGTCTTTTTCCATAGATCCAAGAGGAATGAAATTTTTTTTTTTTTAAATAGTTTATCTACTGGTAAGTATACCTAAAATAAATCGATACAAAATATGATCCGTATCAAACAATATAGAAATACAGTTAATATATTAAAGACCGCCCAAGACCGCCTAGATGACCTCGGTACCCAGCGGAGGGATTTTATTCCCATCTGATTGTAGCCGATGGTATTCCGAGTCTACACCGAACAAGTAACTAGCTCGTGCCGTGCGTGTTATGTAAAACTCTTAAAAAAGACTACCACTACAAGAAATGGATACAGAAGTCCCCTAAAAACCAATAAACTCAGAAATGTATAACGAAACATTACTTGTAGAGTCAAGTAGACACTTAACGGTTTTTATATCTGTAGGAAGGCAGCAATTAAAACCAGTCAGCCTAGAAAAGTTATTGCAGTGATTTAATTGAATTAAACCGCAGCGAAGTAAATAAAAGTGCACGACTCACACCTTTGCCTCAGTAATTAAGTTAAACATGAATGCAAAAGTAGGGCACAAGTAAGAATGACGCATGAAGCCATAACAACCTATTCGATCCAGATTCGAATCACACTGATTACAGAGTCATTTCAAACAGTGCCTCCAGTTGCTATAGTGAGGCTAGTCTGAGAATACATAACAATTTCTTAGACCCTTTTATGGCGTTAGTAAGAAACAGGGTTCTAATAATACAGCGTGTTTGCAAGACAAATAAATGAAAGGCAAAAAAACTTAAATTGAAAATAATTAGCGGCAGTCCTAAGAGCACCTAGATGGCCTTAGGGTGCCCAGCAGTGTTTTCCGCTGTCAGACTCAATAACCATCTTCCAGTTTCACTAGTCGATATAGTGAAAATAAAATAATAACAAATGTTGTGTCTTATATAAAATATAAATAATACTAATAGATATTTAAAAGTAAAGGTAAATATATTTTGTATTATTGTTTCACGACTAAAATCTGAAACTGATTAAGTTTTTTTTCAAGAATTTAGAAATAATCTCCAAATTTTTAATTGACCAGATCCTAATAAACGATTGAAAACAAAATTAAGAATCGAATATTTTGCGAAAATTCGGAAACACGTTGTAGATACACCTAAAGCAGTTGCGTCAGTTCTACGTCAGATTCTGGTACACGACGATGCAAATGATTTAGTGGCGTATAGTTTAGACCTCTAGTTTGTTAATGCGATCACGACAGACCGACAGCGCGCTCAAACACCGACGTTGCCATTATGTATGGCTCAGCTTGACGTTAAACATAATAAATGATTGGAAATAAAACTGGTGTGAATTAATCATTGAACATTATGGAAGCTATTCGCACTTGTATTTTTTAGTTACTGCTGGCATACTTCTATTAATCTTCGTATGTAATATGTATGTTCAGTATATTATTGACAAGGTTATACGAATAAGGTTTTTGTTGATAGTCACATAACTTAGTTTTATTAAATATATATGCTTGTTTATATGTAGGTAGTATCTATTATATGTAGGTTGAGAGTTACCTACTCCGCACCTGCAGGAGGTATAACATCAGAATAAATAATAGTACAAATAGTATAACATAGGTACAAAATTTCATTGAAATGAATTTAGAAATTTAGTAATATGTACAAAAAGACTAGGAAAAAATACATCACTATTTTGACGATAACATCGAGTATTTATTATACTTAAACATTATTTTTCTTATAAACTTTAGTAATTTAGTTACTACAACATGATTATATAATATATTTGTGATGTACTTTAATTTCTCACAATTTTATGCACTTGCAGCCTGCAATCTAATTATTTAAATCTCTGACCAGTAACTACTTAAAAAAAACATAATGTTTTGAAAAGGGAATGTTAGTACGCGTTCCCATAAAATGGGTCCTTATTAGAATGTGAGCCTCCAGCGTACCTCCCGGAATGCCCCGAGCTCACACGAGTCCCGCCTGCGTGCGCGCACGTCCCAAATATATTATATTCCAACATTCGACCCTTACAAATGAGTAAATAAATATACAGTAGTGAATAAAAATAAACCATGAAATATTTCTCAGAAACAAAGACAAAATATTACCTAACGTAAACAAGAAAGAATTCACTTGATGCCCTTAAAGTTAAACAAAAACGGTTACGAATTTCCTATCTAAACCGATGAACCACCTGTCGCTAACCGTCCATGCAAGGGCCATTAGAAGATCCCCCACTTTAACAACAAAGTTACTCAACCTTACAGAACTCGTCCCAGGCGCATTGTTAAAAACAAGAAATGGATCGAACGTCCTTAAATGGGGCCTTAATGTTAAACCTCGTTCAATTTAAACATACGATCAGACTAAGATCATGTGAACTGTGAACATAAACAGGTATTGAAATTGAAAAGAAAAGAAACCAGACGCCTACGACCTGTTATACTCGTAAAACTAATCTGAGACAAAACTAATATAGCTCTAACATTGGCTTTTGTCATAAATCAACATATTCCATTACGATCGTAATTCAATAAAAGACTATTCGTGTCGAACTACTAATAAAAAATCATTTATCTTTCTATTCTTAATATGTAATCTCCTTTTATGGGTTTTATATTTCAACTGATAAAGATTAATACGAAATAAAATTTGCAGAAACAATAATAAATATATATATAACTAATGTTCACAAAAGTGAAAAAAAAATACCTAGAAAAGCTAAATCCAAATTAATAAAATTAAGTCACTGTAAGAGACGCTTTATTTGGTAGAGTACCTAATATATTAACAACGATTTCACATTATATAAACATTTTGTTTTTGAGCATAAAACCGCGCCTCTTAGTTTCCAAAGTTACACCCCAAAAGCTACGAATAATAAATAATATAAGCGAATATAAGCTACGTCTCATAAATTCCTCTCAGACGTCTTCACAGTTTTGTTATATACTAAAAAGAATGCTAGTCGATAGTAGGTAATATTATAGATAATCTAACGAGTACAACGCACAAAGCTGCACCCAATTTCAAGTGTCAAGATACGTGAGAAGGATTATAAAAACGGGATCAGTTGATGATAAAGATAAGTGATGGGGCCAACACGTGCCCATTTAAAGTTTGAGGGAATCTGATATGGGAGCCCAGTCATGGACTAAAATTTATTACAACAGGTCAAAATGTCACCAGGATTTATGGGTTTGCAATCATTTAATAATATTAAGCCCTGCATTCGGAAATACACCCCAAATGCAGGGCCTTAATTTTAAGAATGTTTAAATTCAAAATTGAGTCATTTTAATTTTATTTGATGAAATATTACTTATAAATTACTGAATTTATTTCCTATTTTTGAAACTTACTTTTAACACTAGCTTAACTTAGTGTCCTCATTCTAATTTTATGGGAATTTTATCTGATCTTATCGCAATTTTGAACAAAGCTCTTTGTCCCTATAATACCCATTGCCACATTTTTCATTGCTCAACAAAAAGTAATTAACTTTAATAGTAATTACTGACCAAATAAACCATAGTTATATTATGTTTCTCATCTAAGATCAACCTGTATAATACTTTCATACACAGAACAGTATGTTTTAGGAGGTGACTCTAAACCTTCAACGGTTTTCTTAAAATGTGTATACCTTTACGTGCTGTCAAAATGCACTCAGATAACTGTAAAAAGCTTTTTGTATTGGCCTAAAATTTTCGTAAAAATGTATTGATTATAATACTAAGAAATGTGGCATTAAATGTGTTTACACGGTCATTCGCCATTTCCTTTATAGCCAAATTAGCCAGAGTTAAAAGCGGGTGATAAAATTACTTGACGTTTAAGAGACAAGTCATAATTCGAACTGTTGTCGGTTCTGTTTCGTCTATCTTATCTGCACGTTCGACTCCTGTGCATTTTTATGCCTCTACAAATTGTTATGTAAATTTTGCATTATTTTTAACATTTACCTCGTTAAATTTTGTCCAAGTCGTAACGGAATCTGAAAAAGACACAGTCATAACTTTATCGAAATCTTCATCGTTAAAATTTCAATATGTTTTTTAAATGATTTTGTAGGCATTCTAACGTGTAGGTGGACCTGGGTAATTTTCAACATCTGACAAAGACCATTATTTAAATTTTTAATTCCCACACTTCGGTAAATTCTGTCTCATTAATTTAGTAATACAATTTAATGTACTAAAGAATACTTAAATTTCGTTTTGACACATTATACAGTAACCTTCGTCGAAGGTGGGTATCATTTAATATGCTTTTAATTTGCATAACCGTTGGGTCATCTTTGTTACTTTAGCTTGCTAAATTGTTATTATGTTTCAACTGGCCGAAAATTGTCATTCAAGACTTTTCCAACCAATAACATCTTCTAAATAAAAAGGTATAATAACGTATACAATTTACTCCCAAACCGATATCCTATTAAATCCTGCGATATCAATTAAAAGTAAGGCAAATCATTACTTATAATTAGAAAGCGACGTGCTTTCAACAACCCGTGTTACAATTAGAACGCGTAAATATAAACTTACTGTCAGTGTAGCCCGCCCTAACACAGTAACCGGTGATTATTCTTATAGGAAAGTTAGTTGCGATGTAGTTATGAGATCCCCGTTCTTGTCCTGTGTCAATCTCCAATGAAATACGACATCTATTAGCGTAGGCGGCCAGAGCCAACAGAAAGCTACCGGCCACCAATACCTAGTTACGATCTAGATTGATAGCAAGATTGTCACCGGTTCCATTTTATTGCTCCAATCTCATATCGATCTCAATTTTATACCTTTTTATTACCAGTAATTAATGAATTTAGTTTCAAGAAGTTTGTTACAGTTAAGTATGTTCTTTATTTAACTTTCCTACTTTTTTAACGTTGTTTATTGTTACCGCTTACTAAAATGAATCTAATGTATGATAAAATAACATTAAAGTCAGATTAGCAATTCTTGAGTTATAGTCGACGATCGTGTGTGGTGTTGACCTTAATGAGAAATTTTGCCTGTCTTCTAATTAACTATAAAATATTAACATTCGGTAAAATCCACCTACATGCTGTGTAATTACTGTCAAATATATTTCTTCTTCTTTATGGCTTATTACAAATTTAATCTTCAAGAAAATATATATAATTAGATTCTTATAGTCAATAACAAATCTCATAAAATTCATTAGGAAGAAAGTAGCAGTGTTAGAAAATTATGTTACGTTAGATTTTATAAAATCTACAAGAAGACATTAGGATAGGTTTTAGAAAACTCAACAAAAACTGACAAAAAATAAAGAACTGCATACAAATGGTATGGAAGTCGCCAACAATGGTATAATGATACAAGTCGTTAATCTGCCAGGACATTACTCCGGCGACATTCCTGACGCTGAAAAAACGAGCAAGAGTTGAATAAATGTGGACTAAAAATATCTGCATAAGAACTAAGGTCCGACGGTCAGTAATTGGTGAATAATGGACAATACTGAGATAAGGTTTTGGGTGAGAATTTTCTTTTTAATTATAGGTTGTTTCGCATGATCGTCGATTATGAACAGTACTTGAAAATTACCATTGATTTTATTTGAGGCGTCATATTATGAACCTTCGAAATCAATTGTATTATTACGTGCATTGTATGAAAGTTTAACTGTTTTCTAAATTACTTTGTTGTCATGCAATCAAATTTTTAATTGCAACTTCTTACTTTTATTACTTGAGAACTTCAGTATTTCACCCAAATTTTAGAAATTGTACATTTTTAATCGCTTTCTAATTTCGTTTTGAATTTTTATGTGGGTCCAAATGTTTTGCTTTATTTTTCCTTGTAAAAACAGATGGTCGGAATTCGTTTCGAGATATTATCGATACCTGTCTATTTAAAGAACTCGTCCGTTCGCTCTAATACAGACGTATAATTTGCAACCTTAATAAAAATTTAGTTCTTGTAATTTAATAAACGAGATATAATCCGGCCGTTTAGTCTCTAATAACAACGTAAATGCTAAATTAAAATGTCATGAGGTGTGAAACCGCGGATACACGACTATCTGTATTCGAGACTCTGTTTATGGGTAATGGGTAGATTAGCAGACAGCAGTTGCTTCACCCAACGTTCGATGCTCAACTGGCATTTTGTAAGAAATGTTAATGGAAACGAACTAAAAAGGATCGAGGATCAGAAGGAGTTATGGTTGCGTAAGATGAAATTTATTGTTACAGCTTTGGCTAAACCATTAAGTGGTGATTCAGATTTTTTAATTTTACCTCACAATAAGTTAGTTTTTAAGACACATTGACTGTTTTGATCCCTTGAGGATTTTTAATGGAACTGCGCTGCATTTTTGTACCATGATTCATTTATAGTCCCTTTAAAAAAAAACAGTAAGAAATTTATTTCTATCTGATCAAACAGGTCATCGTTCGGTTTAAGCGTCCCGTACGCTTTTAAAAAAAAATCGGAATCCTTACTTACCGGGTCTCTCTGTCTGTCTGTTCATACCGATATCTTGAATACTTGTTGTTATATTAGGTTTAAATTTGGAATAGTAGTAGATCTTTGCCTCTTCTCAATAAAAATACATATTTGAGAAAAGGTGTTTCCTGATTAGGGGGAAATGATTTATTTTATGAAATGATATATAGTATATTTGTTACATATAAATAGTTGTTTTTTTTTATTATGCACATAAAATCATTTTGTACTAATAAAACTAAAATCCTAATAATATTCAATAAAATTAAAGCTCTATAAATTGAAATTTTGAATATTTGTATGTAATATTCAAAATTTCAACGTTCTATTTATTTTCTGAAAGGAAGCTTACCTATACTTTCTTTCTTACTACTGTTGTACGGAATCCTAAAAATTGTTAGCATTCGCACTTGACTGTTTTTTCTGTTTATAAATAGTAATTTAAAATACCTTTCTGGAAAACTTAATTAAAACGTGATGTGTATCTACTACAAGTATTTCCTTACGCCTTCGTAGATAGTCTAGTGTACTCGTCCCGACCCGTCTCTGAAGGGTTTTGCGTCTGTACTTTGAATTACTTCTTCGGCTGTCATATTGAAAAATTGACATGGCGTGGGCAAGTTGACACACACACTTAACGCATCCAAATGCATAGGTACACCCAAAGCAAATACACTTTGGTTATTAACTTTCGAGTTATTAAGATGTTCGAACAGCGTGGGAAATTGCTTTAGTTCTAATTGCGTTTGTGGTCAGAAACTTTTTTTATCTTATCTCTGCATTCTCATCTCTGTTTCGTCAGTAACCGTAACTGCAATAGCTTCTTATCTTGTTCCGACAACAAATACTACATCAATATTTTTTTTAGTTTCTGTTTTCGGTTTCAGCATATGACCTTACAAAATAATTATCTTCAATTAGCTAATGCTAACTATTGAAAAACCAGGCAATTGCGAAAACAATCCCTACTAGACCAGTAGTTTTCGAGATATTTCATGTGGGCAGACAAACAAAACTCTGAGTCTCACTATAAGGGTTTTTATTTGGAAAGAAAACAGAATGAAACCCTAAAAAGTATGTTTTAAAAAACATTTGAATAAATAAAATAAACAAGCAACACAAAGCTGGCTGGTAAACACGTAATTTCGATAGAACATCGAAATTTGGATCGTGACTTAATTTAAGGTAACTTGTTACTGATCTTACAACTTAGGATTTCCGACACAAGCAAGCGAACAGAAGATTTAATCGTGAACGATCGTGACGACAAATCAAGCAATTCGCACGGAATGTTTCGACATCGCACCGTTTTGTTTCCAAGTGACTTCTTGGGTTTTAATCTTGTGGATTTTGTTCTGCAATCAGAAATTATAGAGGTTTACATTGAACATAGATGCCTTGTTCCTTTATAAGCTTGTGAAAATAAAGCAGAAATGTATGTTAAGTTAATAATATTCAACCTAGCAAATGTAAGAATAAGAGGTCTGGTCGTGAAGATATTATCATTTTGGCGTATCATCGTCGGAGCGGCGAGGTGTCGGTGATCGCGACGATATCGTGGTGCCTTACAATCGCAGATCAGTATCACTTGCTAATCTCCCGTTCTAATGTCTACAATGGTGTATCGGTGAACGCTTTCATTTTGCTGCTACAGGCACGCTGTTGGCTAGACAGCTTAATTGAATTAGTTGTTTCTTTTAATTGTTTATTTTTAGAAAGTATTTAAGATAAAAATCGATGACAAGTTTAAGACATTATAGAAAATCAACATAATAAATGATTAAGACTTGCAGATGTTGGCTTGAATCGTGACCGATAAACACAATATTAAAATAACGTTTCTAGATCTATCGCTTAGGTTAACCGCTTCAACAAGTCGATAAATATTAGTATCCTCTCTAAATGTATTGGAAATTCAAACAAAGAGGCTTCAGGGCTGCGTGAACTTTCGCGTTTCTATAACGGCTCACGTTCCGTGCCAGCTGCCTGCCGATCGTCGACAGACACACCGGCTAAACATTCATATACATTGCACTAACTCGACTCACCTTTCTACGATATGAGACTTTCGTAAATCCTAATTTTAATTTCACATAAATATTTAATACTTTACTCACTTTATTAGACATATCAACTGATTACCTATTTGTAATAAGTAATAAATTTGAACAACCAAAACTTAATATTAAAGATATCCGTTACATAAAGTGAACTTCCATAGTATCCTTTTAAACAGAGAAGAGAGAAATCGATCGTATTTCGTTCCGATCCAATTAGACAATTGTACAAGTCCAGAGGTGAGTTAGAGCATCATTAGCGCGCTCACACGACCCTAGCGGCCGAGTTCGCACGATCAGCGCGAAATACGAACGAAATTTACACGACTGCTTCAAATGTCACATTCTCGGTGTGAACAGACAACTACATGACCATCCTTCGGATCTTGAGGAATATCCCCTTTAGCTTTAAGTTGTAAAACGGGACCTTCGTCATCTAGTATGTGCATTCCATTCTATTGCCCTGTACTTATAAGCGGACCTAATAAGAATTCAATGCATGCGGAAAGAAAGCCACAAAACAAGTTGCGCTCATTTGTAAGACGATAAGAATTGGTAGACACTAGACAGTCGCTTATTCTTCCTACAATCTGGCTCTAATGAGCGACAGGCCACCTAGAAGTTTCTACACGGAACGGACCCAGATACAGTTTTAGATATACCATCTGAATGACGCAAGTGTCCTTAGCGTGGACCTCCAGTGAGCGGTGCTTTCCCGCCTTTCACGTGTCCTAGTCGCGAGCTATTTGGCCGGCTTCCTTGTTTTTGTTCCCAGCGTTTATTGCAGCCCCACTACAGCCTCACACGCTACCATAAATTAAGATTTATCTACATCGACCCGACCGCTTCATAAATATCTATAACAGTTTTCTTACGATGAATTGAAAAATAAACGTACATCTTTCGTATACGTAAGTCACGATGATGTCTATATTGAAAGAAAGAGTGCAACATTACACTTTCTAAATGTAGTTGATGAAATGAGAAATAAATCACCCCAAAGTGTTGTGTTCTCACAATTCCTAGATGTACCCTTTATGAGCAAGCGTGGCTTTCATCACGTGTACCCATCAAGTGCCAGAAGCCGCTGAGCGATATTTAATCGCTAACGATTACAGCGAGCGCTCGCCATGAGAAATAAAGTGTCGATAGGCATCAGAAGCAAGTCGCCATTGCTAGCTAACACTGCATATCGCCGACCTCGGTTAATGAAGTCGATAATTCATAGCAAGCCGACTTTAATTATATAAATATACTATAGAACCTGTATATACTCTCTATTGCACATAGGTTGTTTAATATTGGGTAGAAACGTTTTTGTCATAAGTGAGTTTCGCACTTAATATTTAAATGTATTCTCGAATATTATATAGGTATTAGCATGTCATATTCCAATAATTCCAAACTTATCTAAATTAAATAATTGAAATATACATTATCATTCAATACATCGTGACCGAGTTATCCAGATATTACAGCTGAAACCCGATATCCGTTCACTACACACTCTCTCAAAGTGCAAATTTATGCTAATTATGTATGTAGTTTAACTTACTTTAAAGATATACGATACATTTAAATTTATGATACATATTACTTAATATTTATACTACCAGTATTGAAATATGGCACTATTAAGCTTTAATTAGGTATCAACTTTCTTGATGCTGTTGAAGAATCTGTTGTTGCATTCGCGTATGTGCCTTGTATAATGTGAATATAAAATACAATATTTATTATTTTATTATCCATTTTTCGTTGTAATATCTGATATATCATTCAGTCAAGTTAGATTAAAAGGTTCAAGAGTTCAGGGCACACCTGCCTTCGAGTCGTCCAGTTGACATTGGTGGGCGGCTCGGCTGGCCTACATTCCAGCACCACACTTACCCGTTCACAATATTCACTCACAACTTCTCATTTTCCTTACACTGTCATTCATTCCAATAAATCTTTGCAGATATGCCTCTATAGAAGCTTTTATGGGCATATTTGCAAGCTTGAACTCTTGGGTCATTAGCTGCGAATAACTATTAATAATAGTGTGAACATGAATAAATTATTACTAAGCTTGATTATAAGCTTTCAGAATTCGCAACACAGTTTCTATTAGCCATTGTCGCCGGTGAGTCTGTATGCGCGAGCGCAGCCGTATAAATCTAAGGCAACCACGATATATCATTCCGATAGGACAGCAGACCCATTGAAGGAAGCTGGATCCGTCGATGATTTGCATCTATCAGCGAATAGAGAAAGTCGCCTTTACAACGAAACAAACGACTATAAAAAATAAGATAACGAATGAATGACACAAAAGCTTTTTTGCTTAACTTAAAAACTGATTAATCTTGTTTACAAAATATAACATCGACTCCGGCGAATAGATCGGCATAAAGTTTAATGATGTTAATAAAATACGTTTTAATTGTCATTATAAAATAGCCTTCCTTGTTATTATAGTTCTACTAATAAAGAGTATTAATATTTATATACTTCAGGCAGGCTTTATTATTTTATAAAACATTATCAAATTCGCTAATAAATTATGAAACTTATGGAATAGATTCATTAAAATTATTATAGAATTGAAGTTAATGGGAATAATTAAATTGTCAACACAAACGTTTAATTACCATTTACAATTAAATCTAAATCTATTAATTAAAGCAAATAATTATAACTATTGAGCTGTTTGTTATTAACAAAATTCCTATTTGAGCTTCAAGAATTTTGACTCTTTATTTCTCAATATTAATGTTAATCTGCGTTGTTAGTTCATTTAGTATTGGAAACGTTTTAATTAAATCTGGTTTTAAATTAATGTGCTTATTATCTCTTAACATAACCCATTAAAGATTATATTAAATTTATTATTTTTATTTTATATACAATTTGTAATTATAATTAAGAGCAATTAGGTTTATATTTATCATTTTATTTATTTTATTGATAATAAATATAAGTTTTAATGCCATCTTCATTTCTCTATTCTACATAAATACAGTTATTAAATTAACATTCTACATCCGACGATGCTAAAATAATTGTACTGACATTAGTAACCCTATCATTTGGTACGCACCTGCAAAGAGGTTTGTCGTGTCAATCATTATTTAAGAAGAAGATAGTAAAAACTAAACTTTTTTGGCTTGTTTTTGCTCTTAGAACGATCTCTTTTTTTGTTTGAAATCTTTGCGCTTATCTAATTTTGAATTGATTTTTAAATAAATTTTATGTCGTGAAGTTGATTCAAGAGGCATCCCAGCAAATACTTTGAACGATCTTTTGGTGTATCTTGGTTTACCAAAATGGACCGATGGAACTTTTATGAAACGAGTTTTCAAGGCGAGACTGACAGTATATTTCTTGTACCTAGTATTTAGTTGGGTATGGAAAGAATACTTAATAAATTCATAAATGAAACTTTAATGTTTTAAATAAGGATCACTAGTTTAATCTTATATTAGTTGTATATGTGATATTCAGTTCCGTTGATATTTTTTATACAAAGAGTATATCTTTCTTTTTTTATACAAAGAGTATGTCTGCATCGTATACAGATGCAAAAACCCTTATTAATTAATGATTAATCTGATTAACGTTCTAAAACTAGGTCTAAGACTTTACTGTTAAAAAAAGTCTTTAGTCGTCATAAACGACTGTAAATGTTTACATGAAATTAATACTTTGACTTGACTACTACTAGCTTTATGTGGACTAACCCTTATATTCTTTGTGTTTTCCACTCCACTTTCGCTCAAGGAACATCTGCCTCTTTCCACCAAGTATCAAATCAAGAAAGATAGAATGAGACAGAACTGTCCTTGAGTGAAAGTAGAGTGGAGAACACGACTGAAAATACGGGGATTAGTCATATATCCATAGAAAGGTACATAACATTGACTTATTATATTCAGTAAATTCACACTATTACCGTCTTACGCACAATTGAAAATTATCATAACTTTGTATCTTGGTTGTCTAAAAAAACAGTTCTCCTGCATATGTTACAAGCATCAAATTAATATTACTATATTACCTACATGCACGAATGGTTTTATTTAAAAATAACGTTCATAACGTTCACACACATGGCAATAAAAAACATTCTCAATTATGATCATTTTTGGCAATTTTTTACATCAACAAATGAGATAATGGTCTTAACTGAATCGTGTCATGAGTCACCGTCAGAGTTGTTCTAGACTGGAAACCTCCGAAATTCAATACCAATGGAATATTATTACACAGTACATTACTTGTTTTAATCTTAGTATCATTTAATATATATATATTATTATTATCTATTGGAGAAGAAGTAGTGTAATGCAAAAATGGATATTTTAGTGGCATGAAATGGGAGACATAATTTGGTGGGGCATTAAACTTAATTGTTATTTCTGTCTGGTTGTTTTGTACTACCGATTGTTTTAATGGGTCCGGTGGCGTAATTATTATGTTACGGCACGATTTCCTTTGGTTATTACATGAGTAAACATTCATTAGGTAAATGCTATTTAAAATTAAAATGGTTATAGGTAACAGAAGTTTAATTGGTAAAAAGAAGTTAACGGAGGTTTTTTCAGGTTTTATGGTTCGTGTGTCGTTTGTGTCGGACTCAAACGTAATTAATATTATTTCGCTCGATCGAAAAAAGTTTATATAAATCTTAGACCACGTCAAAATATAAATATGTCATATAAAAGTATACTTATTTTACTGAAAAAATGTGGGATTATATTTTATATTAATGGCTCCAAATATTTTTTATAATAGTGAAAAATTGAGCCGCAGCGGCCCTCTAGATTTACGATTTTGAACCTTTATTCTTAGGACTGATTCGGCCCGGAATACCTGCCGTTAACAAAAAGCGGTCATGTGTACTAAAATTAATTGTTACTAATACATATTTTATAAGTACCCAAACCATGACAAACTGTACAGAACGTCTTTCTGTACCAATATTGTTTTGCCATGAGTGGGAATCGAATCCACGGCCAAAGTCGCAATAAAGGTATAAATAACCACTAATACCTATCCTATTTTATAAATATTAGTATAGAATAGGATTAGTGCTTATTTATAATTTGGTACCAATGAATTTTTAATCTAAAAATGTATGTACATTTGTTTAACAACACCACTATAGTGCCTCGCACGTTAAGCTGTCGCTCCCAGTTTCACTATACCAATTTATGAAACTTATGAAACTCTATAAACATAGATGAGTTATTGATTCTATCCAAAAATCGCGACGAGCTAGCCACTTGTTCGGTGTAGACTCTTACTACCGGCTACGACGAGGTGGGATTACAAACCCCTTCGCCAGGTACCCTGAGACCCGTGACAATATTTATATATATTTTTTATTGACTATGACTACTAAATATGTTATTTTAATTGATTGAAACAACCAAATAATCCTGTTGAATGTTTGCAACGCAATATAATTAAGATTATTTTTAGTTCCTACGTAAACAGGTTACGGCGACTATCCACTTGAAATAGAAATCGCAAAGTACTACAACCAAAGGCAAGCTGTCTAGGGTTCTATTGAGATATTTAATTCTGTACGTTAATGTTTATCAACAGATCCAAAAACCGTCAAGTGAGCTAGTAATGTTTCGGTTTAGTTTACCGGTTTCCAGGAGCCTACTACATCGATGTATTGCCGAGGTAATAGCCCCCTTTTAGTGTGCGGATACAAAACGGGTAATTGATTTAACAGTATGTAATACAAATTCGTCTTTTATGTCGCCCATTTCGTAACCTAATCATTTAGCCACCATAGTTGAGCGACCAATGTTGTTAAACAATATTTATAATTTTTTGGCTTTCGCTGTAGAGACACTAGGTCCGTGGAGTCGGGATGCAAAGTCTTTTTATAAAACTATAGTACCACTCCTTATCGACGCTACAGGTGACCCGAGAGCTGGCGCATACTTCAGACAAAAGATTAGCATTGCTGTTCAAAAAGGCAATGCCGTCAGCGTCTTGAGCACCCTGCCGCATGACAAACTTGAGGATTATTTTTACTTAATATTTTTATTTTTATTAATATATTAATAGGTATTTTATTTGTTATTATTATTAATGTTTTTTAAGTTTTCTTGAATAAATATCATATATAGTATTGCCTTCATCAGGCGGATACAAAATGCTCATGACGTGCTCCATTAACAATTATTTATGTTAGTATTTAGATACGTATCAACGTAGAAACCAAATTCTCAATATTTAAAGATTATTCAGTTTTTAATCTTAATCTCAAATTACTACAGTTAATAATAATTAGTTGTAGAATGACATACATAGAGTTGTGACTCGTCGTAAGCTGTATGATGCAACAGAACCTCTTCAGTAATATGATTACTTAATAAAAGCAGCACTTTACGAGGAACCTAGTTAATTATGACTTACAAAATTTTAATACGACAAAATTACACCAATTCACCGGCATTAATACAGAATTTTTTTTTGGACACCATACAGGTCCCCGTTCTATACTTATTATAAAAATAAACGCTCGCTTGATTTATCGAAAACTGGATATCTACCGAGCGGCTCTTATGTTCACAAAATAACTATACTTAACTTAAATTACCCTTTTTATGACAATGTAGTCGTCAACACTAACTTTAAGACAAAACTTTCTTTCCTACATTGAATTCTCGTAACTTGGCGTAGAGACAACATTCTCGTTCTTTCATGAAATTCAATAAAGCTCGCTACTTTGTTTATAAACTAGGTAGGCCGTAAAGATGACGAACGCGCCGTAACGAGTTTTCACCTCGCACCCGTAAAAATCAATACTCGATGAGAGGAAGTGTGTAAACTTCGGAAAGGTCAAAAAAGGAAAGCGCCACGAGTCCGGCGCCGGCAGCCTGCCGTAATCCGACGAGCTCATGCGAGTGCGCCGGTCAATCTTCAAGTAATGTCATTTGTCCTCGGCCGTAATCGCTCGGACGCCATCTTGCCGCCACTGCATGTTTAAATTGTCCGACTGAGACGAAAGATTAATGCACCTTGCTTTTTGGAAAGGTAAACCTCGTATTTAATTACTTCGTTTACAGAATGTTAATTTATAGTCGCGTTAATTTACAATAAGTTTTATTACGAAGTATTGTTTACATTGGCGACGATTCAATACATCACCTCGCCGCGTCGTCGAAATTCCAACAATTCATCGCGCCTTCTAGAATTCATTCAAATTTAATGTAATGGACAAGTTCATTTGCATCGTAATGATACATGGGATAAATATAATTTGTCGTGACCATCATCCTTATTGGACTTGTACGGTATTATTATCCTTACCTATATGCCGCTGGAAGTACTTGAGGATCGTTAAAGTGTAAATCGATTACCATGCATGGCGGTGCGAGGACGGTCGACTTTGCATACTAAATGCTAAATATATCATACCTACACCTGTTCTTATCCCGCTGACAGAGTCATTTATTTCATATTAATGTAGTTAGTTCTATTACCGACCGTCGCTAACATCTCTGTGTTATTGTTTCAGATTTGGCTGCAATCAGACAGCTACTAGAGAGCGAAACCGGCGGAACGACATGTCCGAGTTGCAGCATGCCTTTCGACAAGGGCAAAAAAAGGAAACTTATCGACACTTGCGGTCACGAGCGATGCTACTCCTGCATGTTTCGTAACGAAATCTGTCCGCTCTGCACCAAAACTAGCCAAGCGAGAGCAAAACAACTCTCAGAAATGTACACACCGTCGTCCCAGAGGCATCAAATCCATGACCAGATCCACGATGACTGGCACGCTCCCACCAGACTACCGAAACCACCGAAATCATCACAGAGTTGTCCCACTCCTCCTCACACGAGACGAAGATTCTTATTAAGCCCGAAATCGTTAAGAAGTCCGTTTGGGCAACGCTGTGGTCGCCACTCAAACGAGAACCACGTGCCGCTGTCCGGTAAGTTCCCCATTGTCACATGACATCCCGAACGAATTAGCATATCTGTAGGCCCGCGCGTGGTTGCTGCAGATTTGCATCCGAATTGCGTAAGCGTCGGCCCACAGTGTACGCACGCAACTTTGCAAACGAGCGAGGCTACTTACTTCATTGCTCCTTCTATGGTCGTTCTCGATTCTCATTCACAGACCGTCCCGTGACGCACGTCTAGACTTAAATATTGAGTAATCGGTACCGTAAAAGGCGAGTCATAAATCGGGAACGAATTGGCGAATGACGAATTGTCTGTTAACAACATCATCTTAAATAATTCCGTGACAATTGCGACATGCGCCGATACGCCCACGTCACCTCCGCCGGATGTACGTAGGGGGTTCCGCAAAGGAATAGTTGTCTGGCTAGTGTGTGGCTGCAGCCATCCATTAAGTCTATACCTAAGTCCGTATGGCTTTTGCAACCGCTGCGCTGTAGCACCTCCGCCCGCGCAGGCGGCAAGCCGGCTGCTGCTGACATTAAATCGGTATCTGTTACACTTAAAATCCATTAATTATGTCATATTGGCTCGCCCGATACAGCTCCGAGTTAATTGAAATATACAATCCGTTCTAAGTTGTAGAAGTTTCTTAATAAACTATTAATTCTAATTTGCCACAGCCCTTATGGGTGTGCGAGAAATGTCAGCTGGCATAAATGTTTCTATTTCTTATTGTATATTGGTTGTTTATTTATGGCGTACCCATAATTAGACTGAATAGATATTTTAATTAATTAGCCTTTATAAATCTTGGTGATAACCTTGGTTGGACTATCATTAAACGTGGGGTTGTGCTATCTTTAGGGCTGCCGGAGGAAGGTCCGCGTACCGCCGCGTGGCCAAGTCTGGTGTTCAATAAGATCCGCTCGCTCTGGTCGACGCATTCTTCGATGCCGCGGGGAATCAATCAACTGGCAGGCACGACCAAATATTTACATACATTTATTTTATGTGTTCCTGGTACAAACGTGGATGAAATCCCAACTTATTTGCTTTAAAAAGTATTCAAAAATGATTGAAATCGCATTGGAATTTTATCCCGTTAGTTTTGTTCAAAGCTGCACCAAATTTTACAAGAATTTTGCACTTGTATGTTTTCAATTTAGCTTCAGTTTTATCAGCATCCTTATAAAGCTATTGCACGAGTTTTATTTTATACCCCTGCTATATTCGTGTGGTGTTTTATAATAATTAGTTTTTTTTTTATATATCCTATGATACGAATACGTTGCATTGAATTATTTTCCCACGATTAGAATCACTATTCCTTTTGAATTTTATGTGGGCGTCTACATAAAATTTACTGATCCAAATCCTTATCGTGGCACTTACACAAGCTGTAACAATGTTGTTGCTTTTTTTTTCAATAATGGGATCATTTTTGATATAATAGGACTTTTCTTAAGAATCTACAATAAGCTTAAATGAGAAGAAATCACTATCATAAAACCTGACTAACCTATCTAACAATGTAAATTATCCACACTACTATTCTGTAAGGTCCATGGGGTAACTAAAGAGAAATCTTATTTTTTGTTCGGCATGTGACTTTGTATCCACCTGATGGTAAGCAGACCTACAAAGTCCATGAATGCGGTCGATCTATACATTTTCGTTTAAAAATATTGATCACTCCCAATATGCCGGATAAATGATGCGGTTACGAAATGGGCGGCGGCAAAGACGTATTTGCATTACGAGTTTATTTTAAAATCCTCGGCTGCTTTATCGTCAAATCAATCGCCCGTTTTATTAAATTAAAAGCGATCGATTTCTGAAGAAATCGATGCAGTAGTCTCCGGAAACCCGAAGAACCCACTAAAACCGAAACATGATTAAGTCATTAGACGGTTTTGCATCTGTATGGGCAGTGATCTGCATACAATTTTACAGCAAAATGCTTTGTTTATTGTTTATTTAAAATATTATTATGAAATTAGATGCTTCATTTATTGCACAATGCAGTTACGGTCACATAGACACCACAACATAGCCTTGGTAGTCCATCCGTCCGTTTGTATTATATAACCTATAACTAGATGCCATACCAAACTCACCACGCGTATCTAATTGATCTTGATACTAGTGACGTGTTTTTGTTCCTATTTTTTTATTAACTTCAGCACTATTATTCTATCAGAAGTTGTAATTCTGCATCATCATCTCTTCAGTCCGACAACAAATTTCTATCAAGGCGTGTGTGTGGCTTGCTGGTTTCAGTAATTTTAATCTCCAAATATAAATCAGCTTATACCATCTGAGACGTTTGCGAGGAGATCAACTGTGAATAAATTTTACAGTGAAGATGGGAAGATGAAGAACACAGGGATATTTTTACTGATGTTTATGCTGACATTTTTGCCAAATTAAATTATTTAATTCTTTAACTTTTAGTATACGTTTAATAATCCAAATAATATATATGTATAAAATAGTGGACAACTTAAAATGCTCACTAAGTATAAATTCTTGAAAATTATAAGACAATAAAGAGAAACAATAAACAGTTGCATAATCAGAAAGAACTTAAGACCGCCTAAAGCTATAAAAAAAAACAGATGTTACATAGAAAATAAGGGTCATTGAAAGTAATAAAGGTTCATTGAATTCGTAACAGGAATCCGTAACAAACAATCCCTATCCTAGACGGCAACGACTTCCAGACAGGGCTGCCATATGTCTTGAATAAACAGGAAGACTTACTCTTATAAAATTATATTGTTTCCGCCTTCCCGTTATTAATATCTCTGGCAGTTTTGTAATGTATTATAACAACAGAGAACTGTCAATGTATTCTTTTACTTGGTGTTATCTACTTATTTCCAATTATTTCCCCTTTCTGTTAAAAAAAAAAACTTTTTTCATGGAGCATATTTGTGACTTTATCTTCCTAATGGTAAGCAGATCTACAAAGTTCAAGATTCATCAATACATTGCTGTTTCACAACATATATTGCCGGCTAAAGATGAGACTACGAATTGGCAGCGACAAAGACAAATTTTAATTTCGAGTTTACTTTATCACCAAAATGCTTGTTTCGTAAGGGACAATTCGACAAAAAGTTGATGTCGAAAAGGCACCCACAGACTAAAAGCGAAACATGACTAGGTCATTTGACGGTTTTAGTATGGGCGGTGGTAACAGAACCGGTCGTCCTGCTTAGTGCTCCAAATTGTAATAATTTAAATTTAATTGTTAATTTGCATTAGAAAGAGATATTTGATAGGTTATGGAGATCTTTGCAATAACAATTTTAAAATGTCATATATTAATTTATGATTTGAACAAGATCCTGCCAACCCTAAGTGTGACTAAGGCGAACCTGCTTCCAGAAGCGTGGGAGAACCCACTTTTTATTTATATCAATCCATTGCTTTGTAACCACGGAAGACTTTCTGCACATCAATTAAATATCTTGGAAACTATTGATAAAGCCCACGTTTGCAGTAGGAAAAAAATACAATGAAATTGTATAAATGGTTTAGAATATTATGAACTATACGAGTTTTAATATGGTATGGCCATTACATACGTATGGTATGTTTTATGTGATATGATCGAGAAAAAAGGTTCCTTAACTGTATTTTTTTAATAGTTTACTTAAAAATGTCTTTTTTATTCTTGGAGGTATAAAATCCATTTTCCCCAATTGTACACATTTTATCGTACCTTTAAGTGTTGGATCATACTACAATTATTTTTTTCTATAAAATAAAATAGCTATTAGCTCAGATAGATTCCACGTATTTTTTTATTTATATTTAGCATAAAAAATCAATGTGAAATATACTTATCTGAATTAATTAGTTAATTATTATTTATTCAGCAGTATTGACCGGTTAGAAATTTTATACAATTAAATTCCACAAAAATAAAGTCAAATAAAAAACTGATTAGCTGAAATACTAATTCATTGTGGTAAACTTACTGGTAACAATGAATTTGTTCTTCATTGTTAAATATAATCTAATTCAATTACAAAACCCATTTTGCGTTGTGAATGAAATAAAACTATCAATGCAATGCCCAAATTATGTATCTCCCGGAATTGTACCGTCGAAGTTTGGAATATTTCCCACGGCCAATCCCCAAAGCCATCATTTCCGCACTTTAGATGGCAGGTGCGGGGTGCATATCATTTTACACCACAACCGAGTCTTTAACCTCAGGGGAAAATTATAGTGTCAGATATAAATCTAAAAAAAAAGTTTTTTTGAGACTTTAACTGCAAGAATAAATAAAATCTGTAAAAATTAATTAATGGATTTTTAAATTCTTCAATAAAATAAATCCTGAAAAGATTCTTAAATTCTATCAATTCGATTAAAATTCGAGTTGTTGTTAATTATCAAACGTTGACTCAAAGGAAGTCAGGATCCATGTTTTTACGGTTGGTTTTCCGTTGTACGAGAAATCTAAGTTGGCAAACCGAAAAGACATCCTGAAATCTTAGCCATTTAAAAGAGTTGTCGTATTATTCCCATAAAATTAACAAATAATTGGCTAACTTTCTTGAGCTCGAACACAATGAATGATTGAAACCCAAATATGGGAAATAGGAAAAGAATCAAGAAACATCATATATGTTGCTGAGAAATTTGATTTTTATTTCACATGATATTTCTTTTCTTTATGTGAAGTCGACCAGAAATATAATGGTTTTCGTATAATTTAACCTTTTCAAATCAACTTTTTTTTATTACGTGTTTTTGTTTAATGTCTTCAACAACGTAAAACATATACTTTAATAAAATTATCCAAATATTAGGTCTTTGAGGTGTGAAGAATCTACTTGTAAATAAGGTTTCAGAGTTAGCTTTGATTATGCATGATTTCAAGAGGAGTTGCAATTTAAAGCACAAGCAAATGCATGTAATGCAAATTGTGTTTTGTTTGTAAAATTAAAGGCTGCATGACAAGTGTTTGTTGATTGGTTTATCTTCCACAAGTTAATTAAATTTTACTTAACTAATATTTAACTTTTTTACACTTTACAGATGATGAAGGTGGTCACATAAAGTCGTCAGGTTATGGAGACTCGAGAAGACAAAACGATTTGTACATGAGGCTGGGTTTACTACTTGGTGACAGAAGGTCTTCGCGAAACAAAACAAGGGACAGTTGCGGCTCCTTAGCTTCACTGGATGCTCATACTCTTGCCTCACATAATACTAGTCCGGTTAGTATTAAAGTATATTGCAAGCTTAGTTGCAATAGCATTATCTTATACAAAGATATTTCCTATGAAGAGTAAAGTACAAAAACTACATATTTTTTTATTCAGTTCAAACAGTCAACTATTATTTTCTCGTCAGTGTTTATTCTTACCAAAAAAACTAACCCAAGAATCCTAAAATAAATAACCCAACAGGTACCTTTTTACCGGCATTTGAATCTGTCGATATAAAATTTACTTATAATACCAATATCTAAAACTTAATTAAATCATAACCTCGCCTGCCTGTCTGGCCAGCGTGTAAAGTATTTATACATAGATTATTACTTCAACTAGAAGATTCGTTTTGATCTATAGTCCAAGAGTAACTGTCTAAAGGTCTGATGATGATAAAATCACAACATAAATAGCATCAGATATTTTAATTACCCCAACATTAGACTTGGGAAATATTTAAAACAATCATAAAATCTTATGATTGCTTATTTAAATCAAATGGCCTTACTTAAATGCCGGTATGCCGACGTGACTTGATTTGCATGACATTTTGCATTTGAAATATACGCAGTCTACTATTTCAAATTCACTTGCTTTGATAAAATAAAGTCGACATGACAGGTTCTGGTTTTAATCCTTAATAGTTGTGTATATTTTGTAGAAATACCCATAGGAAATGTGTTTTTATGGTGACACTAAGTTTAAGTTAGCTAGATTACATTTTATTATTTCGAAACTTCTCGCTATACAAGTTAACCTAAACTACGATATAAAAGTGTTTTATCGTTCGTTGCGTTCTAAGAACTTTAATAAAGCCAACAAAAGAGTTAAAAAAGAAACAAAGGAGTTTTTGGACTGAAAATATCTGAGCTTTATAACTATATAATTACCTTCTATAAATATATAAATAAATATACCATCACGGGTGCCTATTTGACTCCCGAGAACCGTTTAAACGGCCTCAGAGTACCCAGCGGAGGGATTAATCCATCCCCATTTCGCCGATGGTATTCGGAGGCACCACCTAACAAGTGGCCAGCTTGTTGCGGTGTTTATGATGAAATAGTCTCATTGTATAAAGCGGTCACCCATCCCAGGCCGGTCTTGTTGTCATCTGCTTAACCTTGTTATCAGTTGCGCAGTGACTTAACCACTAGGCTGAGGCCGCTTTTTTTTACCAATTACCTACTACTGTGGAAAACTTGTGTAAAAATTGTCATATTACATTTTTGCTGATTTTATTTAAAGCGTTCTAAGAACTTTAATAAAGCCAACAAAAGAGTTAAAAAAGAAACAAAGGAGTTTTTGGACTGAAAATATCTGAGCTTTATAACTATATAATTACCTTCTATAAATATATAAATAAATATACCATCACGGGTGCCTATTTGACTCCCGAGAACCGTTTAAACGGCCTCAGGGTACCCAGCGGAGGGATTAATCCATCCCCATTTCGCCGATGGTATTCGGAGGCACCACCTAACAAGTGGCCAGCTTGTTGCGGTGTTTATGATGAAATAGTCTCATTGTATAAAGCGGTCACCCATCCCAGGCCGGTCTTGTTGTCATCTGCTTAACCTTGTTATCAGTTGCGCAGTGACTTAACCACTAGGCTGAGGCCGCTTTTTTTTACCAATTACCTACTACTGTGGAAAACTTGTGTAAAAATTGTCATATTACATTTTTGCTGATTTTATTTAAATCATAAATCATTTATTTGTTCACGAACACAGGTTTACAAAATTTTACAATTCAGTTGTTAATACAATATTAATTAGTTCTCTATGTTCCGCCCAAGAGCTTGTAAACATTTTTACAGTGGTATTTTAACTACCTATCTAACCATTTATTAACCAAACAATATAAGTCAATACAATAATTAAAATTCCCTTATAAAAACATATAGTAGGTACTGTCAAAGTAATTATGATATTTTTAATTGATGTTTGAATAATTAGCACAACACAACATCAAACATTAATAGTTATCCAATTATATATATATATTGCATTGCATTTGTAATACAAAATTGTAAATGGTTAATCCTAAAGACTAAATAGTTTTGCAATGCTTGGTAAATTCTTTAGTAAGCGAATTCACAATAAATTCTGAAGCGATCTCCATAAAAGATTGCTCATCTTCCATTGCATATGTAACTAGACCTCAGCCATTATCGTATAATAAATCTGTTACGCGTTTCTCATAAAATTTGTTCTCAGAAAACTCGTGCATTCGATGGTTATCTTTAGTGACTTTCTCGACAATTTTTCCGCAGGTGTCTACGCTTACGGGGTCGTCGGAAGTAGAGGCTGCCATGGCTTTGGGTCGAGATTCTTTGGGGTCTTTAGCATCTATGTCATTGTCAGCAGCTAGCAACTGCTCCTCCTCAAGCCCTGGTAGCAGAAGACATTCAGTTACTGGTAAATATATATAAACATAAATACATACTCAGTATCACAAATTTTGTATTAATTGATGTTGTAAATTATCAATAAGCTTTCATTTTAATATTAATTTGTTATGATTTTTTTTTTAATTCAATTCTTATTTTTAAATGCACTATTTCATTTCTGCACTTTTAATGATACATATTTTTTTCAACCAGCATTACAAAACGCCAAGTCTGAAGAACTCACACGAATGTCTAGCGGATTTTTCAAAAATAGAAAAACAGCAGCAAGACGGTCAGCTCGTACTAGCAGCAAACAATCGTCGACTTCTAGTGATTTTAAGAAAGGTATTGTATTTTTTTCACAATTTTTTTTTTTTTTTTTTTGGGATAATGAACAAATACTAACTATTAAACTATTTAATTACAGTGCATCCATCTCCGCAATTAACACTAAAGCCATTATTTTTTGAAGTACCGGCTAAAGACAATAGAAATTTCTTTTCGGGAAGAGAATGGCTAATTAGAGACATGGAAAAAGCACTAGAAACAAGTTCTGCTGGTATTTTGGTATCGGGATCTCCTGGAACTGGCAAAACAGCTCTCATTCTACAGTTAGTTGAATATTCATGTTTTGGAAGAAAACGAAACTATGACTATGAAGAACTCAGAGAGCAGTCCGATATAAGGGAGATTTTACCTGAAGAGTTACTTGCCGGCATGTTTACACACCTTGCATCTCACGTCGTTGCTTACCATTTCTGTCAGGTATGTTTAATTCCCTAAGATAAATATATATATATATATATATATTCATTCAGTAAAGTTTACCCATAGTAATTTGGTATTTTGTTTTGCAGGCTGATAATAATAGTACTTGTTTGGTTGGTGAATTTGTACATTCGCTTGCTGCCCAACTTTGCCAAGCCCCGAGGCTGCAAGCTTATAGAGAGTACCTGCTTAGTGAACCACATCTGTTATCCTGCTTATCCTTAAAAGAATGTATAGCTGATCCAGATTTAGCATTTATGCGTGGGATCATTGAACCACTAATATTTCTTCGAAAAAATGGAAGTATTGATATGTCTAACAGTATAGTGTTAGTGGATGGATTATGCGAAGCGGAATACCACAGGCCTGACCACGGACACACGATTGCATCGTTCCTAGCGCGACATGTCGCTGAAACGCCGTCATGGCTAAAAATAGTCGCCACTGTAAGATCAGAATTCTTTGAATTAGCGAAACAACTTCCATATACCAGACTGAGTCTAGACGATTCGGATAATGTGCATAAGGATTTAATGGCATACTTTCACACGAGACTTGATGCGGCGCCGATAATCGAAACAAATATAAAATGTTCTTTGGGAAAGCAAGAAGGCATCCATAATTCTCTTACGAAATTTGCACAATACGTATTACATCTAAGCCAAGGCTCTTTCCTGTTTCTAAAATTGATTTTAGATTTATTGGAGAGAAGTCATATCGTGGTCAAATCCACCAACTATAAAGTCGTTCCGATATCTCTTGCTCAAATATACTTACTTCAATTTAATTTAAGATTCCCCACCTTACAATCGTTTGAGAAGATTACTCACATATTAAGCGTATGCTTAGCGGCATTGTATCCTTTAACTCTGGTGGAGATTTATTACTCAGTGAATTCCTTATTAGTCGATACATTCCTTCCCTGGGAAGAATTCTGCCAAAGGTTTGATACTTTGTCCGACTTCTTAGTCAAAAGAATAGACAACACGTACATGTTCTTTCATCCCTCCTTTAGGGAATGGCTAATAAGAAGAGACGAAAACGAAAGCCCAAAATTTCTGTGTGATTTGAGAGCAGGTCACTGTGGTATTGCATTCAGGCTCTCTAGGGTTCAGTCTCCTTTGGACCCCGAGAAGACGATGGAACTTGGTCATCATATTTTAAAGGCACATATGTATAGAAATATGGGTCCGGCCCAATTAGGGTTATGCCCGAGAGATTTACAAGCTACTTTAGTAGCATCAAGTTCTATCAACGTTGGAGAATCTATAGCGAATCTACGGAACATTTATACTCCTAATGTAAAAGTATCAAGATTGATGTTGCTCGCAGGAGGTTCACCAAACCACATCAGCGATTGTCTAGGAAATGCTCCTTTACTGTGTATGTACGCCTATCAAGGAATACTATCCATGGTCGCATTGCTATTAGAATTTGGAGCTGATTTGGAAATGACAAATTCGCAAGGATGTAGTGCTTTATCTTTGGCGTGTCAAAAGGGGCATACAGATGTCGCAAGACGGCTTATTGCTGCTGGTAATATATTTTTTTATATTAAACATACAAAGAATAATATATATGTTTTTTTTATTCTTTTTTTTAATATATTTTTATTTTAGGTGCATCTCTAAGTCATACAGACACAGTGGAACAGACCCCATTAGTACATGCTGCTAAAAATGGCCACCGAGATACTGTGATATATTTGCTTGGTTGTCACACCGGGCGAGACGATAGGAACTCAATAGATATCGACGGTGATGGCATTGAACAACTTGTACCCGGTTTGAGACATGCTTTGATAGTTGCAGCTCAAAATGGTCATCTAGATATAGTAGAATATCTTTTAGATACTGCTGAATTAATAGTAAGTGATTTTTATTTGAAAAGTCCTGTGAATTATGAATTAGTTATTCCAATTATGAAATTAAATTTATTTTTTTATTTTTGCAGCCTGATGGAGTATGTCCAGTAACTGGTGAAACAGCTTTAACAGCCGCATGTTCAAGTGGAAACTCCGCTATTGCCGATGCTCTTTTAATAAGAGGAGCTACACCATATTCCTTAAATGTACGAGAAATGTCTCCACTTGCCTTAGCCGCTAAAAATGGACGAAGTTCTTTAGTTAATAGACTAGTAGATTCTGGAGCCGATGTTATGGGATCTAATGGAAAAAATCCTTTGATATTAGCCGCTGCTGAAGGTCATGCTGATGTTGTTGAAAGTTTACTAAACCAAGGTATGAAAATTAACAAATAACACTTCTACATTTTTTGATCCTCCGAGCCAGATATTTTTATAAATTGTATTCTTTTTTCATTTTTAGGAGCAGATCCTGATGCTGCAGACTGCGATGGTCTTTCAGCTTTAAGTTGGGCATGTCTTAGATCTCGAATAAATACTATAGCGGTGTTACTTGATAAAGGAGCAAATATTGGTGAGAGAGCGCTACGTTTATATTAAATAAGCTTTCTTGTTCTCCCGTGATTATTTAACTTTAAATTTTAATTTTGTATTAACAGATCATCCTGATAATAGTGGGCGTACACCACTAGGGTTGGCTTGCGGCGGTACAGCTGAGTTAGCAGAAATACTTCTAGAACGAGGAGCTTCGTTAGAACGAGTAGATCACAGTGGACTGAGACCTTTAGATCGAGCTATAGGGCAAAGAAATGTTCCCGTAAGTATTTTTTACAATTAATATTATGCGATGGACTGGTGTAAATCAATAATATAATAAGTACACTCAAATAAAGCATATACGATCAATACTCATTTTCAATACAGTTGCTCGAAAAGGTGTACTTTTGATAGCAGTACATACAAAGTTGATTTTACCGCACGCCGTGCGAGTTGTTTACAGGTTTTTTTTAATTTCTATTTTAACAATTAGTTAGTCAATATTAATATATGTATATAGTTATTACATATTGTCAAAAAAATAAAAAAATGTTTTCACTTAGTTTTTTTTATTTAAGTATCTATATTTTCTCGCAAATGTATTGAAAAACGTCGTATGGTCTCGTGCCGATTATAAACCCTCGCCTCCAGCTCGGGCTTACAAGACGTCAATTCGTTTGTAAAAACCTACTTACCAACCTCGTATGTATGTACTTTTGTAAAAATTTCAATGATACAATTATGTAATTAGATGTCTCAAATATAGAATACAATATACTTCTATAAAATGTTTTGTTTTCTATTTCAGGTCGTCAACTGTTTTCTCAAGAAAGGCGCAAAATTGGGACCGACAACATGGGTTATGGCTTCAGGAAAACCAGAATTCATGTAAGTTTTATTATGGAGTTTATTTTAAGGCTTTATTTAACTTACTGCATTTCCTTGCCATAAACAAAATTTATGACGCCCAAGTTAGATGCAACACCTTTCCAGTGTATTCATCATTAGGTTCTATTAGTCATTTTATAGCAAGATATCCTTCAGAATATCCTTTTTTTATCAACTTAGGTTTCAACATGGACTTAGCTATTAACCAGATCTTATAATGTTACTAATAAGTAATTACTAGTAGGTTTGATGGGTTTCTGGTAGATCGGTTAATTATTTTTATAGTCGCTGCAGAAAACTGCTTTAAAGGACCAGTGAATGTAAAAAAAATGCTTGACACTATCATGTTTCACATTGATTAGTTGGTATGACTAAAATACCATATATAATATGTGTTTTATCCTGAGTATGTAGGTAGATCAGATTTTCTCTCTAGGTAGCAATATGAAAGGTCTTCAATTATTTTTATTATTGAAATATATTTCTTTACAGGCTTATCCTACTGAACAAACTTTTAGAAGATGGCAACCTACTCTACCGTAAAAATAGACCTTCAGAAGCCGCTCATAGATACCAATATGCCTTGAAGAAAATAAGTCCTTTGATCAACGACGAAGGCTTCACTACTCCTTCGTCACAACATCCCGTTCCACAGGAACACGTTTCCGCCTTCGTACAATTGAAGACAAATTTGTTACTAAATCTATCACGCTGCAAGAGAAAGCTTAATGTGAGTATTTTTTTTTTATTTACTAGGCTGGTTTTTAAAAGCCGTCAATTGATGGTTTTAGCATGTGGGTTCACCAGTTTTCAGGAGACTACTTTACCGATTTCATGTCGAGGTGGTAGTCTCTTTTTAGGGTGCGGTTACGAAGCGGGAAGTTAATTTTACGAAGAGCAACGAGGATATTTATGTAAGTAAACTCGTAATGCAAATTCGTCAGTCGCCGCTTATGTCGTAACCGCATTAAGTATAATTGTTATTTAATGGCGATCAATGCTATTAAATAACAATGTATTGGTCGACCCCATTCATGGTCTTTGTAGTTCTGCTTACCATCAGGTAGATACAAGATCACATGCCGTGCTTCAATAAATAATATCAAAAAAGCCCCTACGTCTACCTAATGAGAAAACAGCCTTATACTTGGTTATACACAGGCCAGCTGTGTATAACCAGATACCTACTATAGTTATTAAAGTGTTGATTGACTCATTATATGTAGGAAATAACTGAGGTGTGAAATAACGTCAGTCTATAACATGCCAGTAGCACAAAATGTGTATACGAATATTGTAGTTTAATATGACTGAAATTGACATACAATTTAAGAGCCTGGGTTTTGTCGGTGAAGTACTTTCCATTCGATTCTGTCCTATGTATGAATTGGGACATTTTACTTTTATCTCATCCAAATCGCTTCTTCTCGGCCTTCCCGAAGGAAAGATAGAAGGCAAAGATGTTACGAAGTGTAAAAGAGTTTTTTTTGCCTTCTATCTTTTCTTCTAATATATTCCTTATTAGGATAGCATGCTGTTAATGATTTCCAAAAGAAAGAATGAATCTAGTGGGACATTCTTAAGTTTAGATATAGCATTTATCGTAGTAGCTGATCTGCGCAACTGCGTAACTTTAACCGTGTACGCAGTGTTCGCTCTCAAAAGGAATATTTTTTCCCCGTTTTTGCAAAAAAAAAACATTGTTACTTCGCTCCTATTGGTCGTAGCGTGATGTTAGATAGCCTATAGCCCAGATAAACGAACTATGCAACACTCAAAAAAATTTTCAAAATCGTTTCAGTAGATCCGGAGATTACCCCCTACAACCTCATAAACCGATATACGTAGTGGCCGAGTTGGTTAGACTTTGGACTTAAAATCTCTTTGGTCCCTGGTTCGAATCCCGGTGTGTACCAATGAGTTTTTAATTTGAAAATATATGTACATTTGTTTGACAACGCCACTATAGTGCCTCGAAGAGCACGTTAAGCAGTCGGTCCCGGTTTCAGTATACCAACTTGTGAAACTGTTTATAGATGGGTTATTGAGTTGATGGGTTACTGGGGCCGTCTAGGCGGTCTCGGGCGCCGTAAGGCACCCGTGATGTTATGTGCCTATATGTATGTATGTAACCTCAAAAAACTCTTTATAATATATTATATTAGTATTTAGTCTTTCATTATAGAAAATGAATTCGCGAAGTTTAACGTTTATACAGAATGCTTAAGCTTTTGACACTTAGAAGCGAATTGATATTATGCTATAACAAATATATTTTCATTACAGGAACCTTCAGAAGCTTTAGAGTTAGCAGCCCGAGCTTCAGTCCTTCGACCCAATGCTTTTGAATGTGCGTATGCCATGGCAAGAGCCATTCTAGCCACGAACAAACCCGCCGAAGCTCTTCCGCATGCACGAAGAGCTTTAATCCTGGCTCCAACCCATGATGGACCCACAATTAGAACCCTCAAATCATTGCAACAAGAAATATTAACTCGAATAAATAACGTATCAGCAAATGGGCACCTTAGTGATACCAGATCAATGAGAAATTATGATTCTATTAGCTTAAATATGCCTTAAATTTAACGTTCTCAGAAGTATTTTTTTTTACGAATGACAACACTGTCTTATTGTAAATAGTATTTTATTGTAATGTTATTTGTACAGAAGTTTTTTATATTATTAGGCAACAATTAATCGTGATTAATTTAAATTAAATTGTCTTGAGTTTGTCCAAAATAGAGTAAAAAACATTTTATGTCGAGGATTCTGTGTAAAATTATTTCTGATCATTATTTCCTCATTGATAATTTTTTTGTGTGGATTTTTTTTTGTATCAAAATTATAAACATTACTTAGTGCCTTTTTAAGTTTTTTGTTTTTTTTTCTAATAAAAGAAATGCAATACAAATGAGTAAAACTCAAAATCCTAATTTACTTATAAATTATTTATGTTGTCTAGTTCAGTTATATTATGATAAAATATTAATTTTAAGACAAAATATTAACTGGTTGTATCTAGTGTGATTGATTGAATGTAAATTACAAAATAGTATTTGTCAATTTATTTATTTTAAAGAAAAAAATAAACAATTATTTAAAAACATTATTTTATTTTCGCATTTATAAATTATATAAAAAAAATATAATAATTATATCATTTGGTAAAATTATATCTAAAATATTCTTATATTACCTATATATTTTGAGGCTGGCAATAAAAGTCTATTCTGTTTGTCTGTAAGCTTGTAAAATACACGTTCATAGTTTTGTATAAGTACATAAATATTTTTAATACACTATGAATATTGCTTCAAAATTGTGTTTCATTTATTGTACATAGTTATAACCCCATTTTTTAATTTAATTTCTGATAAATGTTTCCTAATATTTACATACGATTAATTAATTTCTATATTTACGCTGGCAACACCGGTTGACGTTTATAAACAGGCAACAATACCAATGGGGTAGCACTGCTATAATTATACGTAGAATGCATTATAGGAGCCTTTTTTCTATTAATTAAATCTACATCACTATTATAAATAGCTATTTGTCCGTAGGGACTATAAAAATATATTTTATTCGACTCTATTTTCTTTGGTTCTATCTTTGAATTTGAATTCTTTGAGAAGGGTCGTATGGGGTTATATTGGAACGGTACCCGGGGATTCATAATCGGTTTAGGGTGATATCTATCCCTAAGACTTGATAGGATATCCCTGTATCTTGACTGCATCAATTTTCGGGGATATTCAATGGCTTGACTACTGATTGTGTCAAAGAAAATATTGCACTTCTGCGAGGCCTTGCGTTTGGATTGGGGACAAGTCTGAAACAATTATTTTTCATAATTATACTTCCACTTAACTTAATGTTATGCTTAACATGTTATTAATTGGCAAAAAATTAAAGTTTAATATTATATAAAATAATATTAATTATCTTGACCATCGTTCCTCAAAATCTTTTGTATTTTTCGCTCATTTCCTAATAGCATCATTTAGCCGGCATAGTAGAAGCGACCAATACTGTTAAACAAAACTGTATTAACCGAATTTATTTATTTTAAACACTTTATTGCACAGTAAACAAAAACTATGTACAAAGCGAACTTAATGCCTTAGGCATTATTTACCAGCTAACCTTTAAGATTGTGGTCGAAGTCGGGTACTTAATTTAAATTTTAATAAACTTATATAAATTATGGCATACATATTACTCATACATAAACATATAATAATAAATAAATAAAATTGTCACGCCCTTTTCCCACGGGGATAGGCAGAAACAAGGGAGCGCCACCTACAACGATCCTGGCATAACTCTCTCGCTTCCTTCACATCTATCACTCTCTTCATACAAGCTCTACGGTTATGGGCACTACGGATCCCAGCTTTTTTGAGAATGTCCCCGATTTGGTCGAGGAACATTCTTCTGGGTCGTCCCCGCCTTATTCTTTCATTCACCTCAGATTCATAAATCTCTTTCGTCAGTCTCTTTTCATTCATCCTCTCAATGTGCCCAAACCACCGTAACATTCCTTTCTCAATCCTTGTCACTACATCTTCTTTCAAATCACACATTTCACGCACAACTGTATTCTTCACTCTATCCGCAATTGTTACTCCACAAGCACTCCTTAATGACCGCATTTCTACGGCATTAATCCTACTTTCATGCTTCTTCTGCCATACCCAGCATTCACTTCCATACATTAATGTAGGAACAAGCACCGCTTTGTGAACAGCCATCCGAGACTTTTTAGACATAATTTGGCTGCTCATTATGCTGTGTAAGGCACCATTCACTACATTACCCTTTTGCACTCGACTTTCAATATCTTCCACACACTTACCATCTCTTGTAAACACACTTCCCAAGTAAACAAATTGTTTAACTTGTTCCACTTTCTTACTATCTATCATTATCTCACATTCTGTCATGTCATCCTCTCTCTCCAAAACCAAAACTTTGGTTTTATCCACATTCACTTTCATGCCTTTCCTTTCTAATTCTCCATTCATAATGTTAACCATTTGTTGTAACTCATATGCCGATGATGCAAGGATGACTTGATCATCGGCATATAAGAGACATTTGATTACCATCTCATTCATTCTCACACCGCAATCTCTTTCACGCAGCTCTTTCAGACAGCCGTCCATGAAGAGATTGAAGAGCCACGGTGACGCCACACACCCTTGTCTGACACCTCTACAGATGTTAAACCGTTCGGATAACGTCCCGTTAATTCGAACACATGCACTGGAATCCTTATAAAGAGATTTCAGTGCACGGATCATTTTGCTCCCCAATCCAAACATCGACAGTAGCTTCCATAACTCTTCTCTACTCACACGATCATAAGCCTTCTCAAGGTCTAGAAAAGCGCAATACACTTTTTGGTGTTTGGCTAGCATCTTTTCACTGACGCATCTTAAAGAGAAGACTTGATCCATGCATCCCATACCTTTCCTAAATCCCGCTTGCACATCCCAAATTTTCTTATCAGTTTCATTCATTACTCTTTCAATCAAAGCCTTTGCATACAACTTGCCAACAATGCTGAGAAGGCTGATGCCACGGTAATTCTTGGGTTCCTGCTGCGATCCCTTTCCTTTATAAACCGGGACTAGAACTGCCTTGCGCCAGTCTTCTGGCACACGACCGGCCTCCCAGCACTTTTTAAACAACAGATGCAACCAGGAAGCGACCAGATATGCACCCCCCCTCAGCATTTCGACCGTTATCCTATCACAACCAGCTGCTTTTCCAACTTTCATTCGTTTTAATGCATTCATAATTTCATCCATGCTTAAATCTCTTTCATTCTCATTACTTTCACTCAATGTAGAAGACACATCTGTATACTCAGGTATTTGATGGTCATCTCCCACAAACAAATTCTCAAAGTATTCTTTCCACCGCCCTAACACTCTCTTTTCTTCCGTTAACAAGTCCCCATTCTTATCTCTAATCACATTTAACTTTGAATTCCCCAATCCTCCCCGAGATATCTTAACCTGCTTCCAAAACAGCTTAATATTATCTCGGAAGTTTTTGGAGAATTTTCTCTCTACGTCCTCTTTCAATTCTTTCTTCTTTCTTTCAATGCACTTTTTTACTTTAACTTTCATCTCACGATACATGTCATTCGCTGCACGTACATCTTCATCTGTCACACCCCCATTTACCCGTCTACTAGCTTTTTTAGAAAGTAGATCTAGCCATTTTTTCTTTTTCTCACTAACCAGATCCTTTACCTCGTCATCCCACCACATGTTGGTTCTTGCATTCTTCCTCTTACTTACTCCGCATACTTCTTCTGCCGTTTCCGTCACTCCGTTTTTGAATTTGACCCATACTTCGTCTAGACTATCATTCTCAAAATTGCATGCTTCCCCTATTTTATCCTTTAACTTACTTACATATTTTTCTTTCGTTTCCGTATCTTGCAACTTTTCTCCTTTTATTCTCGTTAGTATTGTTACCGTATTCCGAGGCCGGTTTCTCCAACACTTGAACAGACCATATATCCGTGAAACTACAAGAAAATGGTCTGTTCCAATATTGAGGCCTCGAAATACTCTTGTATCGGCAACTTTACTAACCAGTCTTTCATCCACAATCACGAAATCTATCATACTTCTATCTTTATCTCTCTGCCATGTATACTTGTGAATCTCTTTGTGATTAAATATTGTATTTGTCACAACGAGATTCTTTTCCAAACATAAATCAATTAAGTTGACACCATTTTCATTCACTCGCTCATCTCCAAATTTACCCAACACGTGGTCTAAATTCCTTCTTTTTACTCCAACCCATGCATTAAAATCGCCTAACATAATAATTCTTTCATTTAATCTAGCAACATTCAAAACTTCTCTTAGTTTCTCCCAGAACTCTTCTCTTTCTGAAGGTGGCTTAGATGTATCCGGGGCATACACTCCTACTATAAACAGTCTGAGTAGCCCCACTCTAAGCCTAACCCATAAGAGCCTGGGAGACACACATTCATATTCAGTCATGCACTCTGTCATTCTCTCAGACATCAACAGCCCCACACCCTTACTCGCTCGGACTGTCTCCCTTACACCAGACCAGATAGCAGTACAGAGGCCATGGTGGGTGATGCCTGAGCCCTTTCTTTTCGTTTCATTCACGCAAAGGATATCCAATCTCTTTGTATACATCATCTCCCATACTTCATCTATTTTCCTATCCATCCCTCCGCATACATTCAACGTTGCAACTCGGCTCTCCGCTGCCCGCTTTTCGCCTCGTGGGAACTTTTGACGTGACATATGGCGAATATGGTCGCCGCCCTGTGATTTTTTTAGATTAAAATTACTCATAGTGTTCCCACGAATAGCTAGGGAATTAAGACGGTCCACTCCAGCAGAGCCCCGCTTGCTGGAGTAAGGCTATCATAGTACCTGATGGGCGCCTACCATCAGCACGTACGCTCGAGACTAGGCTCGCCCCTAGCCACGCATCCCTCGGCACGCATACCTTAGATTGGCATTAGGAATTAGAGGATAGGATATTGGTTGTGGGAAAGGAGTAGAGGAAAAGCTTAGGATATCATTACTTTAGGGAGATGGAGAGCAAAAAAGTAATGATAGCTCGAGGAATCCGGGGTCGCATACCCGTGTTTATCTTATAAGTACCGGACAGGTATTTATGAGAACAAACCCTCTGAATATAAACATATATATTATACAATATATACATAATAAATAATATTTTGTTTGTTTTTGTAGGTTTACTTACAGTCATATGCTGTGTGTTCCAATAAAAAAAATACAGAATACAAGCAATTCAATCCTTTAGTATTCATATAAAGATACAATATGTAGAAATGAAGTTTTAGATGTAAAGGGGCTTATATTTTTTACCGACGATGTGGCGTGTTATGAAATACGCTCGGTAAAAAAATATAAAACCTATATATATTATATACATTGCTTACTTTTTTTTAATGAGCACAGATGAAGAGCATCAATGTATTGTTGTTTTAAATCATTAATTGCTCCCACTATGTCGGCTTAATGAGGCGGTCACGAAATGCGCAGCGTACAAAGACAGATCGAGTCTATCGCTTCTTTACCGTCGAAACCATTCAATGTATTATATTTTGTCAGTGCCAGAATTAGTAAGAACTTACCATTATCATAGTATCAATGATATTCAATAGTTTTCTTTGCGAGGTACAATGGTCTCCATACAGTTGAGGGCTGGTAAAAACATTTAAATACGCGTCTCTGTGAACACTCCATTCGATATCATCCGCCGTGAACTTATTGATTAGGTCCTTCATTTTGAAGTAGTCCATGAATGAGTACTTGTTAAGTACGCCCATTGCCGTCATAATGCATTTTGATGATTGAGTTGTTGCTTTACACTGGAATTTAGTTAAGTTAATATTTTATCATTTTTCAATATGGGATGAGACCCAAAATTCCCTATACTTGTTATGAAAGTGTATACCTATTTGTAAATTCATGATAACTTTATAAATAAATTAGGTATATAATTTGATACTTTCTACAGCATTTTTTTAATTGCTATATTTATCCTACTTCGTGCTCAAAATAAACGTAATTTAAAAAAATTGTGATTTATAATTATGTTATTCTACGGCCCAGCCAGGAGACCCATTAAAATAATCTCCACAATGGCACTAAAAACGCTGTTTCGCAGTCTATGTCAAGTGTGACGTCACACGCAAGTAAACAAACAAGCACAGATTAAATAATCTCCTATATATTATACTCTATTCTATTTCATACACATGATTTATAATCTGTGTATTATTGTTTTTTTATGCCATTGTCTGATAGGATGACCACAATTTATAGTATATTTTTAATGTAGCCAAATAGCTTATTGATTTGCTGGAAGATGCCTACTATTGTAAAAAATACATAAATATCATCTCACCGAAGGTATATAACGAAGGTAGCTAGACATATGTTTGGGTTGCCTTATCATAGACCTCCTCAGTTTTGGAATTCTTCGGGTATACTTTGACAAGGTTAGGCTGTTAACTCCACAATGTTGCAATTCCGAATCTTTTATTAGGGATGGAATTTCGCATAAACGCCGACGCTTTTTCTGAAATTATATTAATAGGTTGTTGAAATAACCAGTTGAAAATTATACATCTGTATTGGCAAAATTTCAGTTGGTATGTAAGTAAATTTGTTCAAAAACTTTTCAATAATCTAGCGAGTTAAAGCTCTGAAGCTACGGTTTTTCGATCACGATTTCAAACCCCAGTGTGTACCAATGAAATTTTTAAAAAATGTTCAACGACACCACTAATGCCTAGGAGCACGTTAATATACCTATATACTTATTAATCTATATATACACTAACTTGTGAAACCATTTATTTATGTTATTCAGTCTATTCAAAGTTTAGACTCAGAGGCTCTACCATGGGTTTTAATACGTTACGTTTTAATACGTCACGTTTTTGCTCACGTAAAAATGTTGTATGGGATTTTGTTCAGCGCCCCTAGCGGATACGTGAGGTACTAAAATCGGTACCATAGGTTTTTTTTACGTAACTTACGTTTTATCGTCCGCTAAGTTCCGTATGCGTTCCCATACTGACAGTATCTCATAGTATTTGGTAAGGTAGTAAGGGTAAGTACTGAACACTACATGAAGTGTTAATATTACAAAGTGCCTTCAAATCTTACTTCACAGTCACAGCTACTATAATTTATCTTTGGATTAGAACTAAAGCAAACATTTTTTAGACGTTTTTATTTTGGTCAAAATGTACTAGATAAATAATAAATACTCACTATTCCATTATATCCGACAGCATTATAAATTGTTTATTACTCGTTCATAATCTTATGATCGGGATTTTGATATAAATATTAACTTTCCAGGGCGGCAGCGTATCAAAAAAATACACTTGATTCTACCACCGGCATTTTGATTTGTGATTCATTTATTAATTGCCAAACTTTAAGGAAAATCCAACAGCCTTTCAAATTGTACACTTGTTTTATTATCATCGGCATTAAATTAATTGGTTTTGATTTAATTTGTATTTTTCACGCCTTCCTGATCAACGATATTTACATTGTATAATATTGAAAAATTGAAAACGTGTTATTATGTTAAGATTTCACGATTAAACATTCCTTTTCATTTTTGTCGGATATCAATTGCTCCGTATAATGTCACATTGACACAAAAGTATTTTTATCTTTGTCTTGGACTCTAGTTAGATAGAGACAAAGCTATTTCCGGTCCCGTTTTTGTATTTATCGTATCACGTACGTACGGAACTCCGTATATGATAACCTATGGTACCGATTGGGTGCAATACGTTACGTTTTTCGTCTTCACATTAACGGATGGACATACGTTAACGTATTTTATTGCAAAAACCCATGGTAGAGCCTCAGAACACCATCGCCGACGACGATGTGAGAACAAAACCTCACCGCTGGGTATTCCGTCACGGGGGCATGGTTCATAATATGGTGCAACTACCCTTCATAATTTAAATTCTTTTTTTTTATTCCAACTTGATTATATTTGAAGAAACCCTGTAACCTAAAAACATAACCTAACCGTTGCTGTATCCAAAAGTTATAGTAGTAAAAAAATAACCATATTTTTAAATATAAAAAAACTATATCAGTGCCTCAAGCGGATAGTTATGTAACAAAATAAGCTTACCGCGCGAAGTTTTGAAGAGGTCACTTGACACACTATAGGAGTATCAGTTGAATTTCTCTTTTGATTTCTGTAAGTAAAAATCTGTATGTAAAAGTGTAAGCAATTAAATCGGGAATGTTATACTTTGTAAAAAAACCCAAAACAAATAACTTACTTGCAAGTATCTACTAGGTCTTTATGGTATGGGCAATTCTGAAATACACAAAAAAAAATAGGTACATTATTTCGCAGGTACCTATCGCGAATAAGGTAACACTTAAAATAAAGATTGTTTGTATGTAAGGGCTACCCCCTATATATATTATATCTCTATCTATGTAATATCTGAAACTGCTCAACCGATAGGTTTTATTTTACACTAAATATAAAAGGAAACAACAACATGGTTATTACGCGCACTAAGTTCGGTAGCACGCAATTCGCCTGACGGTTTTAAAATTTCTTGGAAAACTGCATCATAGCGATCGGCGTGCGAGCTAACTTTGGTGCGCGTAATCACCCTGCAGGACATGGTTCGTACATCATCAAAAGTTTTAAAATTTAGTTAAAACATACCTCAGAAAGAACATCAAAAGTACAAGCCAAAACTTTATTAATTTCGCATTCTCCTTCATATTCCAGCAGAGGTCGTGTTAGGCAAGTCGTAATGACTCGAGCCTTTGCGCTGGCCCACTCAGGGTAATCGCGAGTCAAGTTATCCAGTAACCTGGTGAAAGCATCCATGTCTACTGATCCTGTGTGGGATACTATTTGAAGATCTTTGAATATGCATTCTTCTACTGTGCACTGAAAAATAAAAATAATATAGTCCGTTTCACGAAATAATTCCCGCGACAAAAAGCGGAACTAATAAAATTAAGAGTTAAAAAATATCATAAATATTAGTACCTTCGATGTCTTAGTTATATAAATTTTATTTACTAAAATAAATCGAATTCGCACTATAATTATTTTTGGGGAATCTTAAAACTGAGGATACCTAGGTGGGAGGAAGGTCTCTATAACTTCGTTAGGGTTAGGTCTCGTTACCACTGCCCATACAGATGAAAAAACCGTCAAGTGACCTAGTCATGTTTCGGTATTAGTCTGTGGGTTCACCGGTTTTCAGGATACTACTGGGTGCGATTACTAAATGGATGGTTGACTGACGAATTAAGCAGCAAGTATATCAAAATATACTCGTAATGCAATTTATCTTTGTCGTCACTCATTTTGTAATCGCATCATTTAGCCGGCATAGTGGGAGCGATCAATATTGTTTATAACAATTATTTATTGACCCCATTCATGGACTTTGAAGGTCTGCTCACCATCAGGTACTTACATACAAAGTCACATGCCGAGCTCCAATAAAAAAATAAAAAAACACCAATCCTGCGCGCGACTGCAACGCCCTGTCCAAAGGAATCTTTCGTGAAACAAACTTTACCTATTTAACCGTTATTAAAGCTCAGCACGGCATGTTACTTTGACATTTTATTTCATTTCTGCTGGCTAACCAAACGAGATGTTCAAAGACGAATTTCCATCACGAGTCTACTTTAGTATCTTCGCTGCGTTATAGTCAAATCAGCCGCTCCTTCTCCTCTGAGGCTCTACCATAGGTTTTTAATTTGTACCAACGTAACGTTAAAACGTGAGGAACCTGCAATCGGATCGCTTTATTCAATCGCGTTACCTAAAATAAAGCTAAAGGTTGTTGCTCACGTATTAACGTTACGTTCCTACAAAGTAAAAACCCATGGTAGAGCCTCTGAACCTTTAGTGCTACAACTTGAATAAAGAAGGTTTGGTACTGTCTGGATACTTAAAGCGATAATAAAAAAATGCCATCAGTAATTATCTGTGGTAGGAAAACACATGTCGAAGGTGGTCGGTAAAACGTCAAATTCTTAATTTGCTATAAACTATTCCACTGATAGGTAACAACTTCGATAAAAAAAACTGTTTCATATAAAAGGAATATACCTAAATAGTATTATTTGCCAATATTAAACTTAAATAATTATGTTATTAAAACTAGGCATCAATAACAATTGAGGATACAATTATTCAACAAATTATTAACCGATTCTAAATTTACTTACATTTTGAGGCAAAATTTTCAAATCTAATCGTACAGGCAAAACATCATCCAAGTTAGATATGATAGATGCAGGGGTAGTGGCAGCTTCTGTAGCTTCATCTTTTATAACGAAGCGACGGTTATCTTCCCAGAACAACTCAAAATCGCAGTCAGTCAAGGAAGACGCATCTAGGAATCCTGTAGTATCACAACAGTCTAGAATTGTTTCTTTCTGTGAAATAAATAAAATGCAACTAGTTAAATGGGTGAGAGCCTGTAATTCAAACATCATAATTTTAACATTTAAAATTTTAAGGGACGATTAACAAATACATTGTGGCAGAGTTGGTTAGACTTAAAACCCCTATAGGTTTAGGTTCAAACCCAGATTTGTATCTCACCAATGAATTTTTAATTAAAAAAACGTAGGTATATTTCTTTGACAACACCACTATAGTGCCTTGGAGAGCACGTTAAGCCATCGGTCACAGTTTTACTATACCAACTTCTGAAACTGTTTATAAATGGATTATTGAGTTTATCCCAACATCGCAACGAGGAGGCCATTTGTTCGGCGTAGTTAGGCTACTACGAGGTGGGATTAAACCCCTTCCACTGGGTACCTTGAGCCCGTCTAGGAGGTCTTGGGCGCTGTAAAGCACCTGTGATATATTTATTATAAATAAATTAATAAAATTGTCACGCCCTTTTCCCAAGGGGATAGGCAGAAACAAGGGAGCGCCACCTACAACAATCCTGTCATAACTCTCTCGCTTCCTTCACATCTACCACTCTCTTCATACAAGCTCTACGGTTATGGGCACTACGGATCCCAGTTTTTTTGAGAATGTTCCCGATTTGGTCAAGGAACACTCTTCTGGGTCGTCCCCGACTTATTCTTGATCTGATTCATAAATCTCTTTCGTCAGATATATATATTTATTTATTTTGAGATATATTTATTTTGTTTGTTTAATTTAAATAGTAACGAGAGGATTTTTTTTTTATTAATATTAAATGTTTGTTGGTAGATAATACCTAAGGCATTAAGTTCGCCTCTGTATTATATATAACTTTTGTTAACTGAGGCTCTACCATGGGTTTTCTGTTTGTACCAATGTAACGTTAAAACGTGAGGAACCACCAATAGGATCGCTTTATTCAAGCGGCCCTATTGGTTGTTACTCACGTATTAACGTTACGTTGCTACAAAGTAAAAACCCATGGTAGAGCCTCTGTGCAATAAAGTGTTTTAAATCAATAAATTTTAAGAAATGTCAACGATGCATGCTTCTCCATGAATGTCGTAATTAAAATAATTAAATTAAGTTATATTAAAACCTTGAGGACAATAACTCTTAAGTAGTTACAGTAAAATGGATTTGTCTAGAGGTATTAAATTAATGGTAAATAACATAGTTAAAATCAATAAATGTTAACCTGAATAGACTTCGTTAATAACGATGACGCCGTTAACTGAAACACCTGAAAAAAATACAAAATAATATGAAGTATTACACATATTTTTCTGAGGCTTTACTATGGGTTTGCGCATTGTAGCAACGTAACGTATACGTATACGTGAGCAATAACCAATAGAGCCGCTTTATTTTTGGTAAGAGGATTGAATAAAGCGATCCTATTGGTTGTTGCTCAACCAAAACAAACCCATAGTAGAGCCTCTGGTCACAAACTAAGCAAAGCTTGTACCTACTATGTGTACCAGAAACAAGGATCTAACATATTATATTTAATAAACACCCAGACCATGCTAAACTGTACAAAAAAACGTACTAAGGTTTTGTTGCCATGTGTGGGAATCGAATCCACAACCTGCAGAACGCCAGAAACGCCAAAGGCGAAACCACTAGTCTACTATTGAGGCGGAAATAAATACTGTACAAACGTGGTGTAGAGGCTCTAGTTTGATTTTTTTAACATTCTTACAGCGTTCCTTAACCAATAGGATCGCATTATTTAAAAGACGAGTCAAAATAAGCTTATCTAATTGGCGGAGAGGACTCACTTATCACAGTAGAACGTTAAAAAAATGAAAAATATTATTGTAAAATTCCAACATTTAATACGACGCAATTAAATAGTACCTACTTACTAATTAAAAATATGATGACTTATTGTTGACGTCGTTATTTTTATTAATAATAATAAAAATAGGCCGAATTTCATCAGTTTTTAGTGACCTCACGTGGTCATTGGTCTTTAGTTAGTTACATTGATAGGCATTGTATCTAGAGCTGATTTCATGAGCCGATCATTATATATAGATTTTGATTTCCACTCTGAGCATATTATGTTTACAATAAATAGCCCTCATTGTTTTTCCTTATACGGTAGGCGACAATGTTATAGTTACAAAAGAATAGAGTGCTTTAAATGATACTTCAAAAATAAGATTTACACACTTTCCACGTTTTTAGTTTTTAAAATTTACATTTTTCAATATTTAAAAAAAAACTTACCAAGCATAGATATATAATATATAACCACAAAATTCTCATGTTGACACTCGAGTAAGCAATCGGACACTGCGAGATACAACGGGTGATCAGGTCAGGGCGATAATAGTTACTTATTTATTTATGTACCAACGATAATAGTAGGGGCCAACACAGGATATTATGTATTTAGGGTTCTGTAGGTAACAATGAATCCTCAGCATTGATCTGTGTGTCACTGCCTTTATTGAGATCATACAAACTAGGAACCTATAAATTACTTATTGTATAAATAATATACAAAGTAGTGTAAATTGTAAATAAGTAAAAGTACAATTTATTATCGAATTAACGAAGCAAGTAACCAGAATTAAGAGGAGCGTCTGATCAAACATTACCCCCCCCCCCCCCCCCCCTAAACATTCAAGTTTTTAAGATTTTTGGAGGCGTTATAAATATGACAAATATCTAGGCTCATACGTTATCTTTTTATTAAGTTTGGTATGGGAAAAAAGATATCAAACCCTGAAATCTCAAAAATCCCTATTATTAAAATAATTTCTATAAAATATCAAGACAGAAATTTAAAAAAAGGAAAGTACAGTCATCCTTTATTTTCTCTTTAATAAAATGAGACAATTATTTTTAAAATCAATTAAAGTTAGATATTAAAGTGTAGAAAACAGTTTTGGCCCGAAAGTCGTTTAGCTGCCTAAATTCTGGGTATAATATCATACGTGCTCTTTCTCTTATTGAGGGTCGGGGGGAAGGTTTACATACATATGTATGGTAGCGTTACCGACTCACCGTCATGCGCGGGGAGAGGTAATACTTTGCAGTTGAATCAGCATGAGCACCGGAAAGCATCATCAGACGCTCCTCTTTAGTAGTTGGACAAATTATATCAATGACACATGGTTCCATGGAAAAAGTTGTTCTATTTGATTTGAGTAGAACCTCATATTATATATTAAATAAACATACATATTAAAAAAACTTAGATATGAACCTCGTATATCTAAGTTTTTTTTTTCATTTGCCACACATTGATTAACTAAAATTATGTATGAGAAATAGTTCAACGCTCCAAGCGGAAATTTTGAGAACTAAAATGTGAGCGTGTGATTGGTAAAAATCTTAACGCGCTAATAATAGTAAATAGTTAACTCAAAAGTAAACGTTAAAAAGCCACTTTATTTTTGAAATAAAGCGATCCTATTGGTAGTGCCTAACGTATTAACATAATGTAATGCGAAGCAAAAACTTATGGTAGAGAGAGCCTCTGTATTTAAAAAAAAAAGTATAGTATGAAGGACTAAAGTTCGTTTCACAAAGACTTCCTTTGGACGGGGCGCTGCAGTCGCGTGAAGGGCTGTTGATAACCTCAGTTTTAAGACTCACCGAAAATGACTTAAGTGTGAAACCGTTTTTTTTTATTAAATACAATTTATATAAAACTAAGAAAATTATGTTGAAGTTATAGGTACAGTCGGCAACATCTTAAACTAAACATTCAAATTTATTTGTTTCACTTTTTGCCGCGGGAATTCTTTCGTGACACGGACTATACTTATGTAAAGGGAGAAAGGACTGCAAAATTCTGCCACTGAAGGCGTTTTGTCGCTTAACTAAATTAATATCTCGTATTTAATTGTTTTCAGTACTTTTCAGCTGTGGATAATGTGCATACATTGTGTTTGAAAAGTTTTTTTCTTTATTTGTACCTATATTTCAAAAACACAAAATATAGGTACAAATTAAATAAGAAAATAAATAATATTAAATATGTTAAAGAAATCTTCGCGATGAAAATCGTTAAATAAAATTAATAAAACCAAAACATACTAGAAATTATTTAAGAACGAAAAAAAAACAAAAACTGTCTAGCGATTTCAGCGCCACCTACTTAATTAATTTGCTTTGCGTTTTCTTTTCCATTGTAGTAAAAAATAATAAATTATTTCTATGTTAGCATTTAAAATATTTGAGCAATATTTAGGTATTACCTATATATTATATTTCTTAGTAAATATTTTTTATAAAGAATAATATGAAGTGCAAAAGTAAGAAAACTGGATCGTGTTTGGCTTCTATTAGGTTACTCCAGCTGCCAGACAAACGCTTTGAGGGGGGACCTTCCTCCCACCTAATACATATTTTTATTGTTAATATCCTCGCTGCTTTACTGTAAATCAGTCGCCTTTTTCGTAACCGCACCAAGAAAAAATACTACCTCGATAATAAATTGATGCATTAACCCGTGAACCCACAGACTAAAACCGAAACATAACTAGGTCACTTGACGGTTTTCGCATCTGTACCTATGGGCAGTGGTAATGAATCCGGTCGGTCGGCCTGGGAGTATTTTTTTTTTCCATACATGTATATCTTCTTTGTTCTGAGGCACTACCATGGGTTTGCGCATTGTAGAAACGTAAGGTATTCATTTACGTATACGTGAGTAACAACCAATAGGATCGCTTTACGTAAATGAAAATGTTTCTACAATGCGCAAACCCATGGTAGAGCCTCAGAACAAACTAACGCACTTGCAAGCGACGTTTGATTTGCAAATTCATGCCAAACGTTTGTGCACTAGTTTGTAGAGATTTGGAGTTTGCGGCAAGTGCCAAGCCTGTGGACGCAGCATAATCATATATGTTTCCAAATCATTATAATAATAATAATATGTAGGACAATTTACACATATTGCTTTGGTCACAAACTAAGCTCTAGGCTTGTACTATGTGTACCAGAAACAACGATATAATACATATTATAATTTTATAAACACCCAGACCATGACAAACTGTACAGAAAAAACGTACTAATTAATATTTATTTTGCCATGGGTGGGAATCGAACCCACGACCTCCGGATACAACGCCAAAGGCGCAACCACTAGGCTGTGTGTTATATTCTAATGGCCTTATTCATAAAAACTTATTGAGTCCTTCAAGAACACAAGCTTTTGTCTTTACGCATATTCATTGTTATTGCTAAAAACAGTGACAAACCCCTATTAGGTATCTAAAGTGTTCTTCAAGGACTTATTATCTTTTTATGAACACCCCGGTGTAAAAGTTCTAATTTAATTAGAACTTCGCTAGCGACGGATTTCGTTAATTATTTTGTAACGAAACAGTATGGCAGCACTGCCGACTGGAGAAACCTTAAGGACACTGCATTCGCAATCGCCAAGTCCGCGTGCTCCATACAAATTGAGCTTTTGCACTTCCATTATTATTTAAATACTGTTTAATTAATTTGTTTATTTATTAATCTTTATTTTTTGAATCTATCCTCAATCAACGTGACATTGGCAAAATTACGCGCACGTGTAGAGGCCATTACTATAAGATAATAATAATTCTGATTTGGGTTTTTTTTTTTAATCAGAAATAATACTTTTTTTTTAATAATATAATACAAAAATATTTATTACCCACAATAGAAAGGTTTTCGCGTACAATTACCAACATAAAAATAGTAATTGAATTTCGACTAACAGAAGTTGTAATATTGGAAGTACCTTTGTATGGGCGTCAACACAACTGCAGAAACCTTAAGGCTCTCTTTACAGTTGTACACCTATTAATAATAAGGGTTGGTAAATAAAATAATTAAAACAAAAATAACTATCTATCATACTTTATTGGACACACAGTAAAATAAGCCACATTTATCATCATTTCGCTTGCTGCATATAAATAATCTACACAATTTCATTTATAATTAATTAATGTGTGTAAAAAAACTATGTCTTAATCAGTTGTTAAGTGCCTCATCACAGAAATTGTTGTTGGTGCTTAATTAATTTTGTATTTAACCTTTATGTTAATCTTTAGCCATGGTACCTGAAATATGAAAACATGTATTTATTAAAACAAAGGTACAAACTGTAGGGTAATAATATAATGGAGGTGGCTTTGTTTCACCTTATGGTATACAAATATTAATATATACCTAAAACCACACCTTCAAGTCAAACAAATATTTTGATCTCACAAATGAAATTACTAGAAACGGGTTTAAAACTCAACTATATGCAGTGGAAGTTGGTGCAAGAGGAATTTCAGCAGTCTTTGCATTGTCTATTAAAGGATCTTGGTCTCCCAGGATCAGCCGTCGGAAATTTTAACGTGTTTCCAAGATGGCGCTAACAGGATCATATAGTATTTGGTTGAGTAGAGGGGGTAGTAAGAACAGTGCAGGGGAAAGTTAAAAGGCCTTTAAACCTACTTCCCGGTCTCAAGTCCGGGAATGCTGCAGTTCATTCCCCTGCCTACCAATCACACTATGGATCCTGCACCCGCATGGAGTATCCATGGATAGCTAAGAACATTGTCTCTGTCATAATCATGGTGACTTTGAAAGGATGTACTTTGGGCTAATATGATGTTCTACTGATCAATACGAACAACTTTTCTCATGAAACCAAGTGCCGCAAATGAAAAAAAATATTGCCTTCTCCATACAAACTAGTAATGTTAAAATGATCAATTTGTATGGGGAAGAATTTATTTACATTTGCGACACATGGTTCCATAGGAAATGTTGTTCGATTTGATCAGCAGAACCTCATATTAGCCCAAAGTACATCCTTTCAAATTCATCCTGTATATATTAATAAGTGATTTCATATATTTAATACAGGAAATAATAATAAGTCACTAAACAAATGAGCTCATGAATTTAAAAATTAATGAATGGTCGCCGTCAGGCTACCGTGATAATATTTTATTTATACACAGTTAAATACATAAAGATACATAAATAATAATAAATAAACATACATTAATACTATTGTATACACATACATAAAATAACATTTACAAATACATTCATAATTTAATTGTAATTCACTTAATAGGTTTGTATTGGAGCATAGAGCATGTAACTCTGTATCTTCCTAATAGTAATCAAAACAAGACAAATAGTAATGGCTAAAAATTTTTTTTCTACTTTGTAATTGGAAAATGAGAACCTGGACAATAGGATTTTTATCTGTGAGAATTTTAACTAGAATTTAGGAAGGATTATTTCATATTTATCACTGGTTATTTGTTTATATTTTAGTTGTCTATGTGTATTGGGGCATAAGCGTTTCAAAGAGAGAGTTTCTTACAAAAACACTTGAAATAAAATATAAAATATTGAAAATCTCAGTTCTATGAATGAATTATACTATTTATAATTAATATTAAAATTATTAGGAATAAATTATTATATTTATTGGTTATTTTAATAATAAATGCAAGGTCTTTTATCTAAAAAATCACATTTAATAAAAAAAAATGTGTAGGTACCTTATATGTCGCACTTTGTCACTCATTTTTGCTACCTAGCTAGTAGGTATGTGGAATATAAAGACTGTCAATAATTCACTATTTTAATTTATCTATATTTGTTAAATAAGTTATCCAATTAGTAGGGTCATAAATAAAAATACAATATTAGCCCGCCTAGAGGGCCCCAGGGTACCCAGCGGGTTTTAATCCCACCTCATAACCGATGGAATAACATATAATATGTTGAATAACAAACATAGACAAATTTATATTAAGAATTTATATAAACCCAAGTTATTTATAATATACCTGAAATCCCATCACAAGAAAGCTCCAAAACCGAAAGCTCTCTTAATACTTTCAAAGTAGTATCTATGCCAGTTCTCTCTAGTTTTATCCACCTCAGCCTTCGGAATTCCATCCTGTTTCACTTTTACTAATGTATGGTCGTCCTGGAATAAATATAATTAATTATTATTTTATTATCTTAGTTAATTGCATAAAAATAGAGGAGCTGAATATTCCTTTAAACTAGATCATATTAAAATATTTTAACATTTTTATAAATTTATTATCAGGAAAATCTTATATTGAATTTTTTGAAGATAAAATATGCAATGAAAAAAATCCTGGTGGGCAGACTCAAAACCGACAATCCTCGCTTTCACAGCAAGGTACTCAACCACTGATCCAACCAGGTTGCAGTCACCACTCAAGAATTTTGTCATTGGCTACTGTCTACTTATAAACAGACACCCTCTATTTGCTTTCTTCTAATAACTCTATATTAGAGTGAAGTTAGAAGTTCCAGTTTCTAATACTAGATGAGGAGTTTTTTGTTTTTACTTTTACCAGTATTTTATATTTTTATAAATTCCTTATCAGGATTATTTTATAAAAATAGTAAGTTATCAAACTGGAAATAAAATACTAAAAGTGTATAAATAAAGTATAAAACTCATTGTCAAAGAAAAAATATTATAAATAAAGGAAAATAGTTTCTTAAACAAGACCATAGGAATTGAACCTGCACAATATCTACTGAATGCAGTAGCTATTGTGGATACTATTATATATTCTGTGCTACTACAATCTTATAATTTAAAAAGTTATAGCAATTTAATAAATCTAGTTACAGGTTAAATATTAAGAACTTTGTTTAACTTACTAGCTGTTAAACTCTTTTTGTGTAACAGCAATATTTTTCTTCTAAAATATTAAAATAAAATAAGTAGGTAATTATGATCAAACGCTATTGTTTGATCATATATTACCCTATGTTAAAGTGTTTGACATACCTTTTCTTCAATATCAATAGTAACTTCTGAGAAATGTTGATCAGGCCACTGCTTATATCTCCAATACTGTACAATTTTCTTTCCTGGGACAAGTTCCTTAAATTCCCCTGATACATTTCCTCCAAAAAGAGCAAACTTTCCTCCTTTCATTGCGTCCATCTTCACATGTCCTTGAGTGAAAGCTGTTACCATTTCAATTCTAGTCAATGCATCATAGAATTCTTGTCCTCTACATTGGAATTTTTCAGAGATTTCTATATTTTTAGTGTCAAGTTTACACCCAATAGGACCATTTTCTTTAGGTATGATAGGTGCCAAGTTTATGTTTTTATTAAAACCACTTGTAATGGTTGATACTGAATCAGGTTTCCGAGTAGCATTTTCTCCTTTTTTAGGTAAAATGAGCCCTTTTGAAAACTCCTCTTTTAAACTCCGGACATACTCTGCCAGTTGTTTTCGAATTTCATCCCTTCCAAAGGTATGCATAAATGATTTTACACGATGTGCTTCATCTCCACTTGCTTCTAAAGATATTATAATCTGGAATGAAACAAATTTTATTAATATTTTTGATGACCACAAATTAATATCATAGTTTCTTAAGCAAAAAAACATATAAGTATTTATATGTTTCATAATAGTTCAATAACCAAGAACTCACATTACACATTATGTATTTGATGTGAATTGGTAAATCCAATAGAATTCAGGCAAATTTAAAACCATGTCCAATTAAATACTTAATATTTTTGTGATTATAAAAGTGTGTATAAATAATAATAACTTAATATATTTACATTAGTTGGTTATATAGTTCGTAGTACATTAGTGTGTTCAGTTGGGTAGTATTTTTTTCATTTAATTATACAAATCGCACCATTGTGCATTTAATTTTTTAACCAATGTTCTTTTGATGACTAGCTGCCTAAAACAATTCATTCTAACACCTGTATTTCTAGCTCTAGGCTTGTACTATGTGTCATCATCATATCAGCCTTTCACTCATCCACAGCTGGACATAGGCCCAAGGATCGCCACAACGACCGGTTCTGCGCCGCCTGTAGCTACAGCTGCCCAGCCGAGTTGGATTCGACGAGAGATCTCTTTCTCGAAGTGAGATGGAGTCAAGACTTCAGTTTCATTAATCATTTATGAGCGGTGCCCAGATCAGCAAAAGGGGGTTAGGTTGGAAGAAAAAGGAATGTGATAAAGATGTTATTAAATCTTTCCTTAGGGAAGATGAAGAGCATGGCTACAGAGTCCACGCGATGACCCTAGAAGTACAGAATGGCTTACTTTGGGGGAAGTTTGTATTCCCCCAGCCCTGAAATGGCGCACACTCATGTACAATTGGTCTCCGGCACTTATTAAGTTCTATCTTAATGCCTTTCAAATATCCCTACCTGACCAGAGTAATCTGGTAAGATGGGGGAAGGCAACAGATAAGACATGTACATTGTGCGGTGTTGCTGTAGGGACTGCCAGACATATACTTGCTGGGTGCAAAACTCTACTTGAAAAAGGTCATTATTCGCACCGACATGATAAAGTTCTAGAAATTATTCATGAAGCTGTAAGTCTCAGTATTGCTAGAGCCAGAAAAGGATTAACAACAAATGAAAGACTGACTACTTTTGTAAAGGAGGGACAACTCAAGAAAAGTCAAAGTAAACCTTTCTCAATCCTGCAGGGTGATTACGCGTCTTAAGTTCGCTCGCACGCCAAACGTTATGACGTCATTCTGACGTAGAACAAGCTTGACTTCTTAACAATGGCTCCAAAAAATCTTAGAAAATTACGTCATAACGATTGGCGTGCGAGCGAACTTAAGACGCGTAACAACCCTGCTGGACAAAGCACAAGACTAGAAAATATTCATGGATACATTCAAAATACATTACAAGATTCCAGACAAACTAGCAGTTTCAGCCTATAGACCAGACATACTGGTGAACTCTCTGTGCTTAAAGAAAGTAATACTTATAGAACTCACTGTTCCGTGGGAAACAAACATACCTAAGGACCACAACAACAAGTTGAACAAATATTTTGATCTCACAAACGAAATTACTAGAAACGGATTTAAAACTCAACTTTATGCAGTGGAAGTTGGTGCAAGAGGAATTCCAGTAAAGTCTTTGCACCGTCTATTGAAGGATCTTGGCCTTCCAAGAACAGCTGTCGGAACTTTTATGGAGCGTGTTTCCAGGATGGCGCTAACAGGATCATATAGTATTAGGTTGAGTAGAGAGGGTAGTGAACACTGTGCAGGTGAGAGTTCAAAAGGCCTTTAAACCTACTTCGCGGTCTCAAGTCCGGGAACACTGCATTTCATTCCCCTGCCTTTCAACTATGCGATGGACCCGGCACCCGCACGGTGCATCCATGGTTTGCTAAGAACATTGTCTCGTCTCTTTATAAAAACGTTGATTATTATTTATTATATTATATATTATCTTATATTTAATAAAAAAAACAAATCAAAATGATAGCCTCTTGTATCTTAAATTTATAAAAATAATAAAATTTAACAAAATTGTTCGACTTCCACAAAAAATGATTTAAATATAAAACTAAGGCTTTACCAGTTAAAAAACTATTATTTATGTTAAAAGACAAAAAAAACAACAAAAAATAAATAGAGAAATAAAAATTACAGATGGTTTATCAGGGCCTTTTTTACGACAATCAGGACACATTTTTTTTTACTACACTCAACACATATAGGGTTTTTACACATGAAACACAAGTAAAATGTTCACCTTTTTTTCTTGGGATCACATGACCAACTAGTCTTTCTGGTCTCCAACTGGACACCATCAGACACAACCAGAGATCATCATCGCTACCCTCTTGCTCATTTTCTGACGAGCGCGAATCGTATATAACAAAAAACAGGACAATGTTTTAATCAATATTGCTTGCATCATCATCACAATCACTTTGTCCTGATCCCGATATCTCTTTCTCAAGCCATTCATAAATTAAACGAATTTTATCACTCACTTTAATAAATTAATTTAGGTATAAAAAAAAATAAAAAATCACTTCTCAAGCCGGGTGCGGTGACCGCAAGCGAAATTAACGTTATTTAATCCAAAACAAACACGCTTCCGATCTCAAAAACAATGACTACTTCATTGGCCTGTGATTCTAGGAAGGTAGCAAGAGAACTTAGGGGCAATAAATATTGAGTAATTGCAATCATGCCTACTTCTTTGGTCACAGTGACCATGCTAAGTTATTAAAATACTCTCTCCCTACTTCTAATCAATAACACGTGCGTCTGAGGGATATTATGAATGTTTTGCACAATCACTTAGTAGATAAAGATTATCCTACAAACTGACCTTCAAAAACTGGGTTAGTTTATTTTTAACTATTATAACTGGATTACTCTAAAATTATATTTCATTTGGGTTTTCTATATATTTTTAAAATAAATCACAGCATGTGTTTAGTTGGAGTGAGTTGATATGTAGGAATATATATTTTTAAGTCGCCCAATTGTAATATAAACCAAAACTAGCTAAACTTGCTTTCTCCCTGTCATAATATTAATTGATAGGTAACAAAAATGGCAAAACACATGTTTTTGAAAAAGCAGATTAAGTACCTATTCAATAAAAACATTATATATATATTACATAATAAAAAAACCTTCTAAAATACTAACTTCTAAAATACTAACTTATTAAAATACTCTCTCCCTACTTCTAATCAATAAATACACTAAAAAATGGTTATGGCTAATTGTCATTGAGTCAGCTTCTGAATCTTCAGAATTATGTCAATCTGCCACTAAACCATAAAATATAGTACCATGTTTACATTGCATGGATTGTGGGTCTACACACAATAAATATATGAAATACTTACATCCACTTCATCTATGTCATTTTCTTCAGATAAGTTTGGTATAGTAACCTCTCCTGTAATATCGGTTTGTGTGCCGCCTGCTAATTTTCCTTCCCATTTTAATACAATGTTCCATTCATAAAAAAAGATAAGTTTCCCTTTTCTATTATTAGCTGACGCTTCACCGTTAATACTTTTGACTTCTTTAATCTTACAATCAATACCATTTTTCGCTATTTCAAATCTATTTAGCAACTCTTTTAGGCGATCTGTGGACCATGGACCGGCGTTTTTTTCAGTCCAATGCCAGTTATTTACATTGGTAGCATCCGGACGCTCCTCCACAATCCATCGAGGATCACCTTCGCCCCATTTGGCCATTATTTATTGCTAAATATAAAGAAATAAGCACAGATGTTACGGAGTTGATGACTGCGAGATAGGTTACAATAATTTAAAAGTACTATTTTTCGGTGCACTATATAATATTTCTTTCACAGCATAAATAATGTTTACAAACAAGCTATACCAGTAACTATTTTTTATTTATAAAAAAATACTAAATGGATTTCACAGTGGAATCACAAACTTCGAGAAAAATCGAGCACATTCACAATCGTTCGACTTTCTTTTGACAGTAGCAGTTAGCACAGATTAAAATAGTGTACACATAATTCATTCCATTTAATAACGCAGCTAGCTTCCGCGCTAACACAGCCCGTTCCGTTTAAGAAATTGTTAGCGTGAAAAGTTAGTTTTTTTTGGTACAAGTCGTTCCATTACCAAAAAATGTTAACATCTGGGGCCTTAGAGAAAAATCAGGCGAGGCGACGTGTCGTGTCGCCTTCAATCAAAACTGTATAGACTTTGGCAGGTGACAGCGTACCTCACGCCTACTGTCACTGTCAAAATACATACGTTTTTGACTGAGGCGACGCTACATGTCGCCTCGCCTGCTTTTTCTCTGGAGCCCCTGAACTTCAAACAAACTGGAATTGCTAACATCAAAATCTAACAATTACAACACGGGAAAAAATGTGTTTTTTCCTTTTAATTTTTGATAGATTTACATTAGAAGCGTTCCATTTAATAACGCGGCTAGCTTCACGCGCTAACATCATAAACTAGCGCCACCAACTGTTTCATTTAAACCATACTAGTTATTTTAGCATCGTCAGTATGAGCTTCTGAAATGATCGAGGCTACTTTTTGACGTTAATTTTTGACAAGATTTTTTTTAATATTCATTAATTGAAATTAGGCTTTCACTGCGTAGAAGGAAAGCCAGAGCCAGATCGTATGTAGACTATACGCAAGAAATGGTAAATGTGGCAATAGACTTCTATTATTAGAATACAAGTAAATATGTTCCTATAATGTGATATTACTTTACTAGTAGCTCTTATTGAAATTAAACTCATTTTACTAATATTTTTCTACTAAATACCTACTGTTACGTCATAGCTCCATGTCACTAGTAGTGACAACCCTATACATTTATTCGCATTTGTATGTAAAATTGAAAAAAGTTTACAACTTTGCCTACCTTTAAAAAATTTGATTCTGATAAAGAGACAGTCACAATTTACTGTACAAACAGCAACACACTTAAGTGACCATTTGAAGACGTAACTGGGAATAAAGAAAGAGATGACTATATTTTCCACAGCCTGTCTCATCTCAGAACGGTCAAAACTTTTCAAAATTTTAGAACAGTAGGTTTTATTTTAACATTCTTATTGTTTCTACTTTAAAAATAATTCAATCCATACAGCCTAAAATACAATAAATTATGCAACTAATTTTGTCACAAAATAAAATAAAAGTGTTAACTGTCATATCATAGTCATAACAACCCTATGTCAACCACAAATATTTTGTAATTTACATAGACGTATATACCATGGATAAGCAATTTAGAACAACAGTAGGTCTGCAACGAATTTATGCAAAGAATTTTTACTATAGTCGCTAGTAAGTAACTATAGATAGGAATTAACGAATAGGATTGCTTTATTTTTCAAATAAACCTCTCTTGTTGGTTGATTTCTATATATAGTTACTAGCGACTATAGCAAAAATTTTTTGCACAAACTCGTGGTAGACCTACAGTTGTGTTATACTTCGTTGCGGAAAAAATACCGAGAAGAAATGAGGCTTAAATAAACAAGCTGCAGAATTATCCTACTAATATTACGAATGGAAGTTTGTGGGTTTGTATGTTTGCGCTTTAATCACGCCAAAAATACTAAACCGATTTGAAAGAAACTTTTGTAACATATAGAACATGTTCCGGTATAACATATACTAGTCTATGTGTAAAACTCGATCGACGAAAAAGGACGCTTGATTTTCGTCGTCGTCGTCGACGCCCCATCCGCGTCATTCAATATTTGCAGGGCCCCAAGTTTGCTAAAAAATTACTTCAATTAAACCGTAATTGCATCATAATCTTAATTACGATTCAATTTAATATTATCGGGACATGTGATAAGAATGTTTTTTGTGTTTTGACTTTTGTTTCTACAATGCTTTTAATGTCTCGACTCCACAAGTTAGTGTAGGTAGTAGGATTGGGACCGCTCAACTATTTCAGATAATTCAAAGCATTTATTTATTATAAATACTAACTAGTAATATTCCCTTATTCATAGGGATTTTTAATGAATGTACTAACTTGTTTTGACACTTTCTGTCGCACTACTTTTTTAAAAACAGGGAATCAGTCAAAGCTCTCAATAGTCTAAACATTCAATAAAAATAATTATGAATAAGAGGATAGGTATTTATAAAGTTTGCCTTCTAATACCATAGGTAAAATGAGAATGGTTTAATCCCTTGACTAGATACCCTGTGGCCGGTTACCAGTTCTCGGAAGCTAAATGGCACCCATGATGGTATTTATGTTTATTTTAGTATAAAGTATTTTTTTTTATATGATCGGTAATCAACGTATGACTAAACTTTTGTACTGGCTTGCATGTCCATGAATATAATTCAATGGTAATTTATGCACAATAGTTTGCGACGTTGCCGCTATGACTTCTTACGTGAAGTATGGCAACATGTTTATTTGGAAATCGCTATTATCGCTATCGCTAAATCGATATCACGTGACGTTTATAAGTTTGGTTCCGTAAACTAAAAAATTCGAACCCTTTTGTTTTATCTGGTCTGTCCGCGTCAAATATCTCGAGACTATTGGTCCGATTGACTTATATTTTTTTATAGGTATTGTTAGCCCACATATTTACAATTGCGGATAAAGCGCCGAGAAGAAATGAGGCTTAAATAAACAAGCTGCATTTTGGCGATGACGACTATTTTTTTCAGGGAGCCCTCTATAAACTCACGAAATCAGCCGGTTTTGATTACCACCGCCCAAACAGACGCAAAAACCGTCAAGTGACCTAGTCAGGTTTCGATATCAGTTTGTGCGGTAAACCCACGTGAGACTACTGCATCGATATATTGTTGAGGTCATAATCTCCTTTCACGATGCAGTTACGAAACGGGTGGTTAAATTGTTAATAGAGCAGCGAGACTAGTAATATATTGGTACTCGTAATGCAAATTTATCTTATTACCTCCCGTTTCGTTACTGCATCATTTAACCGGCATAGCGGAAACGACCAATGCTGTTGTTAAACAACATTGTATTGGTTCTTCGTAGTTTTACTTGCCATCAGGTAGACGCAACGTCACATACCGTGCTCCAATAAATATATTTATATATTTATTGGAGCACGAAGATTATCCAAGAAGCTACTCGTATATCTCTAAAATGACTAAAAATATTTGCTTCTCATATCTCATATATAAATAGGTAATTTTTAAATTTGTATGGGGAAACCAACCGTATGTCATTTCCGACATACGGTAAGGGCACCGGTCCTGATAACTTACATCCTCTGTTTTTAAAACAATTATGGAAACCACTTTCATATCCTATATTTGTCTTATTCAAATTGTCACTAAGTTCTGGAACATTTCCTTCATTTTGGAAGCAAAGTTATGTTGTACCAATATTTAAAAGCGTTGACAAACATAATATCAGAAATTACAGAGGAATATCAAAACTATCAATTTTGCCTAAAATTTTTGAAAAAATTGTATATGATTGTGTATATCCTCTTCTTAGGAGCGTGTTGATTCGAGTTCAGCATGGTTTTGTTAGTAGGAGGTCTACTGAATCAAACTTAATCGAGTTGACTGACTTAGTGGGAGATAATATGAGTGGCGGTGGTCAGGTGGACGCCGTGTATACCGATTATTCCAAAGCTTTTGTTAAAATTTCACATAATATTTTAGTTATAAAAATGGCTCAAGTCGGTATACACTCGTGATCTCCTCCGATGGTTGGACTCTTACTTGCGCAATAGAACTCAAGCGGTTACTGTTCATCATTTACGCCCACTTGTCCGGGGTGCCACAGGGCTCTCACCTCGGTCCTCTTTTATTTAATTTGTTTATTAATGATATAACTAGTGTTATTATATATTCTAAAATATTACTATACGCTGATGACACAAAAATATTTAAAAGTATTAATTCGAAACAAGATTGTAAATACTTACAAGATGATTTACATAGAGTATGTCAGGGGCCTTACCAAAGAGCCAATCGATAATCGAATCGAAATACCCATCGAAAGCCAAATGTATGGGATTTGACGTTTCCAATCGATCAGGCTCTACCCATAGAGTAAAATTCCTATACATTTTTAACGATCGCTGCGGCGATTCGATTGGCGATCGTGTTCTTTGGTCAGGCCCCCGTACAGTATAAGTAACAAACTTTATTTGAATGTAAAAAAATGTTAAGTTATTACGTATTCGCGTAAAAAGCCTACTATCTCATATAATTATACATTATACATTAATAACTCATTGAGCAGAGTGACTGAGGTAAGACTGGGGGTGTATTTAGACAGTGACTTTTCATTTAGAACTCACTTCCACTATATTGTACCGAAGGCATACAAGATATTAGGATTTATACTGCGAATGTCTAAAGAATTTCGCTCGCCTGAGACATTAATTATTTTATACAGCTCGCTTGTAAGACCGATTATTGAATATGCATCGTCGGTTTAGTGCCCCTACTATCAAGTACACGTAAATGAAATTGAAAAAATTCAGCGAAAATTCAGCGTTAAGCATTTTAATTATAGATTCCCACGATTCATCATTAAACTTCAATCTCTTGAACATCGACGTATATGTAAAGATCAAATTCTACTTTATATTTTTTTTAATAACCATATAGATTCTAATTACATTGTGAGCAAGATAGGACTAACTTGCAAGACCGTGTTAGTACACGCTCTAAATATTTGTTTCATGTTCCTGGATGTAAAACTAATTACCAAATGTTTAATTTTATAAATAGAGCATGTCGTGAATATAATGAAACTTTTCGGGACCTTGATATATTTATAATTTCGTTATCTAGATTTAAAAAAGACATATTGAGTGTATTTACTAAATTAAGTAGGTAAGTATCACTTTTCTTTTAATTACTTGTATTTTACATCTTTTCTAGGCTTAATAATTGTTAAATAACTTTTGTGAAAACCTTACTGGGTTATGTATTGTAAATATTTGTTATATATTTTGTGTTAACTTTACTGTATGTTTTCCTAAATAAATAAATAAATACGGTTTCTCGGAGAAAGTTGTTTGTTTTGATCAGGCGAACATCATATTAATCCAAAGTAAGACCATTCGAGATCACAGCTAGAAATTATTATTTTTTAGTGAAAAGCACAAATATTTTAAACAATTTATTTTAGTCTCATTAACAATGTCAATCAAATTCTCCTTGTCACACATATATTTGTTTATTAACTAAGTTCTTGTCGAAGTCCAAAATAATGTTTTTAAAAAAATATATATATGGGTCAGCCGGCTACAATATATACAGGGTGAATTTGAATGGGTGTACTTTGGGCTAATATGATGTTCTACTGGTCAATACGAACAACTTTTCCCATGGAACCATGTGTCGCAAATCAAAAAAAAAAATGGCTTCCCCATACAAATTGGTCATTTTAACTTTACTAGTTTGTATGGAGAAGACAATTTTTTTTTTCATTTGCGACACATGGTTCCATGGGAAAAGTTGTTCGCATTAATCAGTAGAACATCATATTAGCCCAAAGTACACCCATTCAAATTCACCATGTATAATTGAAGTCCGATATTTAAATGCTCGTAATAAATAATGCTTTAAGTTTGTCAACTGCGAAGAGATTAATTAAAAAAATCGGGGAGACGAGGGAGAGAGAATTAGTGATCTTATGCACCCTTGCCGTCCTTCCTGATACCTGTCATACAGGTTACCCTAGTACGGGTATCAGGACAACCTAAAAATATTGTGAAACATAATTTTTTTGATGCAATAAAGATTTTTATTATTATTATTATTATTATTATTATTACTGTTCTCGATTTTGACAATTCTGTGCCTACGACTACTGTGACTTGGTCTATTCTTAATTCAAATATTTCCTGTTGCATTTCATGAAAAGTTTTTTCTTGTCAAGTGTACACTTAACTGTGTTGCTGTTTGTACATGTTAAATTTTATATGGTACAAGATTGGTTTATTGAACTATTTTAGTCACGTTTCGACCTCAGCATCGTTGCCACGGCTCGCTGGTTTTTTTAGCCCAAGTCGTTCCAGCGCGTGGAAATGTTTAATTCAAGTTACTACCAATCATTCGGCGAACAGAAATTTTTACACGAAAAGTTAGCCAGACTACTATTTGATAGATATTTGTTTACATGTGAATATGAAAAGTTTTGAAACATATTTAGTCAGTTTTAAGCTAATTAACGACTCTGTATATGCGGCTTAACCCTTAAAGTGCATCTACAAATTGGAATTTAATTAATTATTTTATATATTCATATCTGCTTTAGTTTTAAAAGTTCGATTAAACCTAAAAAATTAATGTAATTAAATTCAGCTTTGGTATGTTTAGTTTGAGGTTGTTAATTTAATTAATATTGTGATATTATAAAATTATTGTATTTAAATAATAGTTAATTAAAAAATATTGATTTATTATATAATGATAAGGTAGTAATATTTGTAATTTCAATTATTTAATTCAAAATAGTGCTTCTTGTCTAAAAGTGGCATCAAAATCAACACCGATCGTTTCGATCTGCTTTTTAGCATCGCAAAAAAAAATGACATGGCTGAGGCTGTGTTGAAACGGGCGGTCGCGCTGGTTTACTAGGCAAAGTTGCGGTTTTGGCAAAACTTTGCCTGGAGGTTTCGAAACACATTTAGTGAGTTTTAAGCTAATTAACGACTCTGTATATGAGGCTTAACCCTTATTGACTTATTGTAAAAAAATCAGAAAAAATAAAGACTACTTTTAACTATAAAAAAGTAATTATTACAAAAAAATATTTTAAATGTAGGCAATGTTGCAGCATTTTACGGTAATTTTAACGATTAAAGTTAAAATTTGCGTCAAAATTACCAGCTATCATTTGATTTTCAAAATAATACTGGTACATTCGACGCCATTTTTAACTTAAATCGTTACAATTACTTTAACGGACACTTTGGTGCAACAGGAGCTAAGTAGGGTAATGAAAAGTGAGTAAGTATTTATTCATTAGATACCTACTCTACTAATGAAGAAAGTTGAGCGACTATTCCAAAATGTTAGCACCAATGGCCGAAGGATTCAAGTTCATCGGCCATTTGGTTCTATTAGTAGAACAAATGTTTTTACATAACGGATGTTTTTTATATGTTCTACTTTTAATTATTTTAATTAGTCATTTTCTGTAAGTAAGTTTTCGTTATGGAAAAGGGCAATGGCAAAGTATGTGAAGGTTACATAATTTATTTAATTATTTAAAATTCTTTATTGCACAAAATTGTAAATAGGCGAGCTTAATGCTAACCTTTGAGAGAGTCAAATATGCTTAGGGTGTAGAACTGTTTCGCAAAAATAAATAGATAAAATGATATTAATGATGCATAACAATACGGTATATAATATAATACACGCAATACACAACCATACCAAACAAAAATTGTCACGAGGATCTGGTTTAAGTATTCAGATAATAAGTTGTGACCAAGCGTTTAAACACTCCGATGGGCTGATCTTACAGTAAGAGGAAGCAAATTCCACTGGTAACGAATCTGAATATTTGGTAGTCATGCACTGGCGTATCAAGAATTTAGTGTCGGGTAGGGTTCAAGCTTCGTTTAATTTTTTTTTTTTTTTAGGAAATTTTTGCCCTGAATTTTTGATGAGAGAAAAAAATAAAAGCCATACTAAAGCCTTATGTCAATTTTACGAGTACCTACCCTTCATTACGTTTCGGGGGGGTTTGATCCTCCAACACATGCCTGTGGAGTCATGTGACAGGATTTTCTGAAGGAATTGAAAGCGGTTATTAGATCATAGTAGTAGTCATTATTGAAAAAAAATCGCTTTATAAGATGGTTATTCTGGAAAAGCGGTTATTATAGAAAAGGAACAACATGGAAGACTGAATATTTTAGGAAAGTAGTAATTAATGGAACGTGGGTATTGTTTAGCTCGTACTTGTTTCTATGACACAAACAATATAAATTTTAGAACAACTGCGTCCTACATATAAAATGAGCTTTCGCATTTCCAGTTTTACTCGACTACTGTTTGTCGCAGAATTAAAATAATACTTATTTTATTTATGTCGGTGACACAATGGAATCTGTATTCGCGAACTCGAACGTTAAATAACATCTAAACGTTTTTTTCAGTGATATTACCGATTATTTTGAATACAAAAAGAACATGGCGGTACAGATTTTAAGAAAGAGGGCTTATCCTTTACCCACACCTATAACTCTGTGCCTTTACCTTAGGCTCTACCATGGGTTTGCGCATTGTAGCAACGTAACGTATTTGTATACGTATACGTGAGCAACAACCAATAGGATCGTTTTATTCAATCCTGTTACCAAAAATAAAGCAGCCCTATTGTTTGTTGCTCACGTATACGTATACAAATACATTACGTTGCTACAATGCGCACACCCATGGTAGAGCCTCTCATAGAGTATAATTAATATATACATAAAGCCTATTTTATATTACCTTAACGTGGCGCACTGCTGTTGTGAATCTATGTTGCCTATCAGTGTTGACGCCCATTCAAAAGTAGGGGGAGGTGGGGCAGGTTGATGCAGAAATATTTAATATCATGTGATATGGGATAATATTTTTAACTTATTTTTAATTGGGCGTACAGCTAAATATACGAGTATTAATAATATAACGTTAAAATAAAAAACGGTTTAAGTTGAGAATAAATTAAAAAAAAATGTAAAAAAACTTTTATTGGACATTTTATGCACCATTATGGACGTTAAATGAACTGTAAAAGAATACTTAAATGATGTTTGAGCTGTAATCTTAGAAAAAATTGGTTTAGGCACGTGTAAAATAATATCTTTAATATCTACGCTTGCTTGGTTTTCTGCATCTGGTGGGCGATTCTCGCGCTTTCGAGATTCATCTCGATTCGAGATTTTTAAACGAAAAATGACTAAATATATAATTTTTCGTTCAATATTTATATATTTATTATTAATAAATGAATATTTATTATTTATTTCGTTTAATGTTCGATATTTTTAAACGAAAAATGGCATATTTAGTCATTTTTCGTTTAAAAATCTCGAATCGAGATGAATGTCGAAAGCGCGAGAATCGCCCACCTGGAGAATATACATTTAAGATTTTTTCTAGTACGAGTAATACTTGATACTTTTTGCACTTGTTAGTCAAATATAAATATAATAATCACAGATTTCTTCTTAAAATTTTATAAGAATAAAATAACCAATTTTTATATTAGTAGTCAGTATTAGGGATATCAAACCCTTTTCCCTCTGTGTCTAACTCTTCATCACCGTCGTTAAGACTTAATTGCCTTATTTTCACTGGAATCAGAATTGGCTTTTGACTTTTTTCTTTTTTAGTTTCTGTCCAAATCAATTATTTACCTTTATTTACTTTCTGCTTCATCTATTTTACTGTTTTCAGTTTTATTACATTTTCTTTATGTAATAATTGCAGCCGATATTTTTCTGACGTGTCAGTATTTATTATCCTAGATTTCCTTTTTTAGATCTTTAGAGCTTTTTTTAAAGATAATAGCATTGAATTAACTTCAAATATGGCAGTCTTGACTTCTCTTCATCTATGTTACGTCTTTCGGTCTTTGGCTTATACGTCCGCACCATTTTTTGGTGGCAACAAAAACATAGGTATATAATATACTTAATTTTAACCTAAAACTGTTTTTAACAATTTATATTGGGGCACATTAATACGCATCATTGTGCCCGTACTTTGCTGTATCAAAGTACCTCAATCAGATGTTTTTCAAAAAACAAGGTGCAGAATAAAAATAACTTATTTATATTTTGAAATGCACAAAATACTTGATACCCTCACTTATCTTTCATATATATAGATCTTTACAAGATGACACAGAAGATCGCTGAAACACTTTTAAATTTCACGTATTTTTTTACTTGGCCGCACTCGAAACACGTTTAGTCTTGTAAAACGCCACCGGCTGACTGGCTGTCGGTGTGATCGCAACGGCTACATCAAAGAGTACTTTGTTATGCTAGAAAGGCTACATTCACAGTTTTAAAGACGCGTTTTAGAGATATCGCGATTCGAATACATTTATTTCACTATGAAATAATGCTTGTGTATCTATGTGCCCCTTGTATCATTCTGCCCCACCTCCTCCTACTTCCAATACCTATTAAAAAATATTTCATAATAATTTATACCTATATACCATCACAAAAAGATTAAGAGCACAGGAAAAAAATTTGCGAACTCGAATGTCAAATACTCAAATAACATCTAAAGAAACGTTACTTTCAGTGATGTTAAAGATTTTTAAGGCAAAAAAAAAAGAACATGGAGGTGTAGATTTTACGTACTTGATCCTAATTACATAGTCTCTTTATAAAAACAAGGGCACTGCAGTCGTCTTGACACCCATACAAACTATTTTACTATTTTTGGCTTTAAAAATTGTCATTTAAAAATTTTACAGACTTCGACTAACAGTAAAGTTGTAATATTGGAAGTAAGTTTGTATGGGTGTCAAGACGACTGCAGTGCCCTTAATACTAGGCTGGAGCCTGAGATTCACAACAGCAGCGCGCCACGTCTAGGTAATAAGGTAAAGGACAAGTCCTCTTTCTTATCCATTAAAATGTGGGTATTGTTTAGCTCGTACCTATTTCTAATACAATAATGTGGCTATGACACATAAATTTAACTAAAATGCTCAATAAAGTTTTTACTAATTAATAAGGAGGTAGGCCTTTTACGTATATCATGTTTATCCGTGTTGCTCAAGAAGATCCTTATGCTGAGGTGCACCAAAATAAACTCTCTATAATTAACGTTAACGATTAAAGTAGTGAATATTTTTTTTAAGTGTGAGGAAGGTCTCTACACCCGTATTCTAAGACGATACCTCATGCTCACCTCAGCTTAAATTTCTTGAAGGCACTCGAAGGAGCGATTACAAGAAACCTCGAAATCGGTATTCTGTTGTAAAACTCAGCCGAATGTGAGGCGTGAGGAGAAACCTTCAAAAAGGAAGGTCACAGAGATGGGAGCATCAAATGTTGCCAATGTCATTAATCCTTACTAAAATGGTATTAATTTTTTACAAAAAAAAATATATTTATTTACAAAATAATTTGGAGACCAAATAAAACAATATTATTTCTTTGAACTTATTTTAATAACAATAAAAACTTCTTAAAAAAACAAATATCTTAAAATATTTTGGTAGTTTTTTTTTCTAAATTTAATGATTTGGAGTCCCAAACAATTATATTTTAAGTATAGATATGTTATCCGCTTACAAAATAATAGAAAATAATGTTCCGAACTAGCGGCGCCGTGTAGCTATACATCTATATTATAAAATTGTGTAAGAGAGATGGCATAATTATAAAAGTGAAACAAAAGAAAGAGACCACTAGCGTTTGTCAAGAGTCACCGTGGCCACCAATCACGGCGAGTTATGCATAGAATAAAATCTATGAAGAAAAAACAGATGGTACAGAATTAATAGGTTCACTCAATGATATTGTAAATAAATTACGTTTATATTATATTCGTTTTAAATATGATAGGGTAACATTAAAAAAGTGGACACTTGATTAAAAAGTAAGTCCATAGGTAAGAAATAAAACATCTTATGAGAGTAAATAATATTTATTGAATATTTTATTAATAACAATGAAACACATAAAATAAAATACATTTATTATTTTAAAAACCTTCAAAAAGATTTAATTTATTTCTATTTTGTCTCTTTGAGAGTTTTTGTATTTCGGGGTTATTTTTATGTGCGGAATGGAGACGAATATTTGTGTATTTATGAATTATGGTTTTTATCAGGTGTATGCGATGATTGAAAATTGGTGCCTGATATTTTGAATGTTCGATAAGTGAGTCAAAAACATTAGAATTCAAAAAGGTTTTTAAAATTCGACATTTTAATTTGTCTACGTCTTCACAACTAGCAAAATGTACTCCTTTTTCATTTAAATGAGATTTTATGACAAATTCGGCTTTTAAACACACAGTAAATAGACTTTCTGATGCATAGCACAGGCCTCCCATATCCCTAATTGTAACTAATTTGTGGAACCACAATTTTTCATCAGTATACAACGCGTCAACACAGATTTCACACTTAATAGCTTTAGTCAATTTTCGTGCAATCCAACCTGATATATATCCAGTTATTTGTTGTATTGATTCTGAACAATTTTCGGTATTAAGGATATCAGCTAAAATAGTAACATTATTCTCAGAAGTTTTATCACTAAGTATAGAAATATCAGATTTTTTTCATCTACGTCGATGGCACGAAGACCTGAAGAAGAGTTAATATTTAAAATTCCAGACGATAAGCAAGTGAGTATTGGAATATGTTCTAAAGGAATACAGTTGCCACTAAAGGAACTCCGTAATTCTAAATGATTGAAAATACGTTTGTACAATGCTTTGAATTGTATGGTATTCGGGTTATTATTATATCCACCTTGACGCCGAATAATACCAAAAAAACTTTCTATATGATCTTGACTTAATCTGTATGTCGCGATGTACCTTAATGCGGGTGTTGCTGAAATGACATAAGTTGTAAAAAGGTGTTTTAAACTCTGAATAGAAATCAAAAGCCCAAAAATCCAGTTTTAGATTTGCATTCTACTATTGCTTTTTTTGATATATTAAATACTATTCTATTTCGTACAATCCGCCTTGTTTTATTATAGATCCGCAACGATAAAATATAATCTTTGGCTTTTTCTAAAAATAATAAAATTTGTGTAGCATTACTAGGAGAGATAGGCTTTTTGAAATCATATTTTCCTGAGGACCTGGAGTTAAAAACATCAAATAAATCATTAAAGATAGTTATAAACTCTATTGTTGGTCCAGTATTCTTAATTTTAGATGAAACTATTAATTGATCACAGAGTTCTAAAGCACGGGATATACTTCTGCTCAACAGCTGGGTGGCTAATTTCACTTTCATAATCTCGTTTCGGAAGTTGTCGCTTAGAAAGTTTATTAGCAAAGTTTAAGCCTTGACTGCTTTGAAGCTGATTTAAAGAAATTATTAGGTTCCATCTTATTTCTTTATTTTTATTATCGAATATAACTTTTTTGGCTTCGAAGGTGTTACGAACCAATTTTATCATATGGCATGGGTCCAAAATTACAGCTATTTCTATGCCACACTCCGGATGTAAAAAGGTAGTTTTTAAATTATTTGGTCTATTAAGATCACAACCTAAAAGATTAGCAGCAGCTAAATTACTAGGGCAACCATCAAATGTAACCGCCACAACGTCAGCACCTGAATCGTAACATTTACTTATACATGTATTAATTAAATTTGCCCGTGTTTCCGCTGATAGACTTTTAATAAAAAAATACTCTACTGGCATCTTCCAACTTTCATTTAGACCTACTAAAATAAATACGTAAACCTGAGTTGCAATTTCGTTAATATGGTTACATTCAATGCCAAAATCGACCGTCAGTTTTCTTGCCCGTCCACAAAGTTTGATGTCGAAGCGCCATTTCATCGGCTACAAGGGTACATAACAGGCGTTTGCCTGATAAAGAGCTCTTTTTCATTAAAATATCAAAGGTGGCTGAGTAAACCCAGGCGAGGAAGAAGTATTTTCATACCACTTGGATATCACACGTGGATGTGGCAAAGCAGTGTGAAACACGCTTCTTACATATTTGTAGGCAGCAGGAGAATAAAAATTAAGTGTTAGTGCAAATTTTCTAAGAGCTGGGGGATACTTTACACGATAAGACTTTTTTGTTTTTTTTTTTAAATATATTCTATTAATTAAATCAATGACTTCGGTTTTTAACTTTAACTGTAAAAATTGTTCCTTTGAAATGAAATCTTTTGTCTTTAAATCTTTTAATATAACTGCAACGCTAGCAAACCTTTTCTTCAATCTTTTATTACATTGTGTAAGGGTTTTGTTTTTTTTTTGAAGCTGTTTTTTTTTAAATGTTAATTCACGAACACGTTTTCTCAGCGCAGACTTTCTTGGTGTTTCTAGAATTTCTTCCAACTCTGGCAAACTGACATTGTCTAGACTCGTCGGAGATTTCTGAACATAGTGACTTTTTTGATCCTGAAAAAGATAATATTATTACCACTTTGTCGTTAGTATTCAGCTTAGTCTATTTTATTTAGAACTAGCTGTGCTCGCGACTTCGTCCGCGTGGAATAGTTATTTTTTTATCATATAAACTTTCATCCCCTATTTTATCCCCTTGGGGGTAGAATTTATCAAAATCCTTTCTTAGCGGATGCCTACGTCATAACATCTACCTGCATGCCAAATTTCAGCCCGATCCGTCTAGTGGTTTGGGCTGTGCGTTGATAGATCACTATGTCAGTCAGTCACCTTTGAGTTATATATATTTAGATTATTCTTTAATACATATTTTTTGTGTATCTTGAACCGTTTTCACGGCGCACGCAACGGAAGGCTTCAAAGATGAAATAATTTCTCCCGTTTTTTACACATTTACCACTATATCTTTGCTCCTATTGGTCGTAGCGTGATGTTATATAGCCTATAGCCTTCCTAGATAACTGGACTATCCAACATAAAAAGAATTATTCAATTCGAACCAGTAGTTTCGGAGATTAGCGCGTTCAAACAAACAAACAAACAAACAAACAAACAAACTCTTCAGCTTTATAATATTAGTATAGATATATAGATTATCAAAACTGAATAGTGATTATGGCAATGAAATAATTTTTGAAAGAAGTCACAATTTATGGTCCCGGCTGCTGTAGTTAATACCTCCTGCACCATGTTATACTATCCTGGAAGAAGTCGCGGATAAAAAGCTTGTAATAAATAAATAATCACTTTCATCAATTACCTATACCTATATAATATATGAACAAACATGGAACTTTGCTGAGCAGCAAAGTTCATCATTTACCTCGACTGTACTTATGAATAAAATTGAACGTGAATCAAAATGCAGGTAAATGCTACAGTTTTATAAAATGTTGTAGTTACCTCAATAAATGGAAGAGCATTTTTTTTAAGTAGTGTTCGTCCTTTTTTCGAAGCATATTTGTCAGTAGTTTTGAAGTGATTGCTACAGATTCTGCTACTTTTTGATGGTATCCAGTCTGATTCGCTTCTTTGTTTACGAATAATTGCAATCCAATCATGTAGTCTGACTCGTCGAGGACCTTGAATAAGGAAAGCAAAGTAAATTCCTTAGGGTAAGGAAGATTTTGACAACTAAAATACAAATGTCGTTCCTTAAGGGGATTTTGAGTAGAGTAATAGTTGAGGTAAAGTCTTAGAATACGGGTGTATTATAAATTCGTTAGGCCGACCGACCGGTCTCGTTACCACCGCTCATATCTACAGATGCAATACCGTCAAGTGCCCTATTCATGTTTATATTTTAGTCTGTGGGTTCATAGGTTTTCAGGAGACTACAGCATTGAATTATTGTCGAGGTGGTAGTCTCCTTGCAGGTTGTGGTTACGAAATGGGTTGAATTGACGATAAGGCAGCGAGTATATTAAAATATACTCGTAATGCAATTTGTCGCCAGCCATTTCATAATCGCATTATTTCGCTGGCATAGTGGGAGCGATCAACCCCATTCATGGATTTTGTAGGTCTGCTCACCACCAGATAGATACAAAGTCCGATGCCGTGCTCCAATAAAAAATAAAATAAATAGCGTCGAATGTACCAGTTTTATTTTGAAAGTCGAATTACAGCTGATACATTCGACGTCATTTTTAACTTTAATCGTTACATTTAAAGAGACACTTTGGTCTGATTATTTGGTGGAACTCAGTCATTCCAAATTAAGGTAGTAGGTATCAAGGATCATGGTACTCTCTACGAGAGGTAGGTAGGAAGACTGGGGCCTTATGTGAAGTATTGGAAGTGTCTACTAAGGCCGATTCGACCAAAAGAGGGCATAACTTATACTGGGGATGGTAATGTCAAATTCCATACAAATATTTATTCGTATATTAAATTATTAATACTCAGAATAATTATTTGTATGTGATTTACTAATCTCGGTATAAGTTATACCCACTTTTGGTCTAATCGGCCCTAAATCAAATGTGTATAAGCGTCGCGTCGTATGAAAGTTAAAATTTAACACATTTTGTATGGGAAATATGTCAAATTTTAACTTTGACATGCAGTTGATATCCAATTTAATTCAGTAGTAGAATAGGCCCCCTGGTCTGTATAGTTGTCGGGTATTTATGTAGACAGACTATGAATATAAAAATAATATACCACAGGCCCAAAATCTCAGATGAAATAACTATTATGGTTAAGTACGCGATCGAAGCCCAAAATAGCCTATCGAACAAAATTTTAAACATGTAACTGCCGTCATATTTTGTTCTCACTTTAACCAACCAATGGTCAACAATGAATGGTTATTTTAATTTTTAGGTAGCTATGCACCTTGTAACGTCGCCTTATGGACTCCATATACATACGATAGGTAAATACAAGCTCCACAATATGGAGTTCGAGACTGCTGTCTGTAGACCTAGTGTGAGTTTTTTTTAACGTTTACTTTCGCGTTAACTATACTACGGCGTTAAAATTTTGACAAATTAGACGTTCGCATTTCTAGTTCTCAAAATTTCCGGTTGGAGCGCTGAACTATTTCCCATACAAATTTTAGTTAACTCAAACGTAAAGTAATAGTTAGAAAACTCACAACCCTAGTGTGACTGACCGCCTCACGGAATAGAAAAACCGGACCGCCTAGACGGTCTCAGGCCGTTGAAGTTTTATTATCCATCACCTCCTAACCTAACTTATTCTGAGTTTACTGTATTCTGAAGAAGTGGCCAGCATGATTCAGTTACAATATATTAAACACCTAAACACACACACACCACCTAAAAACACAGTCACACAAACTCATCAAAACACACAGCAGACACACTCACTGACTCATACACTCAACTCGCAAAGGGTTAAAATTTCCGGTTGGAGCGCTGAACTATTTCCCATACAAATTTTAGTTAACTCAAACGTAAAGTAATAGTTAGAAAACTCACAACCCTAGTGTGACTGACCGCCTCACGGAATAGAAAAACCGGACCGCCTAGACGGTCTCAGGCCGTTGAAGTTTTATTATCCATCACTTCCTAACCTAACTTATTCTGAGTTTACTGTATTCTGAAGAAGTGGCCAGCATGATTCAGTTACAATATATTAAACACCTAAACACACACACACCACCTAAAAACACAGTCACACAAACTCATCAAAACACACAGCAGACACACTCACTGACTCATACACTCAACTCGCAAAGGGATTGATTGGATCTTCATTATTATATACTTCATAAAAAATAATTAAATTAATATTATATTCAATTATAAGAATTATAGTTTTACCTACTTTTTTTTATTAATTATGTACCAACTTTTGTTATTTTTGTATGGCTATTGCCTGCCATTTTAGATTTGAGAGGGCAGGTTGTGGCTATATAAAGAAATCATTGTTAAATCATCTTTTATTGTAAAATATTTTTGGAATGCTAGGTGGGTTTCTGGAGACTCGAAATACTGGTTTATGCCTAATTCAGGCTCCAGTCTCACATGCATTCTGTATACTATTTCATTGTATTGATGTTTTGTAATGAGAAACTAAATAACTATTAAAAATACCTATTATAGTAATACTTAGATACTAATTACTACTTATAATACCCACTAAATCAAACAAATCACTCGAAAAACTGTGTCCTTGCTAAATACATAAGCAAATACATAACATCACTGAGAGTTGAAGATTATAAAATGAATAAGAACGAAACCAACCAGTTGTTATTACGGTCTCTCACCGCGCCGCACGTCGATTGCGCAGGCGCAGCTTTTTCAGCAAATAAACTAAATAAAACGTGAGATTTATATTGGACACGATGTTCCCGCTGCGGCGTATAGTTGCCAATAAGGTATGTTACTCTTTTTTTATAGATATATGGTTCTTTTTAAAGTTCTTTTACTAGGAATGTTAGGTAAATAAATGATTGTTTATTAGATTCTGGATCAATGGCGTGCACCAGCTGTAGCGGCAATAAATGGACAGAAAACCTACTCATCTGAAGCGGCGACTCCCCCTCCATTGTCTACATTGACTGAAGATGAATTGGCCATGAAAGAAACAAGTTGGTATACGTATAACGTTTACAATTACATTTCTATTAACTGTTTACTTACCACGTGGGCAGTTGGGCGTTATTCCCTACTGTTGTTGGAAAAATTGTTGCTGCCTAAAGGTCATTACAAAACTAGTAGGAAAATTTAGGTTGGGGAGTCTTTATCAAGGTGCTACCTATTTAATGTGTTCAATTAGGTTGTGTTTTGTCCAAAATTCTATAAAATGCTAGGTGCATTTTATAGCATTTGTAAAAATTACAACCAAATCTAACTAACCCACGAACCATCAACCAAATAAACTACCAAAAACTTACACAAACTACAGTTAATGCTGGCTCACCAACTGCAGATTTGACAGGTCAAATCATATATTTAAATCATTCGAGTTGCATTTATGTAAGGGTTGCCAGCCGTTCCGGTACACGGTTAATGTACAAATTTTCCCGGTATTTCAATTACAAATTAAGCTGATCGATCAAGAAAATAAGTGTTATTATAAACATTATCAATATGTTTTATTTTCTTTTACTTGTTTGTTTCAAGTTATTAGTAATTTTCTAGTTAGTACTTAGCATGTTATGGCAACCCTAATTTAAGTAGAATGAATAATTAGGTCAACAATTTATTCGGCTGTCTGTCCAGACCGATCTCTCGAAAACCGGTATTCAGAGTATCTATATCCGGTAGTATATTCTCTGTACACGATTAAATTAATATATTTAAAAAAAAATGACCTATACATTTTTTCCAGTACCTTTTAGGTAAAGGCACTTGTACTATAATTATCTTTTGTGTTCAGTTTAAGGTTTTTTTCTAAAAACTTTTTAGAATTTGAAGAAAATAAAAATGTGGAGTAGGTATACGTATTATGTAATGTGGACCTTTCCAGCTTAAATAGTTACGAGATAAGAATTTCTTCCTGAATAGATCTTTCTAATATTTTCTTCTGATATCCTACGGTAGAAGACATTGTGGAAATCCATAATAAGTAGGTACTACTAGTATTTCAACTTTCTATGAGACAATATAATATTATTATTTTTTATTTCTACTTTTATACGGAACACTTAGTGCGCAAACAGCATTGGCACTTGATCGCTTTTTTACTTACTAAATTAAATTGTACATAATATGTAAGTACATTGATATATTATTTTTTATCGTAGGTAGTAATGTTATCAACATCACAAACACAGCCATGCGGTGTCATCAAAATAGATTCGTGCTAACGTCGTTGGTCAAGGTTAATTTTATTCGGCATCTGAACAAATCTCAATAAAATATTTTCGGATAGAACATCGTAAGTAAAAAAATATATTTCAAAAGCGAAAGTTTTGTATTACAAATATCATAATTAATAACCTGGTTCAAACCTCGATGTGTACCAATGAGTTTTTAATCAAAAAATAGACAACTATACTTTTGTTTAACAAAACCACTATAGTGCCTCGCAGAGCACGTTGAGCTGTCGGTCCCAGTTTGACTATACCAACTAGTGAAACTGTTTATAGATAGATGGGTTATTGGATCTATTCAAAAACATCACGACGAGCTAGCCACTTGTTCGGTCTAGACTCATGACATCGGCTACGACGAGGTGGGATTAAAACCCCTCTGCTGGGTACCCTGGGGCCGTCTACGCGGTTCGGGCGCCGTAAGGCACCCGTGAAGATATGTAAAATATAAACAATTTTTAATGTTATTTTAGAATGATCCTCTTCTTGCTATTCATTGCGGATGCTATTAGGGCACTTAGGGTTCCGTATAAATATTTTTATTGAAAAAAAAAGGTTGAAGAGTCGGGTGAAAATTTATTATTAAATAATTTCGAACGATCGAAAATATTTACCATAGCTCAAAAAATCCAAATCAGATATTCCGAAAAAAAATTGGAGATCCTATAACGTAACTAAAAATTTTAGTTTTTTATATCACAAATGGAACAATAGGTACCTATCAATTTAAACAATGCTATTGAAACAGTATTTACCTAGTGGTACCAAAAATAATGTTCTATTGAAACGAGACCTCACGATATCAAAGTCTAGTGGTTACCTTAAATTAAGTGGATAACAACTGGATATTTGCCTTTGATATTCAGTTGATATTTAGTATAACTACCAACTTTGATACCTAGCAATTTTATTGATTTAGTAGAATCAGAGGCTCCACCATGGGTTTGCGCATTGTAGCAACGTAACGTATTTGTAATATTTGTATACGTATATGTGAGCAACAACCAATAGGGCCGCTTTATTTTTGGTAACAGGATTGAATACACAAATACGTTACGTTGCTACAATGCGCAAACCCATGGTAGAGCCTCAGGAGCCAGGTAGAACACAGAATGCGCTTGACCTAAAACGTGCCTGATGGTAAGCATTGATGAGGTCGAATTATTAGGTAGGTAGGTACCTTTTGTTTACTTACTACTACTATGATAGTTGTGTTTTATTACCATTAGTCATTAATATTCGCTTTGTGTGGTATTCTCTAATAAATATTATGCCGTCCAGTAGCCCTGTGTGAGTTTTTTTAACATTTACATTTGCGTTAACATTTTGACCAATCACATGCTCGCATTTTAGTGCCGCTTGGAGCGCTGAACTATTTCCTATACAAATTTTAGTTAACTTAAACGCAAAGTAATAGTTAGAAAACTCACACTAGGGGTAAAGTAGGAACCTATTGCGTAAGAAAGTGGATCTATAGGTTTTTTTTGCATAGGCCAATGGAACTTCACCAATGGTGGATCTAGCTAGGCGTTGGGTATGAATATGAACCCCATAAAGACTGATAATTTAATTTTAATAATTTATAATTATACGATAACCTCCAAATACGGTAAATTTATTTAGTACCTTAAACTTAAAAATCATCTAAAAATTTTTTTTTTAATCCAAGGCGAAAATTCCTCGAACGTTGCTGTCCGCTGTACACGACCATACTTATTTAAATAAAGTACTTACTTCATATCAAAGTCTTATTATCATGTTTTGAGTTTAAACGGCGATAACTACGGTATTTTGGTAGTTCTTATCAAATAGACGTAATAATGCTTCATACACCCATGAATGGTGGTTTTATAATTGTCACTATGTTAAATAATTCAAAAGTACCTACTTAAATCTTTTCTAAAAGTTTTCAGCAAAAAAAATGCTTATTTAGTTTAAGTACTTTTTTTTTATTGGACCACAATATGTGACTTTGTATCTATCTGATGGTAAGCAGACCTACAAGTCCATGATTGGGGTCGTCAATACACTATTGCCCAATAATATTGGTTGCTCCCCACTGTGCCGGCTAAATGATGCTATTACGATATGGGCGGCAACAAAGAAGAATTTGCATTATCGCTGTTTTATCGTCAAATCAACTGCCAGGAGACTACTACCTCGACAAGAAATCGATCGATGCAGTATGCTCCTGTACACCGGTGAATACACAGACTAGATTTTTTCATCTGTATGGGTGGGGGGTTACAAAACCGGTCCGTAGTAGGTACTGACAGATTGTGCTTGTAAAAGCAGTAAAAGCCTCACAGTTTTTTTTTTTTAATCAATAATGTATCACCAATAAATAATGCAGATCGAGGCCAATGACGGCCATTACAATAATATAACTTCAGATATTGGTCATTACAATTATATTATTATGTAACTGATTGAACCCTCAAATTTCTCTAGTACCACTCATTAATGGAGTGATAAAACTACTTATACATGGTTACCCTTTTAAATATGTAGGACAATTTATAATTACTCTGGTTACAAATTAAGTTATAGGCTTGTATTATGTTTACCAGAAACAACGATATAATACATATTATATTTTATTAACACCCAGACCATGACAAACTGTACAGAAATAAAATATCTAAGTAGGTACTTTTTTTTTTTTGGAAGGTTGTACCTACCTACGTTTGGCTAAATTGCTAAATATGAGACTACTGGATATGAATAATATGGAACCATGTGTCGAAAATGTTTGATTTATTTGTCATTTTAACATTGCTACAGTTTGTACGAAGAAGCCAATTTTTTTTTCATTTACGACACCATGTTTGAAAGGAAAAGTTTTTTTTTAATTGATCAGTAGAGCCTTATATTAGCCCAAAGTACAGCCTTTCAAGCTTATCATGTATAATGTTAGTACTAATTTAATGTTACTAAAATGTCCTAGCTTTGTATCACTACTATTTCTCACTCTCTTTCGGTCCAGAATGTTCTATTCCTAAAATTTAGATTTCTTTTAACGTTAAATTAATTCTGATAAAAAAAATCTAATAGGTATATCCATACCTTTATTCATAGCTAATAAATTTTAATGATCTTCTAGGTTAGTAAGTATACCTAGATAGGTAAATAGCCCCTTCATTCTGAATGATCTACGACAATAAAATGACAGCGCATATCATATACTTAATGTTACATAATGAAATGTGTAGATAAGATATTAATAAATACATAAATACCTACATACTGATGATAAAGAAATTTGGCAATTAAAATGAAGATACTTGTTGCATTTTGATACTAGAGGTGAATACTTAATTAAGAAAGACTTTTTAAATTATGTAATATCTTGCGGTGTCAAGGTAGCGACCTCATCAACAGATAGGTACCATTTGCATTCGTCCCTTGTAGTGCACTGCTGCGAGCACATGTGTCTTAGCCCCTTAGGAAGGGTCGTAGCTACCGCCCGTATCTGCCGTAACAATAATACGGGGCCCCCAACGTGCGTAAGCAAATTTTAATAAAAACTTTTTTATTATTTCAGAAATGACAAAATCAAAAAAAGCTACTTTTCTTTTAATTTTATGCAGTTTTTTTTTGTGAGGAATCTTTACCCTTCTTAAGGACCCCCAAACAATTTTTTATACTAGGCCCCGCCTAGGCACGCTACGCTACTGCCCTTAGGCCTATCATTTCATAATACACTCAATTTTCTATTCACTTATATAAATTGTACCCAAATTATCTAGGTTCACAATAAACAAAAATTTTATGTTACTGATTTAATCTTACCCAGGGTGTCCATTACAAAATGTCTTTGGAAAAACGTTGTTAAATAAATGCAAGTATAGGAATATTAGATCTATTACGAACTCAGATTGGTTATATGATCGAAGATTACGAATGTCATATAAGTAGGTAGTACCTATTATGTATTTAAAATCTTAAAGTGTACTTTTTTAATTACGTCGAAAATAATATTTTGTTTTCTTGAATAGACCGCGGACTTTTTAATCCGCCCGCGTACCAACCCAGTTTTAATGGATTTTTCTACAAACCAGCGATAATCTTTATTTTTGAGGATGGGGTGAATCTATGCCAGACGTCCTTTAATTTAAATGACGTCCTCATTTTCAGCCCTAAATATTTTATTTATTTATAAGCCATTTATTCCATACAAAACGAAACACAACACTAATAATTTTACACAATATAATAGTTAAGTTTGTAAGGTTCCATTTCGAGTATAGGCCTCCTCCATTTTTTTCCATTCATTACGTTCTTTCACTATTGTCTTTATCTCCTGCAATCTCCTTTAAATCCTCTGCCCAGCGTTTTGGTGCTCTCCCCTTCGGTCTTTCTTTTTATTTCAGTCATAAATATACTCGTAATGTTCCTTATTTTGAAATAAAGGATAGAGGACTAAATTCAATACTTTAATTTTTATAAAAAAAATTCAATTCATGGTTTGTTGCTTATCAAAAAAGTTATTTTTTATTAATAGGTAAATATCTCTACTGTCAGTATTTTATTGAAAACAACATTTCCATCCTTAGTCCTTTGTTTTCTTCTGGAAAATCCTCTACAACACAAAACGGGAGCTGGCAACCCTTGGTAGATCCCAAAAGAAATCTTGCCATTTCGACCGCCTCTGATTGCCAGGTCCGTCACAACATAAGTAATACACAATAAATTACATTCACACGTTTGATATAACTACTTAATGACGTGTGTATCTATTACAAATGTCACAATATTAGCAAAATTACTTTTCAACGCCATTTTAATGACTTCATTAATTCACTATTGAAACTATAATTAAATTGTAAGTAATGAATTTAAAAACAAAGCCCTCCTCAACTATCATCAGCCTATCGCAGTCTATCTATCAGTATATTAGGCCTATTAGTTGGTCTGTGGTATTAGGCTAAATATTAGCTAGATATCTAAAATAAAAACAAAGTAACTAAGTTAATTCATTTCAACGTTTTTTTTTTGTGTTTATAATTTATGGAGTCCAAATAAAACGCATTGTAATCGGTTTACCCTACGGTGCCACAGACAGAAAATGGTCAAAACATACCTTTTTTAGGCATCGGAAATAAACAAACACAAAGATGATTTTATTGCTATGCTTTCAATGCGGTTTTTAACTAAGTACAGTCCCTGGCCATATTATTAGACACTCTGCATTTTTTTTTTACATAATTCCATATTGAATAGGTACAATATTTGATGCGATTAATAATAAAATTTATAACGCTTATTTAGTACACAAATTATATTATTGAATTTTATATATATTTTTGCTAAGTGATATTAAGTGGGTTTTACTTTGTAGCAACGTAACGTTAATACGTGAGCAACAACCAATAGGAACGCTTTATTTTAGGTAACGCGATTGAATAAAGCGTTCCTATTGGTGGTACCTCACGTTTTTACGTTACGTTGGTACAAACCAAAAACCCATGGTAGAGCCTCTGGAAGGTAACAATCAGAGGCCCTGAGTTTTTTTTTCGTTACTATCTCCTTAATCGATAAATCTCCCCCAATAGGATCTTTTTATTTTGTTGGACTATCAAAATAAGCTTATCTGATTGGTGGAAAAATTAACACAGTAGTTAACTGGATAGTAAACGTTACAAAATTCACACTAGGGCTTATATTTTCGAATGCACTAGGACTATATTCTATTCTATAAGTAACAATTTAATATCACACAGAAAAAATCGATATAAAATTCAATAATACAAAAAAAAACTTAAGCATCCTAAATAAATGTTATAAATTTTACGCAATAATCGCAATAATATTCAAAGCATACCTAATTATTAGAAATACTTAATATAAAAAATGCACAGTGCGTCTAATAATATGGCCAAGGACTGTATATATTTAAATTTCTCACAAGTTATATACTTAGGTATAGAACTTTGTTTCAGTAACCGACTTAAGTAAGAAACTAATGAACTTATTTACTTTGCAGTCAGAAAACTGGCAACAGAACAGATAAGCCCCTTGGTCCGAAAAATGGATGACGAGCACAAAATGGACGATGGCATCCGGCAAATGTTATTTGATAATGGGGTGAGTATCAATGGAGTTATTAAAAAAAGTAGACTTGATACAGTGGGCTTCCGACGAAAATATAGCCTACAATATAAAACTAATTTCGTTTATTTTTAAAATAATGTGATAGCGTGAAGCTTGTGAAGTCACGCAGATTTTTTAGAATTCAGGTATTAATATCTCAAAAACCAGTTTTTCTTTAATTGACAAAAATGAAATTAGTTTCTTATTTTCGAAATAAAAAATACTTTTTTTTTTCTCAGAAGCCCATTATATGCATCATAAATCCAAAGCAAAATGCGTGGAAAGCTGCGGGCAAAAGCTAGTACCTAAAAAAGCTAAGCTAGTTAAGATTTGTTTTTTTGTAGTGCCCTTGCTGGGTCTTTTTTAATATTGCAAATAAATAAAAACTAAATAATATTTTACTTACCAAAATCAAATAAAAATATGTTTATCGCTATTGTTTTTAACGAACATGTTTTGCATGTAAATGTGTATGAAGGTTAAACGAAACGTGTTTAGTAAAGTTTTTTTTAAATTCCAGTTAATGGGTATAGAAACACCTACAGAATACAGCGGTTCAGGCTGCGGATTCCTCACCATGATGCTGGTGGTAGAAGAACTGGCCAGGGTCGATGCCTCTGTGGCAGCCTACGTAGACATTCACAACACATTAGTCAACTCCTTGTTCATGAAGCTAGGCACAGAAGAACAAAAGAAGAAATACCTTACGAAGCTTTGTACGGAATATGTAAGATTATTATTTATATTGCAGCTTAGCATTAAAAGAGCATGTCTGGCTACTTTGGATGAGAGGGGGACAATGTTCTTAGCAAGCCATGGCTTTACCGTGCGGGTGCCGGGTCCATCACGTGGTTGAAAGGCAGGGGAATAAACTGCAGCGTTCCCGGACTTGAGACCGCGAAGTAGGTAGAGTAGGAGTAGGAAGGTAGTTAAAGGCCTTTTGAACTCTCACCTGCACTGTGTTCACTACCCTCTCTACTCAACCAAATACTATATGGTCCTGTTAGCGCCATCTTGGAAACACGCTCCATAAAAGTTATACAGCGGCTGTTCTCGGAAGGCCAAGATCCTTCAATAGGCGGTGCAAAGACTCTGCTGGAATTCCTCTTGCACCAACTTCCACTGCATAAAGTTGAGTTTTAAATCCGTTATAATCCAAATAAGGAACTGTATATTTTATCCCGGCGCTTAGGCAATTACGTACCTATTTCAATTGATATTTTAAATTGGTGTAAGCTTTTATGAATTGGGATCAATGAAAGAGCAAAGTTGTAAAGTTATATCATTGATATTTAGATAAGTACCTATTAAGGTAAACAATAATTTAGTAAATAATAGCCACATATATAACGTCAATCAAACTTTATCGATACCTATCTTAACTACAAAAAGTAATCTTATCTTAAGTTATTCATTGAATATATTTTAATATTCATAAACAATATAAAATTTATAAACGCATGCTTCTTAACTCTGTAATCCACTTTTTGTAAGTACGCGCTGCTCTAAAGATTCCTATCCAGCTCGAAATTTTCGCATTTTTTATAGAATGTCAATATTTCCTAACCATTCCACTGTGGATTTCTGAATATCCACAGTTCTTATCAGTGTCAGGCTGACATTAGGGATCTCTCTAGTAAAACCAGTGTTCTTCTTGTCCACCATAGATATTTATGGTGCTTACCTAGAACATATGTACGATCGATTTAACACATATTTTAGTTGTTCTAAGTTCCTATATTATAATATTTCAGGCAGGAAGTTTCTGTTTAACAGAACCTACGTCTGGATCCGATGCGTTTGCCTTAAAAACTGTTGCTAAAAAGGATGGCAACCACTTCGTCATCAACGGCTCCAAGATGTGGATCTCTAACTCGGACGTCGCTGGAGTATTCTTAGTTATGGCCAATGCTGATCCCTCCAAGGTAAATGTTTGAAATGTTATGACGAATACATGATTTATTATTATTATTATGAAAGTTAGTTTAACGAAGATCGTAACCATGGCAATAATGAATAGAGTGATGAGAGGCAAAAACACCCATCAATTATATTAAGTAGGTATTGGTCAAGGCCCATAATAAAGGACTTAATACATCCACCTTTTATGAAGCGTATTTTTTATATATTAAACATAAAGGTCAAATTTCAGAAGAGGCCCTAGAGTAGGTAAATATTGCTAGTACACCAAATTGTGAGGAAATTAATAAAATTAAACAAAATTATAGTTCTTTTACCACTTCACAGGGCTACAGAGGCATCACATGCTTTATAGTGGATCGCGAGACCCCCGGCCTGTCTGTAGCCAAGCCAGAAGACAAGCTGGGCATTCGCGCGTCCGGCACTTGTATGGTACATTTTGATAACGTCCGAGTGCCAGAGGAGAATATTTTGGGAGAATATGGTAAAGGGTAAGTAAAGGTAAATTATAATTGGAGCCTAATAGCGACCGTGTCCCCAAGATCGTCTAAATAATTGGACAACTATAACTCACTAACGGCGAAGAAGCCTGCAGGGATGACTTTGGTCAACACCATCTAAACATATTCAGGATCATCATGTCAAAATAGCTGATATCTGCTAATATCTAGTTAAAATAGATGAATCTTTCTGTCATTACAGCGAAAGCCAATAGATGTAATGACAGAAAGATTCAGCTATTTTAACCAGTCATGATGATCCTGAATATGTCATCCAAAGGCTTCTTCGCCGTTAGTGAGTTATAGTTCTCCAATTATTTAGACGATCTTGGGGACACGGTCGTTATTAGGCTCCAATTATATTGGTATCCTAAAAGTTTTTTTTTAAACTATAATAATAATAATAATATGTAGCACAACTTACACATATTGATCTGGTCACAAACTAAGCTCTAAGCTTGTACTATGTGTACCAGAAACAACGATATAATACATATTATATTTTATAAACACCCAGACCATGACAAACTGTACAGAAAAACGTACAAATATTTTTTTGCCATGGGTGGGAATCGAACCCACGACCCCCGGATACAACGCCAAAGGCGCAACCACTAGTCTACGGACAACTGGCACATAAAAGTGGCTCTTAAGTCCTGCTACATATTATTCACGCAGCAAACATATTTAATAATTCAAAGAGGCAAATGTCTCTAACATTTTGAGAATGTTTCCATAATACAAATTAGAGGAATACTTCAAGTTATAAAATGATAAAATCCAGTAGGTAGTTAATAATTTGGTTGGTTTCAGATACAAGTATGCTGCTGGTTTCCTCAATGAAGGTCGTATTGGTATCGCTGCACAGATGATAGGAATCTGCCAGGGTTGCATGGATGCTACCGTTCCTTACACTCTTGAGAGGAAACAATTCGGCAAACCTGTCTTCAGTTTCCAGGTGAGTATTTCAACAGTGAAACTTCAGAACAGGGTTTTGAACCCCTATTAAAGCAATCATTAAAAAAAAAAAGAGAAAACCTAAAATCTATGCAATCTAATAAGTACATACCTACATATAGTACGCAAAAAGCTTTCCATTTGCTTCATTCATAAAAATAGGAGCATACAAAACTTATCAAATATTTATTTGTGAATCTAATTTTTCAGGGTATCAACTACCAAGTGGCCCACCTCCAAACCCAATTGGAGGCAGCCAGACTTTTGACTTATAATGCAGCCCGGATGAAGGAACATGGTCAAGACTTCGTCAAGGAAGCTGCAATGGCTAAATACTTTGCTTCAGGTTATACAGTATTTCCTATATTTGGGGGGCAATTGGATAAGGCTGAAATAATAATCATGTATATATCTCTGCTTGAATTAGCAGACTGATGTGACACTGTCACTGTGTTGGTAGAACTAGTCACGTCTACCGAGGAACAAATAACCGTTCCAGCAGCGAGTCTTGGGGTGGAGACCTAGCTTACACCATAGTATGGGCATACCCTGCTTTCCGATAGACTGACACCCAGCAGAGGCAGGATTAGATTGTCTTCTATATTTCTGGGCAATACCTTAGTAGCCTTATTTTTTTTTTTTTTCATAGGTATGATGGGTGGGCAGAAATACGATTAAAGCCAAATATAGAACAAAACGGAGAACCTAATTCCCATCTACATGATATATGTTTGGTACCTACCATTAACATTTTTTTTTTTATTTCTAGAAATCGCACAAACCCTAACGTCTAAATGCATAGACTTTATGGGCGGAGTGGGCTTCACTCGGGATTTCCCACAGGAAAAATTCTTCCGGGATAGCAAAATCGGAACAATCTACGAGGGTACCAGCAATATGCAATTGCAGACCATCGCCAAATATATTGAGAAGCAATATTCTCAATAAACTTTTAAACCACTTTGTTATCAATCAATACATTGTTATGTGATATTTATATGTTTTTCAAATAAATGTTGAGATATTAAATTGTTTTTACTTGAATTATGCACTACCTTAGTAGTTTCTTTTTTAAATTATGTTGGCATTTTTGGATCAAATATTCAGAATTTAGTACCTATGCAATTCAATTGGTCTGTTTAAAAATATTCTAAAACTAATGTCGCCGCCCCCAAAGAATAAAATGGCAATTTATATTATATTAATATTCACAGTTTGTTAAGTATATAAAGAGTTTTTCAACAAGAACTTTATTTTCTAAAACAAAATAAAACAAAAAAAATAGATGAAGGTGATTAAAATTTTTAATGAATTACAAAGAGAAAAGTTCGCCAATTATGAACGACCATTCACATCGCCGTATATTCGCTCAATTCATTCAGGAACAATCCGCTGGTATTTCTGAAAAAAAAGTAATTTTTTCACGAAACTCAGCTGTTAAGGTGGCCAGCGTCGTGTGATTTAACACCACTGGATTTTTTTTGTGAGTAGCGACACAAAAAAAAAGAGTCAAGGACAGAGTCTATACGGAGCCAATCGTATCGATTGCAGCCTTAAAACTCAAAATCCGAGATGCAATTAACGAAATAGTCCCGCCATTTGTTTAATTTTGTTTTAGAAAACAAAGAGTTCTTGTTGAAAACCCCTTTATAATTACGAGAATTAACCGACAAACGTCGTTAAGTTCTATTTTAGGGCCGCTTTTTATTGATTTTTTTATCAACGATATTTCGTCCATTCTAAATATCTTATACATATACGCAGACGATTTAAAACTTTATAAAAGACTACTTTATGTTCATGGCGGGCTTGTTGACCACAATTAGCCAAGAGGTTAGGCCTTTTTCTAGCAAATCTTTAGTCATTGCGAGACTATTCTAGACTGCTCCTTCCAGAAGGCAACTAGAAGTCTGGGGCTCCACAGGCCTTAAGAAGCGACCTCGGTTTTCGTTCCCGTTTGAAGCCACCCCGGTGCAGTGAAGCAGATAATGGGCGGGTGTTTCATTAGTTTTAGTATAACCTTGGACCTTCAATTCTATATGGAGGGCTGTGGGTTATACCTAAAATTGTAAGATGCCTCTTTAATGGAAAGTGTCCGATAAGTATACCCACCACCACCACCATCCACAGGTTACCTCTGGTGAGATTGAGCAGGTTCTGATGAACTGTTGAAATACTAATGTTAAGGTGAGATACTCCTGCACCTGTCTCATATTGTGTATTCAATTTTTGTATGTTGATTGAAGTTTCTCACAAATATATGCACGCGAGAATATCTGTCGTTCACTGCATTAATGAGTGGTTGTATCTCAAGGTGCTCGATTAATGATTGAGTGTGCGAAGGCAACTTACAACGTGTACTGTACTTACTACTTCAACAAGACCTAGACCGATTAATTAGTTACTACAATCCCAATTAATTGCATCTAAGTTTGCCTATGCATTAGGGAATATGCATGTTTTTTTTTGTTTCATTTATTGATAGAGTAACTACATTAGACCCTAAAAACATATATTAAATATTTTTTAAAGGGTAAAACACAAAAATAAAAGGGTTTAAATTTTAACTGCCACTACCGCAGTAAGAAACGGTACATCACTAGCCGCCATTTTGTGACATCATTCGTGCTGAAAAAGCATATTAGTTTAATGTTATTGCACCTCAAAAGTTAGTCAAAAGGTTTGTTTATCACAAATTATCGTAATAAAGGACAATAAATACCCGAGAAAATAAGAAACTGTAGACTACAGAACACACGTAGACATTTGTTTTTGCACGAATGACGTCACATGCAGGATTTGCTAATGTCGGAGCGTTTAGTAATGTGTTCTAGTTAATTACTATTTATGTGGAACACCTCTTAACAGGGAATCCGCGCTTCGCGACTTGTTATTGGTTTTTTTTTTTATTTCAAATACTCTTTATTGTATAGTATATTACCTATTCCTTAAATGAATAATAGCATAAAAAATGAATAATTACCATAATTTAATTTCTTTAATAATATCTTAATAAAAACTACAATAAATATAGAGCAACTAAATATATTTCACATGCTTAAAAAAATAAGCAAATTTGAACTTAGATGGAATCGCCCCACTTAAGTTGCCAGTTATGCGAGTACTTTAAATATTTTCCCTGACATTTCCAGTCTCCGAAAACTCCCTGACTTTTCCCAATCAACAGAAAGTGGCCTTCCTGTTAGCATAGGTATGGTATAATTTTACTGGACAAGTTGATTTGACCATAGACACTAATTTTAGTCACCTTTATGTATACAAAAAGATTTTTTGAAATTAATTTAAAAAAACAATATTTATTCGTTCACAACACCATTGCACTGTTCTCAGGAGAACATGTTAAACTGTCAGTCCCAGTTAAACCAAAATAACTTGTAAAGGTTGTATTTCTTCAAGGGTAAAGGTACATCAAAAGTAAGAATTGTTCGCGGTAGTTCCATTGCGTTGTTCCATTATTGAACTGATGGAACTAGTGCGTTTTTTTTTTCGCACTAGTTCCATTTCTTAAGAGTAATGGTTATAATGGAACTACTGCGAATAGGGAAGGGTAAATTTCATGAAATATTTCAACAATTGAAATTTTTCGGAAGTTTTAATTTGAGTAGAAAATTTCATGTACAATGTGTCATAAATTTCACATATTTTTTCATTTCATTAAAATTTATTTTTGTACTGCTAACTGCGAATAATAAAATAATTAATAATTCGCACTAGTTCCATGATGGTATTACTAGTTTTTTTTTGTAATAGTTTCATTTCTATACTATAATGTTGCTGCAAATAATAAAATTCAGTTCGTCAGTTGTAATGACTGACGACTATGCTTTTAAAACAAATATTCCGCAATGCATCAATCCAGTAACTCTTGTCGTTTTGAGGGGGGAGGGGACCTCGGGCCTTTTGACCAGCAGGGTTATTACGCGTCTTAAGTTCGCTCGCAAGCCAATCGTTATTTATGACGTAATTTTCTAAGATTTTTTGGAGCTATTGTTAAGAAGCCAAGCTTGATCTACGTCGGAATGACGTCATAACGATTGGCGTGCGAGCGAACTTAAGACGCGTAATCACCCTGCAGATTTTTAAAGGAATTTTTGCTATAATTTTAACCTTAAAATGACAAGGATTCCTGGATTTGTTCCTTGGTGCATTGTGGAATATTTGCTTTAAAAGCATAATCGTCATTACAACTGACAAACTTAATTTTATTATTAGCAGCAACATTATAGTATAGAAATGAAACTATTGCATAAAAAAAACTATTAGTACCATCACGGAACTAGTGAAAATTATTAATCATTTTATTATTTGCAGTAGTTCCATTATTACCAAAGAAATGGAATATACATATCATTATGGGTGGTCCCAGGGTACCCAGCGGAGGGGTTTTAATACCACCTCGTCATAGCCGATGGTATGTGTTTACACCGAACAAGTGGCTAGCTCGTCGCGATGTTTTGAATAGACTCAATAACCCAATATAAATAATAAATATAATAAGAAATGGAACTAGAGCAAAAAACAAATTGCACTAGTTCCATTATGGAACAATGCAATGGAACTACCTACTGTGAATAATCCAAAATGGTAAAAAAAAACTATGTAAAACAATAGTTCCAAATTAATTATAAAATATGTGTCAAAACCAAAGATACAGGCAGAGTCATTAGAGATGAAACAGTTTGGTTTTTCCAGCTAGTCTTAATATTATGCTTACTGAGAAACTAGTGTTCATATAAATTTTCTATAAGTAAAATGCATTGTGCTATTTAATCATAAAATTAATTAACAAAGAATTTTCATTTGTTGCCATGGTACCAAACAAAATACATTGTTATATTTTATTATTATTTATTTAATTATTTTATGAAAAAAAAACTGTTGTTATGAATAGGTAATTTAACTAATAGAATACATATAATAAAAGATTTATTCAAATTAAGAACTATATTTGATTGAATTAAAGAACTAGATAGATACTAGATATAAATTTTACAAAGATAAAGTATAAGTTTAGGGCTTAGGATCATGGGGTAGCTTAAAACCAACCATCTTTGCAGTTTCTTCAACACTTCTTTCCCCTCTACCTTTGAATTCCACATTAATCTCCTTGTAGGTTCTGGCACTGTGTAAATAGCTCAGATAACTGTTAGCTTTGAATAACATTTCTTCTCTTGCTTTACAGAGTTGTTCTTCTGAAGTTTGATACTTTCTGAACTGAGACAACACATACTGTGCCATCTGGTTGTCACTTAATTTTTTGGCCGGGCTCTGTTTTCTGAGTTCCGAGAGCAGTTGGCGTAATATCACTAAGGCTGGCTTGGGTCTGTAGCATCCCATTTCTTAAATAATAGAAAAATTATATTTTTAACTTATCAATCATATGACAAGTAATAAATTCTTCATCATTATCATAGTGAGGCTTATCCTTTTTACCCCAAAATTCAATATCTAATAGATCTATTTTTTTGTCAGGAAATATATGAACAGAAATATCATTAAAAATATCACTATGATTATAATTATTATTTAGAGAAATTTCATATATGTGAGGATATATTTTGTGTATGTATGGGACCGTTTCTAAAAGATGTCTTTCTATCTGGTGGTCAAACAATGATGTAAAGCTATTACAAATTAAAATACATTTTTTTAGTATTGCACTCCAGTTGCTCCAAATAAAATTATTAGTTAATTGTTTTGGACAATGTGGAAAATAAGCTATTGTGACACAGTCATTGGAAATTGCATAACTGCCTTCTGTATTCTCTGGTATAACAGTTAAATCAAAACTGGTTAAAAGTATACATTCACTTTTATAAAATATAGGGTCGTGAACGATTACTTTTCTAGCTTTAAATATATCTTTTAAACACAACAACAATGCTAACTGATGTCTAGATATTCGACATTCTCCTACATGTCCTAAGCCAAAACAAACAATTTCTACAATAGCATTTGACTGCAAATTCGTACTCACTGCTTTACATATATCTTGAAAATATGTACAAATTCGAAGATCTTTGATTGCAGACTGAAGAGATCTGAAAACAAAATAAAATGAAATCTCGGAAAATATCGATCGGGAGATGATAACCTAAAAATATATTACAATAATCACACGTACTTTCTAGCTTCTTCGAGATTAATTTCTACTTCCTCTTTAAGGGAAATTAAATCTTTTTCTGGAATTTTGGTTTGCGCCTTTTTAAAACCCTTTTTCGACGTAACTATTTGAAACCCATCACTGTCAACATTGGACTTCGACATTTTGTTTTTTTCCTAATTTTTTTTTTCATAGCTTTGTTTTTTTTTATAATCTAATAATGATATATTATTTATTTTTGTGGGAAAGGCAAGGGCATAACCTATACAGCAAGTCTTTAAATGAGGAGTTTTCTTTTTGTTTGTTCCAAAATATTCCTCTAGATGGCAGCAGGAGATATCCACAAAAACGCAGAAAGCTTGCTTATGCTATCCATTGGTTATATGATTGGGCATATAACCAAGAGTGCGGAGCTTCCTATTTTTACAGGAGTGGGTATAAAATGGGCGTTCGACATGACTTTGGTCTTATCCATGTTCATGTTTAGGCACACTTTTTTAGAAGCCTCACTGAGATCATTGAGCATTATGCCGAGGTCCTCCAGGGTTTCAACCATGACTACGATATCGTCGGCAAATCGAAGGTTAGTGATGTACTTGCCATTAATGTTGATCCCAAATCTTCTCCAGTCCAAGAATTTGAAGACATCCTCCAATGCCGCACTAAAAAGTTTCGGGGAAATTACGTCTCCCTGTCTCACTGCTCGCTGTAGCTGGATGGGTCTTGAGATATGGTCTTGGAGGCGAACTGACATGGTGGCGTTTTTGTACAAACACTTTAGTACTTCGATATAGCGGTAGTCAATTTGGCACCGCTGGAGTGACTGAAGCATCGCCCATGTTTCTATCGAATCGAAGGCTTTCTCATAGTCCACGAAAGCTAGACACAAGGGCTGATTATATTCATCGGTTTTTTGTATAATCTGCCTCAATGTGTGGATCTGGTCTATGGTACTAATATGGTATGGTAAAAAAAAAAACAAATTATATGTTTATGTTTATTTTTCAACCATTGTTTACAGAACTCTCGGTCATATCCGACCTTCATTTTACACATCAAAGAATATTAACCATAGAACAAACTCAAAAATTGGACATTCTTGGTTAGATCACGATGCTAGCAAAGAACTGCCTCCGTAGACTAGTGGTTGCGCCTTTGGCGTTGTATCTGGAGGTCGTGGGTTCGATTCCTACCCATGGCAAAATAATATTAGTACGTTTTTTCTGTAGAGTTTGTCATGGTCTGGGTGTTTATAAAATATAACATGTATTATATCGTTGCTTCTGGTACAACACATAGTACAAGCCTAGAGCTTAGTTTGTGACTAGAGCAATATGTGTAATTTGTCCCACATATTATTTAAAATAAAACTGCCAAAGTTACTATTATCAATAAAACCATGCAAAACGTTTTAGTGGTTAATTATAATAATAAATAAATACATAATTTAAGTGCAGCTGTAAAGGGGCCTTGTCATTATAGGATTAATAAACAATTTATATAAAGATATGAAATGTCCCAATTAAAATATATGTACACATATTTACATATGAAAAAACAACAAGAAGGTAATATTTTTTTATGTCTGGAAATAATAATACATATAAGTAAGAATTTTAAAATGTCATATTATAATTAATTTTATTAATGCGTCTGTAAAAGGGCTTTGTCATAGCGGTAGTCAATTTGGCACCGCTGGAGTGACATATAGCTATAAGTATATAAACTAAAGATACAAAATGATATACTTATTATATAATACAAAATATACCGAATACAAATGTAAATTTTTATTATTAGTAATTGCGGCTGTAAAAGGGCTTTGTTAATGTTATACAACAATAAATAATGTCAATATAATTTATTAATTTGTTAGAACCAATTACCTATAATAATTAAGCAACTGTAAGGGCTTTGTCATTTTGTTAATAAATTAATATTATATTAAATTGTTAAATTATTCGATATAAAAACACTGTCATTTAAAGCTTCATGAACCGTATAATATGCTTTCGTAATTAATATATAATATGCTTTCGTAATTAATATATTAATCTGTGCCTAGGTAAACAATACAAAGCTTGCGGCGTGAGTTTTCTCTCACCGGTTTTACTTGATAGAGGTGCATGTTTTCTTTTATATATATAAGACATTGGAAGACATATGCACTACTCATGGTGAGAATTTTCAGTTGCCTAAACATAGACATAAATAATACTATTTACGTTAATGGCACCAATGTTTTAGTACCAATGAAATCGGTTTTGAGGCCCGTCCTTACTATTTAAGTCAATGTGCCTAAACATATCTTTACACGTGTGCCTAGAATGAAGCCCAGTCATAAACCGAATAGCACGCTTTTGCAGAATAAAGATGATAGTCGCCCCAGCAGCTGTTGCCCATACTAACAGACCATATCATTAGGCTGTGAAAATATGCGTGGTAAGCTTCGGCCGCATTGATGCCACAATATTCTTTAACCTTCTTAATTGCAAAACAAGCGGAGCTTAATCTTTTTGCCAGACCTTCTATATGATTTTTCCAAGTTAGTTCGAACCTATCGATGCTGTTGTGCTAGGGTCCATGGTCTGTATTAGGTTGGCTATCCTCACGGTCCGAATGGCAATAACACCGCTGTCAGCGCTGACGTTCATAATCACCGGTCCGATTCAAAAAGCGCGATGAGACCGCTCACGGCGCTATTAGCGTGCTAATGAATCGGACCAGTGATTAAGCGCGCTTACAAGAACATCACTTGTATCTTCCTCTATCTCGCAACTAAAACATATGCTCCTCTCACTCTGTTTAAATGTCAAATAAAACGCCAAATAATGAATTTTAATGTATTTTGTATATTTGTTTACATAATTACCAAAATAAATGAGAACACAACACTTTTAACTATCTACTTAATAATTATTTTAGAAAATTTAATACTTTCCTCAAAAACATGTCTCTAGATAAATGTCATTTTGACAGCGCTCACAGCGATTTCACCCAGAAGCAAAATCACTGTAAGTCCAGTCCAATATGGCGTCTGTAATGACGTCACTATTAATGTCAAATCATCTATCGTTAGCGCGCTTACGCTCAATCGGACCGGTGCTGACAGCGCTGACATCGATTTTGTCGCGAATCGGACCGCAAGGTATAATAATAGATAACAAGGCCATCTTGAAATACATGAATTCTTCGCAAGTTTTAACATGTTTGGAGTATTGGAATTTCAACTCTACGAGTATAATTAACAGAATAGAACTTATATTTCAATATTTATCGTTTACGCAACGTCTTGTCGTGTTTAGCGGTTGTAACTTAGAATGAGGCCCCAGTATAACACGGTGTGTTTATCATATTCAAAGAAGACCGAGAAAAACGTACGCAAATGTACATAAATAATTTAAGATATTTTAATAATTAAATATTCGATTATTCTAATGGTTACCGATTACAAGGAAAGTTTTGTAACATATTACGCCCATCAATAGTTGCATTAGTGTGCGTTTAGCCCATACTTTGTGTTCTATACGTGTTTACCTCCTCCCGAACTAGAAGTAACAGAAATGCTCGGAAAATAGGAACTTTGCTTCGTCTATTGTTATTTCGTATGAGACAAAAACTGTTAAAAAAGGCACTTTGAGTAGTCCATATTTCCATATGTCTAGTTACTCTGTAACTCAAACTTCAAATTTATTTATTATAAAAAAATCCTGGCATGGATACTATATTCTTAAGCCGAAGTATTATATAGAACACTATTAATTTTATCATTTAGCAGCTAATATGAATATTTCCATACTAAATGACGAGCATTCTAAAATTATGTGATTCGGGTCTCCTTTCTTCCCATTACAGTTGTTACAAATATCATTTTGTTGCATATGTAATCTTTTTAAATGTGATGGCACCAAGCAATGACCAAATCTCTGTTTATTATTGTAGTAAAGTCTCTCGATTCATATATTTAACTATATATGGAAAGTTTAAATATGCAATCATTTAAATCTAACTATACATAATTTAAACTATAACAAATTAAGTAAAATTGGTATTACCTTGATGCTTTTATTCTTTTTATTTCTGCAGAAGTAAAGTTAAGATTATTAGAAAAAAAATCCGACATCATAAAAATAACAATTTTCGGCAGGTTATCAGATTGTCCACGACATCGATTTTGACGCGAATCGGACCGCAAGGTATAATAATAGATAATAATAATAATAATAATAATAATTCTTTATTTCCACAGTAAAAGTTTTACAATATACATATATGCCATTGATCCCCACACTAGGCAGAGCCTGTCTTGTGGGAGTCATTATTACGGTTTACAGTAACAGTTACGGCAGAAAAGAATTTAAAAAGATTAAATGAAAATACAATTCATGTGATCGAATGAAACAGTAATAACAAAATAAATAATAAAGTTATCCACATCAATCAACTTAAATTAAATCAAACTAAATTAAATCAAATTAAACCAAATTAAATTAAAATCAAATTAAATCATATATTATTAAATCAAATTAAATTAAATAGATCCAGTATTGAAGGTCAGCGCAAATTAACAACAAGCATCCAGGAATGAGTGTAGACAATGGTTCATTTATACAGTGACTTTTATAAAGTTTTCAGTTTGTTCGTAGGACCAGGATATTAGGAGATTTTTTATTTGACCTTTGGCTACATGCAAACTTTTATTCTTCATATCAATCAACCTCACAATCTTATTATAAATAAAGGGAACCGAAAATGAACTAAATCTTTGAGCAAATTTAGTTTTTGTTTTGTAGGTGGGAAAAAGAAATTTTCGTTTGGAGCACCTGTATTGATAGTCAGCACTATTGAGTGCTAGTTTATGTGCATATAGAGACGCTTTATGTATGTATAAACGCCTCACACTTAGCACCTTTGCATTTTCATAGAGGTTTACAGTTGGGTAGCGAAAGGATTTTTTCAGCATTACCTTCAAGACTGATCTTTGAGGTCTTTCCAAGATTATAAGTGTTGAGGATGCACATCCACCCCAAGATAAAATACCGTATGTCAGGAGAGATTGACATAAAGCTATATATACCCGTATTAAAAGCTCAGCATCCGCAACCTCTCGTAACGTCTTCATTATACGAATATTTTTTCTAGTTTTTTTACTTAAGGCCTGGATATGTTGGTTAAATGATAGTTTATCATCAACAACGATTCCCAGATATCTTATGGACTGCACTCTCTCTATGTTTTCACAGCAGCAAACTACTCGGGGACCAATGCATTTATGAATTATTAGGCTGCTAAAAGTTTCATCTGGAGCAGAAGCTAAAGTTTTGTGAAAACAGGTGAATTTAGTTTTAGTTGCGTTCAACGTAAGTAAATTGGAATCGAACCAATTAGCCACAAGTGTTAAACCCTTTTCTACGATAGAGTGACATTCCCTCCAAGTTTCACCGCAAAAGATAATGGCAGTATCATCAGCATAACTAATGAGTTCTGCATTTAGTGGATTTATTGAAGAGATGTCATTTATGTAACACAGGAAAAGTGTAGGACCCAAAATACTTCCTTGTGGAACGCCAAAATTTATACTATAGGTGTTACTAGTGAAAGGACCCACTTTTACCTTTTGCTTTCGGTTTGACAAATAATTTTGGAACCAGTCTAGTGCACAACCTCTCACCCCAAAACATTCAAGTTTCTTCAGAAGTATCGGAACAGAAACGGTATCGAAAGCCTTTGCAAGATCAAGAAAGACGCCGATACACGCTAGGCCCTTGTCAAGGTGTGAAGAAACAATTTTGGAAAGTAAGTCCACAGCATCTTCAGAAGATTTTGATGCCCGGAAACCAAATTGTCTGTTAGTGAGGAGTTTGTTGTCTTCCAGATATTTGACTAGTCTCTTATTTACTAGCCCCTCCAACAGTTTTGAAAAAGTGCTAAGCAGAGAAATAGGACGGTAATTAGATGGATCGCTTTCGGACCCACCTTTGAATATTGGTGTAACTAAAGCGATTTTCCATATTTCAGGGCCATAACAAGGCCATCTTGAAATACATGAATTCTTCGCAAGTTTTAACATGTTTGGAGTATTGGAATTTCAACTCTACGAGTATAATTAACAGAATAGAACTTATATTTCAATATTTATCGTTTACGCAACGTCTTGTCGTGTTTAGCGGTTGTAACTTAGAATGAGGCCCCAGTATAACACGGTGTGTTTATCATATTCAAAGAAGACCGAGAAAAACGTACGCAAATGTACATAAATAATTTAAGATATTTTAATAATTAAATATTCGATTATTCTAATGGTTACCGATTACAAGGAAAGTTTTGTAACATATTACGCCCATCAATAGTTGCATTAGTGTGCGTTTAGCCCATACTTTGTGTTCTATACGTGTTTACCTCCTCCCGAACTAGAAGTAACAGAAAAAAATGCTCGGAAAATAGGAACTTTGCTTCGTCTATTGTTATTTCGTATGAGACAAAAACTGTTAAAAAAGGCACTTTGAGTAGTCCATATTTCCATATGTCTAGTTACTCTGTAACTCAAACTTCAAATTTATTTATTATAAAAAAATCCTGGCATGGATACTATATTCTTAAGCCGAAGTATTATATAGAACACTATTAATTTTATCATTTAGCAGCTAATATGAATATTTCCATACTAAATGACGAGCATTCTAAAATTATGTGATTCGGGTCTCCTTTCTTCCCATTACAGTTGTTACAAATATCATTTTGTTGCATATGTAATCTTTTTAAATGTGATGGCACCAAGCAATGACCAAATCTCTGTTTATTATTGTAGTAAAGTCTCTCGATTCATATATTTAACTATATATGGAAAGTTTAAATATGCAATCATTTAAATCTAACTATACATAATTTAAACTATAACAAATTAAGTAAAATTGGTATTACCTTGATGCTTTTATTCTTTTTATTTCTGCAGAAGTAAAGTTAAGATTATTAGAAAAAAAATCCGACATCATAAAAATAACAATTTTCGGCAGGTTATCAGATTGTCCACGAACAAAACCACTTTCTGTCATATTAACTGTTAGTCAAAAGGGTTATTTCAACAAATTATCGTAACAAAAAGATAATAAATACCCGAGAAAACAAAAAAACTGTAAGTAAAGACTATTCCGCAGCTTCAAGTTTGTTTGTTTTTGCACGAATGACGTCACAGATAGTTTTGTTAATGTCGGGACGTTTTGAAATACGTTCCGTTTCTACATAATAAAAAAAATATGTAATCTTATTTATAAAAAATATAGATATTCAAAATAAAATATATTACTAGTAATATGTTCAAATACATAAAAGGAACATTATGTATAAAAATTAGAATAATTGGTATTACATGCATATTCCCTACTAGCGCAGTACCTACCAAGGCACTGATGGAATCTCTTTTTGAGTATGAGCATACCATTGGCCTTTGTCCTCCAATAAAACTTTCCAATAAACCGACCGTAGTATTTTTGTTTACTTCTTTAACTTTATTAAAGTAATCAGTAAAAGGCACCTACATTATTTCTATGTGATCTTCATCGCATTCTTCATCAACTACTTACTACCAGTTATATCTGAATGGGCTTTAACCCAAAACTCTATAGATACTACTTTACCATTTACAACTACATAGTTCATTAACAATATTTTTAATATTATAATATAAAAGAATAATATTATATAATATAATATATAATTCTTTTTATATGTAATACTGTTTTTTGCAAAGATCTTAAGGCACAATTAGAATCATTAAATATTAAATTATTTGTACTTACACCTTGCTCTTATATATATTGTAGTGCTTTATATATTGCGTAAGCTTCTGCAGTAAAAATACTACAGTGTGAATCAATTTTGCATACATATCATCACGGGTGCCCATCAGGCGGCCCCAGGGTACCCAGCGGGGGGGTTTTAATCCCACCTCCTCGTAGCCGATGGTATGAGTCTACACCGAACAAGTGGCTAGCTCGTCGCGATGTTTTTGAATAGACTCAATAACCCATCTATAAACAGTTTCACAAGTTGGTATAGTGAAACCGAGACCGACAGTTTAACGTGCTCTCTGAGGCACTATAGTGGCGTTGTCAAACAAATGTACATACATTTTTAAATTAAAAACTCATTGGTACGCACCGGGAATCGAATCAGTAATCAATTTTGTAACATTTTTAAAATTTAGTTTGAGCAGTAGGAAGAAGTAGTTGTAAAGCCGAATCCATAGAGCAACGCGGCCACCGTACAGCGCGTGGCAACGTTGCTTTAAGAAAAAAAATCCTCAAATACTCCAGATTTAGATTAAAAAATCTGGAGTATTTCAGAAATTTTATTTAAAATGTCAGGTATCCAATCATCATTTTTATTAGTAGTACAGTAGTATTAACTCATATTCTTTTGAACCTTTTTACATAGGTAGTTCAACATTTTTGAAACAGAGGCTCTACCATGGGTTTGCGCATTGTAGAAACGTAACGTACCTATTCATTTACGTATACGTGAGCAACAACCAATAGGATCGCTTTATTCAATCTTGTTACCAAAAATAAAGCGATCCTATTGGTTGTTGCTCACGTATACGTAAATGAATACGTTACGTTTCTACAATGCGCAAACCCATGGTAGAGCCTCTGGTGTCATTCTATTAAAACTTGAGCATAAATTGTACCAGGATAATTTACTTTCTTCTTTAATAGTTCTCTTTTTAATAGCGTCATATTTGTTATATGCTCTAAAATTTGGTATAGTCGGATATAACTTATATGTTTTAAAGCTTTTCTAGTTTTTTTTTTCCGCCAAGGAGCTGGCTTGCGTATTTTTTTTTATGTATGTTAACATATTATGGAACACATTCATCTCTAAGGCTACATATTACAAAAAACTTCATAAGATTCATTCGGGTTATCAATTTCTTACGGAATATTTGAAAATAAATCATTAGATTGTAAATAGTATTTATCCCAATCAGCTATTTTATATGCATATTTATCTTTTGGGTGTCTCTGAGTTGTATAGTTATATATTTTTATGTGTATACCATGTGTATAACTATAATTGTTGGATAGTGATAACTTCCCATAGGGTCGTCATGCACTTACCAGTTTCCAGTCACAAAGTGGCGCTATACCCCCTATAGATTTTTTTTTCACTACCTATTTCATACACTTGTTGTTGTATTTTTTTGACTTCGTAATTTCTAAGGAAATATTTAATATCATCCATATCACATTCCTTTTTCTTTCAACCCATCTTTTGCTGATCTGTACACCACTCATAAAATATTTATTGAATTAAAGTCTTATGGTCGGATTAATAGTCGTTGCTAATCAATTGCTAATGCTTAGCCGATGCTTCGGACTGTCAAACTGCATATGAAAAAACAAAATTTGGGCAGTTCCAAGCAATGGCTCAGGCCAAGCATCGACTATCAATCCGACTATTAGAGTATTGAGTCTGATCTCAGAGGCCAAATGAGTCTTTTGAGAGAGTTCAATCAGATTAGTTGGTTACGGGATGTGTTGTTTGGTTACATGTAGATGTTTGTACAACTTAGATGGCTTTACAATATATTTTATTAATAAGCGGCCCTTGCCTAGTGGTTAAGTCACTGCGCAACCAATAACAAGGTTAAGCAGATGACAACAAGGCCAGAACTAGGATGGGACTGTCATAAACACCGCAACAAGCTCGCCACTTGTTAGGTGTTGCCTCCGAATACCATCGGCGAAATGGGAACAAGTTAATACCTGCGCTGGGTACCCTGAAGTCGTCATAATGCGAATACATCTTTGCGCCGCCCATTTTATAACCGCATCATTTAGCTGGCATAGTGGGAGCGTTCAGTAACAATGTATTCCACGGTTCAACCCTATTCATGAACTATGTAGATCTGCTTACCATCAGCTAGATACAAAGTCACATGTCGTGCTCCAACAATATACAGAGTGAATTTGAAAGGCTGTACTTTTTCCATGGAACCATGTGTTTCAAATTAAACATAATTTTGGCTTCCCCATACAAATTGCTTATTTTAACATAACTAGTTAGTATGGAAAAGGCATTTTTTTTCATATAGGGGATATTTATATCTATGATATAGGGTGAATTTTTCAAGTGTGCTAGTACAAGGAATAACGAAAATGCTTAAAGGAAGCTCGGGACCGATTTTGATAAAAACTAAAGCTGCATTATTAGATTTTAGAAAAATATATTCTCCTAGCCGGGAATCCAACCGGTTGATTATGAAAAATAAAACTGTTTTATTGCACCAGTTGATAATGTCGCTTATAAGAATCAAATTCTGGTAAGTAATATCAAGCGGCAAACTACAGAAAAGTGTTCATTTGTTATTAAAAAATATTTAATTTAAAAATTTCATACTTTAACACAAATATACATTTTTAGTTTACCAACTAATCAAATTGTGAAATAATGCTCTTCAAAACCCATACTCATTGAAAACAACAATATATATATATATTTTAAAGTAAGAAAAAGCGTAATGTATTGAAAATAATGGCTACATTTCGAATAATTTATTTTTTGGGTTTAAAAATCATTAAATATATTTTCTTAAAAATGAACACTTTCCTTACATCTTTTAATCCTTATAAGCGACATTATCAGCTGTTGCTGGAGCTAGTAACACAAAATGAGTTTATTTTTTTCAAAATCAACCGGTTCGACTCCCGGGTAGGAGAATATACATTTTTTTTTAATCTAATGAATCTCTGAGCATTTTTCGCTATACCTTATAGTTTAGGATTTGGCCCTGAAAGAACACTTGATTTTTTATTTTATTTAGTCACAAGGCGTATTGTTTATTTTTTTTTGACATATACGAGTCTTGACTTGGCATTATGTAATGTTGTAACTAAACCCAATAATAATGATATAACATTTATGTCTTCCGTATGACCTGAGCAAGTCATAAATTATTTACATTCGAACATTCAATATTTTATTAAATCAGATTTTGGTGCTAATGTCATTCGTTTATTTCCAAATTAGTACCTTTCTGCAATAAACCCAGATTTGATAAGCATTTTATTTACTTATATAGGTACCTACCTATTTGTGTTGTGCATGCATATTATCGGTTAGGTGTACATAATTTGATATAACTTAAATGTACCAAATCATCACTATACCTATGTGGATTTTTATCATATTTATTTAAAAACCTTATTGCACAAATTAAGTAAGCGGATTTTGGTATTCTCTACCAGTCTAACCTTCGGGATAAATTAAGTAGGTAGGTAAAACAAGGCTAATATATACCTAACTAAATTAACGAAGTGAAGGACTTGTTTCTTAGCCATAATAAATTAAAAAATATAATAATTAAAAAATATTGTTTCGATTTTAGACTGTGACTTCACCGATTTCAAGAGCTAACAGCATCTATTTCTTAGTTGGTAGTCTACTTTTAGCGGTTACGAAACGGGCAGTCGATTTGACGATTAAGTATTAGAAGTAGACACGTAGGGGAAGGTTGCGATCATTGGACCATCTCTTTCATTGGACCGCCAAGATATTGCCAAAACTGTGCAAGTTAGCAACACCCAAACTAGTCTAAACAAGTCCGTGGCAACTCAGTTACACCCCGCTTTTATCTCAGTGTAGACATGTGACAATCACTATTTTTTGAGGATTGAATCCTAATTCGTTCAATCGCAAAAACGATTGGATTCCCAGGATTCTATCAAAAAAGATCGAAAATTATTGGATGCATTCCAAAAAAAAATTTATTAGAGAGTAGTAAAAAAGTTTTGGTATCTGAATTGTGATTAATGAGCTACAAAAAAAAAAAAAAAAGGTCATCATCTCCAAAACTTAGTTTTAGTCATGCTTTTGGTATCCAGAATTGATTAATAAGCTAAAAAAAAAAAAAAAAAAGGTCGTCATCTCCAAAGCTTACTTTCAGTCATACTTTCGGTATCCAGGATTAATTAACAAGCTAAAAAAAAAAAAAAAAAAACAGAACATCATGTCCAAAACGTAGTTAAAGTAAACCTTTGGGTATCCGGAATTGATAAATGAGCTAAAAAAAAATAAAAGGTCGTCTTCATTGAGATTAAGATACAATTGAAGGATATAAAGATATGGTCCATTGAAAAAGATACAATTGGCCAATAAAAAGATATGGATATGGTCGATTGATGTAAAATATGATTGATTGATTATGATATGATTGAAAGATAAAGATATGATTGAACGATATAAAGATATAATTGAACGATATAAAGATATGATTGAATGATAAAAAGATATGAACGATTGGTAATGATATGATTGACCGATAAACATATGTTTGAAACATTCCAATCAAAAGTACCGTATCTTTTTTTAGATCGTGATTTTTTATCTCGGTCACTTAGAGATACCATATCAAAATGATTGAATCATTCGCGATTGTCGCATGTCTATCTCAGTGACGCTGCGGCACGTGACGAGGAGTGATGTGTGTGGTTGTGTTTGTAGCGGTCAAAATCTAATTATTTTACTCAGGACAATTTGACGTAAGTATAATTATGTTTATATTTGCCTGCGTGCACTGTTATGAAATATTTGACAATTTAATTGTGATCCCATGAGTATTATTCAATTTTGTCTAATCATGGCCATTTATATGTTATTTTATTTTTTCTTAAGGGGTACCTTGTTGCTATCAATGGACCTCAAGAGAGTTCCATCGTTGGACCGGTCCAATCATAGCAACTTTTTATTGTATTTTTTTAGTATAATTATGGAAATAGGTCCTGAGTATTTTGCTAATTAATTATGGAAAAATCATTTAAAATTCCAGAATGTCACCGAAAAAAAGAAAGTACTTTGCGTGGAATGAAACAAGTATGAACCTTGCTTTAGAATCAGTAAGAAAACAAAGAGTTGGTTTAAATGAAGCAAGCAGAATATATGGAGTCCCAAAAGCAACTCTTAAACGAAGGTTAGATGAAGTAAATCAAAAAGCCAAAGAACAAGTTCAAATACCGGGTTCCGAAAGTGACCTCCCTCCAGAATTAGAAAGTGAGCTGTGTAAACACGTACTTGAGATGGAAGGTTGCTTGTACGGCATTACTCCTACAGACATTAGACGACTGGCATTTGAGTTAGCGGAGAAAAATAAAATAAAACATCGTTTTAGCAAAGACAAACAATCAGCGGGCAAAAAATGGTACTATGCATTTATGAAGCGACATCCTAATTTAAGTTTGCGACAACCCAGAGCTACATCCATGAGCAGAGCTACTGGATTTAATAAGCCAGCTGTTAATGGTTTTTTCAATAAGTTAGAGGCTGTCATGGACAAGCATGACATAAAAGATGCTCAGCGGATATATAATATGGATGAGACGGGCTTGTCAACCGTGCAGAAAAAGACAAGAAAAGTGCTGGCGTTAAAAGGCAAGCGCCAAGTTGGAGCCATCACTAGTGGGGAACGTGGTGTAACAACAACAGCTGTATGTTGCACTAATGCTGCTGGAAATTTTGTGCCACCGCTCATAATTTTCAAGCGCAAGCGGGCCAAAGATGAACTGAGGGATGGGGCACCACCTGGCACCATATTTGCTTTTAATCCGGACAGTGGATATATTAACAAAGACATATTTAATTTGTGGTTGCAACACTTTGTTGAGGTAGTTAAACCAACACCAGAAAAAAAAGTTTTGCTCCTGATGGATGGCCACGCAAGCCATACTAAAAACTTAGAGGCAATCAATTATGCAAGAAGATATGGTGTAGTTATGTTTTCGTTTCCAGCACACACAACGCACCGGCTGCAACCCCTTGATGTGTCATTCTTCAAGCCGTTGAGTCTTTATTACATAGACGAAACAGAAAAATGGCTGCGCCTAAATCCTGGAAGAACAGTGACTGTTTTCCAGGTGTCTATGCTCTTCGGAAAAGCATATTTTCGAGCTGCTTCTGTAGGCACGGCTGCGAATGGATTTCTGAAAACAGGCATTCATCCTTTGAATAAAGATGTTTTTGCTGACTACGAATTTATAGAAGCAGTTGAACAAGAAAACGAAGAAAATTCTTTTGGAGCGCTGTTGCAAGTTCAAGATCCGATAGACCCGTTGTCTGTGAATTTAACATCACAAGATGGTGTCACAGAAACATTACCTACAGTATCAATGCTCGCAAAACAGGCTGATGATACCTTACCTACAGATGCAGAGGCTAGCAACATAAATGTTGGATCTCCACCTGAGCCCTTAATTCAAGTGAGAAATGAAAATGTCCAAACACCTATAGGTTGGAGTGAATCTAGCTTTGAATTCCATATTCCACAGATATCTCCTGGAGCCAAGAAGATAGCACAGGAATTACGGAAAAGGAGTAGAAAAGCACAAAGCAGCATTGAATTGACTTCGTCGCCGTACAAAACTGTTCTAGATGAAAATGCAAAGATTCCAAAGCCGAAGAAGCTAAAACTGTCCACAAAAGAAACTAAACCATCAACCAGTAAACAAGTAAATGAGAATATAGAAAAGTGGCTTTGCAAAATCTGCCTAAAATGTGAAATAGAAGACATGATTCAATGCATGATCTGTAAAGCCTGGGTACATGTTGATTGTGCTTGTGTTAAAAAACATGTCAAAAAATACCTGTGCCCTCATTGCACAACATAGACATTATCACTTACAATAATAATTAAAATCTGAGATATACCTAACGTGCCTTTTTAAAATGTGTTTTTTTAACTTGTTATATTGTAACTGCCAGTTTCCGAAAGGATGATTAAATAAATAACCCATTGATTATTTATAAAAAAATAGGGCAAAAGGAATTAAGACGTCCACGAGTTTTTATTACAGGAATCGTTCAATGGGTTATTTAAGAAGAAACAACTGTAGAGAATATTGCTTCGTTTGCGAGATATGTTGAAAAAACTAATAATGGTGCATTTCCACACCTATCTCCAATTTTCACTCTCTGATTTAATAGCACTCTGCAGTTTTTTCTTCATTAATAACCCATTGACCGATTTCCGCAATAAAAACCCATGAACGTCTTAGTTCCTTTCTATAGTACATAATCAATAGCCCATAACGCACGTTTAGCATTTGATTCTAAAAGCTCAAAAAAAATGTGTGACAGACAAGCTATCAAACATGTGGTGTACAACTTAATGTTATACATTCATTATTTTAATCATGCCTAGGGAAAGCGGGTGTTAGTGTCGTAAGTGATTTTGTTTCCAGTTTTTGTTTAGTTTTATTGTTTTGATTTATATAAAAGTATTGTTCTCATACGATTGGCATTTTTTATAAGATTTAAATTTTAATGCATGTTAATTTTGCAATTGACCTATGTTTCTGTTATGTTTTTTTATAAGTATTTGTTAAATTCATATTAAATAAAAAAAATGTGATTGAGACTGTATCTTAATTTTGATAACTTGTTTATCTCACTAACTGCCAAATATAAAATTTACTAATAAAGTATCCTATAACTATAGTTTGTTTGTTTGTCGTATGTGTATTAGTATTATTTTTCTCTCCTCGTATATCATAATTTTTAATATTAATAATTATAATTAGTTGCCTCGATTGGACCTCTAGAACAAATTTATCAAAGTCCATTGATGGCAACCTGGTGGTTCAATGAAGGTGCCTATGGTCCAAAGAAGGCAACAGCCTAAGATTTAGTAATCGACGTTTATATCAAAAAGGGTGAGCCCGAATTGTTTGTACGTTTAATTTTTATTAAGAAAGGTCATACGAAATAAAAATAATAAACTGCTTTCATTTTATCACATATAGTTTTTGAGATATAAGGTTGAAAAGTTATGTGGTCCATTCATAGCAACCTTCCCCTAATACAAATTCGTCTTCGTTGCCGCCCATTTCAACCTCATTCATAAACTTTGTTAGTTTGCTTACCATCAGAAATAAAAAAAAAAACAGTCAAGTTTCCCACACGTAATTTCAAGATCCTATATCTCGTGTTAGAATATTGAGGTTAAACAAATTACCTACTAACATGGAGGGCGATCACAGTCTCGCATATAGAGTGTTCGTATGCAGGTCCGAAATACAATCTGAGCATAATAACTAGACTGACAATGCGGGACAAATAGCAAAGGCGCCCGCATCTTCAGTAAAATATACATCACGGGCTTAGATAGAGCCACAGGGACCCAGCGGAGGGGTTTTATATTCCCACCTCTTCGTAGCCGACGCGATGGTATTCTGATACTGCCGAGCAGAAGTCGCAAGGTGTGTTTTGTAAGACTTATAAACAGTGTCACAAGTTCGTATAGTGAAACTGGTGCCGATAACTTTACGTGCTCTTCGAAGCGCTAATGGTGTTCTATTTTTTTTTAATGAATAACTCATTGATACACATCTGGGTTCGAACCTGTGCCATAAGTGTTTGAGCACGTGACCTGTGTATACACTCTATCTTATTGTTTAGACTCTACGGTCTAAACAATTAGATAACCACGTATACTCATATGATTTTACAATTTGTAAATTTGTTTGCTTTTGCCTGAAATTATAAAATCGTTAGAATTAGGTCAACAAAAAATATTAAGTCATCAATACATTATAAAACTTTTTTATAGTGTAAAACATGTTTAAAACACAAATACTTCCGTTTGATGAATATGAAACATAATCCTACTCATGGCAAATAATATTACTTATTATTTTTTCACAGTTTTGTACAGTTTGTCAATTGGTGTTTATAAAATACTAGATTTTGTTGACCCAGCTTCGCCCGTCGTATTCATCATCATCATCATCATGCCAGCCTTTCGCGCGTCCACTGCTAGACATAGGCCTCCCCCAAGGATAGCCACAACGACCGGTTCTGCGATGCCTGTATCCATCGGCTTCCCGCGACCTTTTTCAGGTCGTCGATTCATCTTGTGGGGGGGCTGCCTCTGCCCGTCGTATTATTTGTATTAAAAACAGTACCTGGTTAAATTCAATCGCCCCGCCGTCCCCTATTAAAATTTAAAAATATAGTAAAACACGTGCCTATTAATTTTGTAGGCAGATATTACTTCCCTTAATATACGTCTTACCCCACCTTACCCTTATGAAATTTTGGAAGATAGTAAAACACGTGACGCTTAGTTTTATAAGAATAGAATAGAAAGTTTCATGGTTCCTGTTATATTACGAATAAAAATGCCATTTATTTTGCTCCATGTTCCTCTATTAAAATTTCGAAAATTAGTGAAACACGTTTATAAGATGTAGCTATATTATTACTGTATATTTAACAGTTTTATAAGAAGAGTCTAAACACAAAGTTTTACTATTATAGCATCCGTCGTTCCCAAGATATGATGCAGTTAGAAAGATCACCCCTTTATTGCCCCCACTCCCTGTCCCTAAATATATTTGTAAATATATGTAGGTATTTTCCTACGTTCAATGAGAGCATTCGGGGAAAAAGAACTGAGAAAATCATGTTAGTGACTAAATTTGAATTTCATGAAAATCATGAAAACAATATTGAATATCTGAACATTAACAGGATGATATGTTGAAATAAAATATTTATTTCCGCATGTATTTCATTTTATATCAATAAGATATGTCACGGAAAATTGTCAAAAAAAAAGTGAAGAATTATCCTGCTAGTGGCCACCGAGCTGATGAATAGTATAATAAATCCGCTGTGAAAGTTCTTCCGATTTTCCTGTTTTTTTTTTGAGTATGTCTGCTTTATTTTTTTATTATTTTCTACGAGAGCTCTATATGTAACCTTATATGCACCTGATGGAACTCATTATGTAGGTCCAAGAACAAATGCAACCAACAATAACCTCTAGCTAACATTAATAATAATAATAATAAATTTATTTCTCACAAAAAAAACTTATTGATAATTCACACACTCTAGCTAACATTATGACGCCTTTAGATATCTTTGATATATTCAGGCTTCGTTTAAAGGACTCTGGGTAAGAAGACGAAGGAAACACATGCAGGTAGAGCATTCCACATTTTAATAGTGCTACAGATGTATGAATCAACAATATTTTTGGTGTGGGTTGATAGAACGTTAACAGACTATCGAGAGCTTGCAGTAAGTATTTGGCAGATCCTTCAATGTGAAAGCTACAAGCTCATCGCCACACAGCGGCAATCAATGACTTTATCAGTCTAGTTTGGGGAATCCCCAATGGCTCGTCCATGGCGACTCCAATAATCGTATCAATATGAAGACAATGCACGTCACGTGCCCGTATTCGTTCCGACATACCGTACTACTTATTTGGTCACAATAAACCAATCTTAAACAAACTCACTACCTTTAGTAAGAACATAGCGTTCGCATGTATTACAATTAAAAATAAATTACGCGCAAAATATATTTAATTATTTTAATGCACTTTCTAACATTAATATAAGCAATATTTAGGTAAAGTAAAGATTATCTTTTGAGAATATGCGGACGTGTATAATATTCGCTTTTACAGCAATCTAGACTGTAATCTCTAATTAATTATTCTGTTGGCTTGGTTTTTATTTATGTAATAATATGATGTTCTAAGTTGTCGAAGGTTTGTTTTTAAAAGAGATTCAGTTTTAACACGACTGCCGAGTATTGCTACCGTATGGATTGTTAATTATTATATAATTTTATATCAGTGTTATTTGTTTAATGTGTTTTAATAAAGTGTAAGAACTTAAAATGGAAAGGTATACAGTTACTCGAAGATCAAAGAAGAGAAAAAGCTATGATGGGTTCCTGACTAGATGGCGATGTAAATATTCCTCAGGGATTTTGAATAAACACTCGTGGGTTACCAGTGGATATGATTTAAAGGTGAGTCGAGTGAGATATTTTTATTTCTAGTTTATTTATAAATATGTAGACGGTGAAATCATTGACCGGTCTTTTTAAAGCTTTGTTTGTAAGGTATATTTGTTAGTGTGTGTATGTAGCAGTTATGTCGTTTAATTGATCGACATTCTGCTAAATATCCGTAGAGACATCCGATATTTTATCGAAAATAATTGTTTATTTTGAATAGATAGCTTTGCTTGTAACGCAAATTTGTTAGTGCGTGTACCTACTGGGTAGCATTCTTCTAACAAATATTACTTTTATTAGTATACTTATTATTTTATGTGCATTTAAATAAAAAGAGTATAAAATGACTCTCCATTAGGTCCTATATTAGGTCAAAAGGGGTATGTAGAGAGGGGAAACAAATGTCATTCATGAAATCTGCTGATCCCGCAAGAGACTTTGCTAGCGTGAAGATAAATTTTAAATATCTTCCCGATAATAAATGCTTAACTATAGTGAAGAAACATCATTTACATGGTTATTTAGCTATTAACATAATGACCAACTATAAGTATCCACGTGCAGGACTTAACTCTATCATCAAATGAGTATTAATAACAGGTGAGACCCCTGTTGTCTTGAATCTTCCGGTCTTTGCCAAATACATACGATTATTTAACTTTTAATTTTATACTTTTTTTTATTATCTAAATAGACAAAAAAAGTCTCGTCCTTTTCTGGAAATGCCGGAACCTGTAAAACTCACTCGCTTCCTTCACATCCACAACTCTCTTCATATAAGCTCTATGGTTATGGGCATTGCAGATCCCAGCTTTTAAATACAAACTCCTAAATACCTATTAAAACAAGAAGTGTAGCTAGAGAAAAAAATCTGTTTTGTACCTTTCTACATATGCGTCGTACAAATATGTATCAGAGGCGTGATAATATACAGCTTTATCTTGGTTGAAATATATTAGAAAATAAAAAATGAACAAATCGGTTACGTAAATAAGGAAAAATTGTGATGTAATCTATACATATAATAGTTGGTATGTATAGCTTAGAGTCTTCTTGCATGCATTATCATAGTTTTTAAATGTGACCTTGCAGTAGTGTCTACATAATAATATTTGCTTTTGATTAATGTATGTCGCACATACATTTTTTTTTCTTTGGAAATAATGACTTCACGGTAAATGACGTCGTATAGAGTTAAATATAGGACATTTCTTACACTTTTTACCCTGGTCACAAACTAAGCTGCTTTTACTATGTATACCAGAAACAACGATACTATATATATATATTATTTTATAGACACCCACACCGAGGCAAACTGCATAGATACTAATATTTTTTGTCATGGCTAGAAATCGAACTCACGACTCCGGGTACAACACCTAAGGCGCAACCTTATAAAAAGGCCCTAAAGAAAATACAGACGAGGCGACATTTAAAAACGTATGGATTTTGACAGTTGATTGTCTGGACTAGGCATAAGGTACGCTATCACCTGAAAAAAATCGTCACGTCGCCTAACGTACTTTCTCTATGGGTCCAGGTGCAAGTCAGTCAAGGGTCGTGGGTTCGACCCACCCACTAGGAAAATATCAATATAAGGTATTCATAAAAATTAAATAATATAAAAAAAAATCGGACACAGTAGGTAAAGATCTCTTAATTATGAAGCCCCTCCACTAAAGTAATAACAATAATAATTTATTTAGTTATAAAAGGTACCTAGATAGATTACATCAATTTTGAGTTCATTAAAAAAAAAACTTGTAATGAACCCTTGATGTAAACCTTCCCCCCGACCCTTAATAAGAAAAAGAGCACGTATGCGATTATACCTACAATTTAGGCAGCAAAACGACTTTCGGGCCAAAACTGTTTTCTACCCCTAAACTTTAATGGATTTGAAAAATAATGGTCTCTTTTTATTAGAGAGAAAAAAACGATGACTGTATGTTATCCTTTTTTTAATTTTTCGCCTTGATATTTTATAGGAATTATTTGAATGTGAGGGATTTTTTTCGATTTTCAGGGCTTGATATTATTTTTCCTACACCAAATTTTAAAAAAAGGAAAACGTACGAGCCTAGATATAGGTCTTATTTATAACGCCTCCAAAACTCATAAAAATATATGAATGTTTAGTGGGGGGTAACAGTTAGGACCAAAAGGTCGTGAATGTATGGGAAATGTTTGATCAGACTCCGCTCTTAAAATAAAAAATCAATGCTTATCTTATGTCTTTCTACTCGTCCCATTAACTTTCAACCTTTCCGCCTTTTTTAAATGAAAAAGCAGAGAGATATTGATATAACATGTAAGTATTTCACGAAAATATATTCAATGTAACATAGGTATGTGTTAAAACGACTTTTTTATTACTTTTATTTTTACTAGCTAGCCAGCTAGACTACCTAAACATAAAAATGCAGTAGTGAACTGGTTTTGAAGCATTTACTTTCCGTAGATTCGTATCGGGTATGCAAATCAACACTTTCTCTTGTACCTACTTATACATAGAATTTGGTGCATTCGTCACATGCAGTATATTACGTGCCAGGAATACTTCCTAGCTGTGTTCAATTGTCGACTGGTTGGCTTACTTTTATAATTTATACCTTCACGGTATAACTATGTAGGAATCAGCTACCTGCATGTCCTTCACCGCATTAAACTGTTATACCTATTACAATGAGCCGGACCATATAACCTTATCGCACCAATTGGCCCAATCCAGCGGTAATATAACTGTTTCCTTAACCCATACTTCTCTAATAAAAAAACGTTATGTATAAGTAAAGTGATTATCTATGTAGAGATAGAGATGACGTTTACTCTAATAAACAATACTGTCTATATATGCATACATACATATCATCACGGGTGACGGCTCCAGGGTACCCAGAGGAGGGGTTTTAATCCCACCTCGTCGTAGCCGATGGTATGAGTCTTCGCCGAACAAGTGGCTAGCTCGTCGCGATGGTTTGAATAGACTCAATAACCCATCTATAAACAGTTTCACAAGTTGGTATAGTGAAGCTTAACGTGCTCTCCGAGGCACTATAGTGGTGTTGTCAAACAAATGCATTTTTTTTTTAAATTAAAAACTCATTGGTACACACCGGAATTCGAGCCGGGGACCTAAGTGTTTTTAAGTCCAACTCGGCCACCACGTATATAACGGTCTATATGTTTAATGACTATCTATGTCTCTACAGCAGCTATACTCAAAGTGTGCTTCGCGAAACCCTAGGGCTCCGAAAAGCCTTTGTGGGGGATCGACGCCTATACTGGTGAGAATTACTGAGAAGGAAAACAAGTAAAGGAGTTGCAGAGAAAAATACAATCTAAACATAAATTTTAAATTAATAAAAAAAAAAGTTTCATACCTCCCATTAGTTATTTGATTATTATATAACAAAATTTCAATTACACAACCAATTTTTCATAACTTTAGGTCAAATATTGCGCTCTACAAATGGGTTCCGTCACCATAAAAGTTTTAGAACCGCTGATCTACAGATAGTCACTACATATAGATGAAGCCTGGATATTTCACAAATAAGCTCCAGTCACCAACTCTCCAGGCTTGTACTATATATACGAGAAACGACGATACCAATACGTAATATTTTTAAAATAAAATTTAGTATATTAATAAAAAAACATTTTATATCTGTGTCTATTCTACGGAGGCGGTCAAATATATATTTTCGAGCCTCATATATAAAACGATTTTTTTTTAACCATTTACTTACTTTTTTATCTATTATACTAAAAGCTAAACCATATACTCCCACAGTATCAAATTGTTTTTAAGAACATTTATTACTCCATAAACCTTTGTGTTTTTATTAATAAATATTGAAATTATGCCGACATATGTAATATAAAGAATATACAATATGTGGAGACCATATATCTATGTATAGACATAGAGAAAAAAAGTGGGGACTGTATGTAGAGATAGAGAACAAACTGCCTATTTTTTTACTAAAGAAATGTTTTCTAACATAATAGGTGATGAAATTGTAATTTTATCGCTCCATAAGACCCTTATTATTATTATTTTTTTAATTTGGCTAAATGAACACTATTATCTATGCTATCTAATAACCATACAGGAATTATGGGCAAAGCAAAACAATCTATAATAATATTATAAAGCTGAAGAGTTTGTTTGTTTGTTTGGTTGAACGCGCTAATCTCAGGAACTCAATCAAATCAAATCAAATATTATTTATTTCATGTAAATCTTTACAGATATTTATGAATAGTCAAAAAAAAAAAAGTTTTAACAATAAGGTCTAGAGTGCGTTTGGTTAGGCTGCTATTATAGATTAATTGATAAAAGGTGTCATAAATACAAGTATTAAAAAAAACAACCAACCGAACGCACGCTACATAACCAACTAGTGTAAGACTAGGTGGTTAGCTGATTCCATTGACCTTATTACTACTGGTTCGAATTAAAAAAATATTTTAGTGTTGGATAGTCCGATATCGGGGAGACGAAAAACCGTATGAAACGGGTAGGCAATTATAAATTACAGTTCCTAAAATACAAAGTCGTCAGTTTATATATGTATAGTATTATGAATAGTCAAAAAAAAAAAAAATTTTAACAATAAGGTCTAGAGTGCGTTTGGTTAGGCTGCTATTATAGATTAATTAATAAAAGATGTCATAAATAAAAGTATTAAAAAAAACAACCAACCGAACGCACGCTACATAACCAACTAGTGTAAGACTAGGTGGTTAGCTGATTCCATTGACCTTATTACTACTGGTTCGAATTAAAAAAATATTTTAGTGTTGGATAGTCCGATATCGGGGAGACGAAAAACCGTATGAAACGGTTAAACAATTATAAATTACAGTACCTAAAATACAAAATCGTCAGTTTATATATGTATAGTATATGGTAAAAACCACAATTATCATACACTTGCATACAAAGATCTAGCTGCGGTTTACACTATCCGAAATAATTTATGCATAGGTACAGCATGATATAATTATTAAACCAGATGTTCTCACGAGTGTTATGTTAATGTACTTTGTTTTGTCTAGTAATGTTTAATATTAATTCATATGTCACGCAAAAAACTTACAAAATGTCCGGAAAATTGATTGTTTTTAGGATTTCATTATAATATAGGTACGTGGTGGCCGAGTTGGTTAGACCTTGGACTTAAAAACACTTAGGTCCCTGGTTCGAATCCCGGTATGTACCAATGAGTTTTTAATTTAAAAAAAAATGTACCTACATTTGTTTGACAAAACCACTATAGTGCCTCGGAGAGCACGTTAAGCTCTCGGTCCCGGTTTCATAATACCAACTTGTGAAACTGTTTATAGATGGGTTATTGAGTCTATTCAAAACATCGCGGCCAGCTAGCCACTTGTTCGGTGTAGGCTCATTCCATCGGCTACGACGAGGTGGGATTAAAACCCCCCTGGGGCCGTCTAGGCGTTCTCGGGCGCCGTACGGCACCCGTGATGATATATATATATATATATTGTTAGGTATCCTGGCTGTAAAACATATAAAATTATATAAGACAACCTCCGTAGTCCGTATACAAGTGGGTGCGCCTTTGGCGTTGTATCCGGAGGTTGTGGGTTCAATTACCACCCAAGGCAAAAAAAGTACTTTTCTCGGTACAGTTTGTCATGGTCTGCGTGTTATATAATATGTATTATATCTCTGCTTCTGGTACACATAGTACAAGCCTAGAGCTTGTGTTTGTGACTAGAGCAATATGTGTAAATTCCTCTACATATTATTATTATACAACAAAGAATATCACAGATTTGTCACAGACAAAATAAAAAATAACTTGAAATGAACTACTTGTGTTCTATTGTAATATAGTTAAATACGTAGGTATTATAATATAACATTTATAAGCAAGTGAAACGTGTTTGTAAAGTCAAAAAATTAAAACTGAAATAAACTTAGGTACATTTTATTCAATATAATTACTGAAATTAACTTACATTCAGTTAGGTTTATGGAGTAATAAATGTTTTTAAAAACAATTTAATACTGTGGGAGTATATGGTTTAGCTTTTAGTATAATAGATAAAAAAGTAAGTAAAGGGTTCAAAAAAATTTTTTTTATATATGAGGCTTAAAAAAAAAAAATTTGACCGCCTCCGTAGAATATACACCGCCGCCTTTGGCGTTGTATACGGAGGTCGTGAGTTCGATTCCCACCATGGCAAAAAAAGTACTTTTTCAGTAGTCTGCCATGGTCTGGGCGTTTATAAAATATAAAATGTTTTTTTATTTTTTTTTATTACTAACGATTCGTGTCTACCTATAGATTGATAATTAAGTATATTATTTATCATCAATTACTCAATGATTTATCATTTAGAATCTTGCACACTTCTACTTATCATCACGCGTATGTGTCAAGAGCATGAAAGTAGATATATTATTATACCTTGGGGCACCTAAATCGCCTTTCGAAGCATTAGAAATTTAGAACAGAAGATGCAATTAAACTAAAACAAAAATTATTATTAATACCGCCTCCGTAGACTAGTTGTTGCGCTTTTGGCGTTGTGGCAAAAAAAAAATAGTACATTTTTTTGTACACAAGGTCTGTATGGGTGTTTATAAAATACTAGCTGACACACGCAACTTCGTCTGCATTACTTTAACCGTTTACGCAACGGAAACTTTCAAAGGGAACAAAATTTCCCCGTTTTCCCAAAATTTTTCATTGATGTATTGCTCCTATTTAGCGTTCATTGATGTTATAGCCTTCCTCGATAAATGGGCTATCCAACACTAAAAGAACTTTCAAAATCGGTTCAGTAGATTCAGAGATTACCCCCTACAACTTCGCAAACTCACAATTTTTTTAACTCTTTATAATATTAATACATACATATATAGTATAGAAAATATGTATTATATCTTTGTTTCTGGTACATAAAGTACAAGCCTAGAGCTTAGTTTGTGACCAATGCAAATGGGTTCAATAAAAAAAAACTCAACAAGTGAAAACAGAATGATGCGGCAACGAACATGTATGACCGAAGTAAATGAAAAGCATATATTTATCTGTTCTAAAATCTAATTTAACAATCTAGCAACAAAATCTTATTAGACGATCAATTCAGAAAATAGGTGCATATCAAGTCAAGGCAATTTTAGTTACGCCATCAAACGGACCTAAACAACTTCTTACGACTTACAACATTTATCTATACCTTACCGAGCAATCTTAGTTACTGGTCTGGATATAGAACTATACGGTCTTGTGGTTAACTATAGTTAAAATTTAACTTTAGATTAATATTAATTATAAATTATCTTTTAGATCGCAATTATCTTAGATGGTTTTTAAAGTGATTTATTTAAAAAAAAATACTTAATTTTAAATATATTTTTTTAAAGTGATGTGATTTTTTAATTTTAATTGATTTTTTTTATTAAAATAAGTGCAAGTAAATTACAATTATGCCGCAAATATTTTTCAAAAAAGTGATGGTGGTACAGGAGCGGGCACAGTTCGAGGTGAGTAACTTTCACTTATTCACTGGACAGTGCATTAATGTACTGACTCTATAAATATAAAGTTTATAGAATTATCAATCTTGTAACATTACGAATAGGGATAATATTCAGATAGCAACTTTGCGGTATATGCATTTTGCTTTGCTACAGTATCGGAATTTAAAGAAAATCATTATGTAGGTAGGTACATAAGTTCTTTAGGTTATCCTTTTAGTTAGAGATAGCTTATTTTTGACGCTTTAGTATTTTTGATTATAAGTTACTAGCTGACCTGGGCAACTAACTGTTAGGTTCAAAAGGAATCAATTTCGATGGTTCGCTCCTATTAGTGTAGTGTGATGTTATATAGCTTAGCCTTCTTCATCGATAAATAGGCTATACAACACTAAAAATCATTTAATACTGTGAAGTAGGTATGTGGTTTAGCTTTTATCTACTTAGTAATACTATAATAGATAAAAATAAGAGAATCATAAGTGAAGAATTTTTTTATAGCTACTTTTAAAAAAACTATTTCGTTTTATATATGATTTTTTGATTTATTATATTTATCTTGAAAATATATACCTACATAAAATATACATAAAGAATAACTTTTCATTAATATACGTGGTGGCCGGTTAGACGCAAGGTCTAACCAACAAGGTCTAAACAACTTAAAAACACTTAGGTCCCTGGTTCGAATCCCGGTGTGTACCAAGGAGTTTTTAATTAAAAAATGTATGTACATTTGTTTGACAACACCACTATAGTCCCTCGGAGAGCACGTTAAGCTGTCGGTCCCGGTTTCACTATACCAACTTGTGAAACTGTTTATAGATGGGTTATTGTGTCTATTCAAAACATCGCGACGAGCTTGCCACTTGTTCGGTGTAGACTCATACCATCGGCTACGACGAGGTGGGATTAAAACCCCTCCGCTGGGTACCCTAGGGACGTCTAGGCGGTGTCGGGCGCCGTAAGGCACCCGTGATAATATGTATGTATGTAATAACTTTTCAATTCGAATCAGTAGTTCCTGAGATTAGCGCGTTCATTCAACCAAACAAACAAAATAATCTTATAGGTATTAGTATAGATAATAAGTAGGTAATTTACCATCACAGATTATTTTAGGATTCCGAAAAAAATGCATAAATTTAACCCATGGCGAGACTCGGACAACGTACGTTCATCTGTCTCACTGCCTCGTGAATCTTCTCGAGAACCACTGACTAAAGTCAAATTTACTCGATAAGTCAAAAATCTATTACAGGTTCAAATGAAAACTGACAAAAAGTTAAATGTACCTAATAAAAAAGTTTGATAAAAATAGTGAACACTTAATTTGTCTGGGATAGATAACTTTGCGCAATCAGTATACCAATAAGAGTTTATTAAATTATTTTTAGCATAGTTATTTCAATATGTAGTTAAAAATAATTTAATTACAAATAACCAAAAAAATATTATAACATGTATGGCCGACCGTTTTATTCTGTAAAAAAATATAGGTAGTACCTAAATGTATTAGGCACTCAAATATGAAACGAAATATAATATGATTACTGAAAAATGAAAGGTTATGAGAAAATAATTAAGGCTTTATAAAGATGTATAAGTACCTACCTACCTATATACCATCTATTACCTATATACGTATTATTTCCTTTACAAACGCTTACATTCTTCACACGTTTACGTTATTTCTGTACAGTTTGTCATAGCTGGGTGTTTATAAAATATAATATGTATTATATCGTTATTTCTGGTAAAAATAGTACAAGCCTAGAGCTTAGTTTGTGACCAGAGCAATAAGTATAAATTTACCTAATTTAATTATTATTTTTACTTTGTCCGTAAATGTCTGCGCATAACCCACTACACCCGACTGTGTCTTGTACTATTATAAATTATTTCTTCTGTGACTGTGTTCAAGTTGTTTGCCGCTATCTATACCTACCACCCTTTTTAAAAGCATTTTTTTACTAACAATACAAGAGAAAAAGCTTAGTTAATAATAACTTCTATATTCTCTAGAATTACCCTTTCAAAAGTCCCATTCCATACTCCTATAATGACCACTAACGTAGGTATGTGTAGTTATTACAAAGATACCATTTAGTCATTCGCACAGTCAACGGTGTTTAATTAAAAGCATAAAAAAATAGTAATTTATTGCAAAGACTCTGCGCTCAAAATAAAGTCATCCGTCGCGACAGTGCAATGAGTTGACGTCATAACGCCGACAGATGGCGCCTGACTTGAAGTGCATGCGTCATACGGAGCGCATTGCATGCATCTACAGAATAAATGTTTTTAACTCCCGAACAAATGTTATTTATGTTTATTTTTTTGTAAAATATTATGAAACGTCGTATACATAGGTATACCTAATATAAGTACATTAATTTACATAACTGTATATGATGCTGTTGACACAATTTGTAACTTAGATACCTATATTTAAATTGTAATAATAAATATTGTGTATTTAATGCGCGTCAAGAAAAGGCGTTCGTTCTCCCTTCCACACATAGTGTTTGTTGCATTAATCACCACAGTTGCAGCTGCTGATTTACCTGAAAATTGCACCGTCCGTAGATGACTAAACATGCTATCCATAATACAATACCTTTTAACTGTCAACTTTGGGAACCACTGCTCTAAGATCACATACAATATAATTCATCCGAAAAAAGTATAAAAATAAGGCAAATAACAGTTTTAATTTTTTACTGAAAGACTGATATTAGCCGTCTTGGGTTCTTATGTTCGGATTAATAGTCATGGCTAAGCACTGGCTCAAGTCGTGCTCACGAAAGTAATACTCAAACGATGCTTAGCCGAGCAACCACTTCGCACTATAATAGTCAAGTAAATATACGCAGCTAAGCCAAGCAACGCCTCAAGCGAATGCTCGCTGAAATATGTATATTACTTGGAATCCTGGTGCAAAAAACCTCAAAGTATTGAGAAGTTTCATTTCCATAGACAGGTTACCCTGTTGAAGTTTTATGATATAAAATGTTTAATTTGCACTGAAAACAGAAGAAATCATAGATTTTGTATGAATAAATAATGAAATACACACAAGAAATAAAAGAAAACTAGAAGAATAGGGAACAATATTTTTAAAACGAATAAAAATTTCATAATTACATTATCAACAGAAACTTAAGAAATAACAGTCTAACATGAAGAATCTAACGCTGAGCATGACTTAAGTAAAGGAATATCGAGACTAATGCTTAGCCGAGCACCGGCTCAAGCTAGTAGTCTGAGCTCCCGCTCGGAGCAACGACATTAGCCGATATTAATCCGGACATTAGCCTACATTCCGCTCTATGCCATGCAAAATAGAAACAGTAAATTACCTACCTACTTTGCAAATTGTTAAACTTATATACCTAATTTTTATTTATTTTTATACCTATAACAAATACACTTTTATAACTTTTGACTTAACTTCGGTTGGTGTAATGGCTGTGGTAATGGTGGCAATAAAACAATAAGCAATTGTAATTAGATTATTATTTTTGCTATTTGTATATTGTGAAGTAATATGTTTTCTGCTGAATAAAATATTGATCAAAATTCTGTTCATAACTCTATATTATTAAGGCTGAGTTGTACCAAAGAAACGATTAAAATTAAAAATGGCGTCGAATGTACCATATGTCATTCGAACTGCACAATAAAATTGGTATATTCGACGCCATTTTTAACTTTAATCATTACATTTACAGAGAGTTCATTTAGGTTCAACTCGGCGTCATTTTAAATCGTCTAAAATATAATATATTTATACCATGTTACTGACTCAGTGATAATATAGCATACAAACAAAAATTCTAATCATTCCTCTTTATAATATTACTAGCTGTGCTCGCGGTTTCACTTGCATTAATTTTCAAAATTTCAAACCGCCCCGTGGGCCGTGTCGCGTAGCTCGCCCGTATCGCGATCTTTTTTTTTCTTTAAGTCCGTAACTAACTTTGACATATAATATAATAGTTATTTATTTTCTCATTACAAAAACATCAATACAATGAAATAATACAAAATCCATGTGAGGCTGGAGCCCGAATTAGGCATAAGCCTGTATCTCGGGTCTCCAGGCACCCACCCTAGCATTACAAAAATAATTTTCAATAAAATATCATTAAACCATGATTTTTTTATATAGCCATAACCTGCCATTTTAGATCTAAAAAGGCAGACAAAAGCCATAAAATAATAATAAAATTTGGTAATTAATAAAAATAAAATAAAATATAGGTAAAACAATAATTCTTATAATTGAATATAATATTAATTTATTGAATTTAATTATTTTTTATGAAGTATATAATAATAATAATCCAACAATCCCTTTGCGAGGTGAGTGGATTAGCCAGTGAGTGTGACTGCTGTGTGTTTTGATTGGCAAAGAGAAAAGTAAACTATTTTAATTATGCTAGGATCCGCTACACATCGGAGATATTTAAAGACATAAATCAGTTTACGTACTCTCTTAGTAAGTAAATCAATGTGGGTCTCGAAGGATAATTTAGAGTCAATATGAACACCCAAATATTGTATTATATATATCAGTCAGCTGCAGTGAGGGACAAGCGCAGTCACCACCATTGGGAGAAAAACACGGGTGAGCGATTAAGATACGTGGACTATGAGGAATACTAGCGAAGCGGATAGAAAAGGGTACATACATATTTGGTCTTGGCACTGTTCAGTGTAAGATTGTTCAATTTAAGCCATTCAGTTACTTTGTTAAATCCCTCCTGTGTAAAAGCATATGCCTCTTCCCAGGAGTCGCCACTGAAAAGTAATACGGTGTCATCCGCGAAGGTAATAATTTTTCCCTTTTTTAGTTAATATAAGTAAGGAATAGGGTAGGGCCAAAAATGCTACCCTGAGGAATACCATATGAGGTATAGGCATCATCACTGATAAAATAGTTGCTTTAACACTTTGTTATTAGTAAGATAATCAGTGAAAAGCTGGAGCTGGATACCTCTCACCCCCAACCTCTCCAATTTCGAAAACAGAGACCGTATCAAAAGCTTTGGTCAAATCGAGGAAAATTGAGATTGTCTTCTCTCCAGAATCAAGATTTTTAACCACATATTCTGACAGATCCTGCACGACATCATCGGTGGACTTTCCAGAACGAAGGCCAAATTGGTTAGATGACAATAAATTATTATTTTCTAGAAAGGAAGTCAAACGCATGTTAATTAGTTTTTTTAGAATTTTCGAAAGCGCTGGTAGTATGTACATATGTACCTTTAAAGAAACCCTTAAAGTGAAACTCCTGTGTCTGTAAATCTGTCTGTCCATGTCAAATATCTCGAAAACTACTGATCTAATTTATTATTGTAGTTCTTGTTGACCCTGTCAATAGGGTATTATACAGTTTCTTATTTCTCAGAAGTTATTGAACCGTTTCATTGAAATAAAAAGGTTTGTAGGTATTCACTCAAACATTGAAACTTAATTAATATAAGTAGGTACCAAAACGTAAATAGTTTTTGAGAGAAAAAAGACAACCAAAAGCGAGCCAGTTTTTGCATTTATCGTTTTTTTTTTTATTTATGATACTTTTAAACTGAATGTTCGATTTAAATAATTGAAAAAGTAAACCACCAATAGGTACTGAAACAATCTCGAATACCAAGTTATTTAACGTCTCGTGTCTACTGGCATTTCTATTAACTTTTCATACATAAAGAAGTTGTTATATTGATATAATACTTGGACATAATATGGTACCGCGAACTTAATATGTTATATAAATCTGTAGGAGATACATTATTTTGAAGAGCACGCGATGTAAAGAAATTTATTTGTATTTTTTTACACATTGGGTTACATTTTAGAAATTTTCGTACGGATCCCTAATATTTTTGAAAATAAAACATAGCCTATGTTATTCAGTGATAATGTAGCATTCTATTAGTGAAAGATTATTTTTAATCGGTATAATAGTTTTTGAGTCTATTCATTACAAACAAAAATACAAATCTTCTCTCTTTACAATATTGGTATAGATTAAATGGCCTTATTCATAAAAACTTATTGAAGCCTTGAAGAACACTTTAGTTATGGAATGTTTTGTCTTTTTTACGCATATCCATTTTTGTTGCTAAATAAAAGAGACAAAACCTTCTATAACTAAAGTGTTCTTGAAGGACTCAATAAGTTTTTATGAATAAGGCCATAATAGTGTAGATTTGTTTGTGTTTAAAAAATATAATATACGTATATTAGTATCGTGGTTCTTGGTATTGCGCATAAGTAAAAACCTCAGAGCTTAGTTTTTGGCCATACCAAATATGATTTTATTTATTTTTTGTTATAAAATAAGTTAAAGTTCCAAAATTTTTAAGTTTCCAAAATGAACACTGGAGTGCTATATTGTGTGTTTCAAATAGTAATATGGTTTGCTAAAAAAAGATTACTTATTAATAATTACTTAAAACCGTCCTCGATTAAGGTTTGAGAATCTTTGGTTAGTGTTTAGTATTATTCTTAAAGCATAATTACTTGTACTATTATTTCTTCTGTGGCATAACAGACAAGGTAAGACGTAATGTCACAGGTAACTTATTTAACAAAAGTAATGTTTAGTCACTACGTAAGTGGAAAAGAGAAATCAGTGTGTCCATCTTGACAGCATGAGCTCTTAGAACGTGAGGGAATTTTAACTGAGACGTCGAGGTTCGATGTTTCATTGCGTAATGGATGCACCTCTCGCATAACCTTTTTAGATTTAATTTTGACAAATGACGATCACGTTTCAAGTTATGCGTTTGATATTTTTATTGTCATAGTTTTTATGGTGCCTTAATAGCCATGCATTAGTTGGCTTAATGTGCATGGTACTACTTGTACTATTATTTCTGTTGTAATGATAGCTAAGGCTTTTGAAGACGTAGAAATTTCTGAAAAATTAACTTCCAATCGTCATGCAGAGATTGATTTTATTTTTTAGTTTTCCTTTTTGCACTTATACAGGGGGAATTTGAAAGGTTGTACGTAGTTTGGGCTAATATGAGGTTCTGCTGATCAAATCGAACAACTTCTCCCACGAAACCATGTGTCGCAAATGAAAAAAAAAACTGGCCTACCCATACAAATTGGTAATTTTAACATACTAGTTTTAAACTAGTGTGTTGAAATGAAACATTTTTTTTTTCATTTGCGGCACATGGTTCCATGGGAAAAGTTGTTGGTAGAACCTCATATTAGACCAAAGTACATCCTTTCAAAGTCATCATTTATACGAGTTGTCGCACTTGAATTATTTTTTAAACTTTTTAAAAAATTAGTTTTTTCTTTTTATTATTTTTTTATAAGTGATGTCTTTTTATTAATTTCTTAATAAGTGATGTAGATTGTACGTATGTATTGTAAGTATGAATAAAGAAGGATAATCATAAGATAATCGGTGCATAGAGACTATACGGACCGTGAAGTTTATGGTAAATAATGAAAGAAAGTTATACTTTGCAAGTTAAATTAATATAGTTAATATTTTTTATATGAAATTCAAAATAAAAAAGAATAAGTAGGTTTAGTTCTGAGGCCTAGGCCCCAGTGATGTAACCTTTACTATCCAGTTAACTATAATACTGCGTTTACTTTTCCACCAATCCGATAAGCTTATTTTGACAGTCCACCAAAAAAGCGGTCCTAATTGTGGAGAGTTAACGATTAACGAGGTATAGAAAAGGTTAAAACTGCTACTGTAGTCCTAGTGTAAGTTTTTTTTACGTTTACTTTCAAGTCAACTATACTACTGCATTACATTTCTACCCGCGGTCTTATTTTTAGTTCGCAAGATTTCCGCTTGGGGCGCTGAACTTTTTCCCGTACAAAATTTAACTCAAACGCAAAAGTAATAGGTATTTAGTTAGAAATCTCACACTCTAGGACTACTGGCAAACTATGATCTAGGATTGCAGCAAATATGATCCGCACTTATTACCGGCTTTCCGATATAAAGTATTATTCGAAGTCACTAACATTTTATATGTTATGCTTTTTTTTTATTTAAATTTTCTAGCCTGGATACAAGTTCTTCAGCCGAATTCATTTTTAATCCATCAGTTAATTTATTAATTCTCCTCTATAATGTGTTCATTTCACAGAACTCTGTGGTTCATTTAAACCTTTTCAACTGAGTTTGTAATATGCTTACTCACCACTAGTGTTGCCAGGTTTTTTTCCTAATACTTAATTATTTTGACAATAAATACATGATTAAATAGGTATTAGATTACAAATGTATTTATCCGGAACAATAAAAAAACATGAACGGGCAATAAAAATTTCTTTAACATATTTAAGAAAAAAAAATACAATTATTAAGTAACCATCGGAAGAAAAATGGGACAGTCAGTCACCGGCGGGACATTTAAAATTACTCCCAAAATACAGGACGTCCCGTGAAATATGGGACGTTTGGCAACACGTAGGTACTCACCACACTAGGATTCCCTGGGTTGTGGCGAGTATAATAATATAGTCTCTTTCCTTATGTTACAACAGTTTCCTCTATACCCAGGGACAATACACATAACTGGATACAGGATAATATATTTTAATCAAAAGCGCCTTTAGCGTTGTATCCGAGGTCGTGGATCGATTCCTACCCATGGCAAAAAAAAGAAAAACGTACCTTCTGTATAGGTTGTCATAGTTGTCATTATTATTCACTCAATTTAAAATTATTTTATATACCTACATAAAAAAATCTATATTTCGGTAAATACAATTAAGATTACCGAAAAGTGAAAGGTTTAAAAAAAACAAGATCGGAACCATTCCCCGTCGAATTTTCGTACTTGTCGGGTTATTTTATTAATTGTTATCAGTTTATAAATCAAAGCAAGTTGTGTTTATAATCAACGACAATCACTTATTATGTAAATACATGATTAAATATTAGATTGGCAACAGTTATTGAGAAATTCTAATCAAAATGTGGCGTCACTATATATAAAGTATCCATACTATGTAGCTTTTGTTTGCCTGAGGCTCTACCATGGGTTTGCGCATTGTAGCAACGTAACGTATTCATTTACGTATACGTGAGCAACAACCAATAGGATCGCTTTATTCAATCCTGTTACAAAAAATAAAGCGGCCCTATTGGTTGTTGCTCACGTATACGTATATGTATAAGTTACGTTGCTACAATGCGCCAAAACCCATGGTAGAGCCTCTGGTGTCGCATTATAGTGATTTGTATAATAAACTTTTCTGTACCCCTAGTGTGAGTTTTCTAACTATTACTCTGCGTTTGAGTTAACTAAAATTTGTATGGGGTATAGTTCAGCGCTCCAAGCGGAATGTTTGAGAACTAAAAATGAGAGCGTGTGATTGGTTAAAATGTTAACGCAGTAGTAAAGTTAACGCGAAAGTGAATGTTAAAAAAACTCACACTAGGGCTACTGAAATAAAGAAAATAAGAAAAGCTTTATTTGAAAGCTTCGCACAGAATATACACAAATTGAATTTTTGCTAGTATGATGCCATGGGCGTACCCAGCATTTACTTAGGGGTGGGGCAAAAGTAAGGAAACTCGACAAATAATAGAAATTTAAAATATTTTTTATTTATATCCTTATTTCAACAACAACCTGCAAGGATTCTGGCCAAATCTGTTTAAAATTTCGATTTCAAACTTATTTTGTGCTTCTAAAACCCCCTTCCTATGCACACTCATCATGCAGAGACCGACAAGTCGATTTTCTGTCATAGTTGACCGTAACCAAGTTTTTACTCTGCGTAAAGTGCTGAAGGACCTTTCGATAGTGCACGTTGTGCAGGGCTGTGAGAGTGAAATATGAAGCGCCTGTTTTATGGCTGGGTAAAACAGCTGTGTTTCTTTAATTAGCGCAACCAATTCCATTTCCTTCAGTTCGCTCCGTGCCATATTTTTTTGTCCCACATATTATACCACAGTTCTGCTTCACCAAGAAAACTACTTAAATTATAATAACTACAAAAAGGTTCTGTTTTTTTAATAAAATCTTGATATGACATTTGAAGCATTATGTGAGGGTGCAATGTAAGCAGTGAGTACGCAGGTAAATTGTCCTCGGAAAAACGTTGCTCTAGAGACAAAATTAAAGAATCAAGGTAGGGAATCATTAATGATCTCTTCCAAAACTCGCTAGGAGTCTGTGCCGGAGGATTTGCACGATGTGTCTGCCGATTTGTAATCCGTGGCATTCTCAAATCTGTTTCAAGAGCGATTGACTTTGCTTCGGCTATCAAACTTTCGCTTTGAACATCGGCAGTTTCACGGTGTTTTCTCAAGGTGTCCGTTATTCTTTTTATATGGTTGGCACACTGGAGCAAATCTATACTTTTCGACTGCAGAGCATTCACTATCGGTTGCAACTGTGCAGAATATTTTGCTATGAGACAAACACTAACAATGAATTCAGATTTGATTATTGATAAATTAGCATCTGTAAATAGTAACTATATAACGGGCATTTGAAACTCCCACTTCTTATGTTTACCGAGGGATTACGATAGATGGCGCTGCACCACGTCAAATCTGTCGCGGTTTTTTTGTATGGAGTTGATATTCTTCCCGCTAGGGTATTAGTGTTCTGCAGGGTTATTACGCGTCTTAAGTTCGCTCGCACGCCAATCGTTATGACGTAATTTTGTAAGATTTTTTGGAGCCATTGTTAAGAAGCCAAGCTTGATCTACGTCAGAATGACGTCATAACGATTGGCGTACGAGCGAACTTAAGACGCGTAATCACCCTGCTGTGGTCGCACTCACTTACGAAGGCTTGGAAACGGAATTCGCGCGCTCAGTTCCCCGACACCGCATTGTCTCGCGCGGTAAATTTGAATTTATATTGATGAATAATTAATTTTGTAACTTCACTTAATTAGCTTCATGTACAGAAATTCTTCAAGTCAGAGGGTGGGGCAAGTGCCCCACCTTGCCCCACCGTGGGTACGCCCATGTATGATGCTAATATAACGTGATGGCCGAGTTAGTTAGATTACACCTCATACTTACCCGGTAAAAGTAGTATAGGTACCCGGTCAAAACCCGGTGTACCAATTATTTTTTAAATTAAAAAAAAAATTGTGTGGCAGCCCCAGTATATTGCTACGGAGAGCACGTTAAGCTGTCGGTCAGAGTTTCACTATACTAACTTGTGAAACTATTAACGTGAAACTATAGATGGGTTATTAAATCTATCCAGACATCGACACGAGATAGCCACTTGTTCGGTGTAGTCTCACGAGGTGGGATTAAAAGCCTTCCGCTGGGTACCCTGAGGCCGTCTAGGCGGTCTCGAGCGCCGTAAGACATTCGGGAAGATATTAATTAATTTATCTTATATACAATTGATTAACTACAAAATATATAAATGAGTGAGAGCTAGCTGCGTGGCGACAAGCAGGGACCCATGCAGCTCAGCACATGCTACAGCGAGTATGCTGTAACGCTGGTTTTTAGCTGATGTCTAGAAAAGGACATGCAGCAGGAAAGGTAGTTTCGTTTAATTATTTACTTACGTGTAGAAACATACATAAGTATTTAAATAAATAAATCAGTCAATAGCGAAAGTTTTTCCGCAATTAGGGTTCTTGCGTACATTATAAATTACCCTTCACAAAAACTCGATATATAAAATAATCTATAGGTAAAAAATGTTTAGTAAAAATATATCCCAAACTATAGGTATATAAAAATATTGATTGTAATTACTACTTACCTTACGTGCAATGTTGGCGTTGTAACCGGAGGTCGTGAGTTCGATTCCTACTCATGGCAAAACGATATTTGTAGGTTTTTCTATAAAATTTATATTATTTTCGTTGTTCCGGTACACATAGTACAAGCCTGGAGTATTATCTTATATATACTTATATATTATATGCTTGTAAATGTCCTACATATTTATTCAATACTACGGAACATTTTTTAATGAAAATGTAAACGTACATTATATTTTCGTAGTTTTCAGCGAAATAAATTTTAACAAACGAACAACAATCAATTACATTTTTTTAAAGGATTCAGTCTGACCATGTCGATATCATAAAAACTATAAGGTTGAAATATGAGTTAGTGGTAGATCTTAGAGTATTCTTGGTGCCAGAAGTATGTTTCTACGCAACCCTAAGTGGCCTTTTTTCATATATACCTGTTTTCGTTAAGAACATTAAACCATTAAGTAAATTACTTATAACAAAAATAACAATAACTATTGTTTCTAGTGTTCGTACTCGCCCGTATCCGGTATACAAACAAAATATGCATTAGTTACGCCTTACTTTTTCTTTAACAAACTTTGTATAAAGCGCCTGTTAAAAAATAAACGAAACCTACATACTTCGTAAATATATATATTTATGTAAATTTTATATCAGGCGTAATATTTTTTAATTAATATCTCTGTCATTGTTTACTTATATTAGATAGGTATAAGTGGTTGATAGAGAGATAAAGTATAATACATAAAAATATGTTTTAGGTATTAAATAGCATTCCAGACATCCATACATAAACAATAAATATCTACCTACCTATTGTTTTAACGAAACCTAACCTTAAAAAATACCTTTTAGGTATTTTCTTTTAAGATCTACTTTCTTTACAAGTATTAAATATTAATAAAGATATATATTTTGTCAATATCTTGTAATAAGAAGCATTTTATTATTATTACTTACTATAAATACGACTATTTGACCCATACTAATACTTTAAAATTAAAAAGTATGAGAAGATGTATGAATGTTGAGGAAGCTAGTGAAGTATGTAGGGGTCGTACGAAGTGGCGTACATTACTCTCTGCTTACCCCTACTAAAAAGTAAGTCACTTGCGATGCGGGTAACCTTTAATGTTTAATAAAGTATAAAATACACAGAAAAATAAAATAATATTTAACTTACCACCAAATATCATATCTAGAAAGAATTAAACAGACAGGCTTCATTATTCATAAATACAAACCTAAGGTCCGTATTTAATAACGATCGCTACTAAAGTTAATAAAAAATATTAGCTTTACCACAAGTTTTTGCAAACATTTTTTACTATAGTTTTTACTATAGTCGCTATTTAGAATATAGTAATATGACAATAGTTAGGTCTAAGATATTAACCCAAAATCTATAGTTTTATAGGCAAAATTTTCACCACAAACCCACGAAAGCTCTCATAAGCTCTTAACCCCATAAAATCTTACTTAAATCAAAGTTAATGAACCGCGTGAGAAAGTCTTTGTAAAAGTTGTTTATTTCTACGCCAACCTCATAAGGCTTCTGCCATAAACAGTTTTGTCTCCTTCTCTCACTGGTTCGTCTAACCTTGTCTTACCTACTGCATTCTACCGGTTCATCGAGAACGGTTTCTGACATTACTGATGCTCTAGCGAACTTGGAGGCTATTACAACTTCTATGCTCGGTTTATTTGCAACTTTTTTATGATTACATACCATCACGCCTGTATCCCTGCTCAAGGGATGAGCAGAGAGAGTAACTAATGTACGCCACTTCGTGCGACCTCTACATATTCATAACTTCTCTAGCTTCCTCCACACTCATACACTGATTCATATAAACACCGCACCTGTCTTTTTTCTTTTTAAACCGACATTGCTTCTGAAGTCAATCTTGTAATAAATATCATAAATATTATTTTTTTATATAGATACATGAAACTAAGAATAATACGGAATGGCCTAAGACCTAAACTCGCCTATGGACCGAAATATCAAACATATTCGTTACCGCCATAATCTGTTATTACTCCATGAGCATTAAAAAAAACATTTTTTAACTTTTTGTTCTATTATGTATAGAAGGCGACCTTCTTCTGACATCATATTTGCAAAGGCGATTGTAGGCCCTAGAGCACCTCATTTACCTCCCTATTAATCCCAAATAATATTAAAAAAAAACAGAATTAAATTATTTATTTTAAATTGAAGGGCCATGCTTTATCTGTTTTTTTGCAAAAACCAAACCCGATTCCAGATTTTCTGATACAACAACGCCAACGGTGCATGGCGTAACCAATAGACCGTGTGCGATTACCTTTACAATGTATACAAAACAACTTCTTTTATATTTGGGCAGTCAGCTCCCTCGAATTAACCAAGGTCGTTTTGTAAGTTGTCGTCTTGTTTATATTAGGTTTTAAAGTTTAGTAACTTAGGTACACTGATCTCTAGGTCTGAGGATCTTGTATCAACCAACCAAGTTAACTGGGAAGTGGCGAAAATAGGAACTAACTAAATTATTTAAATTAGTACTATGTATTTTTATTATATAAAAATACATAGGTGTCAGCGATAACTACTAGTTTTACTAAATAGTAATAGAATCCTTCCCAAAAAAGAAAAAAATAACTTTCGGTTAAATAATCGACCTTTTATTCTAAAACCTCTTATCTGTCCTATTTTTCCAAATTATATGTTATTGGTGATCAAATAAAATATAAAAAAACAGACCAACAAAATCCATATCCACCACGTTGTTGTTTAAAAGTTATTGACCACTAAATGATGCAGTTACAAAATGGACAGCGACATAGTCGAATTTGCATTCTGCCGCTTTATTGTGAAATCAACTGCCCAACTTCAACTTTTTTAACCGCACCCCCTCACCAAAAAGTTGACGCAGTGGGCTCCTAAAACCTGGTGAAGCCACATACCTACCAAAACCGAAACAAGACTTGTTTCGGTTTTGGCGGTTTTGGCCGCGTCACTTGACGGTTTTTGCATCTGCATTCGCAGTGGTAATGAAGATTTAGCACAACATAAGTACAAATGCCGCTAGACATTCTATATCAGTCACTTTAGCACAAATTAAGGTGTAAGTAAGTATTACAGTAGGTATATTTTTTATACTACACCTGCTCGGAAAGTAGGTTCTTACTTGCGTAAGAATAGGTCAGAAAGTACGTCTTTGTAGTCGTACAAATATGCGGGAGGAAAAAGTGTATGAAAATCCATTGTTAACGTGCTTAAGCGGGAGGAAAAAGTATATGAAAATTCATTGTTAACGTGCTAGTTTTTTTTTAATTTTTTTTCTTCAATTCTTCCAAATTAGGAAAGGCAAGGGTTCAAAGCCATACAGCCTAGTTTTTTTTTACAAGTTCGAAATTTTAATCAAAATAAAATAAAATAAAAGTATTGGTTTATTGGCTGTTTACTTTCTTTGCATTTTTGATGTATTAAGTTTTAACAACTGTAATAATTTTAATATAAACTTTTATTAATAGAGATTTTATTTTTTATTTTCCTCGTAGGTGTAGTATAAAGCACTATGTATCACTCGGCGAGAAAGTGCGATTCGTAACTCGAGCGAATTAAGGGCCTCCGCTTCGCGTCGGGCCTCAAACTTCGCCCTCGTTAGTAATCGGTGACTTTCTCCCCTCGGTGAACAATGTACTAATTCATCATTAAAAAGTTAAAGCCTGGCTCTTGTCGGTGGAGTTATCCATACATTACTGCCCTCAGTCATTTGTTTGACTTCATTGTATGAATAGGTATGACATTTCTCCTTTATATAGTCTTTATCAGCCTCCCTATTCCCTTTTTGCCTCCTATCTTTTCTACTATAATATTCCTTATTGGGACATGCCGTAAATGATGTTCAAACATTGCTCATCTTTTTTCTTCAATAGTTTCTACTCATAGTCGATATAATAATCTCCGAGGAAAAATAGTGGTGTTGTCAAACAAATGTACATAATTTTTTTAATTAAAAACTCATTGGTACACACCGGGATTCGAACCAGGGACCTAAGTGTTTTTAAGTCCAAGGTCTAACCAACTCGGCCACCACGTATATTCGACCACTGAGTCGATAATCACCGCTCACGTAAGATAATGAAGGAAAGAATGAACTTTCAATATAATTAATTATCTACTCTAGAAACTATTAATAATAATTGCTTACAAAATTACCCTCCACACTAAAATGGTTAATTTAACACTATTAAATCCTTAAAAAATATCAATAAAAGAATGTCAATATAGGTACAAGGCTGACGACCTTATAGCTGTTATACCTAGAAGTATATAATTATGCAAGTATAGAAGTGAATGGTGCTGCAAATACTTACCTACTTTGGTCATATTTAACAAGCTACATTTAGCTCAGCTAACATAACTGGGTAAAAACAACTACATATTCTATATATTTTGAAAACATTGATCTATAAAACTTAATATAAGATTCTTGGTAGAATTTGATGGTAAATAGGTGGAAATTCCAAACACGGCGTAATTGAAGCCACTAATATATTGAGCAGAGGCTCTACCATGGGTTTGCGTGTTGTAGCAACGTAACGTATTCCAATACGTATACGTGAGCAACCACCAATAGGATCGCTTTAATTAATCCTGTTACCAAAAATAAAGCGGCCGTATTATAGTATTCGAATACGATACGTTTATACAATGTGAAAACCCATGGTAGAGCCTCAGTGGCGGGTTTACAAATTTCCGCCAGTAGACTATTCGAATTTTACTGGCACATACTGAGGCTCTACCATGGGTTTGCGCATTGTAGCAACGTAACGTATTTGTATACGTATACGTGAGCAACAACCAATAGGATTGCATTATTCAATCCTGTTACCAAATATAAAGCGCCCCTATTGGTTGTTGCTCACGTATACGTTGCTACAATGCGCAAACCCATGGTAGAGCCTCTGAACGGTCATGTCACTCCAGTAACCTAAATGTTTATGCAGACCTTATAACATTTAGATACATGGTGAATTTGAATGGGTGTACTTTGGGCTAATATGATGTTCTACTGATCAATACGAACAACTTTTCCCATGGAACCATGTGTCGCAAATGAAAAAAAAAAATGCCTTCTCCATACAAACTAGTAAAGTTAAAATTACCAATTTGTATGGAGAAGCAATTTTTTTTTTTCATTTCCGACACATGGTTCCATGGGAAAAGTTGTTCGTATTGATCAGTAGAACATCATATTAGCCCAAAGTACACCCATTCAAATTCACCCTGTATATATATATGAATCTTTTAAATTTATCTAAGATATTTAAACAAAAATGGCCACAAATTTTCCGCCCCTAAAATCTGGCGCCCTAGGCTCAAGCCTACTCAGCCTGCTGGTAAACCCGTCACTGATATTAAATAATACTTAATTAACATTATTCATCTCATTAATTTCATCAGATCTATGAACGCATAATATATATGTTTCGAGTTATATATATATATATATATATATATATATATATCATCACGGGTGCCTTACGGGCGCCCGAGACCGCCTAGCTAGACGGCCCCAGGGTACCCAGCGTAGGGGTTTTTAATCCCACCTCGTCGTAGCCGATGGTATGAATCTACACCGAACAAGTGGCTAGCTCGTCGCGATGTTTTGAATAGACTTAATAACCCATCTATAAACAGTTTCGCAAGTTGGTATAGTGAAACCGGGACCGACAGCTTAACGTGCTCTCCGAGGCACTATAGTAGTGTTGTCAAACAAATGTACATAAATTTTTAGATTAAAAACTTATTGGTACACACCGCGATTCGAACCAGGTACCTAAGTGTTTTTAAGTCCAAGGTCTAACCAACTCGGCCACCATGTTTCAAGTTATTCCCCAAAAATTAAATAAAAATTGTTTTGAAACCCAAATGCCTACTTTATTTATTAATAATTATTGTACAGTTTTTCTTCGTATTTATTTGTACTTACCTATAATATTCTTTTAACATTTTTATTAATTTGTTACCCTTTAAATAATGTTTTTCCCATTTTTTCAGTTAAGTTTTTTTTTAAATATTATATTATTGACTATATTTTGTTATGTGCCCAATAAATAAAAAAATCATTTTACTAAGTACGGATATACTTTTACCTACCTATAAAATATGTTACCATGAACCGATCGCTACAGTAATAGAGCAGAGAATCGAACAACAAACCCTGTAGGCCTTGACGCCATAATGTTTCCTACAAACCAGCCTCTTTGTTCGGTTTACTGAACCGGTGCCAGTGTGCCTTATAAAGGCATAGAATTGAATGTTATACCTACCTACTACCTACTTAGCATAGGTCTCGAGTTCGAGTACTCGCAAGTAGGTAGGTATGCTTGCGTTATTTTATACGGCGACGACTTCGTTTTATTTATTTATTGGAGCACGGTTTGCTAAAGTTCTATCTAAACGTATGGTTGCTGCATGTAAGGTATGATTATTTAGTTGCAGTCACGTTTCGGTTTTAGTCTGTGGGTTTCTTGTCGAGGTGGTCCTGGTAGTCCTCTTTTAGCATATAAAGCAGCGAAGTTCTTAAAGTAGCATCATAATGCAAATTCGTCTTTTCGCCGCCCATTTCGGTAGTGATATAAATATATAACACTGGTGATATCAAAGTGGGAGTCAAAAAATGCACCCCAGTGCTTTCCGAATAAAATGGATTTCATTCAAGACACAACTAAATACATGAATCTAGTCTTTTCAAAGCTACCTACAACTTATTCTTGAGCTATAAAATCAATTGCCTTTTTATACTTGGCTAGGAGGACTGTAGGTGTGGAAGTGATCAATGCCTTTTTAAACAACAATTTATTGATTGACCCAATTGAGTTTGCAGATCTGCATCAGGCATATGCAGTGCTACAGAAAAAAACGTAGCTCCCATAGCTTTGTTGGCAAGGCTTGAACATCTGGAGTAATCTCGACTGAACATCTCGACTACCTATCTGAAAGCCAGATCAAATTACTAAATTAATATATATTAAAATAATAACAATTTTTTCATCATTAAGCTTCAAATCTTGAAGGCGAAATAGGTAGATACTAAGTTTATCGAATACACGACACAAATCCAGTTGTTACAACATAAAAACGTCACAAACCACGCCATTTTATCAATAAAAAAATGCGTTGTTGTGTGTTGTTATAGATTTGGATAATTAGCTATAGCAGCATAATCAAAATAGGTAATTAGAACTATGTTAAATCTGCAATAAATGTTAACACTTGGGGTTAGTCATCAACCGCAAAAGCCAATCGACAGTGGTTTTCCGTCGGTTGCCCATGCTACACGTTCCGATTACTGTAGAATCTTGTACGTTCCGTTCATCACGAGACTTTATCTATTGAAATTATTACTTTGTTGTGTTCTATGTGTAATATGACTATTTAGTTTTGTTAGTGAGGTGTCTTTTGTTAGTTTATCTGTCATTAGTCATTGTTTTGGTGAATGCACGTGTAGCCAAGGCTGTATTCTTAGCGTCAGGTAAGCGTGAAATAACATTTTGGTTCAGTGCTTGTTTTTGTGAACAAAAAAAAGTTTTGTTTATATTTAGTTAGACACCTATTATTAAGTTCATAGTTTTTCCGTAATGTTCACGTTTAATTGAGTAGTAGGTCTATGAATCTATAAATAAAAATTGTGGTTTTACAAAATGTTATCTATTATTTGTTATTGTAAGGGTGGGTTTATTATCTAGATATAAGTTTGTTAAACTATAGATTATTACTTGTCACAATTTAAACATACCATAACCACAGAAGAAATAATAAATAGTACAAGATAACATAAAATTTCAATATCTACTAATAGAGGTATATCGTTTCTACCAATAAATATTGATGCTGTATGTTATTTGCTAAAACGTAGTAGTAATAACTCAATGGATCATAAAAATTAATGCTAAGAACCTCAAGCTATACCTAGAACAAAATGTTCGCTATCCAATAGACTGAAAATGGATTGGACGATTGCAATTGGTATTAGCGACTGCAACTACTTTTCTTAAACCTATAATCCTATGCACAAAAATGCCAGATGAAACGCCATAAGGATTGCGAGTTTTAGTAAAAAAACTATATATGTAGTTACATGTACGAAAGAATATAATAATATACCTACTTAATATATTCCACTCATCTCATAATTAGTGTCATCTCATATCTCTTGACAGCCTCCGTAGACTAGTGGTTGCGCCTTTGGCGTTGTATCCGGAAGTCGTGGGTTCGATTCCCACCCATGGCAAAAAATATTAGTACGTTTTTTCTGTACAGTTTGTCATGGTCTGGGTGTTTATAAAATATAATATGTATTATATCTTTGCTTCTGATACACATAGTACAAGCCTAGAGCTTAGTTTGTGACCAGAGCAATTTGTGTAATTTGTATATAAAAAAAAAAAAAAAGCTAAATATTTATAAAATTCCCTATTTAAATTATTTTATATAAGCAAGTTCAGATAAATTTACAATCCACGATTCTTCAGAAAAAAAAATCATTGCATTTTTATCTTAATAATTAAAATATAAGAAAACCCTGAAAAATAATTTTAAATTATTTATAAAAAATCCAAAGAAATCTCAACAGTAGGTACACCTAAATCAAATTTAAATTCGTCCGAGTATGCACCAAACCTATCTAGTACTTACTTAAGTAGGTAAACAGGATTATCTAAGAGAAATTAAATTATTATAGGTATTTGTTTTATTATCTAACACATAAGATGTCTTGTTAATAATACTCGTAACATTGTTTTGTTATTATTGCAAACAACAACAAGTATTTATATTATACAACATGTTATTTATTTGTTGTACCGACTAGGTATATCTTTTTTTATACAAACCTTAACATGTAGGACATCCCACACACATTACGCCGTACAACGTAAATCTAAACTTTAACCAAAATGACGTAGTTGCCTGTTAATTTTCAATGTCACCAGGTTTGAATTACATCAGAATTGCATCATGTCGATTAAAATTTAGCTTAGCGTTGCGCGCGTGTTCAAACTAAGCTCTAGATTTGTACTATGTGTACCAGGAACAAAGATACCAATACCTACATATTATATTTTATAAACACCAATGCAAATTTTCCATAAGTGAAAATCGAACCTACGACCTCCAGTACAACGCCAACGACGTACCACGAAAGCGGAATTCACTGACAATGTAATTCCGAAGTGAAAATATAGGTAAATACTACCTACTACAAACTTCTAGTAAGTAATCGCATGACATTTAATTGTTGCATGTTGGTAAAACGATTTTCATTATTCGATAACCGATAGCTCCATTTATTGTCGTAGGCTATAATTAATTGAATTAAACTATTTGGTACCTATATGTCTATTAGTCTTAACTGACTATTGGTTTCGTGACTGTTGAAAATGCAATATCCGGGTTATGAATAATGAATAATAAACTTCAAGATATCTCAAGACCTATCTACGAGTATCTGCAAATTATTTTATTAAAATCTTATTGGTACATGTATACAAAGGTTTGAACTGGGGACCTAAGATCTAACCAACTCGACCACCACGTATACCTATACACCTATAATAATAATAATATAAATAGGTATGTAGGACAATTTACACATATTGCTCTAGTCACAAACTAAGCTCTAGGCTTGTACTATGTTTACCAGATTTTATATTTTATAAACACCCAGACTATGACAAACTGTACAAAACAACGTACTAATATTTTTTTGCAATTCATTGGGTAGGAATCGAACCCACGATCTCCTGATACAACGCGCAACCTTCTAGTAAATCTACCTAAACTAACCTATAGAAGTTATTTTGTTATTATTTTATAATGTAAAGGGCAACCTCCCATGACAAATTGTAGAAACCGTTACAGTAACAAGTTTTAAAATGAAAGTTAATTATTTATTTTTAATGAAAAATATGCCTAATGAAATTTGATTGAAAATTTAGTTTCACATTTGTGGTAAAAACAGCGTAGAAATTTCAATTTTAAGGAACAACAGTAGCAAAAATTATAAAAAAATATTCTGTACATGTTTCTGAATAGGAATTACCGAATCTTGAAAAAATAAGTATTAAAAGTAATTTACCCAATGAAAGACCATATGGTTAAAATAACTCCCAATAATAAATACCAATATCAGGCAATCGGTGTGGTCTAAAACGTGAATTTTATTATAAGAAATGTATTATTTTTGTCAAACCCAGTACCTTACTATGTGTATAGAAGACTAGCTGACACGCGCAACTTCGCCTGCGTAACTTTAACCGTTTACGCAGCGCACGCAACGGAAGCTCTCAAAAGGAACAATTTTCCCAACATTTTTCATTGATGCTCCGCTCCTATTGGTCATAGCGTGATGTTATATAGCCTATAGCTTTCTAGATAAATGGGCTATCCAACACTATGAGAATTTTAAAAATTGGTTCAGTGGATCCCAGAGGAAATAATAGTACAAGTACGTTTACGCAGCGCACGCCACGGAAGCTCTGAAAAGGAACAAATATTCCCCGTTTTCCCAAGATTTTTCATTGATGCTCCGCTCTTATTGGTCATATCGTAATGTTATAAAGCCTATAGCTTTCTAGATAAATGGGCTATCCAATACTAAAAGAATTTTCAAAATTGGTTCAGTAGATCCAGAGATTAACCCCTATTACCTCTCAAACTTTACCTCTTTATAATATTATTATAGATAAGTATAAGTAAGTATAGATAATCAGGCACAAGCATTGAAGAAAGTTAAACGCAAAACATCTACTAATTATATGCCTGATTATCTCAATTTAATCAGAGTTTATTTTAATCATCGTTCAATGTTTAACGTCTTATAATAAGAGTTGGTCCATGTAGGTCATTTCATTACATATCTCCAGCATCATTTGCCGACAGTAACTATGGCCGATCGTGAGCGATGAACGGGACTTGAAAACCTGTTTCATTCTAATGCTGTATAATCTATTAGTCGGCTGTTTACCTCCTCCTTTAGACAATGTCGTAAAATATTATACGATAGCTTACTTAGCATGCAAAAAAGCAAACGAAAGACCATTTCGTTCAAACTCAAAGATTATTCTTTTGTTTTATTTCCATACAAATATTTTGATTTATAATCGAATTTAACGCCCATATCTGGGAATAAAATTTATCCGAGTTTATCGAATTGGATCTTAATTTGCTTTTGCATGTTGCCCTCATTAACCTGTAAAATAATAAACAATAATATTCCATAACAAGATAAGGGTTTTGACTATCTACACTAGATTTTAGTGCAAACTTTCCTTAATCTATTATGAAATTCTTGACAATGTATTGTTATATCTAACTATAGTAAGCTTAAAATTAGATTTTCACCTTTTCAGTCTTTACCTGTAGGTTTCTTGCAAGTTAATTTCATTTGAATCTCTGTATGTTCTTCTTTATTTAATTTACCATCACCTTTAGCAATGTTTTAGTGCACTAGACTTAACTTTGTCGCTTGTCTTAAGTTTTAAAATTCAACCTTCTATTGCCATATTTTGTACTATAAAACAATACCTATGTATTTCGTAATTTTGCAAATAAAGGAATGTCTGTGTATTTGTCCCAAATTTTTCTTTGTACCCTTACTTTTCTCGTTTTAATCTCGTTTTATTTTATGCTATATGTGCCATATCATTATCTTTACCAGAAGATGACAATATGACTTACTTCAACAAGATAATAATCTAATCTTGGTGTTAAAATAAATATTATGTTTGTCATTGTAATATTTGCAGACAATAAAGGTTATTATTGCTATTCTTTATTTTATTATTTTCTTGTGTTACTAGTTTTACAAATACCTCTTTTTACAGATGGAATAACCACAATTTATATTTATTTATTTTACTAGGGATCAATTATGCAATCGTCAGACAAAAAACGGGCAGTCTAAAGTATCTAGTCTCTATTTAAGTTCACCAGAGAAACTTTATTAAAATTAAAAAGACTTAAATCTATATAGGTACTGTCAATATTATTGTCACTATAGATATTTAAAAAAAAAATACAAGGAGTATACCTGGAATAAAATAACAATCAATCGAGGAAGACAGGATATACATGGTGTCTTAGAAAGGTTGTACTTTGAGCTAATATGAGGTTCTATTGGTCAATTTGGACAACTTTTCCCATGGAGCCATGTGTCGCAATTTTAAAAAAATGCCTACCCCATACAAACTAGTAATGTTAAAATTGACAATTTGTTTTATCTATAAAGAACTTGCTCCAAAGTTGTTTGACGTTTCAGGCGACCCGAGGGCTGGCAGCTTTTTCTTGCAAAGAATCAGCTTTGCTAATCAGCGAGGAAATGCTGCCAGCATCTAAGGCACCATGCCCATGGACAGCGATTTGGTGGAAATTTATAATTTATAGGTTTTATTTTGAAGTTAGATTTGATTTTAATTTGATCAACATTCTAGAAATCAAGGTCAAAATATGTTATGTTTGCTAAATTTAACCTGGAATGAAAAATACCACACACTGCAAAACTGTTCATTAATAATTAGTTACCTATCACAGGTAACATCTCCCGTTAATAATAATAGTTAATATGTTAATAAAATATATCAATGAAACGGAAGTTCTCAACGCAGGCATTGTTTCATCGGATCACATATACATATAATACCTTCCTGGTTTCACCATAGTATACCGAGACGCCGGAAGGAGGCTACTGTGTCATCTGCTTTCTACATGCGCCTGCGCAGACGGTCATGTCACATCATACACGGCGGTACAACAAATTTCGTTGTAAGAGAGGTATAGACAAGGTCGGCCTATTCACACTATATTCTTGCCATTCACAATCGAAATTAGCCATATTTTTAATGCATTAGTAGATGGTAGGTAAAATAAGCAGTCTAGTGCGAATTCTATAAAGAAAAAAGGGCAAATAAATAATTCAGAAATAAATTATTAAGTTTTCTTAACCAGTTGAGATATAACTTGAAATTTGTAGATATAAATATTTGTATATTTATATCTACAAATTTTCATGTTTTTTTAGTTTCATTATTATATATATATAGAGTTGAGTAGAGAAAAAAAAAATTTAACGAAAACTACTAATTATTATTATAATAGGTTGGTACAAATATTCCAAATTTAAACTTATCTCATTCCTGAGATAACAATTCTCTTCTGAACCTTTCCATTGGCATTACTGTTGTTTTTAAATATTTTATGTATACAAAAGATACCAATATCTACTTAGGTACTACTATTACAAATCAATTTTTTTATTTCCATCGGTTTTCGATATATCAGACAATCAAACAACAGATTTGACCCCATTCAGGGATTTTGTAAGACTGCTTCCCAGTTTCAAAAATTTGAAAAAAACAATCGTGCCCAAGACCTTCAACAATAATACGAACCAGTTATTTACATCTATTCAGTCTATTACAGTCTCCAGAGGATTTACATCTATTTGAAAGTATTTTCAACACAAACCGCAATGAGAGTTAAGTATTTGCGTAATTTTACTTAGGCTTTCTGCTGAGTCAGCAATTTTAGAACGTCCCTGAAAGGTGTGAAGGTGGAAAATGATAGGCGTGAACTGCGTCATATACAAGACCCGTCTCACTTCTGTCTGCTTTAAAGGATGTAAAGTCATTGCATCTGGGGTCTATATATATATATGAAAAGCAATATGTGACATATTTTGTATGGAAAATATCACACTTTAGTATTAGAGTAACGTAGGTGATTCTCCTTCTGGTATTGTAAATTTTCACACTTTTTTCAAATTACCAAATGATAGTATATTTGGGACCGACCACTTAACGTGCCTTATGAAATACGAGTAGTCTTCGAAAACAAATATAGAAACTTATTGTTACATACACAGCTACTGGTGTCGAAGCTGTAACCCATTACAACATGTAAATTAGGTCCAGCAATAGAAAAATATCAAATCTTAAGGAAGTTACTTAGGACTTACACAGAGAGAGCAACCTCTTTTGTCTCAATTATGTTTCCGCCTATATTAAAAACTATGGTCACAAAATTGACATTTAACTTTACAACTAAAAGTTTTATAGAAATCGTGACAGACGCCATCTAAGTGGCGAACCACAAAGGAGGTGAAGTGTAGAAATAAAATAAATCACCCGCAGTAAATAATCTAGTGATTATCTTTAAAACCACATCAATAACTGTTGAATGAAATCACTAATACTGAGTGAGTGACATACTTGCTCATACACCAACACTTATAGCCATAATTATGTTAATACCGTTATTACTTGCATAGGTGTAAATAAAGTTGAGTAAATTTAACAGCAGTATTTTTTTTATTCGCGCAGTGGCCCTGGAACCAATCTTTATTGCAAGATGTACACAATAAAAAACTTTGTATTTCGTTTAGTTTAAAAGTACCTAAAGGACAAACTCTGAGACACCGATTAGGGTTGCTATACTTATTTCTTTATACTTTACTAACGATACTAGAACAGTTGGCATATAGGTACACCATTGTACTTCTCAACTAACCATAATCTTACAATAGTAATTGTCATATTGTCCCTCAGTTGACGTTGATGAAAATAATCTATAATCGAAAATAGTTATTTAGAAAATTGATGCGGCGTAACATCCTTAACACCTTATATGTATAAGGTGAGATGTTACGCCGCATCAATTTTCCGTCAATCATTTGCCTTGTAAATTTATTTTAATTCTTACTTTAGCATCGTCTCACCTGCAGGGAACATCCGTAAGGCCTGGAGCTGCGGTGGAATCAGCGCAACTGCATAAATGCCGAAAATACAGTAACATCAAAAACGATAACAGTTATGTATTTTTGGCATTTGCTGTAGAGACGATGGGTCCATGGTTGCCTTAGAGTTCTATAAAGAACTTGCTCCAAAGTTGGTTGACGTTTCAGGCGACCCGAGGGCTGGCAGCTTTTTCTTGCAAAGAATCAGCCTTGCTATTCAGCGAGGAAATGCTGCCAGCATCTTAGGCACCATGCCCATGAACAGCGATTTGGAGGAAATTTATAATTTATAGGTTTTATTTTGTAGTTAGATTTTATTTTAATTTGATCAACATTCTAGAAATCAAGGTCAAAATATGTTGTTCTTTTATGGCATAATTCTCCTCAATCAGAAACTATGGAAAAATATGTTTTGATATTTATTTATATTTGAAACGTAAAGACGTATCAATCCCTCCGCTGGGTATCCTGATGCCGTTTAAACGGTTCTCGGGGGCCAAAAAGGCACCTGTGATGGTATGATGGTAAACGTATATAGTTTACCTACTTATCGTTCACTTTTTCTCGAGTCATTTTGTCTGTTTTAAATCGTCACATCACGTTAATCTTCCAACCTTGTTATTGCAATCTGATCATGTGATAAATTGATCAACGTACCAGAAAATATGGGTAAAATACTTTATTTTCTTCTAAAACTATTACAGCGTTATTCGGAAAACTATTGCGTATTGGATAATAATTTTATTGTCACCTTTTTAGATCTTTACGTTGGTTTCATACTTTAAAAAACACATCGAATAATCTCTTAAATCATCAGGAAAAAATAAAACCATGACAGGTATACATTATTTTTTCGAGCTGATGACTTCGACCCTAGAAAATATTTTGTGCTCTTGTAAACTCTACCTTATATGAAAGAAATAACGCAAAACCAAGATATAGTTACGAAACAATACCACAATACCCGATGCGTTACTGAGGCACATCCGTTGACCTCAGCCTCGAAGCATCAAGACGGCTCGAATATACATTAATATCGTTTTTAATTACTTACTTATGTATTTATCTGATTATATGATTAGAGATTATACCTGATACTCCTTGTTTCTGAATTTTCTCTTTTTTCAGCAATATGTTTTTGATAAATGCTGACTTAATAACAATTACCTACAGAATTGTTTAACACAAATTAATATGATTAACGTTACATTCCCTTAAGAATCTTTTTAATACAAAGAACCCTTCAAAATAAAGGGAAGTTAATCTATAGATAGTAACTGAATTTCATAATTGCTTCAGCAGTATTTATTTCCAAATTAATTTTCTTCCTGTAGCATTAATCTCTTTTCGTAGATTATCTAACCTAGAATGAAGTAATCAATGTAATAGATATTAAGTCTATAGACAGATATTAAAAACCTTTATTTCAACACGTACGAGCTGTTGGGCAAACAAAAGACAATTTGTTTAAGGACCAACGATTAGAGAATTCCGATTAGATTGTACCTATGATAGTTTTTTTATTACTAAGAAGAAGGCACGTCATTCCGAATTTACCTGATGGTAAGAACTAAGAACAAAAAAGGGAGGTACCAATACATGGGCAGCCAAATTTTAAGATAATGTAATAAATGAACGGGAAATTATATTATGAATCTATATATATTCTTGCTGATCTCTCAACAGATTTACCATCCGTTTTGTTATATAAATTTGGATTTAAATCAGATTAGAGCTGGGGTCTCTCAATCTAGACAAAATACATAAATAACGGTCCTTTTTAATATCATTTTTAAAGACTTGATCTATTTTTATACGGCCACGACTCTGGGGAAAAAAGGAAATATTCTATAGATGTGTTTTTCATTAACTATTAGAAGTAATATTGTAATTTATTTTATTTTAATATTAAATATAACTGAATTACTATATAAATTATAATAACTTTCAAAATTATAAACATCTTATACATCCCCCGATCCTGCGTAGGTTGCCCAAAATACCTTAAGAATTCTCTTTGAATTTCGAGTGACATTTTTTGCTAAGATCTTTATCGATGATTCCCAGATTCATAAACTAAAGGATAACAAGATTAATAACTTATTTTTTTGCATCTGAAGACCTTGGTCCCAGTTTACATCGAATATAAGATTACTAACTTGAAATATATAACGAAAACATAAACCAAATACTAATTGAATCTACATTCTGATATACTACAAACTATGATACGACTGATTTTGATAGTCTACGCTATGTTGTTAAACGGGTTACTTTATTATGCGAGAACAAGAATTTTATTATGAAGTGATGATTATGGTTATAAAAGTGCAAACTACTGCATTGTATCTACAGTCGGGATCGTGGGAGCTTCTGATGTGTCCACCGACAAACCTACAATTACAAAGAAGATGCTATCTGCGCTAACGCACTACAGAAACAATTACTCATTTACTTACTTTATCTGCTTACATTCATACATCAATCAAACGACTGTCTATAATTTTACATTTAGAAAGTTTTCTTTGCTAGTTGCAAATATAGTAGTTAAGTAAATATGTACCTATTTTTTAGGAACAAGCTAAAAACCTTTCACGCTTATTTAGTGCTTTTTAGATTTTTTTTAAAATACGTATCCATGAAGTGTATATCAGAACTCCCTAAATTACCAGCTGCATATTTACCTTTCTTTAAAATCGATTCAGTAGTAGGTATAAAGGTATACTGAGTAATTTTTTCAATTGGGCTTTCGAGGCAAAAATCGTAAACTTTCGTTTAGTTTGCCGTTTGAAGTTACCTTCCACCATTTGATCCTTATTTGCGACAAGGTGATACAGGATAAGTTATTTTGAATCAACCGGTTCGATTCCCAGCTAAGAGATTTTTTTTATCATATTAAAATCTAATGATCCAATTTTGTTTTTATCACAATCGGACCGAGTCTTCTTATTTTTTATATCAAACATATTTTTTTAGCTTTTTACGAAATTCGCCAACTCAAAATCCAAATCGCAATGTACCTTTAAAAATTAAAGGCACATTGCGATTAGGATTTTTTTTTTTTTAGGTAAGTAAGTACATTTTTTTAAGTTCTTTTGTGCAAAATGGGAACCCTAATGAATGTGTGTTAAATTACATATTATTATTAAACCAGTACAAGGCACAAAAGAAAGAAAAACGGACCATAACTAAATTAAACGTCTCGAAAAAACCATTTAAAGTACTCGTATGTAGTAGATATACAAAAGAATACTAAGTCCGTGACCTAAAAAGTCCTGCACGTGGGTACACAGAGACTCGATATAACTCCATACGCGATGACAACAATGAATGCGAATTTAACAATAAAAAATATTTGAAGTTATTAAGAAATATTACAATGATGCTATTATGCCAAATAAGCGGGCTTCAATTCATTATAACATTACCTTTTGCTCGTTACTCTATCATTATAATGTAATCAATGAAGGATTCATCAAATTAATTGATGAAAAATGTACGTAGCTACTGCAACTTAAAGGCACATGAGTAAAGAAAGAATGTTTAGGGAGAGAGAGACAAAGCTTCGAAAGAGCTTTCAAATTTCTAGGGTTGGAACAGGAGGAAAATATTAAATAAACAAAATATTTATTATATTTTTACTTATCAGCTTTTTTTTATTTTTGATAGAATATTATTATCAAACTATTTATTGTTTTTGTAATATTTTTTTATGGAACTGCTGTTTATTTTGAAACCACCGTTTTAGAACTATTCTAATAACCCAACAGTTCCTTTAAAAACGTAGGTCTCAAAATGCATAGTCTCAACATCATCTCATAGTCATTCTTATTAATATTCTTAAAATATTAACATCAATGAATTATTATGTAAAATCCTTATCCTTAAATTCTTTGTAAGATAATAATTACAATGGTGTTTCTAACTAAATGTACAGCATATTTTTTTTTATTCAAGCTGTTTTAGATAACGGCACTAGATGATTTTTACAGCGCTGTTACCCGACCTTCTATTTTATCAATAATGATCCATCGATTTACTATTGATTGAGATACTGATACGATAAAATTACCCACTCTTAGGTATAATACCACAATCACCAGGTTTATAAGTTCAAAAATAATTTCATTACTATCGCATGAAGCACTCATATTTAATTTTAGATCAATTTTTCGAAGTCAGGTTTCTTATCTACTGATACATTTAACTAACCTTTGGTAAGGGATAAAGCATTTATTTTTATCCCCTGACAATTACCACCACTGCCCTCAGATACTATTTAATTACAGTTTCCTGTTTCCCTCTTGCTGTGAGCATCTGTTTTCTCTCAAGGCTCCACTTAACCGGACTCAAACTTAATTAATACTCAAGGAAAACACCTAAAATATTTATTTTATTTTTATTGTTATAAGAGAAATAATTGCGTTGAAACAGATGTTTTTTTTGGTAAGTGAGTTAAGAACACTCTATTTGCGATCGCAAAGTCTGCGTTTCCCATGAAAATTCGCAGTTTTAGTATTTTTTACTATACTGTTTGTCGCAGAATGCAAATCATATTTTAAACAAAAAATCAGCATTGCTATACAAAGAGGCAATGCTGCTATCGTATTAGGTACCCTACTATTTTTGTCATTGTATTTATTAATATCATGAAGGTAAAAACCGTGCGCGTCCGCGCGCCGCTACGGGCGCGTTTTTTTAGCTTCATGATTAATATATACCTATATACAATCATTCCGTTGTGGGATTATTTTATTTAATCAGAAAAAAAAAACTTTTTTTAAAAAGTTCATTAATTTATTAATCAATTTATTAAAGATACAAAAATAAAATATACTTAAAAATAATCTAAATTATATATAAACTAAAATTAAAAAAAAAAAAATACTCACCTATAAAAAAAATACGGATTCCAAGCCAGTGTTGCGCGGATATGTGCCCAGGATGCTGTCGGCGTTTCCCCTCAGAAAAAATACTTATGTAATATTAAAAATTATGATTAATCACAACTGAAAATATTTTTACGTATAATTACGTAGGTACTTACATTAAAATAATAATTAAGCCACGACTAATAGCCAAGTTGTAATTTTAGAAGTAGGTACGTTTATTTTCTTATGAGCTCAATGCGACTGGCGAAACTTTAAAGGCATTTCTTTGCATGCAATTTTTTTCCATGGAATCATGTGTCTCAAATGAAAAATAAATGCTTTCTCCATACAAACTAGTAATGTTAAAATTAACAATAATTATGGGGAAGCCAACATTTTTTTTTCATTTGCGATACACGGTTCCATTGGAAAAGTTATTCGATTTGATCAGCAACCTCATATTAGCCCAAAGTACATCCTTTCAAATTTACCCATTCTTTGAATTGGAAGATATAAACAGTTATAATACGAGAAAACAAATAAACAAATTATAAGAAACCTAGAAATGTTTTTCAAACTGTGGGTCGCAAAACTATACTCAGTCTCGGGCAAAAGAAAAAAGGCAAGTGTTTCTATGTTCTACGCTACAATAACAAATTAATTTTAGTTTGGCTTGTTTATTTTTCAATAACTCCAAACGTGGACAACAAACAGTTTTCTTAAATCATCATCTAGTTTTGTTTCTTTATTGCCCTAGATTTTTTTAACTTGTAAATGGGTCGCGATGTCAAAATGATTGAAGAACTGCTCTAGAAGAATCTTAACCCATTTTATTTTTAATGATATCTTAATTTGAGAATAAACTATCATCTGTAGGTGTAAAACCTTCACTATTATAATTATTTATGATTACGTTGACTGTTCCCCTTCTTTTACTATTTCGGATCACGCAAAGAGGGTGAACCGGAATAGCCATATTAACATCACTGAATGTTTATTTTTTCTGGCAAACCCATCACTCAAAAACCTCTCCTTACTAAATTTGTTTAATCTCTAAACTTGGAGTGGTTCCTTAATTGCTAGAGTATTTAAAATAGTAGACAAAAATATACTTCAACTTTCTGATGAACTTTTAGTTAAATATATTTTTATTTTATTTACTGGTGATAAATGTAGGTTTTATATCGTACCATTTTATATTAGTTATCTGTTCTTAGTAAATGAGATTAGTTTGAGTGATGTATACTTATTGATAAATCAGCCAAAAAAATAAGATTTCGTTGAAGTTGAATAAGTCTGACCTAGTCTTGATAATCATATAAATTCAAATAACATTATAGTAAGTTATTCAGGCTAACATTCTATACTTAAGTACAGAAATTGCAAAGAAATAATTCAAGTCATGATGTGCAAAATATGCAAATTAATTTTGTTTTTTTTTCATAGCCGACGAAACGCTGTTCTGCTCCACCAGACAAATTCGAATTCATTTGAATAATAATTGATTATTGTATCGAATCGTATGACTTCATAGCATTGCTGATCGACGGCATTAATATTCATAATCACAAAAGTAAAGACATTTTGTATTTTACACAGTTCATTTTGGTTAGCAAAAGTATAAACTAAGACTTAAGATCATGAGAAACTGAAGATTTGTTTATAAACTTTAGTATTCTTACACTATAATATCAAGAGCTTGTACATTATGAATTGTATACCTACCAAAATATTATAAGTAGTAGAAAGAACTTTTTCTATAATAACAGAATAGGATTTTGTTATAAGAGAACTCTCTTATACCACCAAATGACAACTAAAAAAGCTAGTATGAGACAGACGCTCCTTGAGTGAAAAGTGGAGTTAAGGAAACGTCTTAGAATACGGGGGCTAGTGTTTCATAGTATTTTTAAGCCAAAGGACATATCATACGTATACTTAAACAAAAAAGTGTTAATAATGACTGTTTTTGTCTATTATAATAATATGTACCATCACGGGCGCGCTCCAGACCGCCTATATGCCTCAGGGTACCCAGCGGTGGGGTTTTTATTTCTACCCTATCGTAGCCTTTCGGCGGTGCTTCTATAAACTTAATAACCTGTGTTACCCATCGTTTTCTTTAAAATTCCTATGAATTTTCTAAAACTTTAATCAGTTAAACTATTAACTTATTATATTATTATTATTAATACAGTTAAGTATATACGTGGTGGCCGAGCTGGTTAGACCTTGGACTTATAAACACTTAGGTCCCTGGTTCGAATCCCGGTGTGTGTACCAATTAGTTTTTAATTTAAACATTTATGTACATTTGTTTAACGACACCACTAGTGCCTCGGAGAGCACGTTAAGATGTCGGTCCCGGTTTCGCTGTACCAACTTGTGAAACTGTTTATAGATGGGTTATTGAGTCTATACAAAACATCGCGACGAGCTAGCCACTTGTTCGGTGTAGACTCATATCATCGGCTACGACGATGTGGGATTACCCTCCATGGGTACCCTGGGGCCGTCTAGGCGGTCTCGGGCGCCGTAAAGCACCCGCGATGATATGTATGTATGTAGTTAAACTATTTTAAACTACAGTACCTTGGTATTTATAATTACTATACCCAACAATAATAGCTAAGAAGTTTGGAATTGAATAGTGAAGTGGCCCACACCCACTCAAGTGCGTATCCAAGTATAACGAATGACTTGAGAGTCGGGAGTGCCTCAAGTGCAACATTGCGTAACGACACTCGGTCAAACCTAACCTTTCCCACGGCAGGATTGCAGGAAGCGATACAAATACTAGAGCTTTAAGACATAAACCAGAAACTAACGAACAAAGAGCTTAGATAGAATTACTAGATGCATGTAACTACCTGATAATCACAAAGCATATTTACTTACTATAGTAGCAGAAATTAAAAATTCTCTAAATTTAGACGCTATAGGTGAATATGCCTATATTCCCACCTAAAAGTTAATTGTCCTATCATAAGTTTTTATAAACCAAATAGAGAAATCAAATAACATAAAATTATGTATTGACTTTAAATAATTTAAACTTAATGAAGAAAGAAATACTTTTTTTGTCGCACAGCAACATAACAATAACAAAGCACACACATAAAAATAAATGAAAAAGAATAAAAACTTCGATGCACAATCTAAATAAAGAATATATTATGTAAAATCAAAATACTAAAGCCTGGAACAATGACCTTTTAAACTTTAATAAAAGTACAACAGCATGCGATTTTTTTAACGAGCACGTGTACTTAGGTACTACTTTTACAGCATACTATAAAATAAAACAGTTACTATAAAAGATAGCTATAGATATTAACAATATTAATCATCAACATATCGCAATACTTCTTAGTATCCGTGTACATACTTCTTAGTAATTTATGATTTGTCAACACTTACACAATTATAATTTAGTAAGTTAAATTCTCATAATCACTAAACTTTTAAACCAAAAAACGAATTAAGCAGCAACCACGTCTTTAAACATTAAGCAAAAAATCCGAAGAAATTATTTTTTAAAACAGCACTAATTAGCTTAATTAATGTTCCAAAATGCAAACATTCACTTCCATCTCAACTTTCTACCTCATCCGGTGTATTGCCTCATATTTAAACGAGTTATTAAAATCTCTAAAAAACAATAGGAGTGTTAAGAAATCTCTGGTAACCTGCACAGATTATCATAAGGTCGATGACTTATAAAGTGGTACCCGTGCAACCGGCGCTGAACTTGTACCTGACTAGGCTATAGCTTCCTTTGAGACAAAATTATAGAATCTATAGCCTAGGTAGCTTGTCGACACAATCTTCACATAACTGAGAAATATCTTAAAAATGCATGTAATATCAATCATAACTTGTATAATATAATTTTACTTTATGATAGTTGAATGTAATATGAAAATAATGCTGCTATTACCTGTGTTAAAATTGAAACAACATTTAGTAAAAACACATTTGAAACCTTAGCAAAGTGCAAAATAATTGAAAACATGAAAGCTGGTAACACAACACTTGAATTACTCATAATATTTCGCGAAAGTGGCTCCATTATGATTATTCATAACGAATAAACAAAAATAATGTTAGGAGCGAACTTGGAATCCGATTAATGAAACAGAAGCTCCGAAATGCTTATGATGAGAACCATTGTGAACACCGTTAATTAAGAACCAAGAATTCTAACTGAATCTGGGAACAGGCTGAGAAAGTCGATTGTGATCATAATCAGTAGGTATGACTATGAATCGAGAAATGTTGACGTGCAACCACAGATTACAACTTTTACATTGAATTATATAAAAACAAGTAATCAAGAGCGTAACAAACTTGATTAAGACGAAATATTAAATTGGACCTACTTTTAACGATAACTTTAAGTTAAGTAATTATTTATTTAACGAACTTTCTAAACACATTTTAAACTTTTTAACTAAAGCTGTATAAAGGAATTCAATTTGCGTTGCATACAAATTTACTTTACGCACCTTAAGTTTTCTTTTTATGTAATCTTTATTTACATAAACCGACACAATCAGATATACTTCCAATTGATTTAATTGAAAATGTGACATGTTTTATTGATTAATTGTAAAATGGTATCCCTATTTTTTACACAACTATAGCCCTGGGCTTATACTATTTGAATCAGAAACAACGACTTATTTTATTTCATAAAATCCATACCCTGGCAAACTGTACAGAAAAGCGTACATACTAATATTGTTTTGATATTAGTGGGAATTAAATCCACGTCCTCCGGATACAACACCAAAGGCAAACATTAGACCACGGAGGCGGTTAAATAGTTTTTCATCAAATAGAACTAGATTTCTATTTTAACCTATATTATGCTTAAACATACCTATTAACTATTCATGTACGAAAATACCTTAGAAATTGGAATCGATAAATCATTTATAAATTCCCAATTGTTAACATTCTCTAACTTCCGTTGATAATTACTATCAATTACGGCGCCGTTAGCACGGTCTAGTTTATAACATCTCCGACAATATTTATTTTTACAATCGTTTGTTTGCTGATTCATTGATCACGATCTCTTTTGAGACTTATTTAGTATTAGTTCGACCTTAATTGTTAAATCTAATACTGCAAAATAAACATACTTCTTTAGGTCACCGCTACAATTTAATAGAATAGACACTTTTTTTTCTCATTAAATCTGATCAATTTGTGCAAAATATTTTGACTATTACAATTAACGCTTGACTGTAAAATATTTTATGAATGATTTATGTTTTGTACTACAAAACATAAATCATCATAAAATATTAAGATAAATCTACCTGCATGTCAATCAAAATTTTTAATTCTTAAGAAAAATTGTGATTAGTCCATTGCTCCTTTTTCACCAGGCTTCAGATACTAGGAAGTCGAGAATTTCATTAGACGAGAATCATTAAAACCAAATTATTTCTAAAATATAAAAATTGTTAACCAGTCACATGATCTGCGTTGGCTGGTTCTGAATTAATTACTTCATATTACTAGTTTATTACGTTCGCTTTTATGATTATTTTATATTTTACTTATTTGAATTAATAACATTTTAATTTTGTTACAGGTAATTACTAGTGAAAGTTCACCAGTCTCATCATAAAAGTTAAATTTATGATACGTAGCAGGTACCTAATTAATCCATCTATCTTATCTTATAGATACATATGCGTAAACGATCCGTATACGTAATAAAGAATTCTAAACATTTATACCGAAATTACTCTTTCATGTTTTTGATTAAAGAATTTGATGAAGTAGGTACCTATATTAATTGCTCGATTCGACTTAAAGATTGACGAATGCTAAAAGATAATCTTTTAGTACTAACCCCAAAGTAATAAAAAGGTTTTAGGCCCACTTAGTAAATTAGTTATGATTACATAAGTCCAAATATTATTATCTTTAATTCTATTAAAACTTTCATATGTTGATAATGATTTGGTATTTCGTTTGTTTTGTGATAGATTTAGTAGAAAGTTTTCTATGCGTATTTGAATTTTAATAAGGCAACAGTAATAAATTTTGTCGTAACTTTCTTATTACATCGAGTAAACTATGAGGCTTGTGTAAGACTATTAAGTTGCAACACCTCACTCATTAAAAATATCATAAACAATCATGAAATATACTTGCCTGATGTTTACATATTGTATTCCTTAGCACCTTTTGTTTCAGCTGTTTCTATTACCAAGCAATCTGTTCGCCTTGAAATACCAAAACCCTTTGTAAAATTAAACTTACGTAAAAACCATTTAAGTAGGTTAGGTTTGCGCAACTGAAATACATTATTGGAAATATGAATTACTTGCTGCTATTTTAAACAATTTTAAAACAAATATTATGTAATAAGAAGGTAAGAAAATAGTCTAAAGGCAAGGATTTTAAACATAAACCGACGAATAAAATAATCATGAAACAGAATTTATTAGAGAACTATATATAAAAAAATGCATTGTGTTGAGCCTAACCTATTAAAACCAAAAATATAAAAAATAATGTGACCACATAAGATAAAGATTAAATAAAAAATGAATACCGCATCCCATTCGTTATTATTGACTGACACTATTCGAACTCTTGACTGAAATAATGTGAATAGGACATAACGTGCAGTGTCATTATTATGCAATAAAAGCAAACCATATCGAAGCATTAACTGCATTCATACACCAGCAATGATGTAAGGTGCCCAAACTTTCTCTGTCCCACATTGTACTCTCAACACCGAAGTATGAAGACGCCAACCTTCACTTACTAAACTATCATTAAAAACTCGTCAGCAAGATGCTAAACAATATAAGATGCTCGTGATCACGCAAGAAAATGCTTCAAATGTACTGGGCGGACGCATCGTGATGTTTATATCGGACATGGTTTTTATAGATTTGTGCGTACCATAATAAAATTATTTGCTTACGTAACTTTAGAAAAATCACTTTCCATTTGCTACCGCGAAAATAACAGCTTTCAAGATGAGCTTCTGTAGTTTGGCTGTGTCATCAACATTTAGCCTAGTTTAGATACTAAAGTGGATGAGTAAAAAGTAACACTTCTGAATCATAGTTGAAGGATTGCCAACAAAATAATGACGTGTGTTCTCATTCAAAAGCTTCTGTGAGACTTAAAGATAAGGATGAACTTAGAATCAGGCAAAAAGATTTAGATAAATTTCTTTTGCACAAAATTGTACATAAGTCAGCTTAGTGCCTTAAGCATTTTCTACCAGCTAACCTTTAATAGAGTGAAATATGCTTAGGGTTCAGAACTGTACCTATGTATATATAGTTGAATATATTGTAATAGATCACAGGGCTTTATATTTATTTTATTCCATCTTTACATTTTATTTACCTGCTAAGGGTATATAGTTTTAATGCTATTAATATACCTAATGTTATTTTACTGTTTAAAGAAGATACCTCAACGTTCAATGTAGAGATCTTAAAAATAGTAAATAAATAATTAAAAAAATATGAATATAAAAAGTTATACTACCATCACAATTTAAAAATATGTGTATCTTCTCAAGAAATATGTAATCTTTAGCATGCAGTCTCAGATTCTTTACTGCAGATTGAAAGGGACACGCACAAATATGCAGGTCCTGTTGCTAACTAGAAAGATCTCTTTTGCCAGAGATTCCTTCAAGTTAATATCTAGATATAGCAATAAAATTATATTAAAAAATCTAATGAACTTTAAAACTATGAAATTTGACATTGGATTTTGTTTAAACTTCTCGTGGTGGTGATAATATAATAGTTTTATACCGCATTGGTTGCTTTTCGTATCCTGACCATACAAATACCTATCCATGTGGTTAATGAAAATTAAACAAACAATAATATTGGCTACGTGTTAAAAAATTAAATTATATTTTCATTAGGCAGCAAAACAAATAATGTTAAATAACAAAAGCCGTGATCATAGTTTTGGAGAACCAGTAAGGACATGGCTATAACAATGAAAATTTAAGAAGGCAGATATGTGGAAAAATTTACGTAATTAGTCTTTTTAAAAGGCAAACTATGTATAATATTGTTAGGAATAGACAGAAATAATATGTAGTTCAACTTGTCATATACTTTGATGCAACCTTTTCTTATCCTATCTAAACATTTGAATGTCTAACTGTGTCGCTAAATATAATACTGCGGTTCTTGAACCCAGGACCAACGTCTAATACCACAGTTTATTTGCCAGATTATATACTTAATGATGATGATTTAAAATCGACTTATATTTATTAAAAACTTCACACGTGTAATTCACAACGGGAAGGGGATTTATAGATTAATATATTTTTAATAATTATAATTTTAGTAGGTAATAAATGTGATAGGAGATTATCCATAGGAGAACTAATTATTTCTGGGTAATAACTTGTTTCCTGAGGCAAGTAGGTATTGTAATATTCTGATGCAAATGTTGTCCTTAAAATTATATTATTGAAGTTAAATTTCTGATCTCTTACATATTATTGAGAAATATTTCAGACGTATACAGGTACGTATGACAAATATTTAATATAAGTATAATACTAACGGTTTAGGGGCCGATGTTTACCAAAATATTTAACGCCATCTTTGAATTTTTGGGACACGTGTTAATGTTGGTAAAACAGTTATATTTGTCGTAATCATACAACTGAACTAGTTTTTTGAGACGCTGTTTTATAATTTGTTGTACTTGTAATTATTTCTGGAGGAACTTGTTTTCTGAGGCAAGTATTATAAAATTCTCATGCAAATGTTGTCCTTAAAATGTTATTATTAAAGGAATTATACTAACAGTTTAGGGGCCGATGTTTACCGAATACATTAGTGTATCTAATGTAAAGCAGTGCAATAGATTTAAATAATTTCCATCGATATGAGATAAAACCACAACCGGTTTAAATGTGTTTGAAAATTACCAAATTGTTGCAAATGGCTATATCTGCAGCAGAACCTGATATCCATCGGAATAAATATTTCTAAACGCAAATACCATGAAACATATCATATGCGATGAATAATGAATTAGGTATCTATATATTCATAAATATTATAATATTAGCCAATGACAGAAAACAGATCTAGTTTTATGAGATAATTTATACCCGAAGATGTAACAGGGTAAAAATTACTTCGAGTAGTAAATACTCATATAGAAAATGGTTACCCACATGAACAACGCCGACTCTTCAATAAAGAGGGACAATCACTCCTAATGGATTAATTGTAAGTAGTTAAGGGCTTTCGTACAAATACTGAGACAAATTGTCAGTTAACCCCTTGACATTACAAATTATTTGGGTTTACAGAGAATGTTACGGTTTTAAATTAACTAATGAATACAACTTCTAATAATGGTAAGCTTTATTAACAAGAATAAACTATTTGTGAGCTGATTCTTCCAATGATAATTTTGAAATCTAATAAATTTTAAAATGCTCTTTAACTAAATTGGACGATTTTTTTCCCAATGACGTATTATTAAAACCTACATAAGTAATGTGATGTGATGGCACACAATAATAATTACAAACACAATGCGTGATTAATGGTGAGAAGATATAACCACTTACAGTAAAGTAACGTTCGATTCAATACAAGATAAGATGCAAAAAATGGAATTAACGTTAGCGACTCCACATATTGTGCACAACTGCATAACGTTACCATTCATGACGTGAGGAAACGAGACAAACGACGTTATGGAGAAAACGGTGCGTGCCTGAGAGAGCGAGGGAGATTGCATTCCATACACGACCGGTGAACACAATGTCCGCTCAGTAACGTGGTCCCATCGAGCTTTTAAATTTTATAGAAAGGCATAGGTATAGGTAACTTTAGATATTATAGCATCCAATACATGATATAAAATATCATACAGATTTATAAATTATTTTAATAATTTTTAAAGATACTTGTTTTAGGTTATTCCGGGATAAATAAAAGTATAGTAACCCATGCAGACCTGGATATTAATAATCATAAAACTAATAAACATAAAAAAGCAGAATGACCAAATTACTTTAAGATTCAAAGATTCTTATTTTTTCGTCCAATGAATTTAAATCAATTTATACTATAAAAAAAATTAACCAATTGTTTATGTAAAAATAGGAATTAACAAAATACATCAGTTTGATAAATTTTCACTTCTTAAGTTTAGAGATACTTGGAAAGATAATTACAAATGTAGTAGAAGGAAGATAATTAAAAATATAGTAGAAGTAAGAAAAATGTCCACTTCAACTAATAATATTGTTAAACCTTACTTGAAAATAACTTATCAATATAGGTAGACGTTTAGGCTTTGATGACTAATACTTAATCAGAGATTTTTTTTGGAATCAAAACAATTAGTCATTACCCTAATAATTTATTTATATACATATCAGTTGGTTTTATCATCGTCATAATCGTTCATGTTCCTCATATACATTTTGTGGATAAGAAATTGTAGGTATAAATGCATGAGTTCATTTGAAATATTATCAGAAAGCTGCTATAATATGTTTCCTCGGTCTATTTTGTTAAATCCGCTCACTTTAGTGTAATTAATATTGATACCCCAAAATTGTACGGCATTGTTATTTTTGGTCTCTCTACCAGGTAGATTTTTAAACTCGGTGCGCGGTCCTCTCGCTGCGCTGGCGCACCCGTCGACGCGCCTTCCCTCACCCGCACGCTCACTGACTCCAGCGCTTCGCCTCGGCGCAGTCGTATTATCTGTGAAACAACTATTGCGACCCGACATCGACAAAAAGCTGTTGCATGAAACGGTTATCATTTATTCTCGTGACAGATCTCGATACTACAAGATAACGGACCATTTTGTAACATTCTCCTGCTGTAACCGAAATGGAATACAACGGATTTGGTTAGGTTGTGTTAATACTTTGAAAATTAATTAAGTGAAATAGTGAGTTCCAAAGTGTTTGTGCTACTTTGTCGACGCAGCCGCAGCAGACTGTAAAAGAGAAGAAATACCGAGGACACTTTCACTGGACTGAAAGTGTATTACATTCTTTCGGAATATTTCTCAGCATTAAGGGAGGCTGCAACAGGAAGAGGTAAATAGACACTTAATTTACGCTCCCATAAGAACAGCATCTAAGATTATGTTTCGCCGGATAAGACCCATCAGTTCAGGGTACCTAATGTTGATCGACTGAGTTTACCACAAAGGATTTAGTTTGAAACCTGTTAACACAGTTAGTATCATTTCCATACACCCGCAGCAGACTGTATAAATTTATAGACTATTATAATTTATATTTAAAGCAGTTCAAGATAACAATGTTAAACCTCAATTAACATGTTATATTTCCCAAATTCCGATCGTTGTGTAAAAATATGCATCGTTGAGGAAACAAAATTTAAACTGTCATTATAATTCGTTATCAACAAATGTTGCAGTAATTAGCGAATATAATTAAAATATAATCAGTAATTATGCCACAAAATATAAGCTACCTCATTGATATCAACTATCTTTCAAATTCTCTTTATTTAGGTAGGTACATAAAGTCCTTAAATAAATAAATAATGGTCTTTCTCGTATGATAAGATATGTAAAAAGTATTTTCTTTGCACGTAATCCTTTCTACTTAACTTTCCCGTCAAAGAAAATGATATGCCAAATTCAAGTCAATTCTACTTGTAAATATATGCAATGCAAATACAATCGTATTATGTGAACTGCGTATGTACTGTAATAATTATTTATGTTACCGCACTGATACGGAAGTGATTGCAACGGACGCAGCGGTCAAGACACGAAAGTATTTATTGAACAAAAACCCAGTTGGGTTATCGACTATGCTTTCGGCGTATCTGACATTAGACAACTTTAACACCACTGAAAGATCAAAAAGTTATCACCACTCTTGAACATGAAGATAAAATAGGAAGGGCTGTCACTCCGGATTGAGATAAGCGCATGTGTTCATCTACAAATTTAAAGATAACAATAACGAAAAAGTTACGATAAACAATAAACAAGAACCTAAATGTAGTGGTTACAAAACTGTCAAGAAAAAATTACCCCTTTGCGGAAGCCGACGTCAGGATGCGTCATTCAAACCCGGCGGTTTCTTAGGAGTAAAATTAATCTTTCATCGCCGTAACACATACAAAGCCATTTAAAACAACGTTATTATCATTAACCTCCTAATGGAATGTACAGACAGAAGGTACAATTGAGAATTTTAAGTCTAAACAGTCGACTTTCACGAACATATGGCATTTTCTAGGAACAATAACATGAATTGTCAATAATGCTCCCCTACATGTAGTTCGGTTCAGTTTACAATAGTTTCGAGGAACGGAAGCTAATCATAAATCTACAATGGTATTTTCACTTTTCATTCATGTGGTAGTTGAACCAAGTTTATCGAGGGGTCAGCTAACTCTCCATACCTAACCTAATAATAGTAATGTTAACGATGTGAAAAGTTTAGTGTTCGTGTGCGGGAATTATGGAGTACTACCTACCTACTGCAAAGGTAGAAATGTAATTTAGTTCAGGAATTCGATTTATAATTTAAATATTATCCATTAAGATTCATCCTAGAAAAACCTATAAGGAAATGTGTCCTTTTCATTGATGGTTTGTTTTATGTTTCCTTATAAAACGACACAAACATGTGATCTTACGACACGGTTCCAGATATATTTGATGTTTAACTTTTATTGTTTCTTCTACGTAAAAGTAAAACACATCCACTTCCTTGAAAGGACTATTAAATTAAATGTACTTTTCCTATTTGCCGTAAAGCAACTCTTCTATCAACATTACAGTTGTTTATTATTAGAATGTTGTCACTCGCAGATGTCCCTCAGATTTTTTTATCGCTAAGTAAATGTTAGTTGATGGAGCATGAATGATCATCTAACTGCAAAACGTAGTATTATGTAGACCAACACCGTTAACAAGTATTAGTACAATCAGCTCGTTACCTACTTATTGGCCACTTAACTGCTTAACGTTACATACTCCACATTTATCTATTGTTATATTTATACTGTTACTACTTAATTGTTTTTATTGCGGTTAAATCTATAGTTATATAGATCCTTACAACTTCCAAGACAATTTACAAAAATATAATCAAAATTTTAAGTAAGATGCAGTAAGGAATAAGGAAAAGTTAAAACAGAAAGTATTTAGAACCGTTATGTTACCTTAAAACGGTATCCTTTTCATCTTGCAGGTGGAAAGTCACAAAAGAAACAAACTACTTACCTTCCTACCTAATTAAATTGTGGAATAATTTACCTAATACGTATAAAATAAATAAGATTACTAAATAAATATGTCACTTTATTGCTGTCGTGGTCTAGACTATTATTGTAAACATTCCTCTATACTTACGTCAAATAAGATAACAGCATAACTTGGTTCTTTAGCAAAAATATGCTTAAGGTTTACTTTGATGTGCATCCTACGTAGACTCTTGTAGATGGATTCAAGTGTTTGAATGGCCGTGACATAAATTGGACTGCGGATGTACCTGTTATATCGTCTCGACAACTTTCAATAAACAATCTAATACAGCTCAGAACCCCTTAGTCACGAAGACCTCGAAGTCATGCCTCCAACAAAACCTCATTCTTAAAGTTTATACAAAAACCCTGTAGACCTTGTTAATCGGATCATTGGATTTCTTTTGTGGAAGTCACAACTGCGGCAGTAGCTGCCGTGTCATTTTTTATTTTGTGGAATTTATTACTTTCATGACAAAGCTTATTCAATAGTCTTTATAAAAAAAAAAATTTTATGTATAACAAATTAAAATAAATAAACAAAGATCACGGGTGCCTTTTTGGCTCCCGAGAACCATTTTTTTAAACGGTTCTCGGGAGCCAAAAAGGCACCCAACGGAGAGATTAACCCGTCCTCATTTCGCCGATGGTATTCGGAGGCAACACCTAATAATTGGCGAGCTTTAGTGGCGGTGTTTATGATGGTATAGACTCGTTGTATAAAGCGATCACCCATCCCAGACCCGGCCTTGTTGTCATCTGCTTAACCTAATTACGTGTTTAACAAATTATTTTATGAAAGGTAAATAAAAATGTATTTAAAGTACTATTTTAATCATGAATTCATCATGCATGCAGGCAGAAGCAAGTGTTTAACAATGCACAATGGTGAAGTACTACTTTTTGTGTCTTCACTAGTTGCATCAGTGAAATTGTGTCGTCGCCAACACTGGCACGGTTCAGAACATACCTAACACAGTAGCACAATGATAGCATAACAAACGACTACCTTAACAAAAGCCTGACCTGCTTGCTAACAATAAAATTGTAGAATTGACTTTTTTGTAACCTTGATAGACGTTTGCTTCTCTGTCCAAGTGTCCACTATTTCGCAACAAAAAGAATTATAAGTAATGAGGTGAATTATTATGAGTATTATATTATTATTTAATTATGTGCTGATAACAATAATTATGTAAGATTTACTAGAAGTAAATATAACTATTGTTTATATTGTTACATTATATATAAGCCTTTATAGTCCTGTTTTGAATAACAACCTATGTTTTGTTGAGATAAAACTACATCTATTAATTTAGACTTGGGAATGTGTGTTTAATAAAGTACTAGATCATTATCGTTTTTCTGTAGAATTTATTGATGTAAAGAGACTCTGTTGTTTTAATATGCAATACATCATCTGCAACCAACTCATCTGCCTGACCTTTGGAAATATCAAGTGATCTTTATGCGCCACTATAGCCTTTATGAATAGCTGTTACTAGATGTACACTCGCTTAACTTTAAATGTCAATAAACAGTAGAATTCATTATGATTGTTTAGTTGTATTTTTTTTGTTAAGTTGGAAATTAAAACACAAAAATAAATCTTTATATTAAAATTTTAGTTGTTTTTTTTAATGCAACAAATATGTAGAAGTAAAATGCAGTGAATGTTTTTGTAGTAAACAACTTGGCAGGTGTTCACACATGCCCCGAATTTTGATAACTAATGGAAGAAGGCGGCATTAAAAATATAAATAAAGCAGACTAAACTCTAGTCCGTAAATAAATGTTACTTATTTATAAATCTTTAAAACAAGGACAGTAACAAAATTAGAATCATTTTTACGGATTTTTTTATATACCTACTTATATTGATGAGGGTGAATTTAATACATTACATTTATTAGTTTTTAATGAATCTTAAAAATAACTTATATTGAATAAACACTATGCAATTGATCCCCTCAGGTAAATTTGTTCTTAATATTATACTTACAAAAATAATAATATAATAAGTATATTAATGCCCAACCAAGAGAATTTATAGATAAACTTTTACCCAAAATGTGCTAGCAAAATTAATGGGATTTTATATTTTTCAATAATAGTAAAATCAAATCATTTATTTCATGTAAATCTTTACAGATATTTATGAATAGTCAAAAAAAAAAGTGTAACAATGAGGCCTTAGAGTGCGTTTAGTTAGGCAGCTATTCATTAACAAAAGAACGACAAATATTTATTAAACCTCGATATCAGATTTAGAATTTAAACGCGATGGAATGGAAATCATAATATGAAAAATACTACCAAACCAACTAGTGTGAGACTAGGTGGTTAGCAAATCTATACTAATATAATAAAGAGGAAAGATTTGTATTTTTGTATTTTTGTATGTTTGTAATGAATAAACTCAAAAACTACTGGACCGATTGCAATAATTTTTTCACCATTAGAAAGCTGCATTATTCAGAAGTAACATAGGCTATATAATATCACGCTAGGTCCTATAGTTGTGGAGCAGTAACCAAAAATGTTTTAAAAACGGGGGAAAAGTATCGTTTCTGAGGCCTTCCGTGGCGTGCGCTGAGCATATAGTTAAAGTTATACAAACCTGTGCGAAGCCGGGACGGGCCGCTAGTCGTAATATAAACTTCTAAAACAAACATGGTTTGGTCAAATCTTAATCCGTTATACAACAGAAAGTAGATGAATCTAACAAAAATAATTTATATCCAACATGATACATAGTAGGTAACAATATAATATAGCTAAATATATTTAAATTAATGCAGATATTTTGGTTCACGGAACAAATATAAAATATAAATGATGATAAAAACGAGTAGGTTTCACATTTGGCCAGTGTCAGTGAATGCTTGTTCGTCTGCATTGGTCGGTTGACACATTACACAAAAAAAACTGTTTAATATTCTCCGGAGACAACACGATTTGCAAAATCGTGACTGGATGATAGATACCTAGTTCTAAAAGCATTAAAATTACTATTTCATGCAACGTTAAAAGTTGTTATTGATCTATCCAATAGTTAATTATTGGATGAGTTCTTCCTATATAATTTGTATCTAAAATTATATGAAATTTCCTAACAGATATCCGGTTTACCTTATCTAATAGGTAATTAATTAAGACAAGCTAAATTTAAAACCTGCTTGTATTATAAAAGCATTATATTATGTCAAAGAAGTAAGGTAACAAATAATACATTAATTATTAATAATATTTATTATAAAATGAAAATACTACCTAAACCTATTTGTTGATAGCAATAAGGTTTAGGTAGTATTTTCATTTTTGAATTTGCATCGCGTAACCAATTTAAATACAATTATGTTTAAAAACCACATGATATCTCCAGTGTAATCAGTAACGCTTATATAAAAATAGCATTATAGACATATGGGTTGTGCATCAAATTCTAAATATATTTATACATTTTCTATTAGAGTGAATAATATCCAAATTTGTACTCGTATGTAATTAATAACATATCTGAATCGATTTTAATAAAATAATTACTTATCGATTCAGAAATAAAAATATAATTCAGACTAAATATAATTTTTAATAAAAATAATATTACCAAAATCAGATTTGTTTTAACAAAATTGATTTGAGATAAAAAAAAAAAAACACAATTTGTTGAATGTAAGCCATTTCTGTGCTTATAACTTTATTAGATTTAATCCTTTAAGAAAAAGTTATTTAAAAATTTGCCAAGGATTTTGTCACATCTTTTGTCGCAAGAACTTCTCAATGAGTGAAAATAACATCAAAACGTTATTTTCACTCATTGAGAAGTTCTTGCGACAAAAGATAATGAAGCCATTACAAACATAAGTTACGTAACTATTTACAAACTTAGGAAACCCAAGCTTAGATACTATTTGATAATCAACTCCTACACAGTCTAAGGCAAGTGCATGTCTGATTAGATGATTCATATGTCAAACGTCTTTAAAGGCTTTATGGTACCCCAAACCAAAACTGTTTAAAACCCACGTAGAAAATGTTAAACCAGCCTATTTTATTGTTAACTATAATAAAGTAAATATATGACAACTAAAATGTATTCTTATTTGATACGATGGCCTTGAAATACTTAAAAGTAGTCACAATAAACTTCCTGATTGAAAGGGTAATATATTTAATAAAACTTTTAACTGATACAGTATTTTTCCTGATAGAAAGAGTAATATATATTTAATAATTAAGTGGTAAAGTAATTTTAAACTATTAAAATATAAACAATAGTATATAATTGATTGAATCAGGCGTTATTTTGCGGAATTCCATTATTTAATATAATAATGTTGATGTTTATTTATATATAACATCAACATTAGTATAAAAAATTCAGTCCTGAAGATGCTTCGTGGAGAAGCGAAACATGTCGTCGTCGTTTAAATACTAGCGGAAAAAAAATGCAGTTAAGTAAATATAACATCAACATTATTATATTAAATAATAGTATAACTAATAAAAAACAGTAGGTAAATAAACTATAAGCCCTATAAATTTGTAATAAATAACCTAGGGCAAATAAGCTAATTGAAGTTACCAAATCTAATCATACAGTCTCAAATTAAGGAAATGCTAATAGGCAAGCTAATAAACATCAAGGAAGGTTTGAACCTTCCAACAATTAAACTGATTAATAAGCTAGGTTGTTGGACAAAGGAAACGGTTTTCCTATTAACTCGGCTAATCGTATCCGATAAACACTCCTTATGTAATGTCAATACTGACTGACTCAAATCATATGAATCACTAACACACGCATAGGTATAATATATAAACTACATATTTCTCCCTGGTGGTAAGTAGACCTTTGAAGTACGTCAATGGGGTCAGTCAATAGATTTTTGTTTTAGAGTATTGGTCGCTCCTTCTATACCGGCTAAATCATAAAGTTACGAATGGACGGCTACATATAGATGATAATTTACAAAGTTAAATGGGTTTCATTTGATGAATCAAGGCAATTAGAATTTTATTCTTTTTATTTTACTCATGATGGTGTTGTTTATTTTAAAATAATAAATAATCCTAGGTATATTTATTATTTTGTTTAACTACGACAGTGCCCTTGTACTCTAGAATAGATATAAAATATAAGACATTTCTTGATCCTGAATAGGTACGTTATACCTAAAAAAAAAAAAAAAAAAAACCATCATCAATAAACTACCTGGAAGAATGCGTCAAGAGCGAATCGAGTCATAGCTTCCCGTACCATATAACCATGATAATTCGATTCGAGACCTCGTCAAGCCTGCTGCTATAAATGTAGCAAATGTTTTCTCTACCAGTTTCTACTCTCTGAATACAGGTTCTTAATATTTTTATAGCCATTGAATTGCTTCTCTGATTTTCAACAAAAAACATCAAACCACTTTTCTAGTTGTATCCAGTAAGGGCCTTATTAGTCTTAACTACTTACAAGAACCTTGGGTTGTTGTGTTGATTCTTTTTTTCTTGTTTGTTGGAAAACGTTTCCCTGTTACATACAAAGTACCTACCTAACATATTTTTTTATTTACGACTTAGATACTCATGGTTACCCAGCATTTCAGACTACCCAGATTTTCTACAGCTCTTAGGCAAATTAAGAGTAAATCGAGGTAAATGTAATAAACAGAGAGGAGCTTAGTAGTAGGAAGTTGTTATGTAGGTAGGCTAAGTTCAGGAGCAGATAAACCTCTTAAATGCCAATAACTAAGTTTATTTAAGTTATTCATTTGGAAATATAAGTTAAAGTAATTGATCACAGAAAGAATATATAAGTACCAATGTTGCAATACCTACTTGCGAAGCAACAAATAGGTTACCAGCTAAAAGCTTTGCACAAGCTACAACTGATAATGCCATTGCGCTGATTTCCATCTTGTACCTTAGTGAATTAGTGACAGGCGAAATCATACACTATTGTAAAACGACAGTTATAAACTAAATATAATAATTTATAATAAATTACAATTATACGTCAATCAGGGTGCATCTACGAAACGAGCAGCCAATTTGACAATAAGGCAGCGAGGATATTAAAGTAGGCATTTCGCAACCTCATCATTTAGCCAGAAAAGTGGGAGACTGACCATTGCTGATAAACAAAAAATAAGCATTTGTGGGTCCTCTTATCATCAGGTAGACACATGCCGTGTTCCAATAAAAAATAAAATATCTAAGTATCACACAGGTCATACGTATATAAGTAAGATAATAATAAAAAGGACCACCAATTTAATTATTTCTAAATTTTGTGTTTCTCTTACGACCATGCTAACTGGTAAAATTTGTACTGAAGTTGCTTCAGTAACTTGAGGCCTTTAAAAAAGATAGATCGTTTATTAAAAACGACGGTTAGTAGATAATAAATATAACGAAATAAAATATATTCATAGAACAAATAATGACACAAGGAATGTGTGTAGATCAACCAATACTAATTCAAATAACGCTACTACTATTTTCAGTGCTGTTTCGCGACCTTTTAAAGTTGTACACATGACAAACCTACATTTAATTTTGTTTTTGTTATTTGTAGCATAGACCTAATTTGCTTTAAGCATTGCTGCTCGAGACCCATAGGCCTCTAACGGCCGATTTTTCAATCGTCAAATAAGGTTATTCAACATATATATACCTAACTTGTAGGGAAAAGTAATCAATTTAACAGTTCTTCAAAGACAAGTAAACTCGAATAACTTCTAACGATTCAAAAATCGACCCTAAAGCAATTGAAATGGGCTTTAATTCTGGCTCTTTCTATTTGGGATTCGATATTCGAGTAAAAAGTGACAGATCTCCATAGAAAACTGTTCATTCGAACACATCGAGCATGCAGCATGTCTAAGCGCGATATCACCTCCTGTCTCCAACACGATCGTAGCGCGTAATAGGTTTGTAATGCTTTTTTATCTCTATAAGATTCTTCACAAATGAAAACAACAAACGAATCTAAGAATCTGCGTTACCTAAAAAGCATCTACCTACCAATCTAACAGCAATTACCACGAACCTGTTTTGGAGTCGTGACGAGCTACAAGCTTATTTAAATTCTTCTTAAATTACCCACCAGTTTCACTAGCTTCGAACTCCTTTCTTGAATACATGGAGTTTAAAATATATACAGATGTATAAATGAAAAATACTGAATGTTTCAAGCATTAGGTCTAGTATAAGATAGGTAGGATCTGTAATAATTTTCTGTTTTACCTATGATGAGATTTACTCTTTCTAAAATATATTTGCTAGAGTACCTAATAGAAACCGTTTTCTTTTTAAATATACCAATTCCGCTAGCTAATAAAAATAGCCGTTAGATTTTTTTATTGCATTTTAGATCATGGTGTTAGTGCCAAATTTAAGTATTTACTTTACATCCCGATAAAGTTTATGTAAGGACCTTTACCGGTTTTTTTTTTAAATTTAAATTGAATTTAACAATTAAAATTATTAACTAGTAAGACTAGGTAGTTAACTAACTTATAGGCTATATTTATAAATGCCACAACACCGAATATGTCCACCGCTTATTTACAAAAACTTATGCCCGCGGATTCATACACCCTAATGAATATTTAAAGAATTTAAGTTTACATCCAAATTACATCTTACCACTTAACCCTCTGAAGTCATGTCAAGATATAGGGCTGCTATGTTGATTTGGATTCAATTTACCTCTACCAAATTTTATGAATTTAGAGGTATCAAGGCCATAGGGGAGCAAAAGTGTCCATTCTAAACCGTTAAATAATCCGTGATAGAAGTATGGTATGGATAATGGGAATGAACATCGCGTAACACCAACGAGCCCTGAATGTTGTCTATTTTAATTGAGAACAAAGTAAGTATTGCTGTACAATTAGTCTGTCATACAATCTTCGAATCCAGTAAAACTAGAGTAGCTGGAAATAGAGAAAGTAACCGGTATATGTTATACTCACTCACTGTTGAGTAAAAAAATAATTCACATGTTTGCAACATAACTTGTATGCTCACTTCTATAAACAACAAGTAAGTACGAGTAGGGTACATAGTTAGAGAAATAAAATAAAGAAACTTAGAGGTACCAACCTAAAGACTTTCCAATAGGCTGGCCGTGTGGGTGCAGTTGTTGCAATGTATTTCTTTACGAATACGGGTATTTTTATTTTCTTTGCAACAAATTCTTACCTCTTATTACTTACTCTTTATTGAGCGTTTTAGGTGAAATTTTGCTCCGGATATTATTTTATACAGCTCATTTCACTGGCAGTTCATGCTGCCAGTTTTAGGTTTCCAGTTTATTTATAGTAGGATTTTCTTTATAGTATAGTCCATTTTATTGCTTATTTTAATTTCGAATTTAATGGTAAAATTGTATGTTATCCCTTTTTATCAATGATGGTTTTCAGTGCTAAGAAAGAAAAACGAAACACCATATTATCACGAAAATATTTTCTTATAACTTTTAGATAAAATAAATTTGGGACAACTTTTTTAAATTTAAAATAAAGTGGACCAGTAGTCGAGATATTAGATTCTAAGACAGACAGACGAAACACCAAAAAAAAATTAGACTTCGGTAACAAAACTAATAAAGGCATTATAATAGCCTTGAAAGTAAGTAAGCATGTGACATTCTGTGGGTTTAACATATTTGGCACAAAACTGTTTAAATTTGATGTAGACAACATATTTTATTTACATCTTGGTGAATGTCCCGCTTCTAGATAAAGTAACGATATTCTAAATGTAGCTAGCCAAAACTTTAAGTCAAACTCGGTACTAAGGTGTTGATGGAAAATGCAAAACAGCAAACTGCTGCTGCTGATTATAATGCTAAAACAATCCTGATATACAATATTATCGATGCATTCCACTATAATGATGTCACAGAAAGCAACATTTATTCCTCAGTTAAACATTTTTGAACAACCAATAATAAAAAGTGGCCAATGGCAGCCGTGGTATTTGGGTCGCTTTTTCAACAGCTGTCAGTACAGTCCTTAATGTTTAACCATTCCAATTTAAATCTTAATGTAATGGAATAGAGTACCAATACCTATGGAGTTATTAGTCTGATCAGTTGCCATTGAATGCCTCAGGGGAAGTGAGTTGAGGTTTTATTCGTGTTACTTTACAGTACTTTCATTGCTTTAACCGACATTTTATTAGTATGTAATGTGCTCCAACATCTACTATTAAAACGTAGTTATTAGGGTTCCGTATATTTTAAAAGAAAAACGAAAACCTTATGCCATAAGGGCACTTGTCCAACTGTCTCTCCAGATATCTCTAAAACCGGTTGAGGTGGAAAGTCTTGCTGTCATTTTACTTATTAATATATAATTAATAAGTAAAATTAACATTAAAAAGAATGGAAATTTAACATTAAAAAGCAGGATGTGGTGATCTCTGTATCCATATGTGGGTACATATGGATACAGAGATCACCACATTTTAATTTTACTTCGGAAGAGATATTATAAGAAACCCATCACATAGGTCAATTTAAATTAACATTTTTATCTATAGCTATGGTGCAAAATATTCCTTAAAAGTTTTCGGTTAAAGTAATCCAATTTTGCTAATCTTAAAGATGATGGAAAACAATGCAAGTAGACCCACACATATCCTAACTGTGATCTAGTCTAATAAATTGTATGAAAGGAGTGGTTTAGAATATGAGTAGGTAGTGAAGGTCAGATGACAATCGCATCGTATAAAACTATACACATCTTCCTGACAACCTCAGTGACTGGGTATTGCTTCTTAGGTGTCTGCATTTATTCCTAATCAAGGACTCATAGACAATGTTTTGTCCATTATATTTGTTGCAAAATATATGGATTTATTATTTCGGAATGACGGCGTTACTAGCTCAGGATCAATAAACAATGAGAAATTCAATATTTTACAAAGATAAAGGATATTGATAAAGGCAGAATGTTCTTAATCAGGGAAAGGAGAAGCAGACCAATTCTGTCAGTAGTTATCTCCGTAGATACTTACCTACTGCGGTATCTATACCGTCATTGAAAATATCATTTCCACTGGAATTAAATTACTCAACAACTCAACTCATCTACTACTTTAAAAGCTAAACAAAGGCTTCAATAAATTATTTATTTATTCCATGTTATTATTCACAGCAATAAGTTTTTGGAGAGTACTGATAAAACAGAGACAAGTTAAATAAGTCTAGTGCTATATTTTTAAAATAATTATATCTAAATTGCAAATTGAAATATTATTTGCGATGTTATGTGAATTAGTAGGTAAGATTTTTAGTAACATTGACTTTGTAATCATCAGTTGAATAGGTGCTAACTGAAATATTAATAAATATAGTTACCTTTTAGGTGGTGACACCTACTTGTACTATACTACTTGTACTATTATTTCTTCTGTGACTATACATGAAAGCTGATTTAAAATAATATGGCTAGATAATAATATTAAAGTGCAGAGAATATTACAACCCAAATACGTTTCGTTTCTTTTGAAGTGGTCACGTTTGTTTTTATCGATTATTTCTTATTAGAAGCTGCACCTAATGACCAGTTTTCAAACAACCATACAGGATTGTATGACATCATAGTTTATACTTATGTCACGAACATACAATAATAACGAATATACTAATATTTTTTATAACATTTGATTATGGTAATCCATAACACGTTATTTTTATGTAATATATAGAATTACGACTGAATTCCAAAATATTTCCTTTATTACTATACATCCTTTAGAATTTTCTGTTTTGATATGTATTATATATATGATTTTATGTATGATTTATATAAATAGTATATTATGTATTGTGTGTAAGTATTTACATGTTATATTTAAGTAGTGTATATATATACTATATATCTTTTAAATTGTTATTTATTTGCTTTTGCACCCTATGCATAATCTTCCACTCTCTCAAAGGTTAGCTGGTAGAAAATGACTAAGGCATTAAGTTCGCCTATGTACAATTTTATTTTGTAATTTTGTGCAATAAAGTATTTTAAATAAAAACAAAAAATTCCAATCAAGAGTATCCCGGTCAATAACTTAATACAATTTATTCTCAAAGAATGGTAGGTAGATATAACACCTATATACTTAATTAAAAATAAGATTCAAATTATTAAATGCACTTATGTGCCAACTAGTAAGTGTGATCAAGGATGTAGTGCCTCCAGCGAAGTGCATTTGACCTCAATCCGTGTCCTTTCGCATCTTTAGGTTACGAAAACCATTCACGAGAAGAAACAAACATCACGAAGCTCTCAATTGTTTTTATTAATCGAAAGAATCGAACAATAAATTCTTTACATTGAGAAACCAATTGATTTAGAAGATGTTCTAATTGTCGCTTGTAAGCTTAATTGAATTTCATTATTGTTATTGTTTATCGCGAGGTTTTTATTCTCTTATTGATATAAGTCTATGATGTCCAAAGCTGATGATGAAAGTAATTTAGCTATGGCGATACTAACTATAAATTTCAATATCCTTGAAGACAAAAGTTTGGTTTATATATTGACTGCCTCCGGGTTCTTGGTTAAGCCGTTGTATCAGGAGGCTGTTCGGACGGTTGCTGGACGTTCCTGGTATATGATACATAGTACAAGCTTGGACCTTAGTTACTACTAACCAATCTTATCTAATATAAACTGATTTTTATATTAGATATAAATCAGTTTTTATAATTTGTCTCAAATGCAAGCCCATCAACATCCGAAATCTAGTAAATATATTTAGGGTCTCCTATAGTCGGATTTGTATGATTACAATTGTGACGCAAGAGCTCTCAAATTCGATCAAATAATTTGGCATAACGCGTAACAGTCCAATGCGGCTAGAGTTCATTGCGCAACAATAGACTTTTAATAAAAACAGCATGACGAGTACTAAATCTAATGAGAACACGATGATTCGACAACTGAATAAAAAATATATTCAGGAGAATATAGTTCGCGTATTTATAGATTTTTTTTTTGTAAATTTTATTATTATTAAGTATATTCAATCTACTCATGACCTGGTTTTATAAAATAGGTATTATTATTTTAAATGGTTCCACTTTCTATTTCTACGTAATCATAATAATATTCTCTATATTTACTCAATGATTATTATAGGATGTGACTAGGTATGGTGACATCTTTGTTTTTTGTGCAAATATCTAAGAGAAAGTTTTCGGCGTAAACTATGCGTTACGCCATGTTTGCCTGGACAATTCGCATGAAAAAGATGTTCGTTTACTGTGTTTGAAAGTCCAATACAATTTTCAAGTGTGATATTTAATATCTCATAGGTATATTTATTTATTTTACCATATTTTTATTGGTTCACAATAATCCATATACGATACTGTAAATTTATTTAACAAATGTTTTTTTTACTTGTTTCAGAATGCCGGTTATGTAATTAACAAGCGGTATTCAAGGGGCAAGATGTCACCAGTATGTCACAACTTTGTGCAAAACGCTTGGAAAAAAGATTTCTGCTCTAACTGTTTCAAATCACGTGACGAACATATTAAACCAGACAAAAATGCAGAAGGAATTAAATATATTACCACGTCACATAACAACAAAATCATGCAAACTTCTAATGCCAAGTCACCAGCAAGTATTTTAAAAATCACTTCAAAGAAAAAGTTCAAAAGAAATGTCCGTTTTCCAGAAGAAGTTTGTAGCGTTATTGGGTTTGGAGGCGATGGCTGGTCAGACGATGAAGAGTTCCAAATATCTGAAGACAACGATGACGATAATGATACATTCCCAGACACTGAAGAAGAAAGAGAATTACATCGAATAACAAAATCGAATACAGATTTTAATACGATTAAAGCAAATCTTTTACGAGATGGCGCAAGTAAACCATACACCTCACTTATGCTTGGTAAAATGCAAACAGACTCAGCCGGTAAAAAGAAAACATTATTGGTATCCGTTACGCCATTTGGACAAGAAAATAATAACAGTGGCAATGTTAAATCTCACACCCGAAAACCAGCTGTAATCCATTTGTCAAACCCACCAAATGATTCAACCAGCAACTATAAAACAAATATTGTTGTATCCACATTTAAGGAAAACGAAGTTAATGGTGTAGAGAGAAATCCTGAAGGAATTTGTTCACAAAAATCATTGCTCGAAGAAATATCAGAAACTTTAAAACAAAATAGAATCACTGGTAGTGATATTAATTTAACAGATACAGATTGCAGAAAACCAACAGTTGTTGATGAAACCATCAAAGAAAATGTAAATAAAGTGGATGAGGATGAAAAAAAAGAATCAATGAGAAAGAATAGTCTTGTAAGAAACTCACCGATAATAAAAAATCAAGAAAGGCCAAAAGTAAATTTATCTAGTCGTTCAGAATTTAAATTTTGTAAAATTAATGTAGAGAGTAGTAGCGTTGATTCAGCAGTAAGTACTTTAAATTCAACGGGAAATTCAGATGATGACAGTTTCAGTGGTCGAACCGATTCAGATAACGACGATAGTGGGAATTTTTCAGAAACACAAAAAGGTGAAGAAACTGTACAAATAAAAGTATATAATGATAAAGAAATTAATACTATTAAATTAACACAACTCGAAACTATAAGGAAAATAGAAGGGCAGTCAAATCATATTTCTACATACTCTACATTCCAGAGCCCTATTTTAGATATGCCGCCAATAATACCTAAAATAGACAATGATGTTTTTTCTATACAGGCAAGCAGAGAGTTGGCAGGAGAACCAGATGGACGAGCGGATCCCGATGAACCAAGTGAAGCTCCCGCATTACCGAAAAGTCCTGTACCGGCAATGGATCCACGCCCATCATTTTTACATGGTATTATTATGGATCCACCTTCTAATAAACCAGCAGTTCCTGAGAAACCCAAACTTCCTATTAAACCATTAGCAGTAATTAAGCAATCTACAACAAAAAAAAACTTCAATTCTTCCAATCACCAACAAATGCAACTGCATCAAACATTTCCCACGAGTGATAAACAAACCGAAGAAAAAATAACTAATATATCCGAAGAAAAAAATAATGAAATAACAGAAGTACATGAAGATAAACCAGATACAATTTATTATGCCAAACCTGTTCTAACAAAACAAGATAGTGATACATCACTAAACACTTTAAACAAGCGTAAAGCACCAACACCACCATTATCGCCAACAGTAGAAGATTATCCTAATAATATGTACCAAAGAAATCCAACAGCATTATTAAAATCTGACTCACCAGTAATAAGAGAAAAAGAAAAAAGAGAAAGAGCAATTACAAGTTCTACAATACAAAAAAATAAACCCACAGAAGAATCTTATGAACAATGTTCAAGTACGCCTGAGCCAGCACCCAGACGTAACATATCATTATCACATGATAATTTATTATTGGACGAGAAACGAAACAAAAAATTAAAGTTTTCGATAAAAAAATTGTTAAGAATAGGTTCCTCTAAAGATTTGGATAAGAAAGAATTAAATATAGCCAGTGTATCAAGAGTATCAACAAATAAGACTGAAGAAATATATGATCTAACCCCTAAGCCTAAACCGCGTTTAGTTATCATTCACCCCTTAGATATTAACGGTTCCAATGTAGAAGTTGTTAAAACAAATTGTGAAACTACAGGCAATTTTCGTAGGATGAGCGATGAAGTTTCCTCTATTTATAGTGGAAGCAGTTCTGTTACTGAAGTTGATTCGCCGAAAATTGTAAATAAACCACCTCCTCCTCCCCGGCAATCGAGTGAAGAAAATAAAAGTAGTTCATTGCATACCAAACCTGCTCGACCTCCACCGCCGAAATCCATAACATTACAAAAAAAACAGAAACAACAAACATGGGCATCCATACCAAATAAAACTGAAAGTAATATATACGCAAACTTGGGTGAAGTAAGGTCAGCGCTAACACCTAGAAAGCCAGAGCGAACTGCTAGTATGAGGGAACGCGAAGCGCACTTAGAACTGCCGAAGAGACGTAATTCTATAAATGACGACAAAGATGACATAGATGACACATGTCCTCAAGAAATAGTACAAGCTAAAAACGAAGCTGTTATTAACACATATGATGATGTTTATAATTCTGTAAAATATGATAATAATCACAGCGACGATAATATGTGCGATTCTGCAAAAAACAGTGACAGTGATTATGAATATGTAAATCATGCTCGTTCAAGCTCACCAGAATGTGATTCGTCTTTAAAAGGTAATCAAATGGACAACAATAGAATCTCTTATGATGGAAAAGAAATAATAATGCGAAAAAATGATATTGAACATAATTCGGACTTTCAAAAGTTTAACAATGGTATGTTTAACAGATCGTCGCTTCCTTACTGTGGCAGTGAGACTGAGTCTGAAATATATTCTCCATATAGCTTTTATAGTTCTGCTGATGTAATGGATAGCCCTGGATGTAATGATGATTATCAAAATGAAATGTCTTCTAAAACCACTAACAAACTTAGAATACGTAAGGGAAGGAGTGTGGTTCATAAAAATTTGGAAGACAATTATGGCGCAGTTGTTATTGCTAACCATGAAGCACTAGCTCAGGTTTTAGAACAGGTCAGTTACGTTATGCTATTTGTAATTCAATCATGATTTATATAAACTATTATTTTTTTAAGAAAAAATTAACTAATGACTAGTTTACCATTTTAAGGTTCAACAAAATGCGTCGATGCAACCATCTCTCAGAGGTCTGAAAGCTTGCACCAATTTACGTTGGAGTGACTTCTCAATACAACCATCTGCCAATCTGAAAAATATGAAAGCTGGAAAGAGGGTCTTCTGTCCTGCCGTATGGAATTCAAACCAAGGATCTGTAAACGTTACCTTGATGTTGAACAAGGAGCAAATGGCTTCCCAAATCGTATGTCAACAGTCTGTGCAGCCTCAAACACTAAGTTTGAATGCTATTACAGAATTCTGCGATCTGATTCCATTACATCAATTTGGCGAAAACAGTCCAGATTTGGTGCAAGGTAAAATTATTTTTCTCATTTATCACAAGATTGACTTTATTTTTTACAGATAAAATTATTGTATTATTATTGACCTCGTTCCACTTCTTATATTATGTCAATATACGACTCTCTACAAATGATTTTAAAAGCATGCGTGTGTATGATAATAATAAATAAAAATTGAAAGTCGACAGGTTTCTTCTTTGGCCACAGTTACTCGTAGGAATTCGATTCCTTGCACTGAAAAAATAAATTTTACGGTTTAAAATCATTATTATACCTGGATTATCATAAATTAACTTTATATAACTATATCTCTTTTATTCCAGCAACTATCGTTGTCCTCGCCCACGCTCAAGTAGACACCATTCAGTCTTACGGAGAAAATCTGTATACATCCGAAGGTTTAACCACTAAAGAATATCAACTTGTACAAACTGAACAAGTTCACGAGGCCATATTTATGATGCTGCAGTTGATCAACGGGTTAAAATGTATGCAAGCTCGGGGAGTCGAAGAAATCTCAGAGAGTCTTACGTCTTTTATTGCGCTTAAAGAAAGCCAACCCATGATCAACATTCATGGCAGCACAATGAACTTGCCTTCTGCAGACGATAGACTGAATTCATTGTCTGCACCGAAGACTAACTCTTATGGGAGACTATGCATTTTACAAGGGTTAGTATTTATTTATTATTTCAGCGAATAATATTAGAAGATATACCTAAGGCGTATAATATACTAGATAGCGCCCGTAATTTCGGGGCAATCGCGGGCATGGTAGCCCCGGTGAGCATGTTTACTTTACTTTCAACAATAATAATAGGTATCTATTAAAAACTATATATTATTGCTTTTTAATAGACGCATAATGATCATAGCTACCATTTCTGATGCGCTTCACGGTGTACCTATATAAAACGCCGATTTATAAGTATAATTTTGGGTTTTAGTAAGAACTTACCTACCAATCATTATAGTTGCCAAAAAGATTACACAAAATGTCAATTTTATACGATAACATGAAATTACTCAAAAAGAAAATATAACATTGAACATATTTTATTGCAGTCATAAAATACCCAACTTTGCTTCATAGCTCAGTTTTTTTATGTATATCTAAACTGTCTGTATGTATATCGAAATATAATATAACCTATTTTACCCCCAGAGCTATTAAACAAAAAAACGCATATAAATGTGTCTAGTAGATTTTATGTAATACTCCGACAAACAACCGAAAAAATAGACATACACAAATTCCAAATCATGTTCTATAACCAGAGTCCATCCTGCCTATTTTTTTTTAATCAAACGATTATACAGATTTTTTTCATTTCTTAATTTTATTATTTTATACGTACATGCTTTATACATATTTTGGATTTGTGCGTTAGGTACGTACACATGCAAAATGCTGCGAAGTATTTAAATATCTTAGAATGTTTTGACCCAGAACGTGTCGATTTGTACATTTCGTCCCACATGACAACTCATGTATGACGCACGATTATCAGCATTATCATGATGATAGGCGATAGTGGCTTATACTAGCAGTACAGATTTGTTACTTAACACGTATGATAACTGTTACAGGCTGAGCGAAGAGATCAACTGCAAATCAGCTGACGATGGACAACTCAATTCTTTATGTAAATGTGCTATAAAAGCGGTGGAAATACTACTTTCTGGAGAGAAACTGGCGCCTTTGTTGAAAGAAATCCTAGAAGAAGAACGAGCTGTATCCCTTAACCAAGCTAAATCAGTGTTAGAATTTATGTTATGGGGACCTTTAGATGTCGTACAAGGAGTTCCAGTAGAAGATAGGGAACTCTCTCTTCAAAGATGGTTAGACCTGGAGAGAGCGACGGTTATGCATGGACTCGTCAGAACGCGAGTCCAACTGAACGTATTCGAGCAACTTCATCTAATGTTTCTGGTGCGGTCGAGTGCGAAAGTTATGTGCGACGCTTCAGTGTTGCTACAAAAAGCTAATGTTTATTAGGCATTTCTCAGAACAACTCAAGCATTTACCGCGTAACATGACAAAAACTACAGTCTTTAATATGTTATTTTATTCTTAAAACAATGTAGTTTTGAAGTGGTGACTGAAGACTTAATTGGTAACATTTAAATTATATTTGTAAATAAAATTAGTTTTACAATAATGAACTCGAATTCTGCGCAATTTCTGCCATAATTTTAACTGATTCGTGGAATAAATGGGTGTTTGATTATTGGCATTGTTAGAGCCGTTGTTTCGTGTATTTCTGATATTTTATTTGTTGACCCTTGGGCACACTTAGCTTTTAAGAGTACTTTATTATTATAGATATTATTCTATGTTTAAGTGTATTTAAAAATTCGAAAACTTTTTGTAAATAGTTACGGTGCCAATATTATTCTTATAAATATGATTTTAATATACTCATAAGGTTTATAAATACGTTATTCGGTGCCTTAATAGGTATGTAATAAAATGCACTGTACATTAATTCATTTGTTAAATATTATATTATTACTTTTGTAAGTGCAAATTGTTTAGTATCTTACTTATATTATATTTTTATTCTTCTGAGTAAAGTCATTGCATTAATTTTGTTGATTTATTTGAGTCCTTCCCAAAATCTAAACCAATTTAGATCCAAACGTGGCAGGTAATGTACAGTACCCCTAGTGTGAGTTTTCTAATTATTACTTTGCGTTTGAGTTAACTAAAATTTGTATGAGAAATAGTTTAGCGCTCCAAGCGGAAATTTTGAGAACTTCTAAAGCGAGCGTGTGATTGGTCAAAATGTTAACGCAGTAGTAAAGTTAACGCGAAAGTAAACGTTAAAAAAACTCACTAGGGTTACAGTGAACGGGAAGGTACAGTAAATCCCTGTGTCACTATGCTTTTATATATTGAAAAAATACGGAATGTTCGCAGTAGTTCCATTGCGTTGTTTCATGATGGAACTAATGCTATTTTTTTTTCGCACTGGTTCCATTTTTTAAGAATAAAAATGATTAATAATACCTAGGTACATTACTTTGCCGTTGATCATACCTCATGTTGAATATTTTGGTTGTAATAAGTTTTTATCACATTTATCCTGAAGCAATACTAGGGAGAGCTATTAAGGGCACTGCATTCATAATTGCGAACTCCGCGTTCTACATACAACTTCCAATAATACTCGATTACTGTTTGTCAAAATAATAATTTTGTCAGTCATTGTATTTATTAATCTTTCTGTATTAAGTAATTACTTTAATTTTTTTCGAAATCAAAAAAAAACTTTTTTTAATATTACTTATAATATAATACAAAAAAATATATTACCCACAACAGAAATACTTTTGCGTACGATTACGTACATGTAAAAAAATATTGAACTTTGACGAACAGGCGTCAAGCCTGGAATCTGAGGCTCTACCATGGGTTTGCACATTGTAGAAACGTAACGTATTCATTTACGTATACGTGAGCAACAACCAATAGGATCGCTTTATTCAATCCTGTTACCAAAAATAAGGCGATCCTATTGGTTGTTGCTCACGTATACGTAAATGAATACGTTACGTTTCTACAATGCGCAAACCCATGGTAGAGCCTCTGCCCTTAAGGGCTCTGCAGTCCTGTTGACGCCCATACAAATGTACTTCTAATATTACAATTACTAGGCTTTTAGCGTAGTTTAATTATTATTATTTATTCAAAATTCCAATACAGAAAGATTAATAAGTACAATGACCGACAAAAATATGATTTTAATTCTGCGACAAACAGTAGTGAAGAAATACTGAAAGTGCAATGAAGAATGCGGACCTCGCGATTACGAATGCGATGTCCTTAAAATTTTTAACTTTGCTTTAATGGAGTCCTAATCGAACTATCTTTTCTTTCTGCTAACTGAGTTGTTAAATTTATATCAACTAGATTATAGAAAAAAAAAACCTGCAATTGCAGATATGTAGGTAATAATAATGATTGTCGTAATACCATACAGTGTTAGTAATAATGCTTAACTAGGTTAGTGAATCAGAGTGGGTAAATGTATAAAATAATAATAGAACAAAATACAAATTTAAAACATAAATTATTATTAGTCATTATTTACAAAGCAGTGCTCATTTTAGATTAGTGTTTTAAGAAAAAATAAGAATTTTCTAAATTATCTCGTCTATGCATGGCAGTCTAGCTTTCACAAACATAATACAGGCAAACTGGGCAGTCCACCTTTTTTAGATGGGAGGAAGGCCTCTATAACTTTGCTATGCCGACCGAGACCGTAATCGATTACCACCAGGCGGTAGTAATAAATACAGATGCAAAAACCGTCAAGTGACCTAGTAATGATTCAGAATAAGTCTAGGTTCACCGGTTTTTAGATTACTGCATCGATTTCTTGTCGAGGTGGTAGACTCATTTCAGGGTGCAGTTACGAAATAGGTGGTTCAATTGACGATAAAGCAGAGAGTATATTAAAATATACTCGTAATTAGTCTTTGTCGCCGCCCATTTCGTAACCGCATCATTTAGCCGGCATAGTGGGAACAATTAATATTGTTAAACTAGAATGTATTGATCGACCCCATTCATGCGCTTTGTAGGTCTGCTTAACATCAGGTAGATACAAAGTCACATGCAGTGCTCCAATAAAAAAAAGAAGTAGGTATTTCGTGGCACGCACAATGCAAGTACGAGTAAGTATCTGTTGAGCAGGGCGCTTCTAGCGCCCTGCTTTTAAATCTGCCAGTGTTTTAATGTTTGGAGGATTTTAGGGATCAGGGACCATTGAAGCAAATACCTCGTAAACAATAGGGAATTTGACTCCTTTTTGAAACCCGTTTTATATGATTCTTCATTACATAATAATCACACTACATTGATATTTCCGGGATGTCTACTCTATTATTAATAAAAATCAATGTTAAAGTTTGAATTTCCACAATGGCGCTAAAAACGCTGTTTCGCAGTCTATGTCAAGTGTGACGTCACACGCATGTAAACAAACAAGCACAGATTACATAATCTCCTATATTATACTCTATTCTATTTCATTCACATGATTTATAATCTGTGTATTGTTGTGTTTACTTGCGTGTGACGACACCAGTCATCAACCAATCAAAGATGTTTTTGTTATAAATAAAATTGTAAAAAATATTCAATTTTATTTCGTGTAATCTACAAAAGATTTCATAATTTAGTTTAAAATAAAGTGAAATATGTTTTTTTACGCCATTGTCTGATAGGATGACCACAATTTATAGTATATTTTTAATGTAGTCCAATAGCCTATTGAATCGTAATGGCTTTAAAAAAATTACATCATTCAATTGCGTTTTCTTTCATAAAATATCGAAAAGAAATAAAATATATTATTTCCTTTAAATTTATTAAAAAGTTCATCGCAATTCACATTCAATTCTTCTGTAATTTTATACTTAAAAATAATTGTGAATTGAATAAGAGCCCTTAGAAGTAGTTGGTGGTTTTATTTATCGTAATAGGGAATCTCGAACAAAATGTAACTTGTGATGAATCTAAACCATGAAGGTAAAAACCGTGCCCCTCCACGCGCGGGGCGCGTTTTTTTAGCTTCCTGGTCTAAATGCACTCAGTTGCTACGATTATTCATAAATTGTTGTCAGATTATTATTATTAATATACGTGGTGGCCGAGTTGGTTAGACCTTGGACTTAAAAACACTTAGGTCCCTGGTTCGAATCCCGGTGTGTACCAATGAGTTTTTAATTAAAAATTGTATGTACATTTGTTTGACAATACCACTATAGTGCCTCGGAGAGCACGTTAAGCTGTCGGTACTATTATTATTATTATTGAGTCTATTCAAAACATCGCGACGAGCTAGCCACTTGTTCGGTGTAGACTCATACCATCGGCTACGACGAGGTGGGATTAAAAACCCCTCCGCTGGGTACCCTGGGGCCGTCTAGGCGGTCTCGGGCGCCGTAAGGCAATAAGGTGATGATATATATATATATATTATTATTAATTAACGTTACAAATGAAATACAAAAAAATGGTATTTTAAACAATCTATTATTCTCGAATCCAAAACAATTTTGTATTTAGTTTGTAGAAATATATGATATTGGTGCCGACTGGACAAGAGTAACCTGCTTCAATTGACGTTTTAAAATGGGAATGAATATCATTCTCAACTGTCAATAAGGTTACGCGATCGCTCTAATCTGTATGAACTATCACATTTCGTTCGTTCAATGGGGAATATGCATGATTTTTTTATTTCATTACTTGATAGAGTAATATTAGACTCTAAAAACAAATAACACAACAATAAAAGGGTTTAAACTTTATCTGCCACTACCGCAGTAAAAAACGTTACATCACTAGCCGCCATTCTGTGACGTCATTTGGCTCAAAAAGTATATTAGTTTAATGCTATTGCACCTCAAAAGTTAGTCAAAAGGTTTGTTTATCACAAATTATCGTAATAAAGGACAATAAATACCCGAGAAAACAACAAACTGTAGGCTACAGAACACACGTTGACATTTGTTTGTGCACGAATGACGTCACATGTAGTGTTTGCTAATGTCGGAGCGTTTAGAAATGCGTTCCGTTTCTACAAAAAAATGGATTTTTAAAATTGTATTTATAAAAAAATTTGCTAATCAATAGATTAAATAAAATAACTGTAAATATATTCAAACATAAAAGGAACATTATATATTAAAATAATAATAATTGGCGTTACATGCATATTCCCTATTACCATTGCAGATACGCGATAGGCCCGCTGTTATCTGGAAATCCGCCACGAGGTGGCTCCTTGAGTTTTTGGGGGATTTCAGTGAACAAATTCAGTGGACTCTAGTGAAAAACTGTACGTTAATTTAACGTCATCAGTTAGGTTAGGGTTAGTTGGGACCTCATTAAATTGGAATAAACTAAAACAATAAAGATACTATATTAATAGCTTTTATTGTCATCTTTCCGTTAACAAATCAAACAATATATAACAAGCAAAACAATAACGTTACAAACATGTTAGTGGTGTGTACTATCGCCCACCAATACATAGGTACCTACCATAGTATGAAATAACAATGTTTGTGCGAATAATATAATTTGCATGGCCTATACTCATCACAATTTAAGCATCCGATTTGACATTTTTTTTATTTTAGGTCTAAACCTAAGTTTCTAAAAATAATTATTTTCTCAGAAATAATAAAACATAAAAGTGTTTAAATTAATTCATTTAGTTACAGTGCCATCTATTAAGAATTTTAAGTTTATTAGCAAAAAAAAAGATGGCGCCTACAAATAATAAAAACGTCAAAATGGAGTACCAAAATTGGAATTGAAAAATAGTTGGAGAAAGAATATCATAAATTAAAATTTAATAATGTATCTATTCGTCTCTTTTAGAGAAGTTTTAAAGTTTACTTTAAACATAATAAAAGAAACAAAATTAAAAAGAGATTCAGAAAATTTCGGGAAGTAAAATAAGGTTAAACCAATTTTCTGATAATATTAACAAGAATGTCGGTCAAAATAAACCGTAAGAGATTCCAAACATATTTCATAACAATACTAATTCTTGTATAGTTTTTAGTTTTAACAAACAAACTATTCTCTTAAAATTATTTCAGTTCACTGGTGTCGTAATCGTGTCATAATAGAATAACAGTCACCTAAGAGGGCGTATAAAACAAATCTAGATGTCATAAGAGAATATCTCAAACCCAACAAATATATACATAGTAATAATACAAGGTTCTTTGAAAAAACGTAATAGCGAAAAGTTGCCTCGAAAGAAAAAAATCGCAAAGTTACGAGTACCTCATTTTTTTTTTCATTATTTGTCGATAATTCCTATTACTTTAATATGGAGCAGATTATAAAGCCATGATTTTTATAAGTTACTAGCTGACCCGCGCAACTTTGTCTGCGCGTTTAAATTTAACCGTTTACGCAGCGTACGCTCTTAAAAGGAATAATTTTTCCCCGTTTTTGCAACATTTTTCTTTGTTACTCCGCTCCTATTAGTCGTAGCGTGATGTTATATAGCCTATAGCCTTTCTCGATAAATGGATTATCCAACACGAAAATATTTTTTCAATTCGAATCAGTAGTTCCTGAGATTAGCGCGTTCAAACAAACAAACAAACAAACAAACAAACAAACTCTTCAGCTTTATAATATTAGTATAGTAAGTTATGTATAAGATCTAGAAGGTACATGGCCTAGCTTTTTTTAAAAATTGTTAATATTTTGAAAGTTATAGCAAAAAAACTGTAGGTATATTTTCCAAGAATTTCGCGAGATTTTATTTTTGCTTCTCACTCGCACGCATTTTAACAGACATCTTTTATTTCACCCATTTTATTTGCTTTTATACGCCCTCTTAATTTGTTACATTTTGTATTCTGATAGAAAACAGTCAAAAAGTGCCTTATTTAATTCTATTATGATTCGATTAAAGTAAGATAATTTACGACAATTTGGATTAGACTTCGATTGAATTGTAACATAATTATAATTTAATATGTCTCTAATAAAGGTAAGTTAAATTAGCAGACATGGGACCCACTTGTGTTGTACATAACACTTTCTACTATAAAAGATCTCTCACACAAATTACAAAATGATCCGGCTGTAAAATTATTTCACACACATTGTATAATCAAATTGAAAATAATTATAAAAAAAACACTTACATATTAAAAGATCTGCGTAAACTAGGATTAAGTACATATTGTTATATTTATTTCAATAGAATTTTACAATATTATGGTAGAAAAAAAAAAAATATACCTGAGATTTATCAACTATTGAAATAAAATCACTTTACTTAATTCAACAATATTCAACAAGAAAAAATATAAATTCGAAAACAGATAATAATGTCATGAATAAATTTTATTTATAAATGGAGGGCTTAGAAATAAATAATAGTAAATAAAAAATGCACTGGATTTGTGTTTAATTCGATTTTATACTTATATATGATTTTTAATAAAAATAAATTATAAAAAATATATTTCTTACACCTGACCTAATTTAATAAAAGACATTGGAATGTATAAAACAAAATAAAAAACTGTTAGCCCTTCATATTATTTTCTTTTAAAAATAATAAATGTTCCTGTAATAAAAACTGTATAAATAAAGTAGGTAAATGCAAACAAAAAACAAAAATGAGTTAAAAAAAGCAAAATAAACACTCCTACCAGAGGAAATCTTATCAAAAAAATTATTGCCAAATATACAAAATAATTAATAAATCTAAAAAAAAATACAAATCTAATACCGCTCACAATACTAATTTCATTTTCAACTGATACTTTATCAATCTAATATTTAAAAAATTATACAAAAAAAATAACTTCCCTACTTTTATACTTAAATAAAATAAAAATATGGCAACACTTATAAAAAAAGATCTAGAGTATTGGCTGAAGAACTTGTTTCCAAGCCATAATAAATAAACAAAAAAAAGAGTTCTATCTAGAGTTCTATCTAGAGTTGTACATATATAAAAAAAACATACATAAGCTATTGTTATTTTACATTTAGAAATATCAATGATTGACAAATGCACAGAAGAATTGCCTAAAATATAAAGCTGCCTTTGTTAATATCTAAATTAAATTACATACTAATTCCAATAAAACAAATACAATATATTCTTTAAGTTGGCAACATCGCTTACCAAGCACGACAAAAGCGCCACCATTTCAAAATAAAATAACATCTATTAAGATTCTTGCAAATTATAACAAAATAACATTCCCCTGTGGATATGTTTTAACTTCATAGGTACAAACTATTAACACTATCATACTATAATTATAATATAAATATATAATATAAATACCATGACGAAATATTCTGGATGGAAACGTTTTGAGTAGAGATGATTATTCCGTTTATATAAGAGATATTATAAAACTCTAACGCTTATATTGAAGGTACTTTTCTTATTGAAGCAAATTTTTTTTTAAAGCAACAAAAATTATAATAATCCCTAATTTGAATCATTAAAAACATTAGCTTGTTAGAAAGGCCTTAATTTTATGGTTTTTTTTTTCGTATTGTTTTAAGGTTATATGTATTATACTAGGGTTTTTTTTACTCGGAACTTTTAGTGTTCAAAAACTTTAAACTCAAAAAAAGTTTTTTGGGGAAAATAGCCTAATTGATGGAGCATTTGACTATAACCTTGAATAACTTTTGAGCGAGTTGACTTATAGAAAAATTACTTCAGACCTTTTTTGTAGAGCATTCAATTCTCTACAAAAATATTTTAAGGACTTATAAAAGAAGTACCATATCGTTCGTTAGGTTTAAAAATAAAAAAAAAAGGATTTTTTATGTGTTACTTACATGGGACATCGAAAATCTTATTATCCTTTAATATTAATGGCTCATATTTTACGAAGCTTATTTTGGCATCCAAAATCATTTCACATTTAAAAATACTTTCAAGCATGGTTTCGTGAAAAAGTATTTTTAAATGTGAAATGATTAAAAGGAGAAATATTATGGGTCTAAAAAGAATGACATTTTACTTATTAGCCGACATTCTTTTCAATATTAGTTTAGAGTTTTTTTTATATCTTATATATATTACTAATAATTGTTTGGGCACACTTAAAGATTCCACTCTGAACAGAATCTTATTTCCTGTAGACGACATTTTACTACTTTAAAATACCCACTATTTGTTACATGTCATCTAATTTGTTTGGAGAAAACGGGCATATTAAAATTTGTTAATGTAAATAACAAATAGTGTAATATTTGAGCTAGTCAATGGTATGTATGTATATATTATATATGTTACAGTCCCTTATTGAAGTATACGTACTGTGGTGGGTTTCCGTTGGTATTCTTCACGATTTCGTCGTAGTTTTCCTTTTCGAAACGTTTAATCGTGTCCGTTGAGAGTTTACTGAAATTATAAATTAAGATTTTTAATCAGTATAATATTTAAAATTAAATCAATAACTTGAATGTTACTATTGTTCTATAAGGTCAAAAATGTGCCCTTTACAATGAAAAGTATTCAGCAGAAAAAAATTACAATTAATAAAAACTAATTTATGAAAACTGTACAAAAACCCGTATTTTATTGTTCAAAATGGAATCGAACTTTTTTGGACAAATGAATATATAGGCCCTAGAGACATTTTTGCGGAAGAAAGATACAACTAATCGTCATCAATCAAAAAAGTATGTATTTTGACATAATTAAAGTTCAGTATAGCTCACGCTTCCTAAAATACATTATTTTTTGACTGATAGCAACGCTACCCGTGTCGAAAAAAACTCTAAAGGTAGGCATAAAAAAAGTATTAGCAATTTATAGATTATTGCAATTCTCAAATAATACAAGTAAAAATTTTTGAAACATGTTCTTTAATGAGCCAAATCGGTCTCAATTTTTTTTTAGGTTTTTTTTTTTATATTTCCCGAAATTTTGCCTATAAATTCCTACATAATATTTTTTACATATTTCTATTAATACTTTTATTGATTTTTTTTTTATTATCTAATATATACCCAATCTAATGAATGCAATTTTAGACCAAAATAATTACTAAAATATTAAGTAATACAAAAAAAGATTGATCCCAATGGTCTTAATATTGGATATATATTTTCTAAGTAAGTGTACTTACTCGGCCCTTAAGTGCACAGGAAATGGATTCCCGAACTCGTACATCAAAAAACATTTTCATTGATAAAAAAGATCATGGAGCTGTAGATTTTACTTACTCAATCCTAATTATATAATATAGAAATAACAACTAAGGTAATATTTTTAAATTCATAAATTAAACTTTGGTTGTCTTTTAAAAAGTTAATAGATTTTTATAAAAAGACTATCTAATTATGATCGAGTAAGTAATATTTACACTCCTCATTATTAAAAAAAAAACTTTTATATCACTGAAATATTTAAACTTTGGAGTTAGCGATTCCATTTCTAGGCTTCTTAAGTTTTGACAACCCACTACCAAACACCAGTATAGTTATACACATTATAGCAACAAACACATTACTCTATGAGATTTAATTTACCTTCTTAACAAATTTCATCTAAAATATGTCTACTAGTTTAGTACCAAACAATCAGAAAGATAATATATAATAATAGTACTTACCATCTCTGTGGGAAAATAGCACAGGCTGTCGGAACCATAAATGTTAAGCTGAAAATAAATAAAATAAGTTATAATAATAATATGTACGACAAATTACATATATTGCTCTGGTCACAAACTAAGCTCTAGGCTTGTACTATGTGTACATATAATATATATTTATTAACACCCAGACCATGACAAACTGTACAGAAAAAAACGTATTAAAATTTTTGTGCCATGGGTGGGAATCGAACTCACGACCTCCAGATATAATATATAATAGCGAAAGGAGCTACGTATACGTCTACGTCAACTAGTCTACGGAGGTTGTCAATTAATAAAGTTAATTATTAATATTGAATTAGGTGACCAGCAGATTGCTAATATGCCTATAGTTGTAGGTAATGTTCATGTTTGTTTAATTACTATTAAATTCACTGGCAGTTAACCATTTGTCCAGTTTATTTTTTAAAATGTTAAAAGTGGAAGATTGCACTATATCTTGTAGTATCTGGTTCCATAAATTTACCTAGTAAGTGCGACAGCTATTTCGTATGAAGAATGCAGAATTCGCAAATTACTAATTTGTTGGAATTAGGATCAACGCAGAACGCTGGACGTGGATACGGCGTTTTTAAACTCCACAGCGTATAGGATGTACGACACTTACAATGCACCGACGACGGCAGTCTGTATGCCCACGTGGGCCCAGCGCATCCTCATCATCCAGGGTCGGCGCTCCAGACGCTCCATGATTACGGGCAGCACCAACATGCCAGGCGCGCACATCACGATCCTAGAATAAACCAACAAAAACTTTTACACTACACTCTTAGTTGTATATTTTTACTTGGCTCTCATGTGCATATTATTTATTGTTAAAACATTTTTTTTACGATGGTAACCATGTCTTGCTGCAGTTCGTATCACTGCCATCAGGGTGATTCGTTCTGACGTCAATATGACTAGTATGAATAGTAGACAAGAGAACGCGATTACTAATGCAGTGCCCTTAATTTTCTTGCCTGTAGTTGCCAAAAGGTGAATATACTACATCTAGAATGTCCCCAGTCTAGGTATATTGAAAAAGCCTTCTTACTTTTCTCAGAACTATAAAACAAACAGTTATTCGCAGGTTAGCAGTGCTGCAATACAAACGTACTTCTCATGTTATTTTTCCCATTATTAATATAATGTAAAAAAAAACACTTAGATAATAGGGAATATTCATGTAACGCCAATTATTATTATTTTAATATATAATGTTCCTTTTATGTCTTTGAACATATTTACAGTATTTTATTTTATTTTGATTAGTATTTTTTTATAAATACGATTTTTAAAATCCATTTTTTTGTAGAAACGGAACGCATTTCTAAACGCTCCGACATTAGCAAACACTACATGTGACGTCATTCGCGCATAAACAAATGTCATCGTGTGTTCTGTAGTCAACAGTTTCTTGTTTTCTCGGGTATTTATTGTCCTTTATTACGATAATTTGTTAGAAACAAACCTTTTGATTAACTTTTGAGGTGCAATAACAATAAACTAATATGCTTTTTGAGCACGAATGACGTCACAGAATGGCGGCTAGTGATGTAACGTTTTTTACTGCGGTAGTGGCAGATAAAGTTTAAATCCTTTTATTTTGGTGTTATTACCCTTTTAAAAATGTTTAATATTTGTTTTTAGGGTCTAATGTAGTTACTCTATCAAGTAATGAAATTAAAAAAACCCATGCATATTCCCTATTACTGTAATATCTTCCTGTTTAGCACCATATATTTTTCCAAATCATTATATTATAAAAGTTTTAATTAAATTATAAAGAAACAGGTCAGGTTAAACATAGTTAAGTAAATTTAATAAATTAATCGTATGAAGGTATTTATTTTACTATTTACCCAAAATTTTGGGTATATTTTATATATTACTACTATCTGTTTTGTTGCGTTAAATAATCTCCTTATTGATAAAGTAAATTTATTTTTATTTTTGTCTATAGTTAGATTAATAATGTGGGAAGTATGTTTGATGGCAGAACTGTCGAGTGAAGGAAACTTAAAGAGAAAAACCGCATGTAAATCCATCCACTTCGGTGTTAATCGGTCCAGTGTTTTTAAATGATTGGTATTTTTCTTAATAGGCTTTTATGTTTCGGTATTCATATTAATTTTCTGCCATCAATTTTTAAGATTGCGTAGTTATTTTAAACATTCACATTAAACATACTCTAAACGTATATTGTTATGAAGTAGACAAACAATACTAAACAATCTACTAGTATTATAATGCAAAAGTATGTTTGTTTGTCTGTCTACTGCTTTATGATCACTAAATCAATTCAAATTTACAATTAAATCACGTCATATTTGGCAAGTTTAAGTTCTTAAAATACTAATGGCAAGGTCACAAGTACAATCATAATCCAACATTCGTTCGTCATGGAAGTGAATGGAAATTTCAGAGGCCATATAATCACAAGGCAAACATAATAAAATAAAAGGCTTTAATATCAAGTAGGTACCTAAACACCATGGTTCAGTTCTCTATCCAATCCCGTTTATATGTATTTTTTTATGTAGGTGTAAACAAATAAATAAAACAAAAATGCCAGTGAGTATCTATGTGCACGTTTTACAAAAACAAAATGTTGAATAAATTTTGGTAAAATTAGCAAAAGATGTAAATTTAATTAATTTAGTAAATTTTATACGTTTTGTAGTGTGTGCACATCATAGCAAGCCAGCTTACGAACAATTTTAATGTTGTGTATTTTATTTTAATGTATCGCTTGTTATACGTGGTGGCCGAGTTGGTTAGACCTTGGACTTAAAAACACTTAGGTCGCTGGTTCGAATCCGGGTGTGTACCAATGAGTTTTTATTTTAAAGAATTTATATACATTCGTTTGACAACACCACTATAGTGCCTCGGAGAGCACGTTAAGCTGTCGGTACCGGTTTCGCTATACCAACTTGTGAAACTGTATATATATGGGTTATTGAGTCTATTCAAATCATCGCGACGAGCTAGCCACTTATTCGGTGTAGACTCATACCATCGGCTACAACGAGGTGGGATTAAAACCCCTCCGCTGGGTACCCCGGGGCCGTCTAGGCGGTCTCGGGCGCCATAAGGCACCCGTGATGAAATGTATGTATGTATGTAATAGTATGCTTGTTGTCTGTTTTACATACCAGAATTATAAATAAACAAATTACATAATAAGAAAAGTAAGTTATACTGAATATATGACATCAGAAGAGCTGTCGCTGCTGTTGATACGCAATAGCAACAACATATATTATATTTTAATAATATGACGTCATATAGTTGTGATATATTTTTCAATATGTCAAATACTTATTAATGCATGCAGACCAAAGCTAGTCCACCTAGGTGCCTAATAATTACTTATTATAGTATTTTTTATGACCTATGATGCAAGGGCGAAATGGTAGCTGAGTTGGTTAGACCTCAACCTTGAAAATACTACAGTTTTTTAGGTCTCTGGTTCAAACCCCGTTGCGTACCAATAAGTTCAGTCTAGTCTAAAACGGTCTCAGGCGCCGTAATGGTACAAGGAAGGAACTCTAACTTGTACAATTGCGTCTGACCTATATTAACTTTTTTTTAAAAATAGAAATGAGACCCAGTTAGCGATATTTAATCTTTGATTAAACAATGTCATATTTTCATAACGGCTGTTCAAATAATTCGAGTCGGGTGTTTAATTGAAGTCTAGTAAAATATTATACAATAAGGTTTGAAATTGTGAACTATATTTTACAAGTTCATTACCAAATTGTAAAATTATTAACAAATGTAACCTTCACCTTTTATAGTCGCTGAAATTAAAGAATAGGAAAGAAAGAAAACATTTATTTATCGCCTCACATTTTTTGTCTGACTTCAAGGGTTGTTATTTTTTGTCCTATACCAAACTTAAAAAACAAGGAAAACATAGATAACGGTTATATTTATAACTCTTCCGAAAACCTATAAATGTTTAGGGGAGGGTTAACAGTTAAGACCAAAAGGTCGTCGTGACTGTATGGGAAATGTTTGCTTCTCTCTCGTTCGTTATTATTATATAATCGTTGTACCTTAGGTATGTGTAAAAAAACAACTGTTTACGGGTAGTGCTGAAGATGAAGAATTTTAACTATGGAATCAACTTTTTTAAATAAAAAAATACAGCTAATCCAATACATTCACTTAGTAACTATTTTATTTTTAAACAGTTAATAATATCATCTCCAGAAACCATTCCATTCTTACATCCCCAATATAAAATTACCCTCTCATCAATACATCTACCACAATAACTTAGTTCATCTTCACTTGGTGTTTGTGTTATATTTTTATAGTAAAGTTTAGAGGATATTATTGTGCAAAAATGTATTTTTTTTTTAGAATAGGCATTCGTAGTGATCATAAGTGTGGGAAATATAGCATTTACGCAGAGTTTGTGTTATATCGACGAATCCCTTAAGACCCTGCGCTCAAAATATTTTTTTGTTATCGCCCCGCCCTATAGGCGGAGCTTCCCCGCAGGCATCACTGTTTTGCCGCTGTCGCAGGCAAGAAATTTCTATTTGGCGCGATTTTACGAATACAAAATGAATGTGAGTCGTATTTAACTAATATTTTTATTTTATCTATCAAAATATTTTTTTTTTATTTTAATTATATAAATATTAAATTTGATAGATAAAATAATTTTAAAATAATCTACTCGTTATATAGTTTTTTGGGTGTGCCGAGCACGAATTTGAGGTCCATTTTAAAATCCAAGATGCCGGCCTCAACTTTATTTTTAAAAATCGACATGGGACTCGTTATTTATGTTTTTGGGTATGTCGAGCACGAATTTGAGGTCCATTTTAAAATCCAAGATGGCGGCCTCAACTTTATTTTTAAAAATCGACATGGGACTCGTTATATATATTTTTAGGTGTGCCGAGCACGAATTTGAGGTATATTTTAAAATCCAAGATGGCGATCTCAAGTTAATTTCTAAAATTCGACATGGGACTCGTTATATAGGTTTTTGGGTGTACCGAGCACGAATTTGTGGTCCATTTTAGAATCCAAGATAGCGGCCTCAACTTTATTTTTTTAAATCGACATGGGACACGTTATATATATTTTTGGGTGTGCCGAGCACGAATTTGAGGTCTATTTTAAAATCCAAGATGGCGACCTCAAGTTTATTTCTAAAATTCGACATGGGACTCGTTATATAGGTTTTTGGGTGTGCCGAGCACGGATTTGAGGTCCATTTTAGAATCCAAGATAGCGGACTCAACTTTATTTTTTTAGACCGACATGGGACTCGTTATATATATTTTTGGGTGTGCCGAGCACGAATTTGAGGTTTATGTTAAAATCCAAAATGGCGACCTTAAGTTTATTTCTAAAATTCGACATGGGACTCGTTATATATATTTTTGGGTGTGCCGAGCACGAATTTGAGGTCTATTTTAAAATCCAAGATGGCGACCTCAAGTTTGTTTCTAAAATTCGACATGGGACTCGTTATATAGGTTTTTGGGTGTGCCGAGCACGGATTTGAGGTCCATTTTAGAATCCAAGATAGCGGACTTAACTTTATTTTTTTAGAACGACATGGGACTCGTTATATATATTTTTGGGTGTGCCGAGCACGAATTTGAGGTTTATTTTAAAATCCAAAATGGCAACCTCAAGTTTATTTCTAAAATTCGACATGGGACTCATTATATAGGTTTTTGGGTGTGCCGAGCACGGATTTGAGGTCCATTTGGGCCGAGCACATAGGACTGGGAGCCGAGCACATAGGACTCGTTATATAGGGTTTTGGGTGAGCCAAGCACGAATTTGAGGTCCATTTTAAAATCCAAGATGGCGATCTCAAGTTTATTTCTAAAATTCGACATGGGACTCGTTATATAGGTTTTTGGGTGTACCGAGCACGGATTTGAGGTCCATTTTAAAATCCAAGATAGCGGCCTCAACTTTATTTTTTAAAATCGACATGAGATAGATAAAATAGTTTTAAAATACAGAATCTATTAACTAAAACTGATATAATGTGAAGCATCAACCAGTGGCTAAAACATCGAACGCAATAGTGATCTGTCGTTGGTAATTTGAATTGTAGCAATTCAAATTACCAACGCCATGACAGATCGCTATCGCGATAAAAAGCAATGGCAGATTTGACTTTATTAAAAAAAATCCAAGATGGCGGCCTCAACTTTATTTTTAAAAATCGACATGGGACTCGTTATATAAATTTTTGGGTGTGTCGAGCACGAATTTGAGGTCCATTTGGACCGAGCACATAGGACTGGGAGCCGCGCACATAGGACTCGTTATATAGGGTTTAGGGTAAGCCGAGCACGAATTTGAGGTTCATTTAAAAATCCAAGATTTTGGCCTCAACTTTATTTTTGAAATTCGACATAGGACTTGTTGACGAGTCCAATGTCGATTTAAAAAAATAAAGTTAAGGCCAAAATCTTGTATTTTAAAATTGACCTCAAATTCGTGCTCAGCACACCCAAAAACATAGATAACGAGTCCAATGTCGATTAAAAAAAAATAAGTTAAGGCCGCCATCTTGGATTTTAAAATGGACCTCAAATTCGTGCTCGGCACACCCAAAAACATATATAACGAGTCCCATGTCGATTTTTTAAAATAAAGTTGAGGCCGCCATCTTGGATTTTAAAATGGACCTCAAATTCGTGCTCGGCACACCCAAAAACATATATAACGAGTCCCATGTCGATTTTTAAAAATAAAGTTGAGGCCGCCATCTTGGATTTTAAAATGGACCTCAATTTCGTGCTTGGCACACCCAAAAATATATATAACGAGTCCCATGTCGATTTTTTAAAATAAAGTTGAAGCCGCCATCTTGGATTTTAAAATGGACCTCAAATTCGTGCTCTGCACACCCAAAAACCTATATAACGAGTCCCATGTCGATTTTTAAAAATAAAGTTGAGGCCGCCATCTTGGATTTTAAAATGGACCTCAAATTCGTGCTCGGCACACCCAAAAACATATATAACGAGTCCCATGTCGATTTTTAAAAATAAAGTTGAGGCCGCCATCTTGGATTTTAAAATGGACCTCAATTTCGTGCTTGGCACACCCAAAAATATATATAACGAGTCCCATGTCGATTTTTTAAAATAAAGTTGAAGCCGCCATCTTGGATTTTAAAATGGACCTCAAATTCGTGCTCTGCACACCCAAAAACCTATATAACGAGTCCCATGTCGATTTTTAAAAATAAAGTTGAGGCCGCCATCTTGGATTTTAAAATGGACTTCAAATTCGTGCTCTGCACACCCAAAAACCTATATAACGAGTCCCATGTCGATTTTTAAAAATAAAGTTGAGGCCGCCATCTTGGATTTTGAAATGGACCTCAAATTCGTGCTCGGCACACCCAAAAATAAATATAACGAGTACAATGTCGATTTTTAAAAATAAAGTTGAGGCCGCCATCTTGGATTTTAAAATGGACCTCAAATTCGTGCTCGGCACACCCAAAAACATATATAACGAGTCCCATGTCGATTTTTAAAAATAAAGTTGAGGCCGCCATCTTGGATTTTAAAATGGACCTCAAATTCGTGCTTGGCACACCCAAAAATATATATAACGAGTCCCATGTCGATTTTTAAAAATAAAGTTGAGGCCGCCATCTTGGATTTTAAAATGGACCTCAAATTCGTGCTTGGCACACCCAAAAATATATATAACGAGTCCCATGTCGATTTTTTTAAATAAAGTTGAAGCCGCCATCTTGGATTTTAAAATGGACCTCAAATTCGTGCTCTGCACACCCAAAAACCTTTATAACGAGTCCCATGTCGATTTTTAAAAATAAAGTTGAGGCCGCCATCTTGGATTTTAAAATGGACCTCAAATTCGTGCTCTGCACACCCAAAAATATATATAACGAGTACAATGTCGATTTTTAAAAATAAAGTTGAGGCCGCCATCTTGGATTTTAAAATGGACCTCAAATTCGTGCTCGTGACACCCAAAAACATATATAACGAGTACAATGTTGATTTTTAAAAATAAAGTTGAGGCCGCCATCTTGGATTTTAAAATGGACCTCAAATTCGTGCTCGGCACACCCAAAAACATATATAACGAGTACAATATTGATTTTTAAAAATAAAGTTGAGGCCGCCATCTTGGATTTTAAAATGGACCTCAAATTCGTGCTCGGCACACCCAAAAACATATATAACGAGTACCATGTCGATTTTTAAAAATAAAGTTGAGGCCGCCATCTTGGATTTTAAAATGGACCTCAAATTCGTGCTCGTGACACCCAAAAACATATATAACGAGTACAATGTTGATTTTTAAAAATAAAGTTGAGGCCGCCATCTTGGATTTTAAAATGGACCTCAAATTCGTGCTCGGCACACCCAAAAACATATATAACGAGTACAATGTTGATTTTTAAAAATAAAATTTAGGTCGCCATCTTGGATTTTAAAATGAACCTCAAAGTCGTGCTTGGCTCACACAAAAACCTATATAAAGTGTCCTATGTCGAAAAAAAAAAAGTAACATTCATACTTGATGATCATTGACTACTGTCTTTGCGACCGGAACCAAAAAACATTTAATAATAATATGTAGGACAATTTACACTGGTCACAAACTTAGTTACTATGTGTATCAGAAACAACAATATTATATATAAACACCCAGACCATGACAAACTGTACTAATATTTTTTTGTCATGGGTAGGAATCGAACCACGACCTTTGGATATTACACAAAAGTCGCAACCAGTCTACGGAGGCGGTCAAAAATTATTCCTATAAAAAACGTCAATCGACTGTCTCGGGTACCCCTATATATGTGGCTTCTCTATGTTGTCAAAAAAATAAATAAAAAAGTTATAGGTAACCGATAAAAAAAATCGATGTTGTTTCGCGGTGACTCTGGTTTTCCTTGTTCCAGATTCGAAAACTCAAATTTATTCCTAAAACTAAAAAATAATAATATTATTTTGATTAAAAGTATTTTTTCTATAATTCAAGGACTTGTAAGGTTTATACATGGTCAAATTAATTACGTAAATCTTTAGTAGCCCCGGCAGCACGAGAGATACACGTCCATACGCATCGGCACACTAGGCGGGACTGGTCAACGGGGTCATATAATTACTTATTATAGCTCTTGGATCTGCTCCGCAAGATTGAAAATCGCGCAAACAATTTTCAATCAATAAAAATGTCGCAAGTCACAAAACTAATTTTGTCTATAACATACTTAATAATTTATTTAGGTAAAATTTCGTTTAATAGTGGATTATAAACTGTATTTTCTTGTGAGGTGTATTTATTTTAGACTTAAAACTCAACCCGTTTAGAAGAAAAATGTCTTTATACATTAAAAAGGCATCATTTTAAAATAGAAAAAGTATCGAAAAAATGTTTTCCAATTAGGTTTTTGGTTAAGACATGGAGAGAGGAAGGTCTGAAAAAACTTAAGTTGAAATGTTTTAATAAATAGATGTGTGCTTGCCTCTGCAGATATAAGCAAATAAGACTAAAATTTATAGTGCCTCCTCTTAACCAACGATAAAATGGAAAAATGGCAGTACTCATTTTATCATTGGTTACATTATTTTTCTCTCTTCACTTGATATTATAATATAATAAGTGGGACAATTTTAACATATTGCTCTGGTCACAAACTAAGCTCTAGGCTTGTACTATGTGTACCGAAAACAATGATTTAATACATATTATATTTTATAAACACCCAGACCATGGCAAACTGTACAGAAAAACGTACTAATATTTTTTTGCCATGGGTGGAAATCGAACCCACGACCTCCGGATACAACGTCAAAGGCGCAACCACTAGTCTACGGAGGCGAATATCATGTTATCGCTTTTACTATACATCTATACTACCCACAAGACACTGATAAAATTTCGCGTAATGGAGTGGCCATTTATTTAAGAAATAATAATACTAAGTTCGGGTTCCGTATAATAAAAAAAAAAAGTTGAGAATAGGAGTATATACTTTGAAAGTATGTACTTTGGGCTAATATGAGGTTCTGCTGATCAAATCGAACAACTTCCCATGGAACCATGTGTCGCAAATGAAAATAAATATTGGCTTCTCCATACAAACGTAATGTTAAAATGTCCAATTTGTATGGGGAAGCCAAACATTTTTTTTTTACTTGTACACACGATTCCATGGGGAAAGTCGTTCGATTTGATCAGCAGAACCTCATATTAGCCCAAAGTACATCCTTTCAAATTCACCCTGAATAGAAAAGTCTTAATATAGAAACAATTTAGTCTCAGCAACTCCGTTTTAGATAGAAACTAGAAATTTGGAAAGATGCAAATACATTTTTTTAACTTATTAATGCGTACGAAGCCGCGAGTAAAAGCTAGTAAATAATAGTTTGCGTGTTATTTACTGTATTATAAAATAGAATGAAGTAACGGCTAATGAAGCCTACGGTGATATAATTATTTAGTTTTGTATTTTATTCTGAAAGTTATTTACTTAAATTAATATTTTTTTCACAGTTAACCCTTCGCAGAAAGGTTTAAAATAAAATGATGACAAGTTTTCGCACTGCCGCACGGAAAAAAGGAATTTTTGGATTAAACCATTCAAGAATATATTGTTTCATATATGGCGGAAACAATAATATTCTTAAATTAAGTAAAAATTGCCTTGGGTTAAGAACATTTACTTTAGTGAGAAGAAATATTTACTTAATACAAGATTTTTTTTTTTGATTTAAGCATATATTGTTTCCGCCATATATGAAACAATATATTTTTAATACAAGAATTTATTTTTTTCTGTGCGAGTTTACTTTAGGTCCCTACTGCCGGATCAGCGTTTTAAATGCAAGTAGATAATACATGCAATAAGGTTAAAGGATATCATACTGATTACGTATTCATTCATTTAGATTCTCTTATTTATCAATCACATAGGTACCTACTTATAAATTATTATTTATATATTAGTATTAATTTAAAAAAAAAGGCACTACGCAACTGATAACAAGGTTAAGCAGATGACAACAAGGCCAGTCTGGGATGGGTGACCGCTTTATACAACGAGGTTATTTCATCATAAACACCGCAACAAGCTCGCCACTTGTTAGGTGTTGCCTCGGCGAATTGAGTTCGGGTTAATCCCTCCGCTGAGAACCTTGAGGCCGTTTAAACGATTCACGGGAGCCAAATAGGCACTCGTGATGGTATTTATTTATTATTTATTTTATTGGACCGCCTCCGTAGACTAGTGGTTGCGCCTTTGGATGTATCCGGAGGTCGTGGGTACGATTCCCACCCGTTGCAAAAAAAAATGCGAGTTTTTCTGTAGTTTGTCATGGTCTGGGTGTTTATAAAAATATTATATGTATTTTTCAGGTAGTATTTTATAGATAGTACAAGCCTAGAGGTTAGTTTGTGACCAGAGCAATATGTGTAAATTGTCCTACATTTAATTTATTAATTATATTATCGAACGAATTATTAAGTACCTATAGATCGGGGGCTGTTTTAAAATTAAATAATTAATCAGTGTCATCTTTCGGGGAAAAGAAAGAGATTATGGTCATAGGTACATTTGTGCCGTCAGATTAATTATTTATATTTTCGAATGCACAGTAGTTGGATATATATTATACTCGTGGTAGGGTAGCAGAGTTGGTTAGATTCGAATTAAAAGCAACACAGTTTTTAGGTCCCAAGTTCAAACCCCGTTATTTATTATTGATTTTAAATTAAACAAATATGACATTTGTTTGAAAAGACCAGTATAGTGCCTCGAAGAGCACGTTAAGCTGTCGGTCCTAGTTTCACTATACCAACTTGTGAAACTGAGTATATAGATAGAGTCTACACATTGCTGTAGACTCATACCATCGGCTACAAGGTGGCATTAAAACCCCACCGTTGGGTACCCTAAGGCCGTCCAGGCAGTCTCGGGCGCCGTATGGCACCCGTGATGATATATACCGTAGTTGAATAAATTAATTCGAGACTTGAGTAAAATACAACATTGTCACGTTAACTATAGAGAGGTGAAATGTTAGCCAATAAAAAGATAAATAGAGAACTGTATGTGTCAATTTATGCAATCGATATATTATCAACATGGAAATTGTTATTGGTTAAATATACTTGACTAACAATTATCTACAGTGAATCGTGGAGTGACCTAGAGTCATGTTTCGGTTTTAGTCTGTGAGTTCGCCGCTTTTCAGTAGACTATTGCATCGAGTCTCTTTTCAGGATGCGGTCACGCAAACGGCAGTTCATTTGACGATACAAGCAGCGAGGTTTATGCAAGTTCGTCTTTGTCGCCGCCCATTTCGTAACCACGTTATTTAGGTGGTATAATTGGATCAATGCTACTTAAACAACAATGTACCTATTGATCATGCTATAATAAAAAGAATAAAAAAAGTGGATGGATGGTTACTACTGACATTAGTTAGTAGGTAGGTTAGTTCCAATAGTGGTTTAAATCCAGTAAAAACTATACTTAGATCGATAACTGAAAACGGCCATTAAATAACATATATAAATATCTCACCTAGAGGTAATGACTTGCGATATTCCTTTCACTGGAGCCATTTGAGATTTTCCAACGATTTTCCCATTTTCGTCGGTCACGTCTAAGCCTAAAAGCAAGAAAACAAAAGTTAATAAAATACCAGTAGGCCAACTGAAACGTTGCTAATTTTAGAATGATAAAGGTTAAATATTTAAAACAACATAATTTAAATAAAGTTTTAAGGCTGGGTTGCACCAAAGTGTCTGTTAAAGCAATTGTAACGGTTAAAGTTAAAAATGGCGTCAAATGTACCAGCTGTCATTCGATTTTTTAAATAAAACTGGTACATTCATGACGTCATTTTTAACTTTAATCGTTACAATTACTTTAACAGACAATTTGGTGCAACTGGAGCTAAGTTTACAAAATAAATATTATATAATACTTTTATTTAACTTTATTATCTATACATACATAATGAAGATAAATAAAAGCTATTATATATGCTATCTCATAGGGAGATAATTTAAACCTTTGCGAAATAAAACTATCATTTTCATAGAAATTGAATTACCCGTAAAAAAATATATATATACACGAGTCCCGAGTAAGTAGGTATTATAGAGTATAAAAAGTTAAGATATTATATTACTAAAACATGCTACGTAACTTGTACTGTTGAATATTAAAGTTTTTTTATAAGAAAAAATAATGTGGAGATCTAAATATTACTTACTCAATCCTAATTAGATTTTTTCATTATAAAAAATCTATTAACTTTTGAAAAGACAACCAAAGTTTGATTTATGATTCTAAAAATATTACTTTAGGTATCATTTCAAAACTTTACAATTTTTTATAATTAAATTATTGTAATTAGGATCAAATAACTAAAATCTACACCCCCATGATCTTTTTTTTTTATTTTTATTTACTATCACTGAAAACAACATTTAGATGTTTTTTGTCTTTGCGAATCCATTTCCTGTGCACTTTGTACTTTATGCAATAAAGATTTAAATAAATAAATAAAATATATGAACACAAATTTGCGGACATCAGCTGGTATTATAATTATTCTTCAATATGATTAAAAAAAGTATGAAAACATTTAGTTAAAAAGGCTACATTATTCTGGAGTATACCTATAGTCATTATTATACCTTTGAGTATTTCATTTTGCCGCATAAGAGGTATGTTGACCCAGTTGGCAGCCGCCACAGCTACAAATGGCACAAATCTCTGAAACCAACCAATACTCCTTTAACCTGTTTAAACAAGAACCTGAGTACTCCTGACAGAAATTTACACTATCTGTATCTTCTGTATAAACATATAGTAAAATTATGAATTATAAAAGGAATTGATATATTTTCCGAAATAATAGTAAATGAAATAAATATGAATGAAAAACTTCCAATTAATACCAAGAGAAAATTACTTTACGAAGATTATGATGTTATTCAGAATTTATAAGTATTTATACTTAACTTTCAAATATATTATTGGTCTTATGAAAATGTGTTATTTTGAACTATTTGAGAGTTAAGTAATACAAAAAAAATGTTTAAATTAAATCCAGTATAATTAACATATAAGACTTACCGCCAAAATTGGATTTTTAGCCTTTTTCTGCACAACAAACTTAAATGTCAATGCAGTTGCCATAGCCGCTGACATAGCGGAGACATAAGCCACTCCCATTTGGGTGGTGGTCAACGGAGAATTGGCATTCCGGTTGGTATAATTGACAAGGGCATTAAATGACTGGTTCACCCATTGCCAGAATACTATGGCAGTTCCGGTCCTGTAATTTTTAAAGGGTTTGGATTTGTTTTATAAAAGATTTATTTTAAATATTATTTAATATATAATATTTAAAATGTCAGGGTTTATTATTCGAAATAATAAAATTATCACACATATACAACATATTATACTTTATAAACAGCTAGACCAAGGCAAACTCTACAGAAAATAGTTTTTTTTTTTTTATTACAGCTAATGGTTAAGGTGCCTCCAGTTGACAGTGCTGATGTTTAGGCAGTTCTCATATAATTGGTCCAATTAATGAAAAAATTTTGCATTTATCAATTATTTTAATATCCTTGGTTTAACACCACATATTTTTTTAAATCATTATATTCTAAAAATATATAAATCAGCATTGGTGGTAGTCCACAAAATGATTCTGTATTTAAAATATATATATATATAATGTGGTTATTTATTAATTAATAACTCTGGGTTGTCGAACAAGCATTGTGTTTAAAGAAAAAAACAACAATATGTTTAATTTTATAACCAGTAAATGAAATACTTGACGATTACCAACTGAAGTTATAAATTAATCTGTGACTGACCAAACAATGAGAAATATTTTCAGTTTAATTGATTATGTAAAAATATGTAATAAGTTTGGCAGGCTGACAACAAACTATGTTTTTAAGTAGTCATGTGACAATGTGAAAAAAATTTACTTCTGACTTTTTATTTAGGTTTGTATGGGCATTTTTTGTTCATGATTGGAAGGTGATTTTAGGGCTTAGGGCACTTCTATGCTAAGAACAGCCAATGTGATGTGGTAATGTATAAACAGTTAATAAACGTGTGTCGACACAAGCAGTCGTGTTTCATTCCGTCCTCGCGACACCTCCGCATGGCGACCCTGCCAGTCCGCGTCAGTATCATGGCGTGAGACTTACGTGACGCACGCGCAGAGCGCGGCGGCACGCGCCGCGGCTCCGGCCGGCCGCCCGAGCAGTCCGCGACTAGAGTTATTATATTTTTTTTTTATTAACGACTAAATTTAAGTTTTTTTTTTTAGTTTAATTTTTAACTTTATAATTATTTTTTTTTTTTTTTAATATGAAGAACATTAATAAAATGTAGTGCAAAAACAGTAACAGTATTAAATTAAAATGTTTGAAGTTAACCCTGTCATAAATAACCAAGAACAAAAGGTGGACAATTATTTCACAAACATTACAAATGTGACAAAATACAATGGAACTCTATTAATTGTGGTAGTAATCGTAGTAATAATACTCTTCATTGCCATCTTATTTAAAATTTTCTTGGATTGCCAAAAGAAAATGATAAGAAGCCAAATTCGAGAACATATAAGAGAATCGATAGCGACGAGGCTACAGCAGCCAGCAGATATCTAACGCCTTTCCTGATGAAGCGAGTGGAGATGACTTCCTAGATCGAGTATCAGTGAGTGAATTAAAAATGATTAACATGTTCTAAAAGTGTTTTGTGCAGTGTTTTTTTTTTTATATTTCAGGTGTTTGTGTATTTTTTTTTATTATTTTATTAACATACTTAATGTACTATTATTATTATATAAGTATAAAATGTCGAGTGACATGAAAAAATATTAATGTAATTTTATCTTTTCTATAATTATTACTAGTAGACGTTACACGGGTTTGTGATCCTATTTTTGATACCCATCATGGTATATCATGTCGAGTAACATGTTAAATAATTAATGAATACAGTTAAGGAAATACAACGTAAGAGTCGAACTAAGAAAATTAGACTAATAAATATAATTATGCTTTAAATTTATATAAGGAATTGCAATTATTGGAGGAAATACAAAAATTTTAGGAATTAATTCTTGGAATTATTCGCAAAAGACATAAATATACAAAACAAAACCCTTTGTTTAGTGTACAAACAAAATGAGGTCACTTTGGAACTCAATACAATGGAACGTGACTTACGTCACCAGGCCACCAGCGAAGAACCGATTAGTCATAATTTCTCATTATCGATACCACCCAGATGCGAGCTTACAACGAATATTTTAGAACAATCAATAACTGTAAAAAATAATAAAACCCCTAATATACTTGTATAACATGAAAGATCCTTCAAGTAGACTTATGAAATTCAGATTAATATTAGACGAATACGATTTTAAAATAAGTTATATAAAAGGTAAAGATAACGTAATTGCAGACGCACTTTCACGCATTGACTTAACTTCGAGCAAGTTAAAGAGCACGTTTGAAAATGTTGTTTCAGTCATGACTAGAGCTCAAAGAGAAAGACTAGAAAAACAGTCCAGTGATATCAGTGACAGCAATGTAAGCGACACTTCTCGAAATATTTCTATGAACAACAGGATTGATCACCCCAGAGTAGTAGAAATGTTGCGAAAAGCTAGCGACAGTGTAGACTTGATTTTAATAAAGGAGAATGATTTAAAGGAATTGAAAAATAAGAATTTAATTAATTATGAGTATGTTTGTTTATGTTTTTCATCGAGTATGAAAACAATGTATTTCGACCTTAAGTATTTATTGCAATTTACCCGAGTGGAATTTGTTAATTTGCTTAGAGATTTTTGTAAAAAGTTGAATATTAAAATAATAAATTTTGTTAAAGATGATTATTACTCATCATTTATAGAAGAAATAAATTGTGAAATAAATGAAAGAGATAAGTGGGAAGGACCACAAATAAATGTTTTGTCAAAGGTAATAAAAATTTGTAATGATGAAAAGAAAAAGGTAATTATAAATGATTATCATTTGTTACCTACGAGCGGACATGCCGGCATCCGTCGTATGGTCAATAATATTAAGAAAAAGTATACTTGGTCTAATTTAGAAAAAGACGTTATAGAATTTGTTAAAAAATGTAAAAAATGTCAAATAATGAAATATCAAAAAGGTGTCAAGGAACCTATGTCAATAACGACAACTGCTAATTCAGCATTTGAGAAAATTTATTTAGATTTAGTAGGACCTTTAGATAAGGATAATTTTAATAATAATTATATATTAACGCTTCAATGCGAATTAAGTAAGTATGTAGAAGCTTATGCCATACCCAATAAGGAAACGGTAACAGTAGCAAAATCTTTAGTTAACAATTTTATTCTTAGATACGGAATACCCATGTCAATAGGTACAGATAGAGGTACCGAATTCATGTCAAGTACTATGACAGAAGTTTGCAAATTATTAAATATAGAAAAAATCCATTCCACTGCTTTTCACCACGAATCAATAGGTGCATTAGAAAATTCACATAAACATCTCCGTAGTTTTTTAAGAATTTACTGTGAACAACGCTTGTATAATTGGTCTGAATGGTTACCCTTCTGGAGTTTTGCATATAATAATACCATTCATTCAGAAACCAAATATTCTCCATTTGAACTAGTATTCGGAAAAACTTGCAATATACCAACAAATTTAAGTAATAGTAAAGTAGAACCATTGTATAATTCAGACAACTATGCTCTAGAATTAAAATTTAGGTTACAAACAGCTTGTAATGACGCAAGAAATAATTTGTTACAACGTAAAGAACAAAGAAAAACTAAATTTGATTTAAAATGTAACCCGATTTCTTATAACAAAGGCGACTTAATTCTTGTTAAAAATGAAACTGTAGATAAAGCAGAACCCTTGTTCAATGGTCCATATTTAGTTGTAAACGATGAATCACCCAATGTAATCATTTCTAAGAATGGCAAGAACAGTACCGTTCACAAAAATAGAACTAAACTGTATGTAGTGAATATAAGTACACTATTCGAATGATTTCTTTTATAATGAAACAAATAAAAACATATAGTATACCATTTAATTATAAAATATTGTAAATTTTAATCATCTTGTATTTACACTGTTAAAAATTTATTTGCTACTACTTTTATTATATAAGATTTATATAAATAATTAATTTTAGAACTTTTGTAATTCAGTATTTTTTTTTTTAATTTTTATTATTAGATATGTAAGTTATTCATTTTTTTTAATTATTTTTTTGTATTACCCCGGTGGTGTGATGTGGTAATGTATAAACAGTTAATAAACGTGTGTCGACACAAGCAGTCGTGTTTCATTCCGTCCTCGCGACACCTCCGCAGCCAATTTAAATTATAATATTTATTATACAAAATTACAGTTTATATTTACCTATACCACTGCAACATAGCACCTGTAACCAGACATCCTCCCGGCATTTGAAAGGACATTCTGCCAAAAACATTTTGCAGCTCTCCACTATCAGGGTGGAATGCAGACTCATACAGTTGTTTGGCAGTCACCAACTGATCATAAGTTGTACCTGAGGGTTCTTCACCATTTCTTAAATAGAGAGAATTTTATTAGAAAAAATCTTAGTTGATGGGATAAATAGTAGATAGTAAATATATAGATAAGTACTCATAAAACATATATAATTTGGTTTAACAAGATTCTGAGTTGGGTTAACAATTTATTATTTAGATTGTAGAGCTGCAGCATACACTCAATCCCTTTGATCTTTACTAAAGTAGATAGAAAATTGTTAATTCTTGATTAAACAGTTGACTAGAACAGAAGATTGATACAGCCATTAAATGAGCAAATTATTTTTTTCATTAATTATAATATCAATAAAAATGAGACCTACAAAAAAATACTGATTTTGTTAATTGAGACAAAAATATTTATATTTTTGTCACAATTAATAAAATAAAAAAGGTGTTTTTGAAGTTCAGGTTAAATTACAGAAAGAATAAAAATAACATGTCAATAACCATGATTAGTGATTGGAAAATTGTGTGCATTTAAACCTAAACTTCATTTGAAAATAGTATGGACATCCATGTATGGATAAATAAAAACATTGTCTCTCTAAAATGTAATTAAAAATAGTATGAACATGCCTTTTATATATTTTAATAGAAAAAAATACAAAAATCGTGGAAATCAGAGTATAATGCACCCAAATTTGTGATCACTAACCATAATATGCCTACATAATAAATTTATATTCACAATAAAGTATAAATTGAAGATTGTGGTCATAGTCTGTATAGAAGTAGTCTACTTTGTTTAATACTTACTTATATTTGATATAGAGTTCCTTAGCCTCATACAATTCTTTTTCAGATCTCAGCGACAGCAAGGGGTTGCTGATATAAGCAAAATGTCTGAATCTGCCATAAAATGTATTCTGATCCCATAGCGGCTGGGTAATGTCAATCCTTTTTGGGGTTAATTGAGCATTTTGCTGAAGAAAAACAATAGAAAAATAATAAGCACAGCAGAATAGTAAAGTAAATTAAGGTTTGCTAATAGGAAGTTGCCGGCCGCTGATTTGTTTTTTGAATAATTGAAAAATGTCTGAATCTGCCATAAAATGTATTCTGATCCCATAGCGGCTGGGTAATGTCAATCCTTTTTGGGGTTAATTAAGCATTTTGCTGAAGAAAAACAATAGAAAAATAATAAGCACAACAGAATAGTAAAGTAAATTAAGGTTTGCTAATAGGAAGTTGCCGGCCGCTGATTTGTTTTTTGAATAATTAGTGATCATAGGTAGAAAAAATTCAAGGATAACGACATTATTTCATGCAAATAAAATTCCTATAAGATGAGAGCTATTATATAAGATATATCGAAATGAACGGATATTATGAATTGAACATTTACATACAATTATATATTCTTGTTACTTACAGTCATAATTACAGGTAACTCTGATTATTTCCTGATTTCGGCTACTTTTAATATATTTTTGCCGCACAACATTAACCGAACGAAATGATGAGAAAACTTTTGACAACTAACGACAAACATTCGTTCTATTTCGTTCACCGCATAGTTAAGTTCACCGTCAAATGAATGAAATATTTTCGTTTTCCGGGTGAAGCCAAATGTTGCCAACGTAACTAATTAATTAACGGGCTTTTCCGACTGGCTCCGACGAAAGAACTATGGGTTATGATTTTATAGTGGGGTATTTAGTGCGATGTACCTTGCATTTTGTGATTAAGGGCTTAAACTTGGCACAGTTATTCCATGGGTAGTATTGAGTAGATTTCGCCCGGTAGCCATCGGTAGCCACCGCACGGGTGGCGAGGGGAAGGGGGGGGAGTTTGACTCCGCCGCGCTCCACTGTGAGCGCTATTGTGCTGAAACGAATGCTTTAATGGCAAGTTTGGTTTCGTTTTCGGATAATTTAAGGATAAATAATTCATTCCCATAACAAAAACTGGTCCATAGAAAAAAACTAAATTATTGAACAAAATAACAAAATCATGAACTATCTTTTTTTACATAAACGTCGTTTTCTTTTAAACCGTATGAGATATTGTTATGAAAAAAATATATTCTAAAACCCACATTTACTAGGAAAACGAAATATAACGTTTATTGCAATCCGGTTATAAAAACTAAATAAAAAAATATATTATTCATCACAAGGCAGAGTAGCCAAAGTGGCCACTTTTTTCGGCTACGAATTTCTTTTGACATTTCCAGGGTTTTCAAACACATTTTTCTGGCCTTAATTGGTTTGGAAAAGAAAGTATGTTTTCCCTAAAAAATACATACGTATTTTTTTTTTTTTTGTTTGGGTAAAAATTGTTTTTTGAGGAATTTAAGAAAGTCTAAATTGATTGTATTAGCTATATTTTCGGATAATAAGGTATTAAGTTTTGTTATATTTTCGTCGAAAGCCCTTTATTTTAAAATACCTATTCATCAATTATAGAAAAGTCAAGCATAATCACCCAATTTAATACATTACAACCTTTAATTTTCCTTTGTCTTCTAGCGTTTTCCCTGACATTTCCAGATTTCAATAATTCCCTTACTTTTCCCGGTTTCCCTTGTTTTCCAGAAAGTGGCCACCCTGGTAGTGTATAGTCTTCGATCAACAATACAACTGTTTATCGAAGTAACTGAGTGAGTAGTAGACTGTTCTAACTTATATCAAATTTAAATGTCTTGAAAAACATTAAAACAATCATTTTTTAAATTAAAGTTTATTTGTAGTAGTTGCCACTATGCAGGCACAACTCTGAACAACTTATTTACATATTAAAACTGTTACACCTGGTGCTACATTATTTTTTAACTACAGCAGTTGCGGTAAGTCCGTCCATATGGGTTGCCAGTTGTTATCTACTTTAGTCCACAACCAATTAGATGGACAGGGTAGTTTTTGAGATCATGACAACTGGTCTCATACATGGACCCCATGGTAAAAAGCTTCAGATTTGTCATTACACATTAATAAAGATTTGTTCACAGATCCTCTTCAATATATTGTTAGGCTATTTCAAGGCTGTTAAGTTTTACCAGTAGATTTCAACATTATTATCAACGTCGTAATTGACAAACTTAATATACCAACGTAGTGAAATAGATGGGTTAATATGCCTATCTAAACACCGCCGCGTCGAGCTGACTACTTGTTCTCTTGACTCGCTGAGAATACCTTTGGTTACGTACGACGAAGTGGAAATAAACCACATCCCTGGGTACACTAAGGCCATCCAGGTGGTCTCGGGCACCTTAAAGTCATCCGTGATGGTACATAAGTATATTCAGAGATATATGCTAAAATGAGCATTTGCGAATCACTTAGCACTGCTAACACGCAATCCAAAATATTGCCTGAACTGCAGTTTTAGTAGACGAGTTGTGTATGTTTGAAAGGCATGAGAACAAAACCATCAAAATGCAATTATCTGTGTGAAGGAATATGAACTACTAAATTTACGTTATACGACCTAGTTCGTTCATCAAGGCCGAAAATAGGTTCAGCCATGTGTTTCAGCCATGTGTTTCCTTAGATTTAGTTGTAGAATATTTTATTAATGATATTAGATCAACAGCCAATTAGTAATTAAATTGAAAGAAAGCTTGTATTTATGACAGATACTTAACCGCCTCTAACGTGGCATTTTCTTTACACAACTTCAACACAACTTTTTTTATTAAATTATGATGCAACCGTCAGTCTTATACAAACTCTTGTAATAATCTAATTGCATCTCTCCCAAATGATCTCTGAATAGCCTCTGAGATAGAATCAAGACTTCAGTTACATAAATTATTGCATAGGGAGGTTGGAAGAAAGACGATTGTGATGTATGTATTATGTTTTTTCTTAAAAACGATAAAGTGCATGGTAATCGCAATCGGGTGTTGATGTGCAGCAAGAACTGAGACTCGTTTCAGGAGTAACTATCAGCAAATGTGGGGACTGTGCGTCGGACCTCCCAGTGGTGTCCCCGGGAAGCGTTCGGTCCATTTCGGACTTAGTAGGCTAATCGACGACCAATTCTAGCGGTGGAAGAGCTTATTGCTCGTCTGGGTTGCTACCACCATCCACAGGGCGAAAAACCCTAAATTCTTGAAGTGAAATGCATTGACACGTCGGCCAGGGAGACCTGTAGAAACGGTTATTCCGCTGGCCGCCCGCTATTTAGTATAGGGGCCCACTGTTGGCTAACCACCAAGAGGGGCTGCCCCATCAAGTGGCGCATAATCCCGAAGTGGTTTGTCGTGCCGGTTAGTGACCGGAGGGGATTCAGGCAACCACTTTCGGGGGGGTACAGGGGCCCTTCCGTCCGACGTGTCAGTGCTATTTGATTTTCGAGTGGCTATCGCACCTAGGTCAGCGCTATCTTCGCCTTTACTGCGGCAGCAACAGTTCACTTCACGCCTTCTATTTCTCTCTTCCTCCATAAACCTCATGACTGCACAACCAAATATAAATACTGGGACAGCGGTGCACATCCCCAACACTTTATTCGGCGTGGTTTTACAAATATTCGCGGGATCCACGCCAATCTTAGTGCCGTACATCAGCATCTTGAGACGGCTAAACCCGCCATGTTATTTCTAACGGAGACCCAGATCCACTGCCCGGCCGACATATCCTACCTACAATACCCCGGATTTACCCTAGAGGAGAAGTTCCTACCAAAAGCCGGGGTGTGCCTATATGCTCGGTCGGATATCTGTTGTCGCCGTATACGCAGTTTAGAGGACTCCAACCTTTCCACCTTATGGGTACACGTGGATCTGGGAACTCAGTCTCGAATCTACGTGTGCCTATATCGATCCCATAGAAGTGATCAGGAGACGACTCTATTCTACAACTATCTGAGCAGAGCGACAGACAAAGCGCAAGATCCTTTTTCCTTTTCTGGCAATGGACCAGCATGGGGAAGCCTTGGCAGTTGGTTGGTGGCCTGCAGTCAGCAGGCCACCAGTTTCTGTTCACTGACGAGTGCAGAATATGCCTGCGTCGCAACGATAAGAGAGGCCGGGCCTAAATGTGTTTGATTTCCCCTTGCTCTTTTTGAAACGGCTATGGCGGCGCTTCCTGTATGATGTAGGCTGGTATCTCTGGACGGAAAAACTGTGCTCATTTTCATGCCTGAGAAAGGCCTAGGGGACGGGCTGACAGCAGACCGATACATCCGACATTCTCCAGGATCATGTTGTTCCCTACGAGTTTGTCGGCGATAACTTCATCACGGTAATCGATACTGGTGTTAGCGTTACCATGTAGTAACGCTAATACACACGTTGCGTATGGCTTTGGCAGCTTCTTGACGAAGCTGAAATACGTACTATAGACTGGCCTACACTCAGTCCAGGTATTAATCCCATCGAGCATTTGTGATATGAACTCAAAGGAAAGGTATGGGCCAGAAATTCGAGCGTAGAAGAATTGAAGGCAACGTTATTAGAAGAGTAGGATGGCGTGCTTTAAACCCCATCAAAAAATAATAAGATCGATGAAGAAACAACTGCTATAATCATAGACGTTATATGGATCATCCAGGATGATGGGTTAATGATTAAACAAATTCAATGAGGAAATCATGTTATACAACCGAGAAATACTATATTCTATATACTTATTATAACCTACATAATATATAGCATTAAATCCCGGATGCTTTAATAAATAATCGTGGTCATTTACATCGATATTCATTGTACGTTGATTTTCCGGACGGGGCGGGAGCAGCCCCTACCCTTTATTATGTTTTTTCAACAGATTGTGTTTAATTTATATAATAACTAATTACAACACCCATTCCAAAATTCTCATGTTTCCTTTCACACTTAAGTTCACACATAATTTATTAATAACATATTATTGAATGGATATTGATAAATTAATACATACTATCACTGTACAACGGGCTATTTTATCATAAACACCGCAACAAGCTCGCCACTTGTTAGGCGTTGCTTCTGAATACCATCGGAGAAATGAGGGCGGTTTAAAACTGTCCACTGAGTACCCTGAGGCTTTTTAAACGGTGTTCGGGAGCCAAATAGGCACCCGTGATGGTATATTATTTTTTATCACTGTGAAAATTGGCTGGTTTCCATAAGAACATGCAGCTTTTTACAAAATTGTTATAACTATGATCAATAAAATGTTTAAGGTTCTTAGGTAGTTTCCATACCGCAAATAAAATTACATAATGTATACGAATATATATATATATTTATTTATTTGGACATTAAAAATATCAATATGAATCATATTATGATTATGGTTTTACCAAGTTACCAATGGTTACTTAGATCAGTGCTCGTATAAAACATAAATATGCTACTCTGCTTTGTGATGAATATATATTTTTTAATTTACTTTTTAAAGTCGGATTCCAATAAACGTTAAATTTCTGGAATCCTAGTAAATGCGGGTTTTATAATATATTTTCATATCAATATCTCTTATGGTTTAAAAAAAAACGTTAATGTAAAAAAAATAGTTTATGATTTTGTTATTTTGTTCAATAATTTTATTTTTTTCTATGGGCGAGTATTGTTTTTGTTATGGAAATAAATTATTTATCCTTATATTATCCGAAAACGACACCAAACTTGCTATTATAGCATTAGTTTTAGCACAATAGCGCTCATAGTGGAGCGCGGCGAAGTCAAACTTGCCCCCCTTCCCCTCGCCACCCGCGCGGTGGCTACCGATGGCTACCGGGCGAAATCTACTCAATACTACCCAAGGAATAACTGTACCAAGTTTGAGCCTTTAATCACAAAATGCAGGGTAATACAACAACATGTTGCACTAAATACTCCACTATTATGATCGAAGCTTAGAATATAAAGTTCTTCTATAACTACGAGTATGTGATAATAAAGTAGTAGATCGAAGTTTTTTTATGGTGAAACTAGATTAATCAACGTTTATTATAAGCATATAGTTATAGAAGATTTTCAGTTATTTATTATAAGTTAAAATCTAATGTTTTATGTCTTCTAAAAAACTCTCTTAATTATATTAGCAAAAAAACATAGTTGCTGAAAAATTTACTAACTGTAGGGCCCAGTGTTTTAAACATTTAATGTTTTTTTTTTGTGGGAGGTGGAAAATAACCATATTTTTTTAAAGATCAACACCAAAATTGAATGATAATGAAAATTAGGAAAGAAAATTGAATGAAAAATTGAAAAAATTAAATGGCGGTTGTCTTTTTTATACAGCCGATATGATTCTGAAAAATTCATCAATTTTAGTGAAAGTGGAAGAAGCTTTAGTGGACCTAATAGTAGTTTCATATAGTGTAGAAAATAAAAAGTTTGAAGGTGTCCTTCTAGATACACAAAAAGGGTATGTGTAAGGTATGATTTTTATTCGTGAGTATTTGCTGATTTTTCATAAAATATTTTAAATTTACAGTAATTTGCCTTTCGGCGTGTATAATCTTCATCCAGCATTTTCAAGTAGTTCAAAAACAAACAATGAAGACAAACTATATTCTGTTAATCAGAGATTTGCCTACAACGATGATGCTAATCCAGACGGACAACTCGCCAAAAAGCCTATTCCCAGGTTAAAACTCCAACAAAAACAGAAAATGACGGTCCGATTAAGACCTCGAAAAGTATTGTGTTCAAATTGTAAAGGAATTTGCAATGAAAATAACCAGAATGTAGATTTAAGTAAAAAAAGAAAATTGGTTTCTGATGACGAATCAGACACTAAAACGAAAAGCCATAATGATAAGAAATTTCTTATGCAAAACACACTCATTCCAAAGTTATCAAGGTTGCAGCCACAAGAAATTTCTAATGCCATAAAAGGGAATTCAAAAACAAAAGCTGCAAACAAGTCTGGAGCTGTGAAGGCTAGTGAAGATTGCTTAAGTTCAAACGCAAATATGGGCAGGGTAACCCAGGAATTAACATTTGTAGATGTGGGTGATGATAGTGACAAAATTATGTACTTTGAAGGTAAGACTGAGAATGTCGGTGAAAAGTTGGAGGATTCTTATAACCCAATTTTTTCAAGTGCCAGAACTTTAAAAATATGCTATGGTGAAGGTGAAGGAACAGTGGTTAAGATTCCTGCGTCATTGGGGGATTTTAATGAAGACTCTGGTGTGTCTTTTGATATATCTAAACCAACTAAACAAGTTGATTGTAAAGCTGTAAAAAAGGCTTTAAAGAAAGCTAAAAAGCAGCAAAAGAAGTTGGTTGTAAAAAGAAAATTACCAAAGCCTGCAGGGGCATTGTCCCCCCGTAACAATTCAGCTGTGATTGTTACAGAAAAAGAAATTGTACAAAAGAAACATAAAAAGAAGTATAAGGAGCCAAAGAAACTTGATGAGAATGTGAGTAAAGACAGAGATCAGATTGGGTATTTTAGTGATATTAAAAAGAGCAGTTTTAAGCAAAAGTTAGCTTTAAGTCTGAGGCGTTTAAGCAGTAATTCATTTGAAAAGTGTGATACAAGTGAATCAGATGGCTGGGATAGTGATTCAGTTCCTGAATTTCCAACTTCAAGTTCGGAAAGTGTTGGAATTAAAACTTTAAGGGTTTCACAAGGAGATGTGTTGTGGGGTAAGATTATTGGGTTTCCTTGGTGGCCGTGCCAAGTGCTCACTGTAACATCAAATTCACAAGCTCATGTGCTCTGGTTCGCTTCCACTTTAACCTCATTGATGCCATGTGATAGTCTTTGTCCATTCCTGGAGAACTATAAGGTATATAAAATTATTTTTGCATTTTTATTTGCCAAATTCCCATCAGATCTGAAGTATGTTAAAATAACATTTTAGGGTGACATTTCACTGAATGGCATTCCCTTAAATAATTTTTAATTTTGTGTAAATAACGTCATTAAATTTACAAAATTCCTAATTTAAATCTTATCTTCTTGGGTGCACTCCAGGTTTGCTGCAAAAGAGATTAAGCTATTGCTAATTTCTGTGGTTATTTCTGAGCATGTCATGGTAATTTAAAAGCATTAAAACCCATATAAAACGAATGACAAATTTAGAAGGTTGCCTGGATGACTAAATGGTTGAGCTCCTTGAGTTAAAACTAGGATCAAGGGTTTTAAGACCCACCCACTGGCTATTTTTTTAAAAGAAGAAACATATATTTTACTTATCTATTTATATAGGCATCAATACTACTTTATATGATGGCTATTTTTTTATTGCAATTTTATCTAATATAATATAAAAGAAGAAACATATATTTTACTTATCTATTTATATAGGCATCAATACTACTTTATATGATGATTTTAAATAACTATACAGGTAAAAAGAAAACACATTTAAATCAATTGTTTTAAAAGGCTGATTTTTCAATCATCAGATAAACTTATTTGACAGTTAACTTGTATGAAGAACTGTCAAATTTATTTTTTCTCTAAACAAATTATCTGTGGAATAACTTTCTGACGATTGAAAAATTGGCAAGGGCCAATTGAATTTGAAAAACTAAGGAGTTTTTCAAATAAGTAATTAAAAACTGACAAGTGCCAATACGTGCATTTGCAGAGGTCTCTATTTTTTTCCAATCCATATTTGGATAATTATCTACCATTACAATAAAAAAAAATGGTATTCAAACTTTGGGCATAAGCTCATTTAAAATAAATTGGAAGAGTGATTCTCAAAATATTCATCACGATGACAGAAATTTAAATTTCACTTATATGTGTTCCTAATTAAGATTTTTTTAGAATTAATGAGATATCTGATCAATATTTTTATTATTTACTCCTAAATTAATTATTACAGTTACGCTTTAACAAGAAAAAGAAGGGGTCATACAAAGAGGCTGTGAAACAAGCAACTGTAGAGGCCAAGAAATTAGAATCTCACTTACAGGATCCACTTGCAAGCCCCACTAGCTTGCCCACTATGTCTCCTCGACCAATCAATGTGTTCTCTTAAACCACTGTGATGTAGTCTACCCATGAGTGGCTCCTACTCTTATTACCATATTGTATCTAAATCAAACAATACCATTTTAAAGACCAAAATGGACTTTGTACAATTTTTGGAAATTTATGCACGATGACCTTGAATGGTTGTACTTAGGGCTAATATGAGGCCCTACTGATAAAATAAAAAAACTTTTCCCATGGAACCATGTGTCACAAATACAAAAATATATATGGCTTCATAAAAATTGGTTATTTTAACATTAGGTTTTAAAACTTAACTGTATGCAGTGGAAGTCTAAGAGGTAAGTATAAGAGGAATTCCCGCAAAGTTTGCATAGTCTATTAAAGGATCTTGGCCTTCCAAGGATGGTCATCGGAACTTTTATGGTATGTATTTTCAAGATGCTGCTAACAGGACCATATAGTATTTGGTTGAATAGAGAGGGTAGTGAACACAGTGCAGGGGAGAGTTAAAAGACCTTATACTTCATGGTCTTAAATACAAAGATACAAAGTCACATGCCATGTTCTATTAAAACATAATGTCAGACTTGTGTATTGAGAAATGACACCAATAATATAATAGTGAGAGCCACTCCGATCTCTACATCCGAATTAATCTGAAATATTGTGATATGTAATGTTAACTATGTAGTAGTTGGTATGCACAAAGTCCTTAATTGACTTATAATTTTTGCTTGGGAATATTTTTTTTTAATTTGTAGTATAGTGTACTATTTTATTTACTTTTTATGGACTTTGATCAGTTAATATTATTTATTAATGAGTAATTTTCCATTTTAAATTCTATTTCCTAATGATACCAATACATTAGCATAATAGAATTTAATTATTGTAGTAATGGAAAAGTATTTAATTATAAAAAAAATGTTTTATATTTAAATGGAAAATAGTTCATTTTAAAATATTTTGATCTGATCAAAGTAGGTTAGCAACCTCTTTCACATTTAAATTAGAAAGCAAACTATAATAGGTGCCCAATAATTTTGATATGAGTCAATCCTAAAGGCGATTAACTCATCATTATGCTTAACTTTTAAGTAGATATTTGGGGGTGAATATCTATTATTTAACATAGATTATTTAGTGAAAGTGGTCCTTAGCCTTTTTATTTTCAATATATTTTAGTTCCCTCTAGAGGTATGGTTTACTGTACAGTTGTAAAGACAGAAAAATGACAATTTTAGTGCAGCCTTATTGGCTAAGTCAGTTATTTGGTAAACCATGCACCCTTATTTAAAATATTGTAGACAAATCCAAGTGATTCTACAATGTTTTTGGTTAAACAAGTTTTAAAAAGCATTTGTGATTTTCATATGTTTATTTTTGTTATTATTTGGTATTTTAGATTATTATTAAACTCTGCAATTAAATTTGAGATTGATGGCCTTATTCATAAAAACTTATTGAGTTCTTGAAGGTTTTGTGTTTTATAAGCATATACTTTTTTGACTAAACCTTTTATAACTAAAGTGTTCTTCAAGAACTCAATAAGTTTTTATGAATACCGGTGCAAAAAAATAAAGTTTTTAATATGTGCAATTGTAACACATTTTTACAGAACCTTTTTTTTTGTTAAGTGGTACTTAACATTTCTTTATCTTTTTAATCTCGAATATTATTTCAGAGTATAGGTAGGTAGGTATATTATAAGTATAAAATAATATTTAAAACTCATTTATAAATAAATGTTTTATGCACTATTTTTATAAACCTAAAAGCTTGTGCCAGCTCTGAAAAATAAATCAAAAATTTTCCGAAACGCTTAATAATAAAAATATAACTATTCACAATCAGAAATATATTTTTCATTAAAATAGAGTTAAATAATCTGTAATTTAAGATAGTGTTAATAATTATGTATATTAAATAGGTGGAGAGTATTGTAATTTGAATTTAATTATATACCCACTGTAAACTTATTAGGTATTTACATAATATGTACCTAATTATAATTGTTCATTCCTTAAATATTATTCACTTATTTTAATGTAATCACAGTTTTTCTTTTGTGATTGTATATTTTTTAGAAATCATTTCAAAACTCAGATGTTTTGTACTTTGGGCTAATATGAGGCCCTACTGATTGTATCAACCTTTTTCCATGGAACCATGTGTCGCAAATGAAAAAAATATTTGGCTTATCCATGAACATTGTTATTTTAACATTACTAGTTTTGGAGATGCCTTTTTTATTCTATTTGAAAAATAAAATTATTCGCTTTGATCAGAGTCTCATATTAGCCCAATGTACCTGGTCGTGTTTCGGTTTTAATCTGTGGGTTTACCGGTTTTCAGGAGGCTATTGCACATATTTCTTATCTCTTTTTAGGGTGCGATTATGAAACAAGCGGTTAATTTGACTATAAAACAGGGAGAATATACAGGGTGACTTTGAAAGGATGTACTTTGGGCTATTATGAGGTTCTGCTAATGAAATCAAACAACTTTTGTTGTGTCTTAAATGAAAAAAAATGCCCATACAAACTAATAATGTTAAAATAACCAATATGGGGAAGCCAACATTTTTTTTTTATTTGCGTCACATCGTTCCATGGAAAAAGTGTTTGATTTGATCAGCAAAACCTCATATTAGCCCAAAGTGCATCTTTTCAGATTCATAATAAATATATTAGTATGGATTTGTCTGTGTCTCCGTTCATTTCTTAACCGAATAATTTACGGCATAGTAGGAGCAATCAATGCCGTTAAACAGCAATGTATTGAATCAATGTATCCATTCATGAATTTTGTAAGTCTGCATATCATCATGTAGATACAAAGTTACATGCCCTGTACCAATAAAAAAAGTGTAGTTTGCCTTACTGTCTATCTAGTGTAAATAATTAAGTATAGCAAATATTTGTATATACAACGATGTGAAAATGTATAGAAATAAAAATAATTCATTTTGCATAGTGGATAGTAAAGGATAAACACATTTATACAGTCGGCTATAAAAGTAGTCTTATCAAGTTTTGACAAAAAAAAACATCAAATTGCTATGGTTGAGTAAAGTGTAGGTAAACGTCATTACGATAAAGATGCTAGCTAACTCTCAGAATATTACTTTAAGGTAAAATCTACGTTATAGTTTATGACGTTCAGATGTTCTTTAACCATAGGGTGGTAGACCACATTATAAGCCGACTGTACCTACCCTCAAGGCCGATTTACACATCGAATTGTACAGTAGCGAGTTAAGGTGCGCCTTTGACGAGTTAAGTAGTTATTGCCGTAACGGCAAAAGCGAATTAAGTAGTAAGTTACCAATGAATTCCATCGGAATAGGTAGTTCTATTTTCTCGGCGAGTTAAGTGCGAAGTTTACCCTCCCTCGACTCCTAGTCATACCCCGCCAACTTAACTCGTCCACGTGTAGACGAACAAGTTTAGTATAGTACAAACAAGTAAAAGGCAATTTCTACTAAACTCGCCGGGCTGAAGTGTGGACGTTACTTACTACTTAACCGGTAAGTAACGACCGCCCGGTAACTTAACTCGCTACTGTACTTACCGATGTGTAAATCTGCCTTCTGTCTCACTCTATGACATCGAATTAAGGGCTCTGTAGACGTCGTGATGCCCATACAAACTTCCAATATTACAACTTGGCTGTAAGTCGAAGTAAAATTATAATTTTTATGTTGCAATTGTACGCGAAAATCTTTGTGTTGTGGGTAATAAACATTTTTGTATTACAATATTTAAAAAAAAATGATTTCAAAAGAAAAAATCCCAGCTCAGAAAGATTAATTAAAACAATGACCGACAGAAATATAATTTTAATTCTGCGACAAATAATAGTCAAGTAATACTGGAAGTGCGTAAGTTCATTTTGTATGGAGAACGCAGTGTCCTTCAATGAAACTTAATAACGGGCACTTTACCTTGTCGTTGGCCGATCACTGTACACACTACCTACTTTATTTCTTGTTTTTTTTTTAATTGTATAATCACAGTACCTGTTAGAAGTGAAGATTAAAATAAAAGCAACTAAAATACCTAATGTTTGTTGTTTTATTTATTTAGCATAATTAGGTATATACAGAATGATTATTTCAAGTGTGCTTTCAATGCCAAATCCTAAACTACAAGGAAGAGCGAAAAATGCTCAAAGGATTCTCAGGGCCGATTTTGATAAAAACTAAAACTGAATCATTACATTGAAAATTTTATTCTAGCGTTTATTCCCGCCGGGGAATCGAACCGATTGATTTGAAAAAAAAAACGCCTGTATTATTCAGGCTTAAGTCTTTAAACTGTGTACCTCTTAAGACGAATTACCCCGTGAACTTGCTTACCCAATTCAACTGCTATCCTATACATTTAGGCAGCCTTTTTGAAAAGGAAACCCCTATGTTTAACAGGTTAGCCTGTAAGACTTACTCGTAAACAGCCAGCAAAACTATGGTGCAATTCTTTTTGAACTTTGGAAGAGGGAGGGGGAAAAAAATAAGTTGATGGTTATTGCAGCGATTAACATTGAATATTTCGCTGACAAAAAAAAGTATATTTAAGCTAAAATGACTTATAATATTATACAGTAATATCTTTTAAAACCAATAAACACATGAAGGGGTTTCCCGCAGGGTTACACTTTCACAGGCATTTGATTACCTACCTCATTTAAATTATAATAAGGTTTAAATTGCCCCTCCATATGCCTGCCAAGAATATCAGCTCTGTGTTGGGAGGCATAGTCCTGCGTCGTCGAGCAGCTGATGAATGGCTTCGGGCGTTCGGGTTAGTGGTCGAGATGGTACAGGGACCCTAAGGTAATGTCATTACCAATGTTTACGTTTTGAATTGCCCCTTCGCGGCGGTGACCTCAACTTGTGTGCTCAGCACCACAAGTATTGGGAGGTGTTGTGAGTCCACGTCGTACAAGACCTCGACGTGGACTGGTAGCCCTAGTGTGAGTTTTTTAACGTTTACTTTCGCGTTAACTATACTACCGCGTTAACATTTTGACCAATCACACGACCGCATTTCTAGTTCTCAAAATTTCCGCTTGGAGCGCTGAACTATTTCCCATACAAATTTTAATTAGCTCAAACGCAAAGTAATAGTTAGAAAACTCACACTAGGGGTATGGATGGCCAAGCCGACTACAATGTCAATGTCGACGTAGGAATGTGTGTTAGTGAATCAGGTCCTAGGAATTTATAGTCCTAGTCATCCAATATTAGGACCAATTCTTTTCATTTTATATAGTGCAGATTTAACTAAATGTAAAAATTTGCAAATATCACTTATATGCAGATGATCTACAACTATACATTTCATTTAAACCTAATGATACATTAACCGCTGTAGGTAAAATAAATCAAGATCTGGAAAGCATAGTTAAATGGTCAGATAGCAATAGTTTAGTTTTGAACCCACTTAAATCAAAATTCATTGTAATGGGAACAAAGGCGCAAATATTAAAAATTAATGTTTATAATCCTTAATTAAAAATGATTATGTAGCAAAGTATTAGAGGCGCGTAATCTAGGTGTTTTGATGGATGATGAATTAAAATTTTAGAATATATGTGATAGAAAATGTAAGACACTGTTACTATAGACTAAAAGTATTAGGTATACCAAGTGAGACAATACTTAAAAGAAGATGTGAGAATTTATCTTTGTGATACTCTAATTTTGTCAAAACTTAATTATGCAGATGTAGTTATTGGTGAATGTTTATTGAAAAGTGTAAAGAAATTAGGTAATTCAGAGTGTCCAGAATTCTTGTGCTCTGTACCCCTAGTGTGAGTTTTTTAACTATTACTTTGCGTTTGAGTTAACTAAAATTTGTATGGGAAATAGTTTAGCGCTCTAAGCGGAAATTTTGAAAACTAGAAATGCGAGCGTGTGATTGGTCAAAATGTTAATGCAGTAGTATAGTTAACGCGAAAGTAAATGTTAAAAAAACTCACACTTGTGGTACGGTTCTGTTTCACGATTGCTAAAAGATCACATATTACACCGTTCCTAAATACTTAGAAGTGTCATGATGAATTCTCGTCGGTCTTATCATTTTGCCACTCTACTATTTGGTATTATTAGAAGAACACCCCCATCTTATTTATATGAAAAGCTTTGTTTCTCTCAATTAAATATAAGAGGAGCTACTAGTTTAATCGGCCCTAGACACAGCACATTAGCCTTTCGTGGTAGTTTTTGTTATTCTGCCACAAAATATTGTAATAATATAGTTACCACCACCGATACGAAACTGCCTTACTAAGGTAACAGAGGGGAATAAGGGCCACCTTATTTTAAATCGCTTTAAATCCTTTTTTATTAAAAATAATTATTTTATAAAGCCGGCAAGTGTTGCTCTTTGAGACTTTAAAGATACATTAAAAAATATATATTAGTTTCATACACCGTAATTAATATAATATCAGAAACAAAATAGTGGTACTAGATAGTCTATTAAAGGCCGGGTTGTTTATTAAGGCCCAAGCTCTTTTAAATCTTTTCGAAAAACCATGAAACGATATTAAATATTTTATTGAATGCATTTAAATGTATACACTTATCAATTTATACTTATATTAGGTTAATAATATCTGTAGGAATAGTAATTTTAAGCCAAATTACCTTTTAACAAAATCCGGGCCTTATTATCCGCGCTTTTTTAAATATATTTTTGTATTAAGAAATACGAAGGATATGGATTATACTGGATTGGTCTTAGCTTTAGGCTTCCATGTATTTTGTTTCTTCTAATATTCAATAATATAACATCAACGTAAATCGAAATATTTCAAATGGACCTTATTATACTCTGGCCCTTATTACCCTCTGGTACCTTATTAGAACATTAAAAAAAAACAAAGATTTTTTTTATTAAAGATACAAAAAGGCTTAATCTAGTGCTGTCTATGGCCTACCTATATATACATTTGTTATATACAAATTACGTAATAATAATATTTTATATGGATGTAATATTGTAATAACTTTTATTTATTATATTATTATTATCTATATTTTTAATAATAATATTTAAATATTATTTAATACAAAGTCATATATATTTTATTTGATTGTAAAATATATATTACTATTTTATTTCATAATATAAATACATTTATCATTCACAGTTGGTATCCACAGAATACCAGCGTCGGGTTAAACATATCCGACTTATGCTGAGTAGTTTGTGGAAACCTTTTTGGTGTATTTTAATTAATTTAATACTATGTTTAATATTAAATTATAAAATACTACTTACCAAATAAATGTTTTCTTTCTTTCATTTGGTAAAGTTTGATAGGGTAGGGTAGGTAATTCTTATTTTGATGTAAATAGGTTAGCGCTTTATAATTGACTTATGAGGTGCAACGGGTTAATTGGTAAGTAAATCCTTATTAAAAAAACCCTTTCAAAAACGCCTGAAGGGGATATAGGTCGCTTCCCTGGTATTATTGCACCAGCTGACAGTGTTGCTTATCAAGATCAAATTCTGGTAAGTGGCTGGTCTTTAAACGGTGTACCTCTTACGACGAATTACCCCGTGAACTTGCTTACCCAATGAGTTTTCTTTTTGCCGGTTCCAAAATATTCCACTAGATGGCAGCAGGAGAGATATCCACAAAAACTGTCAAAAAGGCAGTTTCTATACTTGATTAGTCTATATTTTTCATGAAGGTAAAAACCGTGCCCGTCCGCGCGTTTTTTTTAGCTTCATGATATTTTTATATAGACACTAATTTCTCTATAAATTAAAACTATATTGCAAGACGTGTTATTTTTTTACCATATTTTGTCACTTTTATATGTATCTACTTACTCGTTATTCTTGCTCTCTATAATCTTTAGTAGATAGTAGATACCTACTTGTCCAGAAAAACTTGGTACCTTAGAAATTCAAATTTAATTACTAATATAAAAAAAAAAAAATTACTTAAGTTGGTGCCGTAAGGCAAAGTGCTCAGGATATTAGTGTGTTAAACAAAGTTAAGTAAATTTTATAAATTATTCTTATAAAGGTATTTGATTCGCTATCTATTTTGAGTTTTTGTAGATAGCGACTAAACGCCATCTGTTGCGTTAAATAAAAACTACTGGAAAACTCCTCATTCAACTGCTATCCTATACATTTAGCTAACCCTTTTTTGAAAGAGAAACCCTATGTTTAACGGCTTAGTCTGTAAGACTTACCCTTAAACAGCCAGCAAAACTATGGTGCAATTCTTTTTGAACTTTGGAAGAGGGAGGGAGAAAAAAAATAAGTTGGTTATTGCAGTTGATTAACATTGAACCTTTCGCTGACAAAAAAATATATTTAAGCTAAAATGACTCTTAGTAATATCAAAATGGTTTAAAACCCTTAAAAATAGAAGGGGTTTCCCATTCATTGGGTTACAATTTAAAGGCATTTGATTACCTCATTTGGTAAAGTTTGTTAGGGGTAATGCTTATTTTTATTTCAATAGGTTAGCGCTTTATAATTGACTTTTGAGGTGCAACGGGTTTGATAAGTAAACCCATATAAATAAAATTTCCTTTATAACCCGCTCTGGTAACTTAATCCGTCCCTCACGTGGCAAAGTAACAAAACGTCCAATTTTTGTACCACCACGTTGTAAAAGAAATTACACGCGAAATCGTTTTTTGTGTCGCTCCCTTAATTTATATAATAATAAGTTTACAGCTATTGACCTCTTACATGTATTTTAAGTTCTTGTACTTTGTATTCTTTTTTTTTTCTTCTTAATGTGCTTAAGCGCCAATACTTTTTTTTTGTGTTTTGTTTATATTCAGTAAATATTTTTTCAATGTTTTATATCGGCACTATAAGTCTACTATAATTTGTAATATTCTATTTATATTTTAAAAATTGTAATGACGTTTGTATGCCAAAATAATAAAGAAATTAAAAACCTATTCAAAAACCCCTGAAGGGGATATAGGTCCGGTCCCTGGGTAAAAATCGATATCATAATAGATCTGAACCTGGTATATTATATTATGAATAAGTCTACTAAACTACTACGTGTCTAAACTTTTCTTCGTGACTGTACCCATAACTTTTAAACCAAAATATGTATAAAAATATACTTTGAAATCAAAGTCAAAAATATTTATTTCATGTAAACCTTTACAGGTATTTATGCATAGTCAAAAAAAAAAAAAAAAAAAACTATATTTAGTATAAGGTCTAAGTGTGCGCTTGGTTAGGCTTTTGCATACATAAAATAATTAGAAACCAAACCGAGCACACACCACATAACCAACCAGTGTAAGACTAGGTGGTTAGCTGGTTCCATTGACCTGTCCATCGTTATCTGCCATGCAAAGGTGCCACCGAGCCGACCAACCTAACAGATTATATCTACGCCCCAAATATCCACTATAAGTAATAATTAATATAAAAGTACAAAAATGTATCAATCAGAGCGCAAACACTAACCGCATGTTGGTCCCCCAGAGACACCCCGGAGAAAAAGGCACCAGCAAGTAAAAAACTCTGGCGTTCCACATATGTACCTGACCATCAGGAGATATGCTTATAATATGTGATATTTTATATATGATAATTTACCCTCATCCTGCTGAAGAGCACGAGTAGAACACCCCATAACAGATAAACCATTTTACAATATTGAGGTAGTACAGAATCACAAAACACCAAAGCCCCCCGATGCCCGCGCTAGTCTATCCGACAATTTTGCGAGACCTCCGCTTTTAACATAATAATTAAACTATGCATGTCCAGCGGAGATCCAAGGCCCCCACAGCAGCACGCGATCACGGACGTAACGTATGTGTCAGCCATCCTCCTGCTCAACCAGGCCCTTAGGGTGCAGACCAGAACCCGGCACACGCGCCACCACTGCAATGACCTTCAAAGGAGAGGAAATCCGCTGGACACATCATATTACTAGGACACATTACTAGGCCATATGCATTATAGAATCTGAGACACGCGCAAACATCGAAAACTGATTCGTATTATGTAGCTCTGTTAACAAAATAATAATTTAAATATATGAAAAACAATAGTAGGTATATTACCTAGCCAAAATACTTAATATTAAAAATAAATAAAAACAAAAAAATAATAGTAATAACAAGTTATTACCTTCTCCAAATATAGCAATTTATAGGTAAATTGCTACATTATTTACATTAGGATGTAGACTAAAAATAATATAATAAGTACTTAGTAATGAATTATTACTGTATCACATTTATTAGTTGAGAGATTCCAGTCGCAGGGAGGTATGTTTCCAGACGTCTCTGTCATTAATATAATCATTAACTTTGTAATATGCTTTTGCTATTAAAGTTTGCTTTATACAATTTTTAAATTTTATATCATTAAGTTCTATAATTGAATTTGGCAATTTATTAAATAACCTGATACTGTTTATTAGGAAACATTTATTAGTTTTTTGTAATCTAAATTTTGGTATATCAATTTTGTTTATATTTCTTAAGTTACGAGTATGCCTATCTGCGTTTTTATTAAACGTATTATAGTTTTTCTTAACGTATAATAAATTTTCAAATATGTATTGGGAGGGTCAGTGTCATTACTTCAATTTTAGGGAAAAATTCCCGAAGGGATTCGCGGGTCTTCATGCCATACATAGCTCTAATAGCTCTTTTTTGAAGGATAAATATTGTTTCTATGTCTGCAGCGGAGCCCATAATAAGCCAGTCATGGTTAAAGTTTGTAAATAAATTAAAACTACAGGTTATTGCAAAATAATGTATGTATTTATTAAGTGTGAACAAAGGCACTAACATGAGCTTGAAGGCACCTTTAACCCAATATCTATCTACATTGTAAATATTTATTACATTTTCTATATATAAAAAAATATTTAAGCAACATTTATTTACATTATAATTTTGCATTGTCACGTAAAAATCTTTGTAGTTATAATTATAATAACAATTGCAAAATAGTCTAATAGTGGTAGAATCCATTTTAAATCGTCAAAGAATACAATTTACTTTTTTTTTGTTTACAATTAAGTTACATACTTAATAATAATATTTTAATATTTGTCTGTGAGTATAAAGTCTACACAGCTTTGGTAATTAAGGATCCTGTCCCGAATCCCCTTGAGTTTGATGATGTACTGCTTGTGTATTTTGGAGTCGACCCTCTTGTAGCGGAGAGCCGTTATCATCTTATCCACCGTGTAGTGTAGCCACAGTATGTTTGTGTATGGCTCGAAGTTTTTCCAATCGTTCCTGTAAACAAATATTATAAAATTAAGTACAATATATGGTTATACTTCTACAGAAAATTGAATATTATAAATAGCTCGCGCAACTTCGTCTGCATAGGTATGAGCCGTTTACGCAGTGCACGCAACTGAAGATCTCAAAAGGAATAAATTTGTCCCATTTTTGCAACATTTTTCATTGATGCTCCGTTTATTAGTCATAGTGTGATGTTATATAGCCTAATTGATAAATGGGCTATCCAACACTTAAAATAATTTTTCAGTAGTTCCTCAGATTAGCGTGTTCAACCAAACAAACTCTCCAAGCTGCTTTTCAAGAAATCAACTAAAGGTGAATAATAATCCACTGAAATGGTTGGTTTTACCTTTTTAAAGTAACAGATCAGAAGTTAACATTTTTGTATTAGATTAACGCACAATTACTGTAGATTATAGGGACCCGCGATAAGTTGCAGTTGTAACACAAGCAGGACCACCATGTATGTATAACAAATTATAATTATATAACGTTTATATTTATAAATATATTAAAAACGTCAACTCGCCAACACCACGTGACTACGGCAGGATCACAAATGTAGAATCTGCAGAACTAAGTTCTACGGAATGTGTTACCAAGTTTGATTAAGTTTGCAAAACTAGAGATTATATTGTAGATAAAGAATAAATATAAAGGCAATACAATTGATAATATATATAAAATCATGGATGCCTTACGGCGTCCGAGACCGCCTAGACCCTCTCAGGGTACCCAGCAGAGGGGTTTTTGATCTATAAACAGTTTCACAAGATGGCATAGTAAAACTGCAACAGACAGTTTAACATGCTCTCCGAGGAACAACACTATTATAAGCGTTAAAAAATTTCAACAAAATGCTGTTAGGTGAATTAATATGTATTTTGAGTTTTCAGTGGGCAGTGAAAGTCACGCCTAGGGGGCGTGACTTTCACTGTCAACATCCATACATCTGACTGAAGGTGATGCCATTGATAGAATGGTGTACATACCGCAGTCTCTCCTGCATGAGCCGGTAGACCTGGAACTGGTAGTCGCCGTGCGCGGAGAACAGCGCAGTGTCGTGCGCCAGGTCGTTGTAGAGCGCGGCCTGACAGGGGGCGCGCTCGTCGCGGGACAGCGACAGGCGAGACAGCGAGTAGTCGATGATGGTGGCGCGCACGCCGCACCGACGCACGCGGTGCGTACGACCACGGATCACAAATAATGACCACTGCCAAAATAATAAACTTAATTAGGATAAACATTTTTTTTTTGGTTATTGGCAGGCTATATATAAAAGATATATGATCATAAAATATTTGGTTGAGAAGGGAGGGTAGAACACAGTGCAGGGGGGGTTAAAAGGCCTTTAAACCTACTTCGCGGTCTCAAGTCCTGGAACGCTGCAGTTCACTCCCCTACCTTCCAACCACGCGACGGACCCGGTGCCCGCACGGTGAAGTCACGGATAGCTAACAACATTGCCACTTTCTCAAGTCTATTAGGGTTGTGGGCATGCCCATTGTGCCCACAACCGTGAATATCCGCTTGGTGTTTCTAAATAGTATGGTTTGTGAGTATGTAAATTAGTTGTATTTGAGTGATGTTAAAATGTGGGAACACTAGGATGGGAATATTGAAATATATGTAGTTAATTGGATTAAATAATATGTTATACCTATGTATGCTTCTTCCCTACCTTTAACTTAAATAGAGCAACTACTAAGGGCCCGTTTGTTTTGAGAATGAAATATGTTCACAATGATCATAATGACATTGTGCAAACTTGCGTTTTTTTTTTGGTTAATTTCAATCACAATGCCACAATTACCACTATCTAAATCGAACGCATTGTTATCACAAAGCTGACAACTGTCACTTGTCAAGTAAAATATAGGTTAAATCGTACAATCCACTAATTTTATATGCGAAATCATTTCGATTTAAAATACAATAAATTTGATCCTAAAAATATAAACGGCTGCGACGTTTAAAACAACTGTCACAACCACAAATGTCAAAATATGTTCACAACGCCTCACCTATCGACTGGGGTCATTGTGATCAGTTCACGGTAGCATTCTGGGCCAAAAAAAAACGGCCATTGTGGCAGATCACATTGCCACTTTTGCCGCCGAAATCTCAAAAAAACGCATAAATATACATCGTGATCGTTGTGAACATGTTTCTGTCCCAAAACGAACGCAAGCCAACTATAGACAAAATTCCTTCCTGATTTGCGCGTGTAGCACATACAATGATTTGAGTCACTGGAACATGATTTATTTAATGATAAAAGTGCGGCACTGAGGCGGTCGTTGACAGGCTTATTTTTTTATGATATAGACTGATTAGTTATTTTTTGCTTACTTTCATGCTGTGTTCATTCATCATGTTAATATTATTTGTTTTATTACTTTATTTTTTTACTCTGTTAATACATTGTTACGTAATCTAATTTTATTTTAAGTTGTTTGTAAAGTTATATACCATGTATCTATTAGTGAAAACCTATTGTTACCTTTCTATGTTTATACAAGTGTTATGTTATGATTTATGGAAGTTGGTTTTCCAAATACCTAAAAAATAAATAAATAAATGCTTTTAGTGTGTTTTTTGATAAGGTTTTAAAAGTAATTCATTCATATTCATTTATTTGCAACCATAGGTTTTTTTGGAACACTTAGTAATTGTCATAATTTAACAAAAATTTGAACAGTATATATAAAGGAGAAATGAACTACATAATAAATTTAACAAATAACAGTACTTTAATTTAAATACAACAAATTCAATTAATAGCAACTGTAAAGGGGTTTTGTCAAGTAAATGTGTAGGAATATATCTATACTTATGAAGTTGTTGTTGTAATAGGGAATATGCATGTTTTTATTTTATTTCATTACTTGATAGAGTAACTACATTAGACCCTAAAAACATTTTTTTTTTAAAGTGTAATAACACCAAAATAAAAGGGTTTAAACTTTATCTGCCATTACCGCAGTAAACAACGGTACATCATTAGCCGCCATTCTGTGACGTCATTTATGCTCGTGTGCATCTTGTGCATATTAGTTTAATGTTATTGCACCTCAAAAGTTAGTCAAAAGGTTTGTTCATCACAAATTATAGTAAAAAAAATCGGTACGCGTGAGATTATTTTTATTGTGGAGATAGTTTTTTAAAGATCTAATTTGAATTTCTTTAGGTATTATAAATGGAATGTGAATGCAGTACGTTTTGTTTAGAAAAAATTAAAACTTTTTAAGAAAAAAGACATTACAAATGGTCGTTGTGTGCCGGTATTGGGTTAAAAATATTTTTAATCAGTCATTTTGAGGATATGAGAGGTGGCTAAATCCAGCATCATTTTTCTTTTTTATTGTATGTTTTTGTCTACCCTGCCTAAAACACCTATGCACGCGACTGCTATACACTATACGCTGAAACTTCCTCTGGATAGTCTGTATCCTATTTATATGCACCGCGTAGCATGGGGACCATATTGGTGAAGCAAATTCCAGGATACTTTTCATGTATCCTTTTAAACGGTTTGGTAATCCAGGAGAGAAAACCTAGCATTCTATAGGCTTTTTGAGTAATGTGCTCATATATAACATACCTTCTCTTCAGTTGGTGATATCAAAACATTGCCCCAGTGCAAGTCCCGGTGTTCAAACTGAAAAGCTTCCTCTCCGACAGCAAGGCCAAAAGCAATCTGAAATAAACAAGTTATAGTTAACTTAATAGCTAATAAAATTATTTCTAGACAATTAAAAAATAAATTGCTGCACTTTTGAGTCTTGGGGTAAAGGTAATTGGGCACTTAGGTATGAAAATTTTACCCACGACCTACAGAAATTAAATGATGTGGGATGTTTCGACATATATTTCTGGTTTACGAATATATGGTTCGCATTACCATAAATAATGGGAATCAGACAGAAAATGAAATTCTGTATCTTAGAAAAAAAAAATTACTTCAACTTGATTAATATCTACAGGTGCAATCGTACTATCTCACTTAGTACAAAAAATATATCCAGAATCTACAGAAATAAAATAGTGTAGAGAATTTCATTTGAATTTGAACGTGTTGAAACCGGTTTCTACCTGACCAATGTGCGAGAGAGATAGCATTATATATGCCGCCAGACCGAGTACTCATACGCATGGTGTTTTTTAATACAATTCCTTCATTTAAATTCAATTTTGTTCTTTGCAATAAATATCTTCAACTTTTAAATTACTTGTAATATTTTATTCCCATGGTTTTAAAAAAAAAAAACTTAAAATGGAAAGTGGGATATACCTTATTAATTTAAAAGTAATTTTGTTTCTGTAGGCAAACCTTCACAAATTGGGTCGGATTGTGCCCAATGACCTTTAATTTTGATTGACAATTATAGCTTTATTCATAAAAACTTATCCAGCCCTTGAAGAACACTTTGGTTCAATTATGTTTTGCCTATTTATGAACAAAAATAAATATGTGTAAATAAGAAAAAACATATTTTAACTAAGATGTTCTTCAAAGACTTCAAAGTTTTTATGAATGCCATATGCTTTATTAATATATTTGCCATATGCTTTATTAATATTATTAAAAATATAATTTAATGACTTATGGTACCTACAGCTGTTACACTTTTATGAAAATAATTATTATTAAATATAATATTTTGTTAAACTTGGTATTTTTTATTGTTATTCAAATTAAACCTGTAAAACTAAATTTTAAATAAAACAATTAAATTTAATAATGCAATTAAGGGCTCTGCAGTCGTCTTGGCGCCCATACAAACGTACTTCCAATATTGCAACTTGTTGCAAGTTCAATCATTATTTTTATGTTGGTAATTGTAGTCAAAAATCATTCTGTTGTGGGTAATAAATATTTTATTATAATATTGTAGGTATTATAATACTAAAAAACGTTTTTTTTCTGATTAAAAAAAACAACACAGAAAGATCAATTAATACAATGACCAACAAAAGTATTATTTTAATTCACAATGTATAAAACAACAAAATACATAAAGAAAAAAAACAAAATATACTTAAAAAACACTGTTACAAAAGCAGCATCCACATTTCCGCAAAGGATGAGTGAAAATCTAGTCATGATACAAATAAACATGCTCTAGAGATGCACCCACCTTTTGCAAAAACACAGCCCATGCACAAAACACTGAAAAGAAATATTAATAAAAAAAAACACAAAAAATGTAAAATACAAACAAAAACTAATTTTAAGGGTGTTCAAGCGGAATGTGTAGAATACTACCATAAAGTAAATTTTAAGAAAATTATACAAGAGAATAGATCATTAGTGAGATTATTTCTTTCAATAATGCAGTTATCAATGCCGAATATGAACAGCTAAAAAAAAACCACAGACAATATTTAATATAAAATAGCAAATTGTATAACTATTCATATTACAAATGTTTTTGTTGTATTGACAGGACTGACTGTTATTAGTTATACTACAAAAAATAATTATGTTTTTTTTTTAATACAAAAGTTGTTAAAGTTAATGCCCTATATATAAAAACGTACTAAGCCCCTAAAGAACACTTTAGTTAAAATGCTTTGCTCTTTTATGCAAATTTATTTTTGTTGCAAAACACATTTTAACTAAAGCGTTCTTCAAGGACTCAATAAGTTTTTATGAAAATGGCCATAAATCTTAATTTTCTATTATTTTTATATTACATAATAAGGACCATAAAACTGAACCTATTATTTAGAAACGCTGAAGTGTTTATGTAAAAGTGATGTGTCTGGGTTATATTGTGTTTTTTATGTAGAAAGTTATTAAAAAAATTTAAACAAATAAATAAGAACATAATAAAAAGAAAACTAACCTGAATAAACAAAGCATAAGCCTGTTCAGCATTAGCAAACTGGTAGCCTTCAAGATCCTGACCAGCGTTGGCCAACTCCAGCACAATAAACTGCTGGTCTACTGGCAAGATAGCTGGATTGTCATTCTCTGAGCCCTTGCACTCGTCATAAAGATCCCACAAGTCTAGCAGACGAGATGGGTAACTTCCATATACACATTTCACGCCAATTACCTGAAAGAATATAAATTAGCATAAATATTTCAATAATGTCATATCATTTTTTATTTATTCATCAGTAGCTGTAGTTAAGTTTTTTTTATACTACCTCGTTAATTAAAAAAATTACGTCTCCACCAAAAGGAACACTTTTGATTGGTGGGATAGTTAACTGGATAATAATCATTAAAAAAAACTCATATGAGGGCCTTTGAAAACAAGTCAGGTAAATTGTAATGACACAATGTCTTTGGCTATTCATGGGTTTTCTATACAGATAGTAAGGTTCTAGTCAAATTACCAATATTCAAAAACCTTTCAGTTCATAATGATTTTTTGAATGACTGATAACAATTAAATTAATCTAGATAGTCAAGAGTAGAGCACTAAACCAATCCACAAAAAAAAGCTGTCCTTTCAGATGTAATTCATTGATAATAATAATATGTAGGACAATTTACATATGTTGCTTTGATCACAAATAATAATAAATTTATAAATAACATAACTTTGTTTAAACAAATGATTCAACAGAAAAATTATATAATGAATAAATAACGTTATTATTTAATTATGCTACCTATAATTAATTACAATATGATAATTTCAAAATGCTATAGTAATCATTGGAATGACTCATACAAATTTCTTAAAATGTCATTAATCATGTAATTTGATAATTTATTACTCATCTGTTATTTTTACTGATTAGCTTTCACAATTATTTCAAAGGTGAAAACATTATCTAATCATTTACAATCTTGATTATGCATGGGGTGAATTAAATTCATTTACCTCAACTATTATCTTTCACTAAACATGAGTTGAAATGTTTTATTTTTACTTTCAATAACAAAAACAATCTTGATCAAATTAAAATAAATTAGAAAGGTTGGGGTCTTTTTGGTACAATATACTGTAATTTTAGCAAAATAAATAAATGAGTTGCATGATCTGTTTGTCCTAAACATGTGTGCCAAAATAATATATTACCCAATTTTAAAGTTATTTTTTTATGTTGACAAAATTACAGTTCAATATAGACCAATAATTTACTTAGGGTCGGATTAATAGTCGTTGCTAAGCAATTGCAAACTGCATATGAAAAAACTAAAATTTGACAGTTCCAAGCAATGGCTCAGGCTAAGCAACGACTATTAATCCGGACATTAGTTTTTTTTTTTCAGAAAAATAATAATAATTAATATTATTGCAGGTTATCAAAATACTTTCAATTACTAATAACCCTATTATTTTCTCTTTATTAGTTTTGGTACAAATATTGTTAAGACTTTAGACTTTCACTATCTTTGTAATACTTTCCAAACTATTATCTCATTGTTCTCTAATGTCATTGCCCTAATTTGATGTCACTTTTTTATAAAAGAAACTCACCTCATTAAAAACATCAGTTGCATTTTCTATTGATAGCAAATCCAATGAGCTACTAATATCCTTTCCGTCTTTAAAATGGCTTTCAAGTTCAGCTATAGGAGTGCGTAGAGCACTCAATTCCCTGGAAAATAACAAATATATTATAATAAAAATCTACAAACATTTATTTCACTTGTTGAACCAGTTTCACTCGTAACAACTTGTGAAACGGGTTATTAGATCTAAACAAACACTGAGACAGAGCTGACCACTTGTTCGGTGAAGACTCAAAATACCATCAGTAACGGATTTTTTTTTAGCAGAAACGGGAAGCAGAAAAAAGTTGTAGAAGTAAAATCAGATGTGTAAAAGCATGCAAAACTTCTGCAGTTGCAGAAGCAGAAACAGGGGTCTGTTGCATCACTACCACCCACCGCTGGGTGCTCAGGGTACCCAGTGGTGGGACTTTATACTATCCAGGTGGTCTCCGATAACATAATAAGTTTTATCAAGGTTTGGTCAAATTGGACTTTAATAAAGAAATAACACTAAAAAACTTACATAGCAATCACAATCTCTGATATAATTTCACTGAAGTCTTTTTGCTGTTCTCCATTCACTTTAATGTCTCCTGCCACAGGGATAACTTTCAGGACCCGAACACTTCCATCACCAGCTCGCCACAAGAAAACTTCTCCGTACACACCTTCTCCAATCTTGTGGCAATTCTTCAATAGTCTGTATAAGGAGACAATATATTAACTACTGCATCATTGATCCAGCATAACAGAGCCTACAATGCTACATACTATCATTCCAGAGTGAAGGGTTTATAATTTTGTGGTTCAGGATTTATACACATAAGCTCTATTTGGACACGACGGAAAATGTGATAAGACTCATTTAAGAAATAAAGACTCACCTTTACTTCTTTCAGAAACATCTTCCACTATATAAAATTGAGTTCAACAAAATTACAAATATTTAGACATTATTCCTCAGAACATAATTTGACCTAATAAACTGGCTTGATGTTATCTATATGTTCAGAGTTCAAGTTATATTATAAGATTATGCATGTAAAAATAATGTCAATGAAAATCATTGTGTTACAGAATCTAGATACTCACTAAGTAGAGCTATAGAATTTGAGACCAATAAAAAAATGGTTTAATTAAATTAAAAATACACAATAGTATTTTGTGTCAATCATACTAGCAGCGAGTACAATAAAATTTACTTAATTTTTTACTACTTATTATGACAGAAAACATGTTTAACTGATTTTATAATTGTTGGATGAATTTTATTTGTATGAAGAACTGTAAAATTTATTCATTCCTTATACAAGTAATCTGGGGGCTGCTCCAAAATTCAAATATTATTAACCTGTGCAATTTCTCATAAAAAAAGAAAGAGACTGAGATATGTAATTTGTATTCCAACCATGTGATGGAACTGGGATAGCATTGCAATTAAAAACATTGTCTCTCCAATTCTTTCTTTTCCTTGAGAGATTGCACAGGTAATAATATTTGAATTTTGAAACAGCCCTCTGTGAATAAAATCTGAGAATTAAAAAATCAACCCTTTTTAAACAATATTTCATCTTGAAATGAAATCAGTGCAATCATTTGGTAGAATTTAAATATAAAATGGGATTCTTTGAGGGTAGCCCAAAGACTGTAGACGCTTGCTTCTATAACAGTTATCAAATTTAATTTTATTGAATATTATTGTGCAAAAGTGTACTAATTTTGTAGAATAAGCATCCATATAGTATTATTAAGTGTGAGAAGTATAGCATTTACGCAGTGATCTTGGTGTTTGTGTTGTCTCAAACAATCCCACAATCTTCAGTAAAATGGCGGTACCCATTTTACTGTTGATTCTTTTTCCTTCTTTACAAGACATTGGCAAGACTATACCATATGCTTTCATATGGTCATGTTGCCATTCCCTTTCCTAGTCCTTCCCCAATTCCTTTCCATCCTATTATCCCCCTTTTACTAATGATATACCTACAAGTTTTTAAATCTACCCTCACTTGGCATTGGCAAAATTACACGCACGCATATTTATACACCCATTCTTAGAAGATAATAATAAATATAAAATAACAGGCTACTTGTTAGGAGGATTAAAAACTCATTGTACTACAATAAAATTATTGCAGGGTAGGTATATTAATGAAAGTATAAAATACCTGGAATCAAAATATTTTTAATTTTAACCAACTGCAAATTGTTTTTTTTTTATTAATAACCACCCATTCTAAATTCTTAAAACTTTTACAAGTTAAAATAAAAAAAACATAACTCAAAGCATTGTTGGTATCCCATTGAGACCCATACCCTTAAGATTACACAAATTTGACCATTACATTAGCGGGTAGTTAAAACTTTTTTTTGCAAGTTAGGTAGTACTCCTGGACCATTATTAATATTTGTATGAATATGTTTATCTATCTATTGGTAATCTATGAAATTATTTTGTTTTATTATGAAAATACCATCTTGTCAATAGTTTTTTCTTTTTGCAGCTACCTACCATCAGTCAGTAAATCGTACAAGTAGGTACTAACATCAACATTTTGCATAACAATTACAACATTACACATAACACAATGATTGTTCATAACAACTTATCGAGCAAGGCAATGTTATTTCAACATAAACTCACGTGTCTGGATAGCATTCATCAAACAGTATAGCATCTGTTTGCTGGCATCGCCGTAGTACGTAATCTCGGGCAGTGACGACGCGCACGGATGATTCTTTCTCTATAACCGTGATGTCTTGATCCGAGCTCCCAATCGATAGCTTTGATAACTCAGCGAGAGTATCATCACAATCTTGCCTTAAAAATTCTAAAAAAAACATTAAACACTTTATAAAAATACGAGGTCGATGCTAATGTATGACACACAAGGAAGTAAATGAGTAAATGACGACTTTCCCTCGACGAATGCGTAATCAATTTCGTTTCCAAGAAAAAACAATATTAATATTATCAATCATCACCTAAACTTTTATAATCTAACCTGGGTGTTGCAGATAAAGATGCATGCACTCGCTTTTGGGCACTTTTGCTCGAACAAAGGCGCAAGAAGCTAAAATCCCGTTAGGAATGATGGCAGCCAAAATGTTTTACAAACAAATTAAAGTGTAAACACTTGAAGTTTATTATACTATTACAGTACAAATAACTAATTATTAATAACTTGTTTAACAAAACTAACACGTGTGGAAATAAAATAAAATAAAACTTAAATTTTGAACAAAGAGACCGACAACAGCGACCTCCCCGAACAAAGCTTTTTCCTTGAATGATGAATGAATGAATGAAATGAATGAGTCAGACAGATTTAGAGGTGGGTGTCGCGAAATAGTTTCAATAAAGTGTTTAGTTTACAACCGTTTTTCATTTTAAAATAAATTGATAGTTTTCAATATGTTTATAGGAAACTAATTATTCTGTTAATGTTACCGGTTTTGTAGAATAAATCAAATAAATGCTGTTTTGCGTTTATTGCATAACATATTTTAATTATATATTTGTACCTCAGACATATTCATTTTAGATATAGTTTTAATTATTTAATGTTTTGTAAGTTTCTTTGTGTAAAATCCGTCCTATTTTTTAAGACACATTACGATCTGCTGACTTCACAACTCAGAAAAACAGAGCTAAGATAAATAAAATAACAAAAATAATGGAAACCTTACAAAACTCGTTCGAATATATTAGGACAATAGTGCATCATATAAACTTCTAGGCAAGGTATTACATTTTTAAAAAGCCCTTTTACGTAATGTATAAAATAAACACAAGCTTGTAGAAAATTGGTAGGTTGTGCCTTTGGAAGACTAAATAATAATAAAAAATACTTAAAGCAACGAATATTAATATACTAATCTCTGCCACGGACCATGTCGTAAATAATAATTTTATCAAAAACTAGCTGTGCTCGCGACTTCGTTTCGCGGACTGTTTTTTAGATCATTAAAAGAGCTATTATTCTTCAATACATATTTTTTGTGTATCTTGAACCGTTTTCACGGCGCACGCAACGGAAGGCTTCAAAGATGAAATAATTTCTCCCGTTTTTTACACATTTACCACTATATCTTTGCTCCTATTGGTCGTAGCGTGATGTTATATAGCCTATAGCCTTCCTCGATAACTGGACTATCCAACACAAAAAGAATTATTCAATTCGAACCAGTAGTTTCGGAGATTAGCGCGTTCAAACAAACAAACAAACAAACAAACAAACAAACAAACTCTTCAGCTTTATAATATTAGTATAGATATAAAATATGCAGTTTTAGTTTTTATCAAAATCGGACCCCGAGACTCCTTTGAGCATTTTTCACTATTCCGTATAATTTAGGATATGGCCTTGAAAGCACACTTGAAAAATTCACCCTGTATATAATAAATAATTTTTCGTATAATTGTACATTATCCGTAATATGTTGCTTCCCGACAAAAAAAGTGTCATAACATAGATTAGGTATGTTTTGACATCTTTACAGCATTAAATAGCAAATCCCGCATTTGGTCGGCTGTAAAAACGTCGTTATTATTATGCGCATAGTGACCACTAGATGGCACAAAGTTCTCTTTTTTACTGAGCCCTTTCACTCACTTCACCGGCGTTAAAAGTGTGACACTTTGTGTTGGGTACGGTAAACTACAGTATAGACGTGTGTTGTGTTTCCAGAAAAGCGTATTAACATGTTATGTGACTTTCTTTCAGTAAGTTTTTCACGTCAATATTAGAATTATTACGAATAAAGTGTCATTAAATATGTTATGACTATTTTTTTTAATAAAAAAAATGTAAATGTAAATGTAAAATTCGTAAGTATGAAAGGACACTTTTTTTGATATTTTGTATCTGATCCATATTCCTGTTTAACAGAATGTAATCAAGACGTTTCTCAATTATTATTGGAACAAAAGCAACAAACACAACCTTACGTTACTCCTGAACAATCCAGCTGTACTAGAGAACCCCTACGTTCCGAGAGCTAACGCGGGCAGTTTCTCGTGCTGACTTCAAAAACCAGCGCGACCGCCCGTTTCAACACAGCCATGTAATTTTTTTAGCGATGCTAAAATGCAGCTCGGAAACGATCGGTGTTGATGCCACTTTTTGACAAGAAGCACTATTTTGAATTAAATAATTGAAATTAAAAATATTACTACCTTATCATTATATAATAAATCAATATTTTTTAATTAACTATTATTCAAATACAATAATTTTATAATATTACAATATTAATTTAATTAACAACCTCAAACTAAACATACCAAAGCTGAATTTAGTTACACGATATTTATTTTGTTAGGTTTATACGAACTTTTAAAACTAAAACAGATATGAATATATAAAATAATTAATTAAATTCCAATTTCTAGATAGATATTCACATGTAAACAAACATCTGTCAAAAAGTAGCCGTGCTAACTTTTCGTGTTAAATTTTCTGTTCGCGGAACGATTGATGGTAACTTGAATTGCTAACATTTCCGCGCAGTGAAACGACCTTGGCTAAAAAAACCAGCGATCCGTGGCAGCGATGCTGAGGTCGGAACGCGATGAACTATGTTATAAAATCTACCGTTTGTTAGAAATTATACAACTCTATTCATAAACGTTTCCATAAACCAAGGCTAGCTAAACCACTGTTTTCCAGGTTTAGACAAAACACAATTGTTACCAAGTTTTGGCTAAACATTTTGTTAAAACTGTTAACAAAATGTTTATAAGTAGAGTTGTTACAACCCTATTCAGATACGTTTTGATAAAGAAGGTTAGCTAAACTTCTATTTTTTGTCTGTGACATATGGGACAAAAGTGACAAAACACAATTGTTCCCAGGTTTAACAAAATGTTTCTGAATAAACCAGTTAATGTTTAAGTAAGAAGTTCCTAAGTTACGATCTTGTTATTTTTTCTTAAATAAAAGCAAGTTCAAAGAGAAGTGCATGCCTTTGTATTAAGGGTCAATTTACTTTAAAAACGTATACTTTACCTTGCCCTTAACTGTACCTATAAACTTGTTATTTTTGGTTATTGTAAAAGTAAGTTTATGGACATTTTTTTAATAAAAGTAATGATGATGATTCTATTAAAAAGTGTATCATTCTCCAAATTACAGACAATAAAAAAAAAATAGTGATAATATATGCCTAATTTAGAGTTTTTTTAAAATTTACTTAAAAAAAAAATAAGTACTAGCTGAAAATTTTAAGCCATATGAAAAATACAAATAATCTATTTGTAAATAAAATTTCAAAAGTACAATTCTTTTAGTTTTTAAATAATCGATATGGAAAAAAATATAAAATAATCATAAAAGTCGTATTTTCTCGAAACAGCTATTTTTGTCTTATGACACTTTTTTGCCGGGAAGCGATGTGTCATACGGTTAATAATAAAACAATGTAATTTGAGTGGGTAATTATGAAATAATTAGTTTTAATAGCCGCTTTCTTAGACAATCAATACTGGCGTTTTTGACAAAACACATAACGTCCATCCCTAAACTTACGAGTGGCGGAGGAAAGGAACATGGACCACCAATGAAAAACAGTGACTCATTCTATTCAGAAACTATTAGATAAGGACTTTAAAATAATATTTTTGTCATTGTATTAATAAATTAATCTTGCTGTGTAGAATTTTTATTTTTTGAAATAAAATAAATAAAAATTATAATATAAAAAAAATATCATTAAAAGAAAGATTTTTGCGTACAATGACAATTACAAAAATAATAATTAAACCTCGACCAACAGCCAAGGTGCGATATTGGAAGTACGTTTGTATAGGCGTCAAGACGACTAGGTCCAGAGGCTCTACCATAGGTTTGCGCATTGTAAAAACGTAACGTATTCATTTACGTATACGTGAGCAACAACCAATAGGATCGCTTTATTTAATCCTGTTACCAAAAATAAAGCGGCCCTATTGGTTGTTGCTCACGTATACGTAAATGAATACGTTACGTTTCTACAATGCGCATACCCATGGTGGAGCCTCAGGTTGATTTGTCACTTTTGTTCCATATCAATATGTCACGAAAAATACAAACGTTTCGCTATCCTTGATTTCCGAAATCCTAATACCCAAAGACTTCTATGGTAATTGCAAACACGCCACAAAAAGTTGGGTAGTTAAATTAGTGTGATTAATCCGTCAAGTATGAGTATGTGTACAATTTTGTGTGGTAATTCAACAATGCCCTATAAAACGAAATGTCAAACGAATTCATTGATTGTATTCTCTTTTTTTCTCATCAAAAATCATCTTCTGTTCTCAAAAATTGGAAAAGCGATTTAAGGGCTATATTATATACATGACTAACTTTTTATAATATTGTAACACGGCATGTGACTTGAATGATGAATCATTAGTGAAATTTTAATTTAGGGTCTGGGACAGTGGGGAAAGGGGTTAATTTTTGTACCTATGTATATCTTAGGAACGACAGATGCTACACCTTGAAACTTATATTTTAACTCTTCTTATAAAACTATTGAATACTTGTTTCACTATTTTTAAAAAATGAATAGGGGATGATGGGGCAAAAAAATAAATGGTGTTTTTTTCCTAATATAACAGGAATCATGAAACGTTCTTAGTATAAAACACAACGTCACTTGGTTTTTAAAATCCGTAACCTCTCTAAAAAAGCATGAAAAGTTGCGAAGTGTTTACATTAGTAAAAACTATATTCAAGCAGAGTTTTTAGTCGCCAAAAACAAGGAAAAAAAACGTTTTTAAAAGCATTTCATAAACTGCCGAATTTGGATCAACTTGCAGCAGCATTTGAAGAAGAAAACTGTCTGGTTCAAAGATATTTGAGAATGGAATTCAAATCTTGATGGCAGTCTATATTGCTCCAAAATCTGTGGACCGTATAGATCACAATACGTCAGGTCTACAAAACTGAATAAACCTGTGCAGTTATCATTATATTTCACCAACAGGTGTTGCAGCTCACCAACATTTCAATCGTGTTTATTATCAAGTTTAAACTTGGTTAGGACATGATTTGCAACCCCAGGAATGTGGTTGGACAATGCGTAACTAATTCTTGGAACCTATCACGATAATTTTAGCACCACTGAAAGAGTGGCTGTGGTTCGCGATGCAAGAAATCAGGGAATTGCAGTGCTCTTAGCTTGTGGCCAGTGTAATGGGCAGGTTTGTCTCAATGCTTAACCATATCAGAGCGATGTGAATGAAGACAGAAACTTTGACCCCGAAATCATGGAAGACCTGGAGACAAATCCAGTCGATGAAAACGATAAAGAAGAGGACTATGAAATGCGTATAGCGGACGAAAGACGGACGACGAAGAAGAAGATTATTAAAATTAATAAGTTGAAGTTGTTGTAATTTTTTTTAAATCATAATGTATGTATGGAATGTAATTTATGAGTGTATGGAATGATTTTTTTAAAATAAAAATATTAATTAAGAATTTCTTTCTTCATTTTAGAATTTTCTTCAATTTTTTTTTTTATATTTAAGGTATAATTAATATAAATTCATTAGAATTGAAATATAATTTAAGTAACTACATGGGCAGGTAAGTGTTATTAAATAAATTGATACTTAATATATTACTTACGTATCCAACGTATCTAGTACCTAATATAATTATTAAATATAATGTAATAGTTAATAAGTACTTAAAATTATTAATAATTATTATATTATTTATTTATCTTCACGCCAGGTCCCCTTACGGGGTAGGCAGAGACAACCGAGCGCCACTTGTCTCTATCTCTACATTCTTCTTTAGCCTCGTCCACAGACATAACTCTTCGCATACATGCACGCCGATTTTGGAGACTTAACTACACCGTATTTTAGAACCTTTTCAATTTGATCATGAAGTGTGTCTTGGTCTCCCACGGCCACGTTTACCCATCACTTTACTTTTATATACCTGGTTCGTCATTCTTTCATTACTCATTCTTTCTACATGCCCAAAACAGCGGAGCATTCCCTTCCTCATTTTAATGCCTATTCTTTCATTCAGTCCCACTCGTTCTCGAATTACCTCATTACGGATCCGGTCTGTTATTTTAACACCGCACATTCATCGCAATAAGCGCATTTCTACAGCATTAATTCTACTTTCATCCTTCTCCTGTCATACCCAAGTCTGACTCCCATATAATAGTGTTGGGACAAGCACTGCATTATGAATGGCTAGTCTTGCTTTTGTAGTAATATTTGAACTACCCACCAAATAACGCAGTGCGCCATTGACACTATTGCCTGCATTCAATCTTCTTTCAATGTCTTTTTCATATTACATTATCAACCACTAATAAATATCAATAATTAATAAACTTTATATCGCATTCTCCACCCTCTATCTCAAAAACGAATCAACGCGAACGTATAAAAAAAATTTGAAACGAAAGTTGCAGAGAATTTAATTATTATAATAAATCCAAATTGTGAAAACGCTATAGAAAACGGGATATTTCCAAAAAAATCTATTTTTGTGACCCTTGACCTTCGAGTCGTATAGATTTTAATAGTCGCGAACATTCTACCATATGTAGGTTTTGATACAACTTTTAGGATGTCAAACTACAACTTTATACGAGTTGATATCTGGAGATGAACTTACTAAAATGACGGGACTAGGTAGCCAGATGTGACCACGCGTCGCCCACACAAACACTGGTGGGGTGGGACTTGCAAATCTTAGTACCCAGTCTTAGATCCGGATTAAATAGTCATTGCTAAGCAATTGCTACTATCAAACTGTATCATTATCACGGGTGCTTTACGGCGCCGAGACCGCCTAGACGGCCTCAGAATCCCACCTCGTCGTATCCGATGTTATGAGTCTACACCGAACAAGTGGCTAGTTCGTTACGATGTTTTGAATAGATTCAATAAACAGTTGCTATAGTGAAACCGGGACCGTAAGCTTAACGTGCTCTCCGAGGCACTATAGTGTTGTGAAACAAATATACATTATTTTTTTAATTAAAAACTCATTGGTACATACCAGGATTCAAAACAGGGACCTAAGTATTTTTAAGTCCAAGGTCTAACCAACTCGGCCACCACGTATACAAACTGCATATGAGAAAACTAAATTCTGACAGTTCCGAGTAATGGCTCAGGCTAAGCAACGACTTATTAATCCGACCCATAAACTAAATGACTTGATGGTAGAGTGTGCAACCAAAATCCTGCAAGAAGACGTGCACGATCCCAATCAAAGGTTGATTCCTCTACATAATAATTTATTATGAACCAACTTGATACCAGGCATGTCCACGATTTTTTTATTTTATATAAGTATTTAGTTAGAATTAAAACAATGTTATTTCGTTTTTCTGCAGTTTTCTATGTTCTGGGTGTTTATAAAATGTATTAGCATCGTTGTTTCTAGTAAACAAAGTACAAGCCTAAAGCTTAGTTTGTGATCAGGGCAATATATGTGTAATGGCAGCATACATCCTTGTTTGGGGCCAATATTGACATCAAAAAAGGGAAATATGATTTTAAGGGGCCTGCAGCCACATTTTGTTACTAATAACGTAAGCGTTAGATTGTCGAAATAGCGGATTCCGTTATTATCTACTCCAATCAGCGAAGGTTAAAAAAATACTCTGATTGGAGAAGAGTAAGTAATAGCAGAAATCGTTATTTTGACAATCTAACGATCACGTTATAAGAAACAGAACGTGTCGTATTACAACTTGGCTGTTAGTCGAAGTTCAATTTTTATTTCATACTCGTAATCGTACGCAAAAATCTTTCTGTTGTGGATAATGAATATAAAAATGCAATGAAAAAAATCCTGGTGGCGGGACTCGAACCCACGAACCTCGCTATCGCGGCAAGGTGCTCAACCGCTGAGCCAACCAGGTCCCAGTCAGCCCTCACGAATTTTGTCATTGCTTGTTATCAATTTATACACAGACGCCCTCTATTAGCTTTCTTCTAATAACTCTTATACGAGTGAAGTTAGAAGTCCTAGTTTCTAATACTAGATGGCAGAGGAGTCATAAAAAATTAATATATAATAATTATGACAAACAGTAATCAAGTATTACTGGAAGTGCGAAAGCTCATTTTGTATGGAGAACGCGGAGTTCGCGATTACGAATGCAGTGTCCTTAAATATGATAGCTGTAAAATTTTATTATAAAGGAAGGAACAATAATTAAATAATAAAAATTACTTACCACTTATATCTTCGTATTTTGTTTGACATAAACTGGTACTTGAAAAATTTGAATCCTGAAAAAAACAAATATTGTAGAAACAATATGAGGTTGTTTGCAAACCCGTATAAATGTTTTAACATCCATTGTTCTAGAGATATAGATACAGTATGAAAACATTCCCCTAAATCTTTTTACATCTTTCACCCCAGGCAGACCAGTAGATATACAGGGTGACTTTGAATCGATGTACTTTAGGCCAAAATAAGGTTCTGCTGATCAAATCGAACAATTTTTCCCATGGACCCATGTGTCGCAAATGAAAATGGCTTCCCCATACAAATTGGTCATTATAACATTACTAGTTTGTATGGAGAAGGCAATATTTTTTTTCATTTGCGACACATGGTTCCATGGAAAAAGTTATTCGATTTGATCAGCAGAACCTAATATTAGCCTAAAACAACCATTCAAAGTCACTCTGTATACCTATAGCTTACCTTACCTTACAAAAAAGTAAAATAATATTACCAGCATGAAAACTGTTTGAAAAGGAAGTTAATATCGCCCAACCAGCGTGAAAAATACTGTTGATCCGAGGTCCGAGTTATGGGGAAGAAATAAAGGAACTTTTAGGTATGGATAATGGTTTTGCACCATTTGCAGCGAAACTAAAACTACTTCTTTCATTATTTATTAAAATTAACAGTTCCTTAATAAAAGAAATATATTTAAATGTTATATTAATAAATTAAGTAATTAGAAATAGTTGAAATGTTAAGTATTATTAAGCGGGGTTTGTAAACAATACGCGAAAATACTTAATTTTCCAAGTAGGTAGGCATTAAACATTAGATTTGAAATGGACAGTAAAAAGTGTTAAAATTTTCATAGTAGGTAATATATTTTTTACAATTTATTTTGAAACCGTTTCCAGTTTTCCATGTGATATCAGTTTGAGAGATAAAAAAATCCACAAAATTTCATAAAGAAAAAGAAGTGAGAGGAAGGAAAAGTAGATAATTTAAAAATATATTTCTTACGAAATAAATTATTGATAATTTGTAACAAGTATAAAAACAAACAATTATTACACAAATGAACTTACATTTACAATAGTTACAGTCGGCCAAAAAGATTTTCGAACTAATTGGGAATCCTTGTAAATTGAATCTAAAAAAAGAAATATTCTTAATTAAAAATATAAATAATCGTAATATTGGATCTTTAAAAAAATACTTTTTTATAATAATAATAATATAAATAAAATTGTCACGCCCTTTTCCCCCGGGGATAGGCAGAAAAAAGGGAGCGCCACCTACAACGATCCTGGCATTAACTCTCTCGCTTCCTTCACATCCACCACTCTCTTCATACAAGTTCTAAGGCTATTGGCACTACGGATCCCAGCTTTTTTGAGAATTTTCCCGATTTGGTCAAGGAACATTCTTCTGGGTCGTCCCCGCCTTATCCTTTCATTCACCTCTGATTTATAAATCTCTTTCGTCATTTCGCTTTTCATTCATCCTCTCAATGTGCCCAAACCACCGTAGCATTCCTTTCTCAATCCTTGTCACTACATCGTCTTTCAAATCACACATATCACGCTGTATTCTTCATTCTATCCGCAATTGTAACTCCACAGGCACTCCTTAATGACCGCATTTCTACGGCATTAATCCTACTTTCATGCTTTTTCTGCCATACCCAGCATTCACTTCCATACATTAATGTAGGAACAAGCACCGCTTTGTGAACAGCCACCCGAAACTTTTTAGACATAATTTGGCTGCTCATTATACTGTGTAAGGCACCATTCGCTACATTACCCTTTTGCACTCGACTTTCAATATCTTCCACACACTTACCATCTCTTGTAAACACACTTCCCAAGTAAACAAATTGTTTAACTTGTTCCACTTTCTTACTAGCTATCATTATCTCACATTCTGTCATATCATCCTCTCTCTCCAAAACCAAAATCTTGGTTTTATCCACATTCACTTTCATGCCTTTCCTTTCTAATTCTACGTTAATAATGTTAACCATTTGTTGTAACTCATATGCCGATGATGCAAGGATGACTTGATCATCGGCATATAAGAGACATTTGATTACATTTATTCTCACACCGCAATCTCTTTCACGCAACTCTTTCAGACAGCCGTCCATGAAAAGATTGAAGAGCCACGGTGACGCTACACACCCTTGTCTGACACCTCTATAGATGTCAAACCGGTCGGATAACGTCCCGTTAATTCGAACACATGCACTGGAATCCTTATAGAGATTTCAGTGCACGGAACATTTGGCTCCCCAATCCAAACATCGCCAGTTGCTACCATAACTCTTCTCTACTCACACGATCATAAGTCTTCTCAAGGTCTAGAAAAGCGCAATACACTTTTTGGTGTTTGGCTAGCATCTTTTTACTGACGCATCTTAAAGAGAAGACTTGATCCATGCATCCCATACCTTTCCTAAATCCCGCTTGTACGTCCCAAATTTTCTTATCAGTTTAATTCATCACTTTTTCAATCAAAACCTTTGCATACAACTTGCCAACAATGCTGAGAAGGCTCATACCACGGTAATTCTTAATACTTTTTTAATTCGATGTATAAACTTAAAAGGCAATAATAAATAACAAACCTGACATTACATTTGCATTATGGAAATGACGGGAACATATGTTTTTTTTTAAATGCCAAATGTAAAATACCGTTCTAACGCTACCGCGCAGATAACGAATATTAACATAAAAATTAAATTAATCTAATATTTATTCTTTTTTGACTACAAAGAAATTATATTCCTGATTGTTTTTTCAGAACCACAGTTTTCAACAAAGAAAAAACATTTTTGTTACATAACCATACTTTGTCATAGTATGGTTATGTAACCATATTATGACCACAGAGTTATGTGACATAGTATTCTTATGGCGGTTTCTTATAGGTATCGCAAAGATAGATTGCTCAGGGGCCTTAGAGAAAAATCAGGCGAGGCGACGTGTCGTGTCGCCTTCAATCAAAACTGTATAGACTTTAGCAGGTGACAGCGTACCTCACGCCTACTGTCACTGTCAAAATACAAACGTTTTTGACTGAGGCGACGCGACATGTCGCCTCGCCTGCTTTTTCTCTAAAGCCCATGGTTATGATGTTTTTAGTCTGTGTGCACCAGTTGCAGGGGCCTCATCACAAGCTGCCATCTTCAACGACGACAAGACGTTAAGTATAAATCAATGTTGAAGTATCAGCCAATAAATAATAAATGCCACCACCTTGATATACATTATACACTAATTCTTCGCCAGTTTGAACATGTTTTAGCATTGGAATTTCAACTCTATAATTAACAGAATATAATCTATATTTCCACATTCATGGTTTACTCAACGTCCCATCGTCGAAGACTAGGCCCCAGTGCATCGATTTATTGTCGCGATGGTACACTCCTTTCAGGCTGCGTTACCGTTTAATAACTGGATTACCAATTATTTTTTATTCCACCCAAAGTTTGAAAAACAAATTGGGTAGTATTTCATTTTAGTTTTATATGTATACTAGCTAGCCAGCAATGGGCTATCCAACACTAAAAGAGTTTTTTAAATAAATATTTACAACGATCTGGCAACATTTGGGAGGACAGAAAATTTTCTGGCAGTAATTTTTATCAATTAAGAATAAAATCTAGAATATTCTTCTGAAATTTCATGACTATTACATTGTTTGGACACATGGAATTTTATTCCTCACCTTTGTAATTTTAAGATTAGTGTAACTCGGCCGGGGTGCCAATGGGGCGTCAGAATCTGCTCTTGTAGTTTAACAAGAATTTAAGATATTAAATTAAAAAATGGCGTCGAATGTATCAGTTTTATTGGTGCAACTCAGCCTAAAATCCAGTGTCTTAATTTTCATAGCAGTTAAAATGACAATAGTACAGTCAACGGCAAGGTAATGGTATACCCCCATGCACTCTATGCCTTTGTATTAAGAGTGAATTTACTTTAAAAACGTATACTTTACCTTGCCGTTGACTGTACATGTTAGTAGCTTTCCCTCTAAAACCATTGATGAAATTTTTCACACATGGCTACGGTAATGTGTGGTGCGACATATAAAGCTATATTATATATTCCGGTAAAAACTAACATAAATATAAGTCTTTACACACTATGAATAAAAATTCAATGCAGATAAAGGTTCAGGCAGGAACTAGTCTAAAATATGGCAAAAAAAATATTTCACTGGTCAGTTTTAACATTCTTTACCTCAACATTTGTTTTAAACAAATTAAATCGAAAGTAATCCGTTAATCTAACCCTATTCAACCATTAAAGAAAAAAAAATTACTTACCTTGATCTTGTAATTCCATCGTGTCTATAACACTTTGCCTATATTTTCGGCCCTTACTTGTCAAGGAGTCATCCAAAAGTGAAGTATCAAAATTATCATTTGCCAATGTCATTCTTTTATAAATACTTAAAGACCTTTCCCATTTCTTACCAGCTTGTAGAATTATAGGTGGTCTAGAATAACTCTCAGTCCATCTTTCTGTTTTTCGTTTATTTTTTTTATTAATTGTGCTTTTAGTAGGACTTATAATATCATCAGTTACATTTTTTATCTCTTCTAAACTATTGTCACTTTGAATTACATCATTATATTTGTCTTCTTCATTATCATTTATACTTATAACACTTTCATTGTCTTCTCTAATAGAAATGTCCTTATGGGTTTCATTAATTGGATATTTAGTTTCTTTTGAAATGTTTAAACTTTCGTTAGTGGAATTATGGTTGGAACACAAACTTATATCATGTTTATTAAAATAATCACTACTTAAATTTAAAACAGAATCATTTAAATTATAATTATTTACTAAATTGCTAGCCTCCTTTAAGTTAGTTGAACTTATATTAACTTCGTCGTCGTCATCTACATATTCGCCATTGTTAAGACTAAGCACAGTTTTATTGCTATTTTTGCTGGAATTTAAGCTAGAATTATTAAGGAAGCAAACTGAAATATTAGTAACATCATTACGCTTTCTAGTTGTTACAAAACTAATGCATCTATCAATACTTTCATTGCTTGAATTATTATTATTGTAAATGGCCTCATAGCTTTCATTTTCATTACATATGTATAATTTTTTTTCAATATGATTATTTGAATTTATATTCCGTAAACTTGTATTTTCATACATGTAATCGGAATTGGTGCTTTCATTTGAATTCAATGAGATTGGTAATATACTTTCTTTTGGAAGTTCTCTGTTTTTATTTAAAATATCCAATACATCAAGCTTCAGCAACCGAACAAATGGTTGTCTGTTTAGACATTGTTTTCTCAAATCTGATAAGGAATTATTATCTATGCTTGAATCATTACTTTGTGCATCAAAAAAACATGTATTATTTGAACTTTTTTGAAGTGCATTAAAAATTGCATCTGCATTTTCCGATACACTTTTGTCATTAATACTTTCAATGCTGTTAAATAAATCTGTACTGATATTTTTTGAACATTTTTGACTTGAAGGTGTATCAAATGATATTTTTTCTTGATAATTTAAAGTCATAGCAGATTTGAGCCTTTCGACGTCTTGATTATTAAAGGAATCTGATACATTATTTAAATTATTTTGCATCATCATAGAGTTACAAGTAAATCCCAGGAATGATTCTTGTGGTACTGACAAATTTAATGAAGTTGACTCCTTTTCCCTTATACCTGAATAATTGTGTATATCATCTGTTTTTTTTCTGTATTTGTAAAAATTGTTACTTAAAATGATTGAAGTGTTTGCATCTTCTATAAGTTTGTTGTCTTCGTTTGTATCAGTTTCATGATTATTTTTTTTAGAATCAGATGTTGCACTTTTTTTGAGTATAGGGGAAAACTGTTGAGATAATTCTTTTGGGCTTGTATGTAAAACTCTATTTAATTCTTTGTTAATTATTGTTTGTGAGTTTTTATCTTCAGTTTTGTTTTCTTTATTTTCATTTTCAGAATATATATTGTGTAGAGTACAATCGTCTTGAATTGGTGAACATTGATGAATAGATTGACTACAATATTTTTTAAACATAGGAGTACTAGTTGAGGGACTTTGTGATAATATATTTTCAGTCAGTCTATTGATTTTATATTTTGGCTTTATTGGAGTATTAACATAAATATCATTAACATTTATAAAACTTTCTCTCTTTAGTAAAGGTTTTTCAGATAATATATTAGTAATAGAATTATCAATATTAAATATTCTTCTTTCTTGTTCGACAATTAAGTCATAATCATTGATATTTGACTCATTAAAAGGTTTAAATTTGATGTTTTTCGAAAACTTTTTCTTTTGTTTTTTTTTTGTTTTCTTGCCATTTTTATTTTTTGTATCTTCTGTAAAAAAATATATATATATATACTAATGGATATTTCACAAAAAGTTTAACAAACATGTTAAACTCATAAAAGTATCTTACCTTCTGATTCAGTTGAACAATTGATCTTTTTTATAACACTTTTACTCAAAAGGCTAAGTGTGAAATTTGGATCCCTGTGTAGAAATAAATATATTAATGTTAAAAATAAAAAATAAAACTTAAATAGTACTTAATAAAAAACACATACTGCTTAGAAAGTAATTGGTCAAATGGATCATCTTTCTTAGCAGAAAAGGTATTTTGCGGAGATGCACTTGTGTTTAATAACTGATCAAATAGATCAGAACCTTTATTTACATGAATAGATTTGTCAGGTGTTAAATATGTAGATTTATTTGTACTATCACTGGAACTCCGTGTTTCAACATCCACATCTCTTCCTAATCTTTTAACATATTTTCTCTTATTTAGCTTCTTTACAGGTAGAAAATGCTGATTTGAAGTTCCAAAACATGATAACTCTTTTCGAGTTTGCTTTATATTATTAATATATAATGCATTAAAAGCAGATTCTTCACAACCATACAAAATATCTTTGGGATCCAGTGCATCATCAGCATTTTTTTTAGACTTATAAGTTTTTTGCATTATATATATTTTTTAAATAAATAAATTATCTGTAACAAAGTAGAAAAATATATTAATTAGTATTCATTCAATTATAGTACAAGGGTAATTCACCAAATAGATGAGATTTTTGTCATATCCATGATCAGGGTGCGAAAAAATCCGATTTTTATAATAAATATCAAAAAATCGAATTTTTGATATTGTTTGAAAGCCTTTTATTACTATAATAGTTTTAATTAGGTACATATTAGTTATTTTGTTAAAGAAGGTAAGTAAGTAAGCAAGTAAATAAGGAACCTTTTAATAAAAACATTTAATTGCCTCTTAATAATTTATTAAAATCACTATATTTGACTTGGTTTACTTATTATTTGTATTTATACTATTATAAAATTATAATTCCTTACCTAACTAGTAAACAAAAAATAAATTTAAAAAATATAATATAAACACGCGTCTACAGTGTTCGGGCTACCCTCAAAGAATCCCTATATTATGTTATAATTGATAAATCAACTGACAGATTTTTCCTTTTTTTTTAATTTAAGGCAAAGGAATCTAGCCCATACAGCCTTGACTAATGAAAATGTATTAGTTTTCTAAAACTTAAAAAAATGGATATATATCCATTAATATATATCCTCGCACCCTGTCCATGATACTTTTTTTTTTTGAAGTTATGGAGGTTGATACCCTTTAATTAGGTTTTGTAGTTCCGAAGATATGTTTTAAAAAATCGGCCTGTTATGTAAATGCCCATTAAATATGGAAATGATAATCGCACAAATAAACAATGTTTTTGTGTAAGGAAATGAATTTGTATAGTTATTAAAATTAAAATTTTTAAAGTTTTCTCTATATTAATTGTAAAAATAAGTCACATTAATCAGAGAACTAGAGAGACAATGCTTTTAGGTATCCATGGCTTTACGGTGCATGAGTAACGTTAAGGTGGTGGTGAGTCCATTGCGTGGTTGAAAGGCAGGGGAATGAACTGCAGCGTTACCAGACTTGAGACCGCGAAGTAGGTTCAAAGGCTTTTTGAACTCTCACCTGTAGCCCTAGCGTAGTTTTTTTTACGTTTACTTTCGCGTTAACTATACCACCGCCTTAACATTTTGACCAATCACACGACCGCATTTCTAGTTCTCAAAATTTCCACTTGGAGCGCTGAACCATTTCCCATACAAATTTTAGTTTGCTTAAAAGCAAAGTAATAGTTAGAATACTCACACTAGGGGTATTGCACTGTGTTCACTACCCTCTCTACTCAACTAAATACTGTATGATCCTGTTAGTGCCATCTTGGAAACACGCTCAATAAAAGTTCCAACGGCTGATCTCGGAAGGCCAAGATCCTTCAAAGACGATGCAAAGACTTTGCTGGAATTCCAAGCACCAACTTCCACTGCATAAAGTTGTGTTGTTTTCTAGTAATTTCGTTTGTAATTATTGATAATATTATAGGATACAGGCGTATTATCTTCCCCTAGCATTTCTATTTCAATTTTATCATCAGTGTGATAGTAAAAAAAAACAACACATCTTGTTATTATTGTGCAGGTTTGATATTATAATTTTACATTATATGTGTATTTTTGGTTTATTTGTTGTATCATGTTAAATATATATATATACTTACATCCTTAGTGACTATCATTTCCATGAGTGGTCATAGAAATTATTTCCCTTACAAATTTTACATCCTTAGTGTTCATTGAAATTAATTTCCCTAATAGAAAATTCAACAATAATCTATGGAAATGAGAGTCATGGAAATGATTACCAATCATTATAGAGAAAATAAAGTATTTCTCTATAACAAACACAATGATTGTTTCTAATTGATGGTTAAAAACAAAATAAACCCATGTGTGATGTTCTAAGTATTAACTAAGTTGTGTAAGTACTAATTACTTACACAACTTAGTTAAGTAAAAAAATATGCTGTTTGGTTGCCTATAATAATACCCAAAGAGATTATTGAGAAAGAGGGTAATAACTAACTTCTAGAGTTTAAGGAAGAATAATTAACTTCTAGAGTTTTAGCAAAGTACTAATATTGATAAACCTTTAACATATTTAATTATAATAAACTAAATTATAATCTAGCAGACAGTGCTTAAACAACTATCAACAAAACTTAATTATACAATGGTGAAATACTTACAAGGATTATGTATATAAACAATATAACTTTAAATACTTACCCAGAAACAATACAACACTTACTATCGTTAAATTACGAACCGAATAGTTAGATTATAGCTAAAAATTAATAAAAACCTAGGTATTATTTCGAAACTAACAACAATCTCCCAGAATTTGACAGTTTTGACTCTTTTACCTTGCGGTCCGATTCACGCCAAAATCGATGTCAGCGCTGTCATCACCGGTCCGATTAGGCGTAAGTAAAAATAGTCTGGATGTTGTGCTGGCCTGGATACCTAGCCATTGCGGTATTGTAGGAAATGAAACTGTGGACCTACTGGCTAAAGAGGCTACAGTTAATGGATCAATGAACAGTTTTATTTTATACCCACAAGATCTATCCCCACTATCCAAAATTTATCAGACAATAGCTTGGGAAAGAATCTGGCACTCTGATACTGATAAAGCCAAACACTTTAGATCTATCCAACCCTCTATCCCTTCTAAACCTTGTTTTTTTTTTTGTTTAAAAATTTATCTAAACAGGTAACCTCATCTATTTGCCGACTTAGATTGGGCCATAATAGTACCCCAGTACACTTATTTAAAATTAAAGTTAGGGAATGAGCTCTATGTGACTGTGGTACAGAGCTGGGGACCCCGGAACACATATTCTTTAGTTGCCCCAATAATCCTTGCTCCCTTTATGATAAACTCCCTTCTGAAACTCCTCGTCCTTCCAATATAAATACCTTGCTAACTCTGACCAGCTTCTCTGGATTTAGAGCTTTAGCCAAGTATATAAAAAGATTAAAATTTTAATCCATTCCCTTTTTTAACTTAAATATATTTATCAATGGGCCTGTGTGTATTATGTATTTTTTTTTGTTTTTTTTCTTCCAAATATATGATAGGATTTAAATTGAGATTTTAAATCCCTTGTATTTATTTAGCATATGTTTCTTTTCCAGATCTGTGTGCTATCCTGTGTTGTCACTATATTGGCCCTTGTGAAGTTATGTTTTGTCTTACTTAACCCAATGTTTATTTTATAGCTATTGATTGTAATTTTTTTATGATTTTTTACCTTCTTCTATGTACACTTGACAAAACTCTATGAGACCTTCTCGTGCCTTCTCTATAACTAGACATTGGCAGAATTATGCGTAAAGCGTAAAGCCATTTATCAAGAAAAGAAAGAAAGGCGTAAGCGCGCTTACGACAGGGGCCTTATTCCGAGTTTTGACACGTTCACCGTCCGAATTTTGCGTACGTTTTTTCCGTTTTCGACGATCACCTTTGTATGGGATGACAGCTGTCATTTTTTAAATGGTATTACGAGTAATTGGCGAAATTTCCGTCACGCACGGTCGCGCATTTATTGTTTTGTCTATGAATTTTAGTATGGATTTCTTGTAATTTTGTATTACGAGTTGCATGCATTCAAACAAACGAAAAAAATGTTTTCTGCGACTGCCATAGAGTATAATTAATATCTAAAGAAAGCGGCAGCTTGTTCGTATACGTAGATTTGTGGTCGTCATTTTCGATATTCTTTATTTTTGTTAAAAAGAGTGGATTTTTTTGTAATTTATTTATTAGTTAAATCTGACTATTATTATTATAGATTATTGTGATTTTCGTTGTTATTTTTTGTTCCTTTTGTTTTTTATATTTATTGTGTTTTTTAGCCTGACTATTATTATAAATAATTTTGTTCCTTTTGTAAATATTATAATTTGTGTGACTGTATTGTGTTTTAATAATATGATATAAAAACCTGTTTATTTTATATCATATTTTTAACATTTATCTAATAAACTATTCTCCTTGCGGAAGAAAAAACAACAAATAATTTATAATAACATATAATTAAATACTGGAACCCTTTGTGAATAAAATTAATAATGGATTGTAGGGTAGGCAGAAAAAAACAGTCTTTGTAATTGTTATATTTTTAATTAATTATTATATTAATATTAAAGCATTGAAAGATAAATGAAAGTGTAAATTACTTTAAGCCCTGCCTTTTTGTTTTTCAACATTATTTACTCCTAAACAATCAACATTATGGAAGTTGAGCCAATGTCAAAACTTTTGGGCCTGGAGGACAAATTTGAGAGGACCATGAAGACCTTTTAAGCACACTTTTCATCTGCATCTCTCTCCTAAATTTCAAGGGCACAATTGGCTAAGAATTTAAATACTTTTAAGGACTTTGTACTGGAAACACGGTCACTGCCCAAATCAATAGTGTCGCTATTATGGCTAAAGATATTGGGAACAGAAGCCGGCGTAAGTTTATTATATTCCAGGGTATAAAAGAAGAAGTTGGTGAAAGCACTTCCAATACTATTTGTAATGTGGTGCCCAACAGGTTACATGAGCATTGTACACCAAGTAACATAAGTTTTAGCTATCGGCTTGGAAAACAAATTGAGCCGGACAAACCCCGTCCAATTCTGGTAAAATTTCAAGGTAAGGATATCCGAGTCAGTATTTAGCAGGCCAAAAAGAGTTAAGGGCTCTGGTTTATCACTAGCTGACTTCATGACACCAACTCGGAGGCAGATTTTCATTGAAGGCCGACAATTAAATGGTCTTAATAACTGTTGGTCCCAAGATGGCAAAGACTACTTAAAATTGCCAAATGTTCACAAACATTGCCTGCCTTCTGCTGCCCACCTAAGTGAATTGGCTGCCAAACATCCACCGGTTCAGCCTGAAACTCAAATCAATAGGAAAATCCATGCTGCAAAAACTTCTGAAACAAAATAATTCAAGAAATATTGTTAATTGGGTATATTTACCCAGGTCTATAATTTTCAGTATATTAACATCAATATCTTATTAGTAGTTTTAGTTTTATTCCCAGAAATGGTTATTACAAGTTAAATTCATATTTCCTGTTTGTAAGTGTATTTCTCTATATGTTAAGTGAATACCCAATATTTCTTTCCTACAAATGTTGTAATTGTAACTATGCTTGCAACTAAAAAGGCTCTTACCATAAAAATTTAAATTACCAAATGTTTTCTTTCACAAATATTCACAATGTTTGCTTACATTTCTGTTTTTTTTTTTTTTTTTTTTCTCAAAATTTGTATGAGCTTTGGCAAAGGTACTGGAAAAGGCTAAGATCAATGTACCATGGGGTTCTGTGTTATCCATAAATTCCATAATACTTATTAACATTACTATTGCTAATCTAAATATATAATGTTTAATTATATATACTATTTAATTTAATTACTGCCTTACTTTATTGATGTTGAGTTACGTATTGTTTTCTTTTGGTGATTTCTCTTCAATTGTGAACCAGCTAACTGGCGGTTGATGTGGCACTTCAAAATATTGGCAAATTATTGCTGTTTTAATGACTTTATACATATATATATATTGTTTATATATTTATTATTTATTATACTTATTTTTATATATAATGCCTAACTCATCTTCAGAAGATGAATCTTTAGAATTTTATTCGTGTAACTCATCCACTTCTGATGAGTTTGAAGTCAGCAGAAGCGATATTCTTCTTGGTAAAGCATTACATAACACTAATTTCAACGTTTTATAAAAATTTTATCCTTTTTCATATAAATGCCCAAAGTATTCCAAGTCACTACTCTGATTTGCTAACCGTTTTAATCTCCATTATAAAATCAAAGCCCAAATTCCTGCTGCCTATTCTTATTTTAATGGGGAAAATTCTTATGTATTGAAAAATTGGGACTTTTTCCCGATTTTTCATTAGGTGGGAATTTTTCCTTCTTTTCTTAAAATTAGATTTTTTTCCCACTAAAAAATATTTTTTTCGTCAAGTGGGTTCTTTTTCCTACTTAAAAAAAAAGTGGGACTTTAAAAAAAAATCCCTCCAAAAATATTTTTTCCTCAAGTGAGACTTTTTCCTACTTAAAAAAAAAAAAGTTTTTCGTCAACTAGGACTTTTTTCCTACTTTTTAAAAAAGTGGGACTTTTTAAAAAATATCCCACTAAAAAAACATTTTTCCGTCAAGTCGGACTTTTTCAGGATTGTTCGCAGTAGTTCCATTGCGTTGTTCCATGATGGAACTAGTGCGAACACATTTTTTAAGAGTAATGGTAAGAATGGAAATATATATAAACTACTGCGAATAATAAAATAATTAATAATTCGCACTAGATCCATTATGGCACTATTAGTTTTTTTATGCAATAGTTTCATTTCTATACAATAATGTTGCTGCGAATAATAAAACTAAGTTCGTCACTTGTAATGACGATTATGCTTTAAAACAAATATTCCGCAATGCACCAAGGAACAGATTCAGGAACTCTTGATTTGAGGGGGGGCTCAGGCCTTTTGACAAGATTTTTAAATATTTTTTTTTGCCGTAATAATATACGTAATGAGCCTTAGTAGCGGATCCAAGGGGTGGGGGCGAAAGCAACGAAATTTATGAAAGGGATGAAGAATTGGTTACAAACGTTCATGTAATGGGTGAAGCGTTAGTGATTACGTGACCGATGACACATAATTTCTGTATGTCATTATTGTAACATTAAAGTTACGTTCGCACGAGTGTTTAATAAAGCGTTAGGAGTTCGGCGTTGGTAGTTTTTTTTTAAACTATCCACGTTGTTCTTTATGAAATAGGAATGGTATATCTTTTTGAATTATACATATCGGACCGATCGTATTAGTTACGGAGATATTAAATAATAAACATAGACCGTTCCTGCCGCTAAAAGCCAGTGTGCCAAGCACGCGTGACGTCACTGTGGCTGACAATTTCGTGCGCTAGCTGTATTTAGCGCAGCGAGAACACATTACAAGGTAGCAACAGCGGTAGCGGCTTCTTTAGGTGTAGTTTTTGTTATGGAAATCAATTATTAATCCTTAAGTTATCTGAAAACGACAACAAACTTTCCATTACACCATTAGTTTTGGCACAATAGCGCTCACAGTATTAAACTCTCCCGAAGGGGGGGGGGGGGGGCCTTCACCTTCCGCTCGATACCGCGCAGTGGCTAGCTATGGCTACCGGGCGCAGCAAAGTCAAACCAACATTTTTGTCAAAGTCATATCAACAGTTTATCTGGAGTTTTGACAGGCGTATTAATACATTTCGGCACCATACAATATGTATAGATAGTAAATAAGTTCTACCAGACACACAACCGACACTTAATTAGTTTTAAACACAATCAGCCAAGCCGAAACACAACGCGCCTCACGGCCTACGGCTAACTGGCGGCGACCGCCACAGTGACGTCACACACTCAAAGCCGCGACAACTTGAAGATCGGCACATTCATTTGATTGCTACTAGCTAATTTTTAGTCGTATGACAAAAATAATTACACCAATCTTTTGGATTTTTTATATACTTTAATATTACATTCAAAACTAAAATCTTCGTTGATCCTCATTCACACGTTCCCAAAATTCCCTCATTTTTCCGTAATTTCCACTTTTTTTTACTAGAGTTTAAAAGATTTAAAAAAGTTAAACATTGTCACGGGCGGCCCGAGAGATTTATTATACCCTATATATACAAGATATGAGTCTTGTCTTGAAGTGGCCGTGCAGCTATGTTTATAATTTTTTTTTTCTTTTTCTTCTGGCCTTTTCTATCGCTTATCTTGATGCGATAATTCAGCCAATAACAGGTGTATTTAATATAACTATCTTCTTGATTTCTTTTAGACGTTGGCTGGCTATGATAACGCCATTTCTTTCTCCATAATATTTTTGTGATATCTTTAGGCCGAAACTGTATCCTTGAGTAAACTATCTTCAATAAAAGCTCTAAAAACCACACAATAATATATAAATTAGTAAACACACAAGATGGGATTAATACTATGTACATAATGACTATGATAAAGCATGAAAAACACAAACAAAATAATAATAATTGTCATATAATAAACAAAAAATAAAAAAAATATAGTTTAATATTAAAATGAGAAATGTAATATGATAAAGTTTTAATGAATGGAGTAAAAACCAAACCCAGTAAAATTTTAAGATTAGTTGGTCGAGCAATTTTTGAAGGAAGTATGTCATATAATGAGTATGAATTTAATGGGCAACAAAAAAATATGTGATCAGGAGTACCAATATCCATTCCACATTCACATATGGAATGGTCTCTAATTCTTAGTTTTGCCAGATGTACAGAAGAGCAGCAGTGTCTTAACCATAATCTACATATTGTAGCTTATAACGTAAGTAAGTAATGTAACTTGTCTGCTGGAAGAGCGAAAATGGAAAAAACCAGGGGCGGGATGGTAAAATAGGTTGGATGGATGCATAAAATTGGCCTTTTTTGCTTGTAGATTCATTATATAAATTTTGCCAGGAGATTCTGAAGTCTTGCTTTGTTAGTGCTAGATAGTCATTAAAATAAACTATGTTGTGTTGGGAATTACTTGTAGAGGCAGCCATTTTGGCAAACGCATCTACTGTTTCGTTCCCAACAATTCCGCAGTGGCTAGGTACCCAAGCCAATTCTACTTTTATACCTGCTGTAAAAAGTCTAAAAATAATTTTCTTAATGTCTAAAATAACTTTGTGCTTAATCTTAGAATATACTAAATCTGATTCAATAGTTTGGAGAGCACTTAGGGAGTCGGAGAAAATAATAATATTGTTGAGAGAATGAGATTCACAATATAATATGGCCTCCAAAATTGCTATAGATTCACCAGTAAAAACGGAAGTATGGGGAGGACATTTATAGGTCAAAACAACATTATAGTAAGGGATCCAAACAGCTGCGCCAACATTATCAGTATTGGATAATTTTGATGCATCTGTGAAGATGTGTAATCTATTCGGCCAGCGTTTATTAGCTATAATTTGAAAAGAGTTTCAATTCTAATATAGGAATCGACCCGTGCCCTCAGGGTCGATTCCTATATTAGAATTTTTTTTAGGCTGGAACATAATGACGTCAAACTCTGTTAAAAAAAGGGGGTTTCTGGGGGATCGGAAAAAAGAAGAAATATTTTTTAATTGTAAATATGTTTTATAAATACAAGGAGGGGTCTTGTGCTTCCAAAATTGAGTGGACATTAATTGGGAGAGTTGTTCTAAAGAATCAAATAAAGGATGAGAGGAGTGTTGAAAGGCTTTGATGAGAAACCGGTCTGCAAGGTATTGGCGACGAATAGAGAGAGGGGTATCTGCACACTCGGCTTGAAGGCAGTTAATTGGGGTGGATTTCATTGCACCACATACCACACGAAGGCTCTTAGCTTGTATTTTGCCCAACAATCGCATAGATTTTTTATTACATGGCTGTAGAAGAAAGGTGCCATAATCCAAATGGCTTCTTATTATGGCATTATAAAGTAATTTTTGTGAAAAGGAGTGGGAGCCCCACCATACACCTGATAGACTTCGTAATACATTAATATTCGCTTCACATTTGTTAGCTATGTTTTTGAGGTGAATTGCCCCTGATATTCTGGAGTCTAAAGTAACACCTAGAAATTTTACATTGTTGGAAAAGGGAATAACTTCATTCTCAATAGATAGAGATATAGGGGTTATCTGTTTTTTTTTTGTAAATGTAATGGTGACACTTTTTGAGGCAGATAGGGAATTGGTCATTTAACCAGGAGTATAAGTAAGATAAAGCTGAATTAAGAGAGGAAGTAGCTTCTGTGAGGTCAGAAAAAGGAATATATAAGGCCATGTCGTCAGTATATTGCAGGATTTTACAGAAGGGAGTAACATAATGTTCTAAATCATAGGTGTACAGATTGTAAAGTAAAGGGCTTAGTACTGAACCTTGAGGGAGACCCCTCCGAAGGATGCGAGGAGATAGTGAAATGTTTTGAGATCGGACAGTAATGGAACGAACACTTAGGAGATTGCAAATGAATTTACTTAACATCACAGGGATTCTCAGCTGTCGCATTTTGCTTCTGAGAACTGGAATTAAGACATTATCATAAGCTGAAGAGAATCAAGGAAAACAGCAGCAACAGATTTTTTTGTACTAAAAGCAACATGAATATCGGTGACAAGGGTGGAGATATTGTCCATTACACTAAAGCCCTTTCTGAAACCAAATTGAGTGTGGGAAATAATATTATTATTTTCAAGAAACCATTCTAAACGATTTTTAACTAGATGTTCCATACATTTAAGTAACGTTGATGACAGAGCTATTGGTCGATAACTTAAGGGACTATCGGGATCTTTACCTGGCTTAGGAATAGGGATAATAAGTTGGTGCCTCTAATCATCAGGGATTTGATCAGATAGAAAGATATTATTTATAATATTTAGGAAAATAGTTATAGCGTTTGTACCAGAGTAAGTTACAAACGAATAAGGTATTCCATCAGGGCCGGGAGCTGAGTCTTTGACGTGACTTAACACAGACTCTAGCTCGGCTATGGAAAAGGGCTGGTTGAATCGGGAATAAGGTTGGGATACATAAGGGAATACAGGATCCTCAGGGACATATGGAGGAGCTAGTCTGTCACCAAAACATTCTAGCCAATTAGATGGATCTGATTGAGGAGGTTTATCTATAAAGGATGATCGAAATTTTCGAATATTTCTCCAAACAAGAGAAGAGGGGGACCGAGGGGAGAGTTTCTCACAAAAACTAATCCATGACGATTTCTTTTTTTTACGGAATAATTTTTGACATTGGGCTTTGACTTTTTTTAAATGTATGTAGTTTTCCAAGGACTTAGAGCGGGAAAATGATTTTTCTGCTTGTTTACGCTCCTTAACTTTCAAAGAGCATTCAGCATCCCACCAAGGGGGTGATGAATATCTCTTTAAAGAGGAATTTTTGAGGGGGAAAGACTCACTGGCGGCTACATTAAGGGCTTCGGTAAATGAAGAATATAAGGAAAGGACATTATTTTGTTGGACTGGAGGAAAATCAACTAATTTATTAGTAACTGAAAGTCTAAATTTGTCCCAATCAGCATTTTCTAATTTGTACTTTAATAGTGGAGGGGGTTGGGTGATTGGGGAAGTTCTAAATAGGAATGTGATAAGGATGGGAAGATGGTCACTGCCATGTGAGAATGGCAGCACTTTCCATTCCACGGAAGACAGGGAGGGAGAGCAAAGTGTAAGGTCAACAGCACTGGGATTTTGATTAGGGGGAGTCCTTCTGGTGGGTGTAACAACATTAAGGAGACAAATATTGAGACTATCGAAGATACCTATGAGAGCCGACCCAAAAGCATCACAGTGGGGTGAACCCCACATGTAATGATGGTTGTTAAAATCACCAACAACAATAAAGGGGGCTGCAATTGATTCCAAAAGTGATTTAATTTCTGAGATGAAGAAAACATGGGGGTGAGGAATGTAAAGAGAAAGAATACTTATATTTGAGACCCGCGCAGCAATGGCATTAAAGCCTGAGGAATGAGAAGGAAGTGGAATAGAAATGATGGGAAGATTATTCTTTATTAAGAGAGCACAACCTCCATAGCCGTCGGGTCTGTCATCTCGGAGGCAAAAGTATCCAGAGACTCTAAAACGAGTCTCTGGTTTTAACCATGTCTCCGAGATGGCCAGAACCGACGGGGAGAACTTATTTATGAGGTATAACACCTCATGTTTTTTATTGCAGAGACCTCTGCAATTCCATTGAAGAATTTTCTTCATTTGAGACCTGTCCATGTTGTTGATTAAGAAGAAAAGAGAGTTTGTTAGCTACGATGTTCGGTAAATCTGTGTCACTAAATTTTGAAACCATATTGACAATAGTTAATAGAAGTAGTTCAAGTAAGTTATCCTGAGGGGATTCGTCGACTGGGGGGTAGCCGCAGCCATTAGAAGGTTGAGGGGGTGAATAGTCTTTTATTAGAGCAGAATGAGCAACTTTGTCATACCCTTTTTGAGGAGGAGCTTGAGGACGAGGAGTAATGTTAATTGTTTTTTTATAGTTTTTATGAAGTGAAAGGGAAGGAGAGGCAGAGAAAGTAGGGGTGTTAGAAGGAGAGAAATTAGGAGGGATAGGTAGGGTAGGGTTTGTTGAGGATTGGGTAATGTCCGCAAAAGAGCGATGAGCAGGGCGATGTTTAGAAGCAGCCTCTGAATATGAAATATTTTCTTCAGCCATGGTCAACTTTATAAGTTTTTGTCGAGAAAATTCAGGACAGCATTTGTTTATAGCTTCATGGGCACCAGAACACAGCAAACAAGAGGCAAGCTCAATGCTAACTGAGCACTGACTACCGGGATGGGGACCAGCGCACCTGTAACATCTAGGTCGAGACCTGCAGATGGATTGGGTATGACCAAATCGGCAACAATTATTACATTGAATAGTGGGATAGGTGTATAATTCAATAGAGAATGAAAATGGTAGCAATATATATGAGCTGGCAGGGATTGTACACTAAAAGTTAAAACCACTGATTGAGTTGGGATCCAATTAGGTTTGTCTTCTGTATGAACTTTTCTGCTTAACCTACGTGCTCGTAGAATAATACCATAGCCTAAAACTTCTGCCATATCTATGAATTCTTGCATTGTCCATTCTGTAGGGACTTGACGAACTATTCCCATACGGGAGACATTGAAACTAGGGATGACTCCCTGGTAGCCGTTATCTGCGAGGATGTTATTTTCCAAGAATTTATTTGCATCATTTCCATTATCAAATTCTACAGATATTTTGTTACGGCCAATACGCTTTACACCGTCTTTTTTAATATTTTAGATTTTATTTTTAAAAAGAAGATGACCAAATTTTATGGGGTGTATAGAGGATGAGGGATCAGGGGAGCAGCGGGACACATGAACTATAAATGGAGCTAGATCGGTGGATGAGTACAACTTTGGACCTAGGGATAAAGGATGATTATAAATATTATTAGATGAGATAGGCTCATTAAATTATCTTTTTTGGGCACTGCCTTCACAGTCCTGTTCATTTGGCAAAGGTCGTTTTCTTCCTGGAACATCCATTTCGGAAAGCCCCCCATACGGAGGGTCGGGGGGTTTTCAACCCCCATTATAACTAAATTTCTTAAAACTATTTACTTACCCATAAAGCTCCCAAGTTAGTAACATATAAAAAAAAAACAAAAAATAATAATAGTAAAAAAAACTCAAAGGAAACTGAAGAAAAAATTTAGAGACACCACAAGAAAAGAGTGCGGAGAGGATTTTGGTTAGTTTTTCTTTAGAAAAGTCTTTGAAGAATGCGGTAATATTATTTCTTCTTGATTATGTTCAGATAATTAAAGAAAGCAGGAAACAGTTCACTAAACAATTAATTTGAGAAATTAATCACATTTAAAAGCATGAGAACGAAAGCGTCGCCGTGCGGTCAGCCATGTTTTTTCTAATTATCTAATATTTATTTATAAATATTTACAAACACAACCGGCCGGCGCACATTCGTCTGTTTATATCTATAAATTTCTTGTTTTCTCTAGGTACACTTTAAAAAACTGCTACTTTATTTTTCTTCTTATTATGGCAACTCGTGCAACTTGTTCATTTCTGCCAGTGTCACGTCAGTGTATAATTTAACCTTCAGATAACTAACAGATTTTTATTTAAATTAAATTTATTATATATTCATATTCTAATGTTTAATAGGATGAAAATTAAAAATAATAAACAATTTTATTTCAATCATTTATTACAAAATCTCAAAAACAAAATATCACCTTTTTACCTACAAAAATAATGGAATATTTTAACTTAATAGCCAATTATATATATTATATCATTACTAACATTGTATTATCCCTTACATTATAATATACAATAGAATATTAAAAAAAAACATAAAAAGGTTTTTCTGCCCATTGTTCTAGGACAAATACAAATTTGAATCTGTGAGCACGAATTGGGCACTCTGATTTCGTTTCTTCGACAATTTTTCTATGATAACGAATATTTTTTTGGCGTTTTTCATTTCTGTTTTATATTCTTCAAATAATTCTCTTTGAGTCCTAATCCTAAGTTTCTTAGAGCTTATTGCCATATTATACATTATCTATAGACTTTTTTTTTCAAACTTCCAAATTCATTTTATATTTCTAGTAAGCATGTCGTCAAATTGTAAATTACTTACTAACCTCACGGTCCGAATGGAGATGACACCGCTGTCAGCGCTGACGTTCATAATCACCGGTCCGATTCAAAAAGCGCGATGAGACCGCTCACGGCGCTATTAGCTTGATAATGAATCGGACCAGTGATTAAGCGCGCTCACAAGAACATCACTTGTATCTCCCTCTATCTCGCAACTAAAACATATGCTCCTCTCACTCTGTTTGAATGTCAAATAAAACGCCATAAAAAAATAATGAATTTTAATGTATTTTGTATATTTATTTACATTAATATTAAAATAAATGAGAACACAATACTTTTAACTATCTACTTAATAATTATTTAAGGAATTTTATTACTTTCCTTGAAAACATGTTTCTAGATAAATGTCATTCTGACAGCGCTCACAGCGATTTCACCCACAAGCAAAATCACTGTAAGTCCAATATGGCGTCTGTAGTGACGTCACTATCTATGTCAAATCATCTATCGTTAGCGCGCTTACGCCCAATCGGACCGGTGATGACAGCGCTGACATCGATTTTGTCGTGAATCGGACCGCAAGGTAAGAAAACAACATGATAATATGAAATGCTTCTATGCCTGTTCCATTAGAGACCCACAAGTAGTTCTTTGTCGTATAGCAATAAACCAAGAAGTTCTTCGAGCCAAGAGTTTATTGCTTTAGACATTATCTACGGATGTTTTTTTTAAACTTCCAAATTCATGTTATATTTCTAGTAAGCATGTCGTTAAATTGTAAATTACGTACTAAGAAAACGACATGATAATATGAAATGCTTCTATGCCTGTTCTATCAGAGGCCTACAAGTAGGTAGTTCTTTGTCGTAAACTAATAAACCAAGAAGTTCTACGAGCCAACAGCTTATTGTTTTAGAAGACAGTATCTACAGAGTTTTTTTTCTAATTTCCAAATTCATGTTATATTTCTAGTAAGCATCTCGTCAATTTACAAATAACTTACTAATAAAACGACATGATAATATGAAATGCTTCTATGCCTGTTCTATCAGAGGCCTACAAGTAGTTCTTTGTCGTATTCCAATAAACCAAGAAGATTTTAGAGCCAAGAGCTTAGACATTATCCACAGGGTTTTTTTTTCAAATTTACAAATTCATGGTATATTTATAGTAAGCATGTCGTCAAATTGTAAATTACTTACTAAGAAAACGACATAATAAAATGCTTCTATGCCTGTTCCATCAGAGGCCCACAATAGTCTTTGTCGTATACAAATAAACCAAGAAGTTCTTCGAGCTCTGATATTATAATTTCTATACTAGTAGGGCCTGTCCTGGTTTCAATGAAGCAAAACTGTATTTGTTTTTGTAATTTCTTTCAATAAAAAAACGCTTTGGGTAATGACCGTGTCCAGCAGCGGACTGCTACAGGCTCAAGATACAATAATTTAAAATATAACACAAAAAACAATGAAAAGCCCTATAAATACAAAAAAATAGCACTTACGTTTTAGCTGCGTGCAATACAACGTGGGGTCTCACAGACCCCAGAGGCGTTCACTGAGGTTAGGGCACGATTTAGACAAAATAAATCTAATCAGTCTATTTGGCATATTCATTCATTCATATCTTTATTTCCACCATAGGTACAATACAGAACACTTGGTTATCGTCATACATAACAAAATAACTAATCAAATGAAATACAAACAAAGATGAAAAATAATAACTATGATACAGCTAGTAACCAAAAGGTACATATAAAATACAAAAGCTATATAGCAGAAAATCAAATGTACAAACAACAAGAAATAAAATAAAAATTTAGATGCTATTTATGTATTTCAATATAAAATTTTTAGTAAAATTGCAGCTGTAAATGGGCTTTGTCGGTGAGATAAATCAAATAAAAAATAGTACAAATATGTTAGCAGCTGTATAGGGGCTTTGTCCTAAATACATCAATGTCTTTAAACACTATAAAAATATATATTTAAAAAATATATATGATAGTATGTAATAAATAACTAAGCGACAGTTAATGGCCTCTGTCAGAAATATTTTATAAAGATATAATTAATAATGGGTCAGTATAATAAAACGTAATGTCACAACACAACTTAGGGGTAATTAAATATCAATACAAAACAAGTAATACAAATAATAGACCGAAGTCAAATGCTATGTGAAGTCTTTTATATCATATAGTTTAAGGTCCCCCGTCCCAGAGACAATTCTGACATTTTCTTTTAAATACTTTTGAATTTAGTTTCTTCCAATCATCGTCTATTTTATTATAAAATTTTACACTATTTATAACATAACTTTTATACTTTGTATTTAATCTACATTTAACATTAGAAATTTTATTTTTGTTTCTTGTTGAGAACGAGTGCTTATCAGAGTTCAATGGAGTATTATGAATATTTTTATTTGCATATATAACATTATTTAATACATACATAGATGGTAATGTCGCACTCGAGATTATCTGGAGGTACAAATTAATAGCACTAAAATTAAAAGAGATATCCATAAAATATTACGCCTGGGGTATTAAACCCCACGTTGTACGCGGAAGGTTAAATAAAACTCAAAATCACTTTACCGCGTTACATCGAAAAGGTTTCTTGTGTTACCAAAACTAACTTTTTTAACTACTTCTCAGAACTAACTAAGATGAAACAACAACAAAAAATATATAAACTTTACTATTAAGTGATATAAATCACCAAATTTACAAACTAATTATTACTTATTACCAATAAACTTGATCTAATATACTAAATTAAATTCCTCCATTATCAAACTTTAACTTAATATTATTTTCTCTTTAAAAACACATTAAATTATAAAGTACTTCATATGACATTATACTAAGTACTAATGCTTTGGATTTAATTTTCAAGGTTTGAATAGTCTGTGCAATGAAATAAAAATATATTAAAAAAACTTTACGCAAAAACTGTTTTGTCTATGGTGCTTGCGACAACGCGAACGCACGAAGTTTAGTAACTCGGAATACGAATCGACGTCATCGCAACTCACGGAAAAATTGTAACGCGCGGTCTTGTCGTGTTTAACGTTTGCAAACTCGGAATAAGGCCCCTGATGATTTGACATCGATAGTGACGTCACTACAGACGCCATATTGGACTTACAGTGATTTTGCTTGTGGGTGAAATCGCTGTGAGCGCTGTCAGAATGACATTTATCTAGAAACATGCGTTCAGCCGCAGAACGCGTTTGGTTTGAACCCGTCGATACAAGTACTACTGCAGTAACTGATCGCCACCGCGGCCGCCTTCGCCACCGCCACCGCGGCCGCCACCGCCACCGCGTTGGTTTGGCCGTACCTTAAATGCATCCGTCCGTTACACCGAACCCTAAAAGCTCGGAACGCATCTCAGAGCCGTGTTCGGAAACGTAACACTTTAACACTGGGTAGTGTAATATATGGGTAATGTCACTATATGAATCTCTTCTTCTTGTGTATTTTTGCAATATTTTTGTCGCACTCTGTTACACTACCCAGGGCCGTGTTCGGAAACGTAACACTTTAACACTGGGTAGTGTAACAGAGTGCGATAAAAATATTGATAAATGCTTAGAGAAGAAGAGATGCATATAGTGTAGTGACATTACCCAGTGTTAAAGTGTTAGTTTCCGAACACGGCCCAGGCTGTCACTGACGGTCACTGTCAGTCAGCAGCTGTATTTCTCACAAGTAACTTTTTTTGAGAATCATTGATTTTTTAATTATCTATCGCAGACCAAGTGTTTTATTGAAATTTCTAATGAAAATATGATGTTTATTTCATTTAGTAAATAGTTACTTTGGTAGATTTGTGTGTTTTTGTGTAAATTATTGTAAACTGGAGTTTGCTATAGGTGTACGAAGAAATTGAAATGGAGAGCAGCAACGATTCAATAAATGGTGGGTTTTAGTCGTGTAGGTAAAGATATAATAGTATAGGTAAATTTCCTGTCCTCAAAGATTCCCATTGACCAAAAAGGGAATTTAATGAATCAAAAATTTACACTTTGTCTCTCCATTTAAAAATGAGATTTATTTAGAAACTGCTTACTGTAGTTGAAGCAAACTTATATGATATCAACAAAATATTTTCCTGGAACTTGCTCTTATTGAGACACACCTTAATTTTAAATATGACCCTGAAAGTAGCAGACAGCAGACAAAAATTAGTTAGGGATATTTCTGAGACAAATCAGATAAGTGAAGTTACTGCAAGGGGGATTGTTTGTTGTCAGATTACCTACATATTGTAATGTGTCAAATTACCTACATATTGTAATGTGCCAATTTTTTAAATGTGTGATGTAACATAAGATTGCCCAAAAATTTTCTTTAATTTAATTAAAAAAATCTTACTTAATTTGACGACAAACAATTCTGGTAATAACTGAGTGAATTCATGGGCCGTTCATCATAACCAGAGTTCACAATAAGTAGAGCACTTATACTTTGGTGAAGGAAGTAACATAGAGTGAATAATAGCATCCTCTGTAATCCTTAATATGTTTATGGTGTTTTCACCTAAGTTTAGGTAAATATACTCTACCTATTCTTTTCTCTGATCATAATTTATTACTAGTATTTCCCAACCATGCTCTTATCTTGGTAACAATATAATTAATATCAGCAATTTTAATTTCTATATAATTTTATTTTTATTATTTGTATTTCTGTAATTATTACCTATGTATAAATTTGTGCAAATAGGGTAATTAATGGTGCATACGGGCTTCTGGGTCATCAGCATAGTACCATATGTAAAATATTGCATTATATAGCATTTGTTGATACCCATTTTTGTATACCTATTGTAAATAAAAAAATAAAAAAAAATACCATCACGGGTGCCTATTTGGCTCCCGAGAACCGTTTAAATGGCCTCAGGGTCCCAGTGGAGGGATTAACCCATCCTCATTTTGCCGATGGTATTCGGAGGCAACATAATAAATAAATAATTGATACAATATGTTGATAATTTAAAGATCTTTTACCATAGACCATAGAGACTATTTTATGAATACTATAAAATTAATGAAAGAAAATTCTTTATGTATACTAGCTGACCCACACAACTTCGTCTGCGTAACATTAACTGTTTACGCAGCGCACACAATGAAAGCTCTCAAAAGGAACAAATTTTCCCTGTTTTCCCAATATTATTTATTAATGTTTCGCTCCTATTGGTCAGAGCATGATGTTATTTGCCTTCCTTGATAAATGAGTTATCCACAACTAAAATAATTTTATAAATCAGTTTATTAGAGCCAGAGATTACCCCCTAAAGCCTCACAAACTTTACCTTTTTATAAAATTATAGTATAAATAAGCTTTTGTTCATAACTAAAATTTATTATGTTTTAATTGCCCTCCCCCTGTTTTCAGAAACTAAGTATGTTCAAAATTTAGAACACAAAAGTGGAAACCTGTATAATTTAAGAGAATACTTTCAGTTTTAGCTACACCAGTAAGTGGTTCTTCATCTGTAATGCTGACCCCAGGCCGAACAAGAAACATAGCACAAGATATGGAAGCCCTAAGACTATCTAGGCAAGATAATCCCTATTTACAGGTATATAGGTTTTTTTAATTCCTGAATATGTGAATGAATTTGAAACTTAATTGTTTGAAATATATTGTAATGGTAATAATGAAAATGTATTTCATTCAATTCCCAAAACATGGCAAGAGAACTATCATAAGGGATCTAAATTTAAACTTTATCATGTCAACATCATACTATAATAGTGATTGTTTCTGGGGGTAGTGGGTTTGACCCATGTAAAAAAAAAACTGTTAATTTTTTCTGAAATTATAATATGAATTAATTAATATCATTATTTCTGGTACACATAGTACAAGAGCCCTAGATCTTAGTTTGTGTCCAGGGCAATATGTGTAATATTATTATTATTTTGGCGCCATGCCAGAGGGCCTGAAAAGTTAAAATAGACTCACTTTAATAAAATTTTGTATTATGTTATTTCAGCAAGTTATGGCAAGTAGAGAAAGTTTGATAGAAAGTCACATTGATGAATGTGAAGCTGATGACACTATACTTATGTCTCAGGTTAGTGTGCTTTACTAATTTTATTAATCGAACCTCCAAATTGTTCTGGGCTATGGTATTTTTCCAACCCTTCATTTAATATTTTTATAACACAATATATGGAGTTCCATTGTATGGTGACTTCATCATTGAAGTTACTATACAATGGAATTACACCATACATTGAAGAGCAGGCACATAATTCTTGATAGAGAAACAGTGATTTGTTGTTTTAAATTCATTTTTAAATACTATTATTACTACCTCATTCTCTATCTTCTAACAGTAGTAGTATCTGTTTGTGTCTGAAAATCAGAAATTAATCTGTAGATTTAAAATTCTGTTTGACGTTTTGAGCTCCATTTGTCAACTGTATGCTTGAAAAGAGAAATAAAACTGCTGTGCAATCCTTACACCATTGTATCCCTAAAATGTTAGTTTTAATATAAATACATTTATTAATATATTTTGAATTATGAAATTATTTTATATATTATTGAGTTTCTTTAGAGTTAGTTATTATATTTTATATACATTTTTTTTTCCAAAATGTCAAATCATAATTACATAGTGTAGTTTAAATAGTAAGTTTTATACAACAATTCATTGGTCTCCTACTGACAATTTTAGACTTCTGGTGGACAGTTAAAGACCAAGGGCTTTATTCCGAGTTTAGACACGTTCACCGACGCGCATTTTGCGTAAACTATAAATATTGAAATATAAGTTCTATCCTATTAAATATAGATTTGAAATTCCAATGCTCATAAGATATTCAAACTTGCGAAGAATTCGTGTATTTCAAGATGGCGGCATTATTATAGCGAACCTAATACAGACTATATATCCATTGAAATAGAACTTATATTTCAATATTTATAGTTTACGCAACGTCTTGTCGTCTTTAGCGGTTGCAAACTCGGAATAAGGCCCCTGGTCTGCACTCTGTAAGTTACGAGGGGAGGTCCAAAAGTTCGCGGAATGGAGGAGATGGAGTGGGGATAGCGGCGCTCGCGCAGTGTCACACTAATGAGGGACTCATCATTAGTATATAAATGAAGTTTCAGCTCTATTGCGTCAGCCCGACCCATGTACCCTGGTACGATGGGCACTGGCCGGACGTGCTGGACATACTAGTACACCGTAACCTGCCCTGCGATCCTGAACAGGAGGTTCTCAATGACCTCGACTCTGACCACTACCCAGTCTTAGTCACCCTACCAGCCATCCTAACAAAGGCTTCCCTCCCAGCGCGACGTAAACGCGTGGACTGGGAAAAATTTGCAACGTTACTCGACGACCACACGACGTCCTTCCCCATCTCGACGCCGGAGGACGTGGATAGGCTCGCGTCCGAACTGACTGTGCAGTCCCGCAAGTCCTTAGAGAGGGCCTCCACGGAGGCGCCTCCTCGAAGGGGCTTACCACCCCTTCCCCAGAAAATCAGGGACTTACTAAAAAGTAAGAGGGACTTATGGAAACTGTGGCAGCGTACCCGCTGCCCGTCGGTGAAGACCGACCTAAACGCGCTCGCGGCTCGGGTGAGGAAGGCCCTCGATGAGCTCTACGCGGGCCGGTGGCAAGCACGGATCCAGGACGCAACCGGTGACCTTCGGGGGGTCCACCGATTGTGCGCCTCGATGTCCGGTGCGCCACTTGCGGTCCATCCCCTCCTCGACAGCGACGGATCTCCAAAGTTTCGAACGGAAGACCGCGCTCGAATCTTTGCCGAATGCCTTGAAGGACAGTTTCGTCCTAACCCGCCAAAGTCCCACGAACATGTCGAAGAAGTAGTGCGCGCAGTGGAGGCCGACCTCCGCGCGGCGCTACCCGAGATCGAACTCCCTGTGATATTCTCCCCAGGATTGGTGGCGCGTGCCTTCATCCGCGTCAAACCTCGAAAAGCTCCCGGTGCTGATGGCATCGACAACATGGCCATACGGTCAATGCCTCAGCGAGCAGTAGCCGCTTATACCCGCCTGTTTAACGGCATAGTGCGCACCGCGCACTTTCCCACCTCGTGGAAAGAGGGCCGCATTATAATGCTGCCCAAACCGGGGAAGAATATCAAGCTTGCCGAAAGCTATCGCCCGATAACATTGTTACCGGCGATCTCGAAGGTCTTCTAGAAATTACTTCTACGACATATCGTACCTAACTTCACACCCCGCGACGAACAATTCGGTTTTCGAAGCGAACACTCGACCACTCTCCAGTTGACGAGAATTCTGCACAGGATGACTGAGACATCCAATGGACGTCGCTTCACCTGCGCAGTGCTCCTAGACATGGAAAAGGCATTTGACAGGATCTGGCATAGCGGGCTTCTGTTCAAAATTCTGAAAACAAATATACCACGTCGAGTAGTTAGGGTCATAGCCTCCTTCTTGGAGGGCCGTAGCTACCACGCATCTATAGGAGGTCTTTGTTCAAATACATACCCCATCGCAGCGGGCGTACCGCAGGGGAGCTGCCTCTCCCCGGTCCTGTACTGCTGTTACACCGACGACATTCCGCTGGCCGAGAGGGACGTCGTGCTGGCTCTGTATGCAGACGACGCCGCCTATTTTTCGGCTTCTTTGAACCCGAAAATGGCGGCGACCTACATGCAGCGTCAGCTCGACCTCCTTCCCGAATGGTTGACGGAATGGCGCCTTCGAGTTAATGTCAAAAAGACGCAGGCCATCCTCATTCGCAGACAGGACCGGGGAATGGCTGTAAGCCTCACCCGCCCCCGCTCCAGCTCTGTGGACAGGCTGTAGACTGGTCTCGCACAGTGATGTACCTTGGTGTCAAAATTGACTCCAAACTCACCATGAAGCCGCACATCAAAATGGTAAGAGCCAAAGCGGCGGTCGCGCGTTGTCGGCTGCGTTCAGTGCTTTCATCCAGACTTCCATTATCATCCAAATTGGCCATTTATCAATTATACATAAGGCCCACCCTTACATACGCGGCACCTGCCTGGTATGCGCTGTGTAAGGATGCAAGTCGGGACCTAATTCAGGCCCAACAAAACCAAACTCTGCGCACCTTAACGGGCGCACCGTTTTTAATGCGGAATTCCGTACTGGCGAAAGACCTCCGGATGGAATCACTGAATGACTTCATCGTTTGTTTGACCACCCGACTGTTCTCGCGTGCAGATGTATCAGATTACCCGCACATACGGGACCTGACGCCGCTGCATTCGAGACCACCGGACGGCAAACTGCAATACGCGCGCGACCTTGTACCTCTCACGAGCAGCGAGAGTGATAGTAGTTCGGGAAGCGAAAGCGACTCAAGCGACTAGCATGATTGCTGTACGTGTAGGACCAGCACAATAGAATCTCCATAGAGCTCTCTCGACGCCGTCGACCAACTGGTCACCCAAAAACCTGCCCGTAGTTACGGGTAGCGAATAGCTATCATTGCAGGAGGTTATAAACTTGTAACAATTTCCCGTCTCTCGCTAGGGGGATAGAGATGACTCAGAGTTATTGCGTCATTCGTTTACAAACACTCGCCTGATAAAGAAGTCAATCCGGAAGAAAACTGAAACTATGGAGAAAATTGAACAACGTGCTGTGATAAAATTCCTTACCAAGCAAGGAAAGAACGCTCAGACCATTTTGAATGAAATGGAAACCGTTTATGGGGAACAGTGCCCTGGTAAAACAATGATTTACAAGTGGCATGGTCTTTTTAAACATGGTCGGGAGTCGATTGAAGACGACCCTCGCTCAGTAGCCGTAGTGTGAGTTTTTTTAACATTTACTTTCGCGTTAACTATACTACCGCGTTAACATTTTGACCAATCACACGACCGCGGAAATTTTGAGAACTATAAATGCGGTCGTGTGATTGGTCAAAATGTTAACGCGGTAGTATAGTTAACGCGAAAGTGAACGTTAAAAAAACTCACACTAGGCCTACAGGACGGCCTATTGAGGCCACCATGTCAAACATCGTGGAAAAACTTGTACTGGAGGATGCCCGTTTAAAGAAAAAACAGTTATCTGCATTAGTTGAAGTATCAGATACCACCATTCTGAGAATACTACATGACCACCTGGGTATGACAAAAGTCAGTGCAAGATGGGTACCGAGAATGCTCACGCCGCTTCAGAAACAGCAGCGCGTCGATGCGTCGAAACAGTTTTTGGAGTTGTGTGGAGACGAACCTGCACAGATTTTGGAGCAGATTGTTACCGGAAATGAGACATGGGTTCATTACTTCGAGCCTGAGTCCAAGCAAGAGTCCATGCAATGGCATAAAAAGGGGACACCACCGCCAAAGAAATTCAAAGTGTCAGAGTCAGCTGGAAAGTTGATGGCTACTGTTTTTTGGGATTGTGAGGGGATAATATTGATCGATTACAAAAAAAAGGGAAGCACCATAACCGGAGAGTACTACGCAACGATATTAGAAAAATCAAAGGAGGCCATCAAGGAGAAACGTCGAGGAAAATTGACTAAGGGTGTGTTGCTCTTGCAAGACAACGCGCCGGTTCACAAGAGCAAAGTTGCAATGGCTGCTCTGCACACGCATGGCTTCGAATCACTTGTTCACCCACCCTACAGTCTAGATCTGGCACCAAGTGATTTTTATTTGTTTCCAAATTTAAAAAAAGAGCTAAGGGGAAGAAATTTACCGACGACAATGAGGTAAAGGCGGCAATTTCGGCTCATTTTGAGGGAAAAGATAAAAAATATTTTTATGATGGTTCAGAAAAATTAATTCATAGATCTAATAAATGTATTAAGCTTAAGGGGGATTATTTTGAAAAGGAAAAATAAATTTTATTGTTTAATTTTATTTATAACACTTTCATTCCGCGAACTTTTGGACCTCCCCTCGTAAGATGGGAATAATAATGCGCATGTCCAACAGTTTACGTTTGAGGGTGGTTGCCTTTCAATAACCCTTTCATACAAATAGCTTGAATCATCCTGGTGTTCAGGCACAAAACAGGACGATTTCGCCTAGGTAAAAATATTCATGACATATTTGTCCCAAAGGTTTGACTGGTAGAGAATGCCTAGCGACATTAAGTCCGTCTTTGTACTAAATTTGTGCAATAAAGTTTTTAAATAAAAAAATAAAAATATTCATGGACATATGCAATTCTTCCATTGTCCACAGATCCTACAGATTGTTGCTGTTAGTCATCAGCTTGGTCTTAGACATGTTTATCTTCAGCCCTACATTAAGTGTTCATGTTTTGCATAAAGATATAAATCATACTAGAAAATAATTTTTTCCTGGAAAAATTATATCCTGTCACATTATGTGTCAGGATTTTTTTAATGAAGGTGTTATATCTATGATGTAATTTTATGTTTTGTTAACATAAGTGGTATATCCTACACTATAGGTGAGAGGGTGGTTCAAGACCTCTATAACTTCATGGATATAGACTTTTTAGGTCTGCTTACCATCAGGTAATACAAAATCACATGCTGTGGTCGAATAAAATCTAAAATAATACTAACAAAAAAATTTCAGGAATTTGGTAGCACTTCCTTATCCTTTGTTGAAGAAGATCCATTGACTTTGAAAGAAATTCATGAACATTTAATAAGGTCACCCCCGCCTACCAGTTGCTGGCCACATGGTGAGAAATTATAATAATAAATATTATATTTAATAGATTTACGGTCTTATTCATAAAAACTTACGAAGCCTTTATTGATGCTTTATAACAGCTCAATAGCAAAACACCTCAAAATGTTATTCATAAACGCTCAATAAACCTCTAATAGTGATAAACGTCAAATAACAGCTCCATAACTTTATTGAAGGCTCCTGCCTTCAATAAAGTTATGGAGCTGTTATTTGACTATAAACCTATTTTAACCTGACTTTTTTTTTATATTTTATTTTTTGGTTTAAAATTGTATTAAATGACTTCTATTACTTCATAAAAATAATAATGCCCAGTCAGCTTCCGATCAACAAATTCTCAAAATTTTACAACTCGAATGGACTTGAACCAAATTAGGTTGGGCGCACACTGACAGAAATTTGTAACAAAAAAATAATAACATTTAATCTTGTTTCACCGCGGTAATTTGTCCAAAAAGACAAAGTTGTGCCGCTTCAAACTACAAAAATTTAATGGCGGTGCCGACTGCCGTCACATCTGGTTTTATTTATTTATTACACAACATGTGATTTTGTATCTACCGGATGGTATGCACACCTACAAAGTCCATAAATGGATCAATAAATACATTGTCGTTTTACAATATTGGTCGCTCCCACTATGCTGGCTAAAGGATGCGGTTACAAAATGTCAAAGAATCAAAAAGAAAAAAAAAATCAAAGAAGTTTACATTACGAGTCTATTTTAATATCCTCGCTGCTTTATCATAAATTCAGTCGCTTATTTCATAACCGCACCATGAAAGGATACTACCACCTCAACAAAAAATCTATGCAGTAGTCCCGGTACCAACCAACCGGTGAACCCACAGACTAAAACAGAAACATGACTAGGTCACTTGACAGTTTTTGTTGTATGTGAAAAAAGTATTGCGACTTGGAAGTTACATATTATCATACAGAGATGCAATCATAAAAAATCACATAGGTACAGATATAGAGAGATGCAACATACGCTTTCGATAAACAAAGCTTCTATTTTTTATACAAATTATTTTAATTTAAATGACGGCTGAAACCGCGGGGCACAGCTAGTGTGACTAAATTTTCTATCAGTGTGCGCCAAACCATATTATAATTATTTTATTAGAGGTGTCAAAAACGTTTTTTTTTTACTTTTATGGTCTTGGTTTTCCGCGATTCTGCCAACATTCCTGACAATCAATTATTTTTTTCTATCAACACATAACTAATTCAGCTAATAAACGTCAAATAGTTATAGGAGCTTTATTGGAGGTTTATGAATAACAAAAAAGTTATCGAGCCAATAGCCTTATTGAACGTTTTAACTATTGAGCTCTTTAAGAGTGTTTTAAGGTTTTTTTATGAATAAGACCGTTAGATTTTAACAATTTATTTAAAAATAAAATACTCTTCTATTTTAATATATTTATTATTAATAAATAAAAAACTATAATATATAATAATTTAATTGTTTAGATTTTTTTTAAACCACTAATTATTGCTTTTATTCTATTATATCCCAACTAAGATTGAATTCTAACTAAATGCTTATAAAACTTAATAACAAACAAAAAATAATATATGTATAGTCTTACCAGTAAAAAGACATATTTATGCACTACAAATCAAATTGTAATAGGTATTAGTGCGCCAAAATAAATTAGTTTTATTTTACTGATTATTCTATATTTTAGAATTAATAATAAAAAAATACCTAAGGCCTAAAAAAGCGTATTGGAAAACGAGAACAATACATGCCCACAACTTTTAAAGTCGAGTGGTGGCCATTTTATGTTTTTAATTCCAACACAGCATGTTTAGACCATATTATTATATTATTTTTTGTCTAATTTTTGTATTCTTAGGGCTTTACTAACAATATTATTTATATTCTGCTTTCCTCTGGATGGGACGAAGACTCTATGTCGTTTCGGGCGTCTAGTGCTTTCGACTTCAGCGCGGATAGCCCCGTCTGTTTTAGCACGTTCTCTGTCAATTCACAGCAGGAAAAGGTTACTAATGTTATTTTTATAATCTTCTCATTTTATTAACTAATAAAAATGTTTTTCATCGGTTATACTTACCTAAAGCAATATAATCAGTAGCCGTAGTGCGAGTTTTTTAGTATTAATTTTTTTTCTATAAAATATCACAAGCCCAGCAATGTGGTGGCCGAGTTGGTTAGACCTTGGACTTAAAGACACTTAGGTCCCTGGTTCGAATCCCGGTGTGTACCAATGAGTTTTTAATTAAAAAATGTATGTACAAGCCCAGCAAGGGCACTACAAAAACCTTAACTAGGTAATATATTTATTGAACTTTAACTATCTCTACAATTGTCAACTCTCCACCAATAGGATCGTTTTATTTTCTGATACTGTCAAAATAAGTTTATCTGTATAGCCCACCCCATACTGTGAGTTTTTTAACATTTACTTTTGCGTTAACTATACTACTGCGTTAACATTTTGACCAATCACACGCTGGCATTTCTAGTTCTCAAAATTTCCGCTTGGAGCGCTGAACTATTTCCCTTACAAATTTAGTTAACTCAAATGCAAAGTAATAGTCAGAAAGCTCACACTATAATACTGATTGGTGGAAAAGATAACGAAGTAGTATTGTTACCGGATAAAAGTTTAAAAAAAACACATTATTGAGCTGTTTTTATATAGCTTGAGCGCCCAATATGTTGGAAACTAACACTGCCATGTTAGTTAGTAATAAATTATATTGCTTTACTAAAAAAAAGTAATAAACAAATGAACTTTTGAACGTAGCGCCCATTTGTTAGCAGTCAACTTATGTAAAAAATAACAGTTTGAATAATTTCAAATATTTAGTAAATTAGTAAAAAATTAGTTCATAAAATGAGATGCATAAATTATTGTGTTTGTCGTCTTTGAGATATCTTTAAGTTTTACATTGTATGTGTCAATTCATTTTCTGCTAGTATAACCTGTCTATTCTTACAGCTTAAATGAAAATAGAATAACTAAATATTTATTGATTTGATATTAACTAACTGTGTTTATCTTTACTAATCAAAACAATGTGATGTTTAACAACACCACTATAGTGCCTCGGTGTACATTCAGCTGTCGGTCCCAGTTTCACTATACCAACTTGCGAAACTGTTTATAAATGGGTTATTGAGTCTATCCAAATATTGCGACGAGCTATCTACTTTTTCGGTATAGACTTGTACCATTGGTTATGGCGAGGTGGGATTAAAAATTGGATTTTGAGATTTTGTTCTCAAGTTTGGGTTACATACTTATTTGTGCCTATGACGTCCCACAACAATTTTTCTAAAATATACATCTCTAAAAACTGTTTTGATAGTAAAAAAACTAAATTAGTTTCTTATTTTAATCTAAAAAAAAAAGCTTTCGTTGGAGGCCATTCTGCTACATAATATATTATGCAGTACAGAAAATTAAATTTATAGCTTAAATGTGTGACATGTCCATACGTTCTAAGGCCCAATATCCACTAAATCGGAAATGGTCGGAAGAGATTTCCAGATTTCAGTCTTTCATATTCCTTGTTTTCGTATTTTGTTCTCCTTATAATAGGGAAGAGCTCTAAGGCCTAATACGCCTGTCCAAAAAAATATATATAAAAGAAGATGCCTGACACAAACCCAATACATAAAGTGAAAATAAAAATCATGATAACCAAAAGTAGGAACAGAAAATGGGGGATACGGACGTTTGACATTTTGTGTAAAAATTAAACAAAACAAATGGTTATCTCTTTTCCATGTAAATTAAATCAGTGTGATCAAACTATATTTGTAATTTCTACTTTACAAAGGTTTTTAGGGCGCATCTTTTTTAAGACTTTGGCAAAGGAAACATATTTATTGTTTTTTTTTGTTGTTCAGTGTTATTATACACTTGTATAATTGTCTTATACTTAATTTCATTTTCTAGAGTGGACGGTCCCCAAGACGTCTGAACATTTGTACCAACAACAACGGTGGATCACGGCCTCGGTCCTCGCGATCAGCGTCGCCCAGATCTCACGACTTTACCATATGTGGACGACCTCTCTCACTGCCGGGTAAGCTATCATCACTAGCAATAAGTGTACGAGTATGTATGATAGAGGTTAATATTATATGTAAAGTGAAAAGCGGTGACTCCCGACACAAGCATTGTTATACTTAATGGGAGTCCCCGAAACCTGTAAAATGTAACAATTTAATTTTGAATACATATTTTTTGACAGGCCAATGGAACCCACCTAGTCTTAAACTGGTTGGTTATGTAGTGTGTTCGGTTGGGTTGTTATTTTTCTCCAGCAAGGACAATAGTTTAATAGTTCACTATGTGTTTATTTTTTATTATATTTTCAACATTTGTTTGTTAGTGCACAATTGGACCTTATAAATACATTTTATTTTAGACTTTTCATAACTTGCAATTAAAACTGAACTGTCAGGCCGTTATAAAATATATTTTATTCAAAATATGAAAAGGTAAATTAAGAACACGCTATTTACAATCGCGAAGTCTGTACTGACATCGCATTTCCAGTATTTCTCACTACTGTTTGTCGTAGAATTAAAATAATATTTTTGTCAGTCAATATTTTTATTAATCTTTCGGTTACAGCAAAAATATAATACAAAAGTTGTATTTTTTCTGAAATGAAAAGATTTTATGTTCAATTATTACTTATATAAAAATAACAAATAAACTACTTTTACAGACAAATTGTAATACTAGAAGTACGTTTTTATTGAGCGTCAACATGACTGGCGAAACCTTAAAACTTTTTTTTTCTTGTAGAATGGCTTTTCGCTTTACGCGTAATTCTGCCAATGTCGAAAATGCACGAAGGTGTTTTAGAAACATTAAAAAAAAAATAGGTTTTCGTACCTTGCTGCCCGATTATGAAAATTTTAGTCTTTCATATACTTAAAAGGCTGATTTTAATAGGAATTATATTGTAGAGAGTTTGTAAAATCAGCCATAAATTGCTATTTTAAAGTTAAGTGTACTTTAAGAATCCTGGAGTGAGTCGATAGTCCAATCAAATCTGCTACTATGTGAAACAGATTTATTAATCTTATATGTATTAATTTGTTGAATTCAGGTGAAAGTCATCTCAGAACAGCTCTCGGCAAGAAGCAAGGCACTCAACAAACAGAACAACGATTCTCAATCCTCCAAAAGCCGCGACAACAACGAGGTCGCGGTGACGACCATGTTCAATTAGTTCCACATTGCGACAATTAGATACACTTTACTGTATGCGAGAATGAGACGACTGTATTATCGCGACTTCGTTATTAAGTCGCCGGAATGATCAATTGAGGAGTTTAGTGCAATGGCGTCCTTTGAATACTCATTTGTCGTATAAAAAGTTTTGCATATTGTACTAGGCGGGTCAATTATTCTACGATCAATAAAGTTTGATCGTTTGGGGTGGTCAAATTAGTAATGATACTGAATTTAGTAAATAAAGGGCAAATTCCAATAAATCTAATAGTAATGTTTAGTCATACTTTAGAATTAAAAAAAGTGTTTGTCCTAGATGTAGGTGAAGAAAAATGGATTTGAAAAAATAGTTCACCTATTGCTCATACTCATATATATCTGTTTTATTGTGATGGATTATAAATTATTAAAATGTAATTTTATTTTATTAAATTTTAACTTAGGGTTGCTTGTGAGACATTTTTTAAACGTTTATACACCCTAAATACGCTTATCGACAATCAAAGTCAAACAATTTTGGTATCATAAATATATTTAGCTAGGTAAATGCATTTATAAATGTCACGCAAACCGCTCTTATTTACATTACTTGTTATAATGTATTATAATTTATCATTATTAAAAATAGATGATTGCTTAAAATTTTAATTAAATCAAATTTAAAATTAGTGCTACTTTTACTAACATATTATATATATATATATAGCATGTTTCTTTTTTACCAATAAAGAATGTCTTTGTCAGCAAAGAGGAAAAGCATAATTTTAACTAAAATGATATTTTATTTATTTGCAAAACATGGTTCCATGGGGAAAGTTTTTCGATTTGATCAGTAGAGCCTTATTAGCCCAAAGAAAAAAGAATCAATTTCTCCCTATATATATATAAATAAATTACTTTATACAATAAAGAGTTGTAAATGAAAGTAAATAAATTGAACATGTTTACTTGTATTAAATAATTAGTGAAGCCTTAAGCAATTCGAGCTTCGATAGTTGTTTATAGAAAATATTTGTCTATTATCATTAAATTGCTGTTATAAAGTTATATGTTACTTATTAAATATGATTGTATATTAAGTATAAGAGTACAGATAAATCATTTAAGGGAAAAAAATAATTACTTATATACGTAATTATGTAAAACAAGTATTATACGTAATAATAAGTAAATATATTTATACATTTGCAATACATTAATATGTTTATTGTTAATAAATTCATCAAATTTTGCTATTCATACTTGCAACTTATTAGGAGTAGATTCAGAATGCCATCGGCGTTGACGAGAAAACTGTTAGGCGGTCTCCGGTTCGATAAACAAATTTCTTTAAAAAAATGTTAAGGACACTGCATTTGCAATCGCGAAGTCTGCGTTCTCTATACAAAATGAGATTTTGCACGTCCAACTCGACTACTGTTTTTTTGCAGAATAAAAATAGTATTTTTGTCGGTTATTTTATTAATTACCCTTTCTGCATTGGGTTTTTTTTAATCAGATAAAAATCATTTTTAAATTATAATACAAAAATATTTATTACCCACAACAGAAAGATTTTTGCGTAAATAAAAATAATAATTAAACTTCGACTAACAGCCAAGTTGTATATTGGAAGTACGTTTGTATGGGCGTCAAGTCGACTCCAGAACCCCTATGAAAAGAAAAACATATTTATGTGTATTTATATAGTTCCTTATTTGGTTAATCTGTACATTTGTTGATATTGCGTATTGTTTCATTAATAATTAATAATCATAATAACTCGCATACAGAAATCCTATTTTCTCAAAAAAATACTGTATTTTATGATCAATTATACTTAGGGCCAATTTGACCAAAAGACGGCATAACTTATACTGGGGATAGTAATCCCATACAAATAATTATTCTTAGATTAAATTATTAATACTCAGAATAATTATTTGTATGTGATTTGACATTACTAATCTCGGTATAAGTTATACCCACTTTTGGTCAAATCGGCCCTTAATCAGGCACACCACACAGATTAAAATAAATTCTTGGATCAAAATAATATCCTCTTGGTAAAGTATTGTTTCATATATTGGGGAAACAATATATTCTTGAATAATAATAAAAACTTTTTAACCAAAAAAGTCTTGTTGGTATTAATATTAATTAAGTGGTGCCAACTTAAAAAATAGAATCCAATAGGACTAAATAAATATTTTACAAAACATTTTAAAGAGATAAAAACTCTTTCATTTTGACCAAATTTATATGAAACCAACCTGGTGATGCACCCTTTAAAATAAAGTAACAATCATACAAATAGGTTTAGATTTCAGAAAGATATGAGAAAAACTCTTAATTCACTTAGATTTTGAGCAGTTTCACTCTCCAGCTCCGGCAGTCTTCATCAGATCTTCACCAAGGTTTTATGGAACCAACTTGGTGATTATCTCTTCCATTCAAAAGTCAATCTTTTTCAATATCTGTTTAAATTTGACAGAGATTAGGTTGAGAACATTTACTTCATAATCATATTAAAACCAATTTTATTATGTTACACTTTGTTTAATTATGTTGCGATTGTTTACTCTTTGAATCTCATTATTAGCGCTATCTATCGTTTTTTTTTAGAACTATTCATTCCGTATTTATTTTTGGTTAAAAAAAATATATGAAATAATGAAAAAATATTCTAAGCGTATTTGTCTTCTTGCTGAAAAATCCTCTTTATTTTATATGTGTAGTCATGTGTCTGATTACATATACTTTTTATCATAGAATACTTAATTATTTTTGAGAAAGTGAGGGTTGTCTACTAATATTACGCCAAAAGTATTATTTGACGTTAGCTTAGAGCTGTTTATAATATAATTATTATTGTGTTCCTTTAAATTTAGATGTGTTGTCCTCACAAACAAATTAAACGACTTATTTTAAAAAGTCACTAAAGTTGTTTTATTTATAAGCTCATTTTGTCTTGCACTATTTGCTGAACAAAATTTTCAATATTTACATTTTTATCACGATCTAATTTTTTTGGATGATTTGTCAACTTCCATTATAAAGTTTTAAATTATAATTAATGTTTTATCCATTTTCATTTATTAAGTAGTTTTACAAATACCATTTTTATTTTTACTGACGTACCTGAGTGCAGTCAGGGTCTATGATAGTTCCGCTAAAAAAAATGTACTCTATGTTAAAAAAACAACTAAGGAGACTTTAAAATCAGTAATGTAATTAAAAATAACATTTAAATTGTAATGTTAAATAATATATAATTGATAGAGGAATTTTAATGTAAATATATTTTTGAATAATTGTAAAGAGAGAAAAAATATTTATTGTATTATAATTATAAATATAATTAGTTGAAAAAAAACATTAGTAGTTTGGACTTTTGAGAAACAACCGCATAAACATTTATATTTTATTTTATTATATATATTATATTATTCCATATGTTATTATTTTATACAGGACCTAATATATATTTTATTTTCGATATAATTATAAGACGAAATTATTACTATTAAAAAAGTGTTTATAGTGCGTTTCACGAAATAATTTCCGCGGCAAAAAGTGGAACTAAAAATTTAGAGTAAATAAAATGTGCTAAAGGTGTACGGTCATTCTGGACCCAACCGTAAAAGCTTAGCGTTCACAAACCACGATATGCTTACTCAATAATAGATAATTTAAGCATTATTTTCCAGTATAGAAAATAATTTTAGAAGTTGGGAAAAAAATGTTCCGACAACTTTTGTCACGTGCTGATTCTTCTGCCTTTTCTGTACATTTGTCCACATTATGCAGAAAAAATATATACCTACATAAAAAATAATATTTTTGTTTATCTGGATTGAGATTTAACAAAATAAAGAGAGATTTCACATTACTTTGAAAGAAAAAGATAAGGTCGTATGGTATTGAATGTCCTTTGTCCATTTATCGCATGAACAGAATAAAAATATAGCGACGATAGGCCGATCGAGTTGCATCCAGTGCTATGTTAAAATAATTAATTTTAATAAAAGGAGCGACGATATATAATCCACAGATTATATAATATTATTCTGTCAGTGCAGCACAAGGAAACACTACTAATAATTTTGGGGATTAATAATTCGCGGACCGTAATTGTTCGCTATACTAACCTAATAACACTATTATTATACTAACCTAATAACATAATAACTCAAATTGAAATTCAAATGAGAATAACTTTTTTCTCCGAACTTCGATGTAATTAACAATTTTATTATATGTATTTTCCTCTATCGAACTGTATAGGTCTCATTTTTGAACGCGGCTTCTAAGCCTGGGTCTGAAAATACATGGGCTATGTCCGTTCTTCTTTTAATACTTACGATTTTAAACTATTTTTCTTAGGGCTGATTTTTCAATCGTCAGATAAAGTTATTCCACAGATAACTTGTATGGAGAATAGATAAATTTGACAGTTCTTCATACAAGTTAACTGTAGAATAACTTTATCTAACGATTGAAAAATCAGCCCTTATATAAATTTTATTTACTAATATAAATCGATGTTTTTTTTCGAGTCTTAAAACTAAGGTTACCAACATTCCGCCGCGCAACTGCAGCGCCCTCGTCCAAAGGAAATCTTTCGTGAAACGAACTCTACTTCACTTGCTGTTATTAATCCGATTCACATCATAATCACTTTTAGCGCTGTCATAAAATGTTTTGTCTCGTTTTCTTATACCTAAATGCGCCTGCACCACAGAGCTTTCCATAACTCTGTGGTGAACGCATTCTGACAGCAATAAAATCGGTTTTAGAGTGATTCCTCAATGCGACATTTCCGCGTTTCAAAATTCTCTGCTGTATGGATTTCAAAGTATACAATGTTTTTTCAAAAGCTTTAAATATTTACATTAATGCAATTCTTCCTCTATTATAATAAAACGTGATCTTGGCTTTCAATTTAAGATAAATAATAATTTTAATTTCACTATGAAAAGGTCATATTTAAAAATTAATCAAAAATTCTTGTGAGTCTTATAACATCTATCAGATGAACCAAAGGAAGATGTTACCTAATCGCTTTATTAACCGAAAGGTCGGTTTAGTTTATTAAGTTCTATATATTTAGAACATAGAAATGAATAATAGGGAGATGCCTCAAGGCCTAAAATTGTTTTTGTAAACTTGATAACAGAATATGGTCGCTCGCCATACAAACCCGAACAAAAGTGAGAACAAACTTTATAATAACCAAATAATGCCCAAGGAGTAAATTTGTTTTCTCATCTCACTTTTTAATTTGTATGGCGGAGGCCATATTCTGTTCTCACGACTGGAAACGCGATTTTATAACCGCATATCTAAATTGACAGTTTCGTTTGTATTTTTAATAAATTGGTTTTGAAAAAATAATAACCAAACAAATGAGTGATTGAACTGCTGCACCTTAATCATTGAATAAAGTTAATACAAAATTCAATTTTGCTTTTTAATAAAGATTATAATGAAAAAAATCCTGGAGGGTGGACCTTGACCCGTGACCTTTGCTTTTGCGCCAAGGAGCTCAGCCACTGACTCATCCAGGGAAGAGTTACCTTTTACGAGATTATTCATGACTTTTTTCCTGCATTCTTTTTTCTTTTTTTCTGCATATTTTCTTTTTTCTGCATGTGCATTCTCCTAATTACTTTGTATAAGAGTAAAGTTAGAAGTCCTAGATTTTGAACACTAGATGGCATGATACTTGATTCAATTCACTTTAAATAAAAAAATAGACGCTCAGCATTTTAAATTTTCAAAAATCTAACGATGCAGTTTTTAATAAATTCGGTTCTTTGAGTATGTTTCGCTATTCTTTGTAGTTTAGGATTTGGGAGACCTACTTAAAAAAATCACCCTGTACTGATATATGATTGTATTGATGATAAAAATGCCTTTAAGGTATATATTTTTTGTTGATGACCTATTATAAAATTCTACTTGCTGTACTGCGTTACTTATTGCATACCTAATTATGCGAGACTATTTATTATTTTATTACCTACAATAAATAATATTTTACGAAATTAATATATTTATAATATCTATCTAATAAAAAGATTTTAATATATTTTTTAATACCTCACTATACATATAAAGACATTTATATGTATAGTGAGGTATTAAAAAAAAAAAACTTAATTGAACGAATGATGTGTAGGACTATTACGCCGCCCAACGTTAAGCTAAACTTTAACCAAAATGACGTAGTTGTCTATCAAATTGCAATGTCTGGCCCACGGAATAGAAAAAACAAGTGGAAGTGCAAAGTAGGCGTGTTTAGTGTGGCACAATTAAGCGTAGGTACGCTTATTTGATCCCAGTCGTTATCAGTCGTGTCTAACATCGCTTCGAGTTGGTAGTCTCGCGTCGTTCCTGATTTTTCCGCATAATTATTGTAAATATGCCGTATTGTTGCATTCTGGAGTGCAAAAACGATAGTAGGAGAAAAAATCTTCGTAATGGAGGTGTTTCGTATCATCGGTAAGTACGATTTTGTTAGTATTCTTTAAAAACCTTAGCTTATTTTAGTTTACTAATAATTGTAGTTTAAATTAAGTTAAAATCAACCTTATGTAATTGTAATAAAGAATACTTTAGATTGAAATTTGGATTTCAAAAGTTCTTTGCTACTCGGTTAGTGTTGTAGTGGGTGCTTATCGATATAACTTATTTATTTAAAGAAAAGAAGACAACAGTTTCGGCCGTTATACAAAATTATATGTATACTTACATATTTTTTTAAATATTTATTCATATTGTATCGCATACAATTTTTTAATAGTATGGGCTTAGAATAATAAAATGTACGTGTAAACTCTTTATAACGATAAACTCCCTATACGTAGAAGTGAGCACAATTTGGTTGGTTTACCTTAAAACACATACATAAAAAAATCTTTATAGCGCAGCAGCCATCCAAATCAATGGGCTTCCGAAAAGATTTCCTTTCTTGTGAATATACCTAAATTATTATTGTTTAAATAAAAAAAATGGTTTCTGAGATATATATTTAATTAAGACTCGTCACGTCATATGCCCAAACAAAATTGGGGTCTGTACCATTGCGACTAAAAACTCATTTTTTTTAAATAACGATAAAAAATATTTTTATAAAATAATGTAATATTCCAGGCAAAAATAATTTCTTCATTTTGCTTATTTGACTTAACAAAACATTTATTCGAATGTTGTAGTAATCACGCCATCTGTGTAGGAATAGCAGAACCTTTTATAAAGAAGGTTCTTACTACTTTACGATAGATGGCATGATTATATTTTTATATGAATTTAAATCTAATTATTTGGAGAATAATGTTTAAAATTGCTGTGTATATTTGCAACCAATCAGGACGAAGTGGTTATAGATTCAATACTTATAGATATATGATTTTGGCGACACCGGTTCTAATACATTTCGTGCTTTATAGCATTTCCACTTGTTTTTTCTATTCCGTGGTCTGTGGCCCTAGTGTGAGTTTTTTTAACGTTTACTTTCGCGTTAACTATACTACCGCGTTAGCATTTTGACCAATCACACGACCGCATTTCTAGTTCTCAAAATTTCCGCTTGGAGCGCTGAACCATTTCCCATACAAATTTTAGTTTACTCAAACGCAAAGTAATAGTTAGAAAACTCACACTAGGGGTACTGTACCCCTAGTGTGAGCGGTCGTGTGATTGGTCAAAATGCTAACGCGGTAGTATAGTTAACGCGAAAGTAAACGTTAAAAAAACTCACACTAGGGCTACAGGCCTATAGGTTTTCATTACCTTTAGGCCTATTAGGTACGCCGCACAACGCAGAATTGCATAGGCGGGCTACTGGCCTAGTGTGAGTTTTTTAAACATTTACTTTCGCGTTAACTTTACTATTGTGTTAACATTTTGACCAATCACACGCTCGCATTTCTAGTTCTCTAAATTTCCGCTTGGAGCGCTGAACTATTTCCCATACAAATTTTAGTTAACTCAAACGCATAATAGTTAGAAAACTCACACTAGGGGTACAGGACCAACGTGAAACCAAGTCATTTTTCTTCGTCATATTTGATGCCTTAGCATTAACAAAAATACAGTAGCCACGTACTATTCAAAAACATGAATAAAAATAGTAATCGAATAAATAAAAAAAATAGAGGGGTTTCTGAAAAAAATAATAATCAAAAACAAAAAACTTTGATTTCGTAATACTCATCAGCGACAACTATGCTTTTTTTAAACCGTTTTGTATTGGTATTATAATATACTAAAACATTAATCCTGTACTTTTTTATTTAGCTCTAGTTTTTTTTTTTAATATTAATAAAAACCTACGAATTTTGATTACGGTTTTTTGTCACACCTCACAATGAATTTGTATGCGTGCAAATCGCGTTATTATGATGTGCGCACCTATTTGGATTACATGAGATCTTGTTCCAGGTGGGCGATTCTAGCGCTTTCGAGATTCATCTCGATTCGAGATTTTTAAACGAAAAATGACTAAATATGTCATTTTTAGTTCAATATTTATATATTTATAATTTATTAATTAATATTTATTATTTATTTCGTTTAATATTCGATATTTTTGAACGAAAAATGGCATATTTAGTCATTTTTCGTTTAAAAATCTCGAATCGAGATGAATCTCGAAAGCGCGAGAATCGCCCACCTGTTGAGATCAAGAACGATGTTTTGTTTTACGAAAAGTGAAACAGCTGTTGAGTGTATCTCATAAATAACCTACAATATTATGAATTAAAAAATATCATATGTATGAAATAAGATCTCAACATGAACGAGATCTCGATATCTATCGTGGGTTCGATTCCCACCCATGGCAAAAAAATATTAGTACGTTTTTCTGTACAGTTTGTCATGGTCTGGGTGTTTATAAAATATAATATGTATTATATCGTTGTTTCTGGTACACATAGTACAAGCTTAGAGCTTAGTTTGTGACCAGATCAATATATGTAAGTTGTCCTACATATTATTATTATTATTATCATCTCACGGTATCTAAATCGGTGATTACCCCAGGAGGGTCATTCCAAAATCGGTGATTACCCCAGGACGGTCATTCCAAAATCGGTGATTACCCCAGGACGGTCATTCCAAGATTGCAACCGCTAAACACGACAAGACGTTGCGACTATAAATATTGAAATATAAGTTCTAAACTGTTAATTATAGAGTTGTGAAACTCCAATGCTTACGAAGAAAACGTGTATTTCAAGATGGCAGCATTATTTTTGATTATAGCCAACCCAATACAGACTATATAACCATTGGAATAGAACTTATATTTCCATATTAGTTTACGCAACGTCTTGTCGTATTTAGCGGTTGCAGACTTGGAATGACCCCCTGGTCAATCATTTTAGATCCACAGGTAATAAAGAGGACGAAGAAAACAAAAGTTAAATAATACACTTCCCACATTTATTCATATTTTTATTAAATTAGTTTTACAATATCTTTATACAGAGTGCACGAAGCGAAACAAATTCGACGACGTCCTGTGACGTCCACACCCTAACAACTATCTGCTAAAATTGAGACTCGATTTTAATAAATAGTTTCGATCACAAAATCAGTCAAATCTTTCACACGCGCGTGCGTCCGCGCACTCTGTATAGCGAATCATAAGTCCGCGTCGCCAAGTACCAACGCGTCGCCGGAGAGAGACCGGCCGCGACAGACCTAACCCCGCCTCCGCGACACGTCGCGCCACCTCTACCGCCGACATTTGTATAAAAATTTTGGGTCCAATATTTACAATATTTTTTGGTTTATTTTAATTATAATATATTTTCGACTAAATTTTAAAAGACTAAATCGTTATAAACGAACGAGAAGTGGCGAGACGCCTCGCGACGTGGCGGGTCACTAATGACTGACGCCGACGCCGGCGCGCCACTTTGCGGACGTCGACTGTCGCATGACGGAATTATTCACTAATATTATTTAAAAAATATTTATTTTATAAAAAAATATTTTTCAGTGTATAAAAGTTTATTTTTTAAATAGTATTTTTTGCCAAGAACAGTCTCTGTTCCTCCAAAATGCTACGTCGGTGTCGGGTCTTCTAATAACACATCTTATCTACCGCACCGCGCGTAACGCCACCCGTGGCGCGACGCCGCACGTGGCGCGACGCGCGGCGCGCACGGAGAGACAACACCGAAGGCAGAGATGACAGACGCTACTACTGGAGAGCTCGCACTCCGCCGCGCGCTACTTAACTTTAAATCTCCCTGTTTCGTGTTTACAATTAACACTTAGCGTTAACACTCAAGTAGGGGCTTATACAGAATTTGTACTCTTTAAAGTATCCGTCGCCGCTCGCACCCGACCACAAGACAAGCGACCACGCCCTCCGCGACCATCGCGACCACGACCAACACGCAATACCCTACGCGCTGACAACCTAACAAACTTAAAAACAACACATTCAAAATAAGACAATTTCCTATAAGTGATATTGATGATTAAGAGTGTTGCTCGCCCCGTGGCCCCCCTGGGTCGCGAGGTCGCGATGTCCCCCAGGGTCGCGAGGGCGCGTCAGACCCACCGTTACAAAGTAATCCAGTCCCCCGGCTCGGGATCGAACCCCCAGGTCGCCAGAGAGGGTTCAGTCTTATGTAACATACTGAAATTATAGATAACCTGTCGATACTTAATAATAAAATGCGATGTTTAATAAAACTGGCGAACGATTGTAATAATAAAAGCGTAGGGCTTCGATCGCGCGCCGGCAGACGGCTGATATGGTGATAGACAACGAAGCGTAAATATTTATAACGATATAAATATAATGAGCAGCTCTCAATAACATAATAAAAGATGACGATATAAATATAAAATATAATTAATTAGTTTTGTATCTAGTATATTAATTAATTTCCGAGGACCGTTCGGTACTGCCGCGCGGTCGGGTCCGCCCGCCGACCGCGCATACTATCTTAAGAGATCAGACTGTCATTTCTAAAACAAACATTACAATCATATTTTAATTACAAATGATAATATTTAAAAACTATTCTTACGTAAAATACATCTAAAAAAATTTACAATACACTTACAAGAAAAAAAGATAAAAAAAACAAAATGATGTGATGACACAAGATGAAGTAAGCGAAGATGTATACATGCAGACACACAGACCATGAAACTAGGAATAATATATGGAACCGCCAAAATCATCTATAAAACTATCAAACATTCGTTACCGCCATATTGTGTTCTCACTTCAACCAATTAACGCTCAATTATTGGTTATAAAAAAAAGATGTTTTTTTCTTAATAATCTGAGGTTTTTTCTAACTTTTTTTAAAAATTGTATGGCGGGCATCCATCTTGTGTTCTCACGATTGGAAAGGCGATTTTAGGCCTTAGGGCGGCTCCTTATATATCCCCATGACACAGACAGACAGACGAACGCTGTTCCTAACATGTAACATCTCACACGATCATTACCGACAAATAAATAGACAATTTTCCCAAAAGGTAATGCTGACAATATATATATGTATCAATTGTTCATACTCAGTCCTACGCGATACCAGAATCATACAGCACGAATGTCAAATATTATTTGGTAATTCTATGTTCACATAATTAATGAACATAGGGATTCGTACACCGAACTCGAACATACATACTCGAAATATATATTATTGACATAAACATAAAAAAAGAATAAACAAAGCGAGTTCGATGAGCGAAAGATGTGTGACAACAGTGAGATCATTATATTAATGTAATACTAAACAATGCCAGGTTAGAGAAGCCTGCATCATATTATACAACATATTTAAAAAAAAATTAAATAAATTTTGTGATTAATAAAGTAAATAATGTCATCATAGCCGAATTGGATGTTCCTAACACACTTAAATATCTATTTTCTTTATACAATCAAATAAATATTATATATACAAATATAATTGATTTTATCTATACAGCATTAGCTAGAGTTTGTAGGTCGTAAAGTAACATTAATATATATTATTTTAATATATTTTACTATTTAATATAAGTTATATATTTACTGCAATGGTGACATGCATATATGTAAAGGTACATCAGAAGCGTAGTGTCTTCCACTTTTCATTAACATTTTTATATTGTATATTTTAAGATTATCTATTAAATATATTTGTGAGTATAGTGGAGACTACCTGAACGTACCTTCACGCTATAGAGATATAACCAGGGCAGGACTAGCATGTCGTAAGTCAACAATTAATTTAATTAAGTTAAAATTTGAACTTCCGCTCAAATAACAATTTAAATTGATGTTTCAATGATAGGGCCTTAGCACTTGCAAGATAATATCGAAATATACTTTTTGTGATAGTAGATAGTTTTTTTAATGATAGAATTAAGAATAATTAAATGGATATAATATAGTAATATGTAGGTTCGTCATTTCACACATAATGCCCTGGTCACAAATTAAGCTCTAGGCTTGTACTATGTGTGCCAGAAAAAAATGATACTATGGTAAACTGGACAGTAAAAAGGAGGTACCTTGATTGGGAATCAAACTTACGACCTCCGGATCGTGACACCGCCATCAGCATAATTACTAGTGGCTAATTCCTATAATCTACAGTAACGGTTCGTTATTCCAATATAAATGACTATACGTTAACATTTTTGTATAGGAATACATAAATAAGTTACGGTTAATTATGGGAATTGGCCAAAGATCAATGAATATTTTTTTACCACTATGGTAACTACTTAAATTTGTACTGAAGTTTCTATGGTTAACAAAGAAAAAATAGATAGGTTATTGAGAATGATCGTTAGTCGATGATATCGTGTCTATCGATGTTTGCCAAGGCCCGAGGTCGATGATATATCGACTTTGAGGTAATTTAAAAATCTTTGATATGATATTGCAGTCGGATACAAAGTAAGATACATAAATAAATTATAAATGATATTGCAGCGTTGTAGCTACGCTCTCAAGCTATGGTAATATATAAAAACATTGTTAGTAAAATATAAAATTATAAGAGTAAATACAAATCTGATAAGAAATAAAATGTAAATATAAACAATATTTTTGGCAATTTTGTACTCGGTGATGAATTACAAAAATGTAATGAGGATTCTCGAGTTTTCCCTAACGTCACATCGCATATAGATTGGATGCAAGTTTACCATGAACCAGTAGTTATATACCATATAAGTTTACCATTTAAAACGATCATTCACTTACTGTACAGGGATCCGCTAATGAGACGGGTTTATTTGTACTGTCGAGAAAAATAAAGCTATCATATTGGTGGGTCACTACAGTTTAAATAAGTGAATGATTGCATAAAAAATCATTGTAGGCAAACTATAGTACGAATATATAATTAAAATTCTAAAAAACACAACATAAACGTATCAGTCCCCTTATAAGTCACTTTCATTAATTAATCCATCCTTATTTTATGGATAGTAACATACCGAAATGTGTACTGATATTTGTCTATTATAATTCACTATGGTTACTATACAAAAATTATAGATTGAATTAAGACTAACCGTTAGCTAAGATCTTCTTAATATCTATCCCATCCCAATACTGCTTGCAAATTGTATGGAAACGGTATTATGGAATGACGTCACTATAAATAAGTAACGTAACAATTTCCATACATTTTGCTAAAGTACGGTTGCAGAGCATAAAGAATTACATATACTAATTAATCTTTGAGAAAAGTATAGTCGGGTCAATGACCGAAATTCTGTTTCTAAATGTAACTTTTTTGTTTGACCTTGGAAACTATCCAAATTTGTACTGAAGTTTGGTATGTTTCTATTGTAAATATCTAACAAAAAAGTATTGATTAATGAGTATTGCATAGCATTGGGTATACGTTAGTCCTCACGACCTTTATCAAATCGTTTGATACGATCATGTTGTGGTAATCATTTTAATTTATTTATTTAACAAAGTGTTTTGGTTATAGATAAACTAGCAAAAGAATGCATTCCGATATAGCTCAGGGCATCAAATGGGCAGACTCAAAAATCTAATGATTCTTTTGGTCCATTTAATTAAGGCAATTAAAATATTTCATAAATAATATAATTTAATGGAATATCAATATAATTAAATAATTATTTAAATAGGTATCACAAAATTAAAAATAAATTACAGCAAGAGGAAAAAATATAAACAAAATTCGTTTATTTTTATCTAACTACTTAATGGTAAGTTACTTAGAACTTAGTTATTTCTTAGTTTATATGTCATATTCAGATATTCTATAGAAATCTGACTTGTTATTTAACTACAGTTAAGTTAGCTAAGAAGTAACTTTGTAATTAGTAACTTAACCCTATATCATCGTACGATTTTTATTCGAGTTATTAATATTTTTTGTTTGAGCTTTAAATTATGCCAATGTGCGTACGTAGTGATTTTAATTACGTTTTGAGTCTTTTTTTTAAAGAGCTAAACCGAAAAACATGTAACAAATCTAAAAGATGTAACGTACGATATATCGAGAAACAATACAATGAGTGAGTGAATGAGAAAGGACGAGTGAGTGTGAGTGAGTGAGCGAGACGGCTTGAGGCGCGGGCGGAGAGTAGTCGAGTCCAGAACTCGAAGATCGCCGATAAACTCGGAGATAACGCCTTAATACAATATATCAACAAAATGTTCTACAATTTGTTTACAATTACGTTAGTGAGGACGCTCCGCACCCTCGCGCCCGCCTCCTGGAATAAAAAAAATACATAATTAAAAAAAAAAGCAATAAATAACCAGACTTGTAACATAAAAAAAAAATGGGGGCTCTGCTGAAATTTTAAAAAAGTTTCCGTAATTATCCGCAATATGGCGATTGGCGACATATTGAAATATAATAATTAATTCAAGTAAGGTCTTAATCCTGAGAATAGACTTTTATTTGTTGTAATACTAGATCTACACATGGGGTTATAATTGATTTCAATGTAGTTTCGAAACTGACCTGACTTGACGTTATAAGTGACATCGATGTGACGTTATACTTGACCTAGACGTTGCGTTGTAACTGAGATAAATTTGGTGTTGTAACTGAGCTAGACGTGGCGTTGTAACTAAACTAGACTTGGCGTTATAACCGATATAGACGTGGCATTATAACTGACCTATACGTGGCTTTGTATCTGACCTAGACGTGGCGTTGTAACTGACCTAGATGTGGTGTTGCAACTGACCTAGTCGTGGCGTTGTATCTGACCTAGACGTGGCGTTATAACTACAGACCTAGAAGTGGCGTTATAACTGACTTAGACGTGGCGTTGTAACTGGACGCCTAGAGAAGACGTATCTAACCAAATCTGGCGTTGTAACTAAGCTAGACGTGGCGTTGTAACTGAGCTAAACGCGGCGTTGTAACTCTCCTAGATATGGCGCTGTAACTGGACGCCTAGAGAAGACGTTGTATCTAACCTAGATGTGGCGTTGTAACTAAGCTAGACGTGGCGTTGTAACTAAGCTAGACGTGACATTGCAACTGAGCTAATCGTGGCGTTGTAACTGACCTAGACTTGGTATTGTAATTGAACGCCTAGAGAAGACGTTGTATCTAACCAAATGTGTTGTTGTAACTGGACGCCTAGAGAAGACGTTGTATCTAACCTAGATGTGGCGTTGTAACTAAGCTAGATTTGGCGTTGTAACTGAGCTAAACGTGGCGTTGTAACTGACCTAGACGTGGCTTTGCGTTCCCCGGGGCGCGCGGGCGGGGCGCGAGCGTGACGCGCGGCGACTAGGCCGCCCCACGCCGCTGTCCCCGCTGCCCGACGCCAAGGACTCGCTGTCGGACTGGTTCGACGTGTAGCCTATCACGTCCACTTCATCTGAAATATTAAAACATTTTATTATTAGCTATATTATTACTTAATAAAGATATACCTATATTATTAAAAAGACATTTGTTTGTTCAGGATAAAATCAAGAACTACTGAACCGATTTTTTATATTATTTTTACCAATGGAGAACTCTATTATTAGCGACTAGCATGGGCTTTGTAATATTTTAATTCAATTATATTTCTTTTATGACAAGCTTTCCAGTTGTTAGGTATAGACAACGGGGAGGGGGAAATAAAACCTCGTCGCCACTGAGGTCTAGGCGTATAAAAAGTTTGCTTGAATAAAAATAAATTCTAAATATACTCGTATGTAATTATTTATTTAGTTATTTTTTTTATAAAAGTTTTTGTTTTTATTATGATTTGTAAGTTTTTTTTAATAATTAAATTTAACATATTAGGTACCTATTATAAATTGGTGTAGTGCTAAAAAGTACAAACTATAAAAAAAAATGAAACTGATTTCGTTATGCCATGTAGAAACATAAAACTTTAATCCCTAAAACAGTGTTAAAATACACAATTTTACATAGTAGGTAAATATATAAGTAAGATAGTATAATATAATTTCTGAAGTGGCATCGCTCAGCCGCATGTGAAGGCGAGTATTACTCGCAGTCCGGTGAGCATTCGCGTCCACATCACATGCTTTGCTGGCGACCGTACCCGTATCCAACGCTAATTTGAATTCACTAATTCGATGATCCATGATAAATTTTATAGCCAAGCGTGTATATACACATATACACATAAGTTGAAATTAAAATCTTATGGCCTTATTCATAAAAACTTAAGAGTTCTTGAAGAACACTTTAGTTATAGAAGGTTTTGTCTCTTTTCGCATATTTATTTTTGTTGCTTTGAGACAAAACCTTCCATAAGGACTCGATAAGTTTTTATGAATACCGATGTTAATCTCATATACCTACATGTTTATATACTAGGTACTTATAATATTATACCCTACTGCATTTTGCCTGCAGATTCTAACAGTTTAATGAGTCTTTAAAAAATTTAGAATAGGTATGGTATCCCAAAATATATCATATAAGATTTCCCATTTCGTAACTGCATCGATTAGCCGACATAGTGGCGATCAATATTGTTAAACAACATTTTTTTTTGTTTTGTTTTATTCAGCAAAACTTAAAAAAAACTTTAATAATAATGCAAATAAAAGACCTTTTAACATATATAACTAGAAAAATTTGATTTAATTTTTCTAATTAAGTAAAAATAATCTTCAAGTTTGTCCTGCGGCAGAGAGCCCAAGATGCTGACGGCATTGCCTATTTCGCGCGGAAACCCCTCTCGAAATTATACAGTTTCTTTATTGACACATCAGGTAGATCACAACAAAATCACAAACCGTGCTTTAATAAAAATATATATGTATGATCCTATGAAGTAATATAAATCGTTAATATAATATATGCTAACAACCGGGGAATTCTTTTTGCAACGGAATGCGACTTTGTATCCATTTGACGGTAAGCGGACCGTCAAATTCCACGAATGGAGTATATCAATACGACAGTGTTGTTACCTAAATTTATGCAAATCGGTATAGAAGTTTAATTTTTTTTTTTTAAACAATCAGACTCATTTATAACATGTTCGTTTATAAGCATTGTTAATGCTCACACACCAACAATACTCAGAAAAAAAGAAGGACCTAGCATTGCCTAGTTTTATAAAAATAATAATAAAAACCCAACAAAGACCTACAACACAAATCAGTTAACATTGTACGGTTTCCATTTACTAATTCGCCAAATAGTTTAATAAATGTTAGGTTAGCTCAAAGCCCTAGTCGGCACCGATATCAATTTCCTGCGATGCATGTTGAATGGCGAACGAAGGGCGGGTGCTTCCGCCCGCCCGCGGCCCTATCCGATGACAGCCGAACTTCCCCGAACCCCAAAAACATAACCCCGTATTATATAATTATGACTTAGCGAAATTATTTCGTACATCTCATAAATTATTTAACTAATTCCAAGACGCCAGTGCCTCCTCGAGCGTAAGCACTACCGCCGAGAGATGTTGCACTACCTACACTAATTATATTTATTTATACGCTTCGAGAACAAAGAAAACTTTATAATCTTATTAACAGACTTCTCTATTTTAGTTCACAACGAGCTACAAAGTAAGTTGATGTCATTTAAACAAGCACTTAGGGAATGTAACACGAGCGAACGTTCGGCCTGCCGAGGAAATTTAATAATATGTTTCACAAAGGATTTTTTATGAAACTCGGAAACGTTTAAAAGGAAATTCGGTCTCCGAATCGAGTAAAATTCCATCGTAATATTAGTTGAAATTAAATATTGACATGAAAGAGATGTCTGTGGTGTGTCGAGTGTTCAGGAGTCTGTGGAGACGCTTCCTGAAGGCCGCGGGGTTCGCGCGGAAACCTCCCTCTCGATAATTTACAGTTTCTTTGTTTCGTGTTGCAATAAATCTCACGAGAATCACTTTTCGCTTGTCGCTTTGTGTGGAGGAAAAATGTCACCGAATATGTGAATTCACCGTTGAGTATGATTAACGTTTTTATTATTTATTTGTCGTTCTCAGGAAACGGCGGAGATAGAGTTTCGTTTTCATCTCGCGGAACGTCGTTATTTTTCTTGAAAAATAATTTCCGCGAACCGCTAGCGCGTGACTTAACAAATATTTGTACGAATCGAACTCGGTATTAAGTATAAAAATCTATCTGCTAAAAAGCGCAGCTCGTTCGCCGAAGGCTTCTTTACAACTCGAATTTTCCCAATTTCCTTTTAACATAAAAATGAAGCACCTAAGTAAACATGGCGAAGTTTGTCAATGGAAATAGAGGCTCCCTAGTGCGGGAGGAGATGGCGAACAGGTAACTGGGAAGTTCGGGTCGCCCCCTCGGTCCGCCGGAAGCGAAGGCGAAAATAACAAAACGAAACTCATTCGCTCGCCGTAAATACCAATCTCATAAGTCGGATAAAGACATTCGCTTCGTCGGAAGCGGGAAGTGTCGCAAATTGGATCGGGCCGGAACGAGATCGCCGAGAGGTTGCCACGGTTTAATAATTAGTCGTTTTCTGCGGTCGTCGGGTTTCCAGAGCCCCGCGACACCCATTCGTCAAGTGACCGAAGCACCCCGATGCTTTCGGACCGAACGATCGCGGCACAAGTGACCGTGCGACCGATCGATCGTCCCGACCGGCGATTATGTTAATTAAACCCAGCTTTTTAATTGTAAAGTAGTATGAATTTATTATCACGACCAGTAGAGTAATAAAAGTAACACAGCTGACACAAAATTTGTGGTCGTTGTCTCGTTAAGATCGTTATCGCGTAATTTAAATATGTTTAATAGTTGAGCGCGGAGGTGGTGTAGTTGTGCTATGACGCGTGATCAGAACGCATTAGCCGACCGGTGTCCTATTATCTTATTATCGTGCGCCGGACGGTTCGGCCGCTGGATCCGCTATTAAATAAACAGAGGGCGCGGGAGGGCCGGCCTAATTAAACCTGGATAGTGCACGTAATTGCCCACCCCGCGCTGCTGTTTCTTCAATTAACGTTTCTGCATTTTGAGGAGTTGACCTGGCCTGAACCTTTGAATAACGATCAGTCTATCTTGCTTACAAAGTTTTCAGAGACGTAAGTTATCGTCATCTCACAAAAATCTTGAAGTTTTATGGATTACAAATAAAATTTAAATAGAATTATCAGATATAGATCAGGCATTTATATCTCTATAAATGTAGCATCCCCATACATCAGAGGCTTTGCTTTATAGCAACGTAACATTAAATCGCCTATCATTAAATTTTAATACGTGAGAAACCGCCAATAGGGTCACTTTATTAAATCTTGTTACCAAAAATAAAACGACCCTATTGGTTGTTTGTTCCTCACGTATTATAATTACGTTGCTATGAATCAAAAACCCATGGTACAGTCTCAGGTGAAGCAAATAATGTCCATAGCGTTGAGGCAAGCAACGTATTGCCAGCTTAGCGTAAAGTCTCCGTAAATACTCAAAAATGACCCTCAAAAATTTTTTTTTTCAAATAAAAAGTTAAATTATTTTCCAACAATTGCTATTTCTTACATTCTCTATCATGTTTACAAGTTCAGAAGCTGCCGTTAGTCGTAACAAACTAAATATACCTCTACTATGAAACAACGTGATTTTTATGGTCGATAATTTCTTACATTTCATAATGACATAACTTACTTGCATTTGGAAAAGATCAGGGTTTTGGCTGAAGCCGCTGAAGAGATTTTGAAATAACATTATTTACTAAAGAGATTATTTTAACTGAAATGTTCCGTAAAATCGGTTTATCATTAAACTTGTTTGCAACGAGGAAAAAACCACTACGTATATGAACGCAGATAAATCACGTAATGCCTGGCACGATTGCGAGCGCATATTAATTTTAAATCCCACTGAAACTCGGCCAAAACAAACATGGTTGCTGTAAAAAGGAATAAATAATATATTATGATTGGTTCGGTATTCGCTGCGGAGTGGGCGTTCGCATTAGAGACGTAATTAATAAAGGGTCTCGGCTAGAGCGTGTACCGATAAGCCGGTGTCTGCGCGACTCTGCTGCCCGTCGTAAATCACCGCCTAATGACGACCTCACCCTCCCAACTCGAGGGCTTCCATAATATCAACTCTCAGCAAACAAACCTCACTTCAGAAGCTTTTCACTACAATCATTGCTTAGCTGGAAGGTTACGCGTTACTTACACAATTTATCGAATTCCATTAGGGAACGTAAAAATGATTTCTCGTAGTCAGCTTTTCCAACCGGGTTCCAGCTTTGAAATATTAGATATTAAGGTTGTCTCACTGGAGCTTTAGTTTGATAGACTAAAATTTTGAAACGAAGAAAGAAATTTATCACATGCATATCCATAATTGAGGGGTAAGCGAAAATCCCCATGGGATATTTTTTATCTATATAAACCTAACCGTTAATAACAATGCATATATTAATATGTTAACTATTGTTATAGGTAATAATTATGAATAGTTTTTAGTCCTGAATAATATGCGTGATGTTATCGCTAACAACTTTTCTATTTCGGTGGCCGCGGGTCGAAGTCGGCCATTACAAAGGGGAACTGCACAGGTGTCAGAGAATATGCGATGTGATCGCGTGACACACCATCATTCATATAATGAACCTCCAAATAGAATATTGGTTTAAAAGCCATTCTAATTTGCCACTAAGGAAAGGATTTCTTATTATTTTTACCTGTATGAGCGACTCATAGGAGGGTTATGTGTTTATCAGCCTATGTACAAGTATGTATGTATGTTTCGCTCATTTGTGGCGCTCAGAGACCAAACGCATGGGTCGATTTTGATGATTCTTACGTCAATCTTACGAGTATCATTAAAAAACATGACAATAATTAAAATTAAATATGGCGACAACTAGACGCCATTATCCTATATATTAAAATATATTCAATTATAATAAGGTCGTTTGGCTTAAAGGTGAATGCTGAAATATTAATATAGTAATAGGACACGAGGCCGGGAGTGCGGACGTCGATGCGACACACGCAGACACGATTAAGGTAATGTGATTGAGTGCAGCTCCGACGAACTCAAATTAAATCCGACACCCCACACCCACGTAACTCACACCCGAACGTCCGCAAGCACGGCCATAACGTGTTACATCCATCGGTACGACATATACCTACATCTCGGAGGTACTCTCGTCGCGATAAAAGAATTTAACGAGTCGGTTAATCGCTTCCGACAACTATTTACACGGCTAATAAAACGGCTATAGTACTAGACTCCGTTTTTCCATATCAATCGGATCGAAATAAAAAGGCTATAAAAGGAGCGGTCTGAGCCTCAGGCGGTGGAAAGGGAAAGTTTTTCATGCGGCACAAAACCGACACCGAACAATGGATTAGCAATTTATGTCCGCGGTCCGCCCGGCCGACCTTCGGAGTGAGTGTGCCGCTGACAGTTAAATTGCAAAAGTTAATGCATAAATATAAGGTAACAATATAAGACGCACCTCCCACCTCCCCGCGGTCGTCCCGCATCTCTCGCGGTGGGATTCTTTGTAACTTATCACCGGGGAGCGTCGAGAGGCTTCGTTAGGGGCCTATTTTACCGGGACCCGATGGCGCAATCTGTCGTCTAACCACGGATGGGTTGAGAACAATGCTCCGAAAACGACGACAGAAACTTGAGTTTGGAAATGAGCGTTCGAGTCGAACCGACGTTAAAGAAAAGGTATTATAAATCAGTGTTGGGTGGGTGATCACGTTACGCACGTATACCTACTACTATTCGTCGGTCGCATGGAGCAAGGAAGCCAACTCGACTGTTACGTTACGATTTGTGTCATAGATCATTGCGTCGTCGTTATAATCTCGGATAAGTTAAATCTACATTTGAGGTTTAGTGTAATCGGTGACAGGATAAACTGAAAAGAATACTGACCGCTCTCAGACACAGACGAAGGCGATCGGTCTGCGGTGGACACGCCAGAGGAGGTCTCGAGACTAGAGAAGGAATCCGCCCTGGTGGCGTGGGCCACGACGCCGCAGTCCAGGCCTCGGGACGTGGGCGCCGCTTTCAGCTGCCCGAGCCGCCGCCGAAGGTACCGGTGTTCCCGAGATAGCTGCTCCTTGTGCGACGAATGCCGCTTTTCCCGCTCTTCTAGACTCTGGAAACACCAAGTAGTTTGCATAAAAGCTACTGATGTTAATTGGTTTCTATGATTTTTAATTGCGAAGTGAACGTTTAAAAATTATCACTTATTCATTTCATCTAAAGAAGCATTCTATAAGTATTGTCAACAAGGTATATGAAACCATAAAAAAAATGCACATACTCAAAAATGGCGGGGTTTTTTTTTGCGTATAATAATCTCCGGATAGCGATAGATAAACAGTGGAGTAAACTAATTGCCAAAATGACCTAAAGATCTCGTTTAAAGCACTCGTTAACGCGGTGCAACCTAGCCTTAATCAGATGAACAACCTTTTTGTTTCATTACTCTGTTGTCACAGGCAGTTAGCTTGATGTTTATTTTTCAACGAAACCCATTCATGTCGGCCCTGTTCGCTGTGTACTCCACAGCTGTGTGTACAGGCACGACAAAGTAAAACAACACGTTGTAAATTAACTAGTCTAAATTACTACAAACACAAAGACAACGGGGAGAGCATTGTTCTAGGAAAAGAACAACACATTTTCGAGTCTAGAATGTTCAACAATGAACTGACATTTGTCCTGCAATTTTCCAACTACAATCTGCTGATTTCTAGAAAACCATTTTTCATATTTTGGCGGATTCTTGGAGACAAATGGGAGACAGAATTGTGTTCACATTTGTGATAGGATTAGTCGTAGATAGCGAGGTGGGGTTTATGTGTCGGCGGTGGCCGGACGGTCGCACTGTCGCCGATCGTCGCACCAGGACCACGCAGCGGTCGAGCCACCGGCGACCACACATGAAATATTCCCTCATAAATCTGTCAGATCTGACTCGTGTGCGGTGCCACCCGCTAGCTCTATAAGCCTTTGCTGTCCTATCTCTATCTGATACCTACCGACTTTTACACTATATTTTGTGTCTATTATGTAAGTAAATATTAACTTCTCTGTAAAGTCGGAAAAGAAGTAAAATGCGCAATAAAAATCGATATTTAATTCATAATGACAACTTTTCCAATCTGCATGAGTAATGTCTCGCGAACGTCGGAGTCGTCGACGATGAATCCTTAATTGATCCCATCGAGCGAAGCAGACGAGCAGGGGTAGGCCGAAGAGCGACGGTGAAGCAAAAATGCTAATACTTGCAAATGCTAGGTAAACAACACGGTTATCGACATCGGCACTAATCGCCGACGCAGCGCTGCTGTGACACGTAAACGGTTTTAGCGTTTAAGCCTTCTCCGCTATCGTACCATACTAAACGCTGCGTCCTATTTGTGAGTTTACATAGACAGCTTTTATTGGAACGAGACCAGACATTGCTAATTTAATTTGTTAGCAAATTAGCGGAAAACATCTAATATATTACATGCAACCTTGCGTCAATAACTGCATACATAAACTCGTTTCAAACGTTCCTATTAGGCTATTAGGTAAGACAGTTCCACAAAACTGTTGGACCATGAAATGTTATAAGAAATATCTGTGATATATTTAATTGAATCGGACGTAATTTTTCGTAATTCGATTATATAAAGGAATGAAAATTAAATTAAAATATATAATTAATATTTGTAATGAAAAGATGTTCAAAGTTAATGAAAGGTTTTAATTTTCATTTGATTTCTGTGGAGACATGCGGAGTGTACCTGTCCCCATGTGGGGAATACGATGTTTTAAAGTGTTTGTTGTTTGTACCCCGTTGTTGTTGTTAATCAAATTTTAATTTGAGGGAACCGAGATGTATCTAACTCAAGTTTTTGTAAAACATAGGTATGTGGTGTCAGGTATTTCACTAGTAACAAACAGTGAAGGATAAGTTTATTATGAAATTAGCAAAGCACTTGGGGGAAATTAGTTTACGAGCAAAACTTGGGGTAGGTATTATTAGCGAACTCGGAGTGTTGTACTAGTAGACAAACGTTCACGCTTTCACTGTAAAATTTCGTGTTTGATTGTTAGTTTTGTATTGTTTGGTCAACTATAAACGTACTCTACATGAGACATAATTTTGAATTAGATACAGTAGGTAATTAGGTACGTGACAACTGTGTAATAATATCATAGTGTTTTTTTTTTTTTTTTTTAAGTTATATTATTATTTTTCTGTACATAAAATATTAAATAGGTACATGACATATATTTAAAAAATTAGAAGATACAGAAAAAAAAAATAATTATAAATAATAAATTTCTTCCAACCCTGCAGTGTTACCAATAGTACCGAGTATGCTCGCTGCGTTACCCCTTTGTATCTCTAAGCTAATCTTCTGTAGAAAAAATGACTTAGCTCGACGGTCACCGGATTTTTAATAAAGTAGTTTGCCAATTGACTTGGCAAATTAGTGTTTTTTTTTTTTATATTTCGTGATCAAACCTAATTGGGTTCATTATCATCACATCCTCCCTTTTTTATTGTTACTTATTAACTAACTAATCAATTTATAGTAATATTTTTTTTTATATGTAAAAGTTTAGATGTTTTTTATTTAATAACTTCAAAACGGTTGTATTGATTAAATAAAATTTTACGCACAAGTAGGGTCTGGTGCGCAATATAGGCTACATCGCTTTCCGATAAAGGCTCCCCATTCGTGTAAAATTATTATGAAACAAATTCAAAATTTAAGATAAATGAAGTTGTGCGCTGAAGCTAGAACAGAATTTATAAACAAGAGCAAATGTTCAATGCTAACAAACAAGTAATCAAAAGATAACTATTCCTTTAACTAAAGTACAGATGGGAGGGGCAGTAAGTTTGCGGGAAGTGTCGCTACGTAATTGTGGAGGGTAGTCGCGCATTGAGCTCGGTTGGCGGATAAAGGCTAGCCCACACTGCAAATTTCCACCGCGCGATATTTTCCGCAAATTCTCACTCGCGAATATAAAAACGCGCGGGAGCGTTTCCTCGAGCGCGCAGCATAGAGTAGGTACTAGTATATATGGAATAATATAGAATAAAATGTTTTTTTCGATATCTCGTACTCTTCGTCTCTTACTTCAATATAGAGGAGATTATAAAGCCACGTTTTGTTATGTAGATAAGTATAAGATCAGGTGCACAGCCAAGCGTGTTTGTAAAATTAAAAATATTTTGGAATTCCGTGCGAGAATTTATTTTGTTTCCCATTCGCACGCATTGTAACAGGCATCTTATATTTCACCGGTTTTATTTGCTTTATACGCCCTCTTAATATCGCGCGTTGGGTTTTGTCAGTGCGGGCTAGCCCTAACAGCGCGCTATGCCCACTTGTCCGCACCAGCCGGAACTGTTTGCTACTCGCTGCAAAATATTGACTACAATACAAGTCTCAACATTTAAATGTGAGATAGCGAGCGAGCTGCGACGTGTACGTGACTAAGTACCGATCCATGAGGTTTTATCATATCTAGAGGCGCCAATAACATATTTTTCATAGAATTTCCTTGAGTTAAAAATATAGGGTTTAGATATATACCTATGTACAAATGTAATATTTATATTAAACATTTATATACTGGGTGGCTTCCCCATACAAATTGATAATTTTAACATTACTAGTTTTTATGGAGAAGTAATTTTTTTTTCATTTGCAACAGATGGTTCCATATGAAAAGTTGTGCGATTTGATCAGCAGAACTTTATATTAGCCCAAAGTACATCCTTTCAAATTCGCCCTGTATATCTAGGTTGTTTAATCCTATTTTAATATTTTTTTATGGATTCAATATAATTTTCTTATAAAAAAATATAAATAGTTTTGCTTGTTAATTCTATACATTACAACATAAACCCATTAAAGTGGAGTATCACTATTCACTGCTCCACGCTACTTTTCAGCTACAGAGTTGTGTAGCATTTATTTGTCATATTGTTACCAAAATGTCAGAAGACCAAGATCAAGATTGAACTGAATTAACGACAATTGATTGACCTCAGTTACCTCTCTATGTAAATCTATTTCAATGTAACCCAACCAAACCGACGACGATAAAATTATTTTATGAATTATGACTCTGTCATAACACGAATCATTATTAATATTATAAATTACAAATAAAATAGTTCTAGGCATGTAGGAGTCACGCGTGTACAGGCGCGGCGTAATGCTTCCTCGGGATACGCCGTGCGGGGTATCATTAATTTTATGGCTAATAAACCTATACAGGCCTATAATTTGAAGTTATTCTACCACCGCCAGGTGAAAACAAATCTGTGAATTCAGTACGAGCATCGGGGAGGGGTCGTATCGTGTCGTGGCCTTCAGCGCTTGCGGTCTCGTCTCGTGCTATGAATTCTTGATCACAGACGTTTACTTGAAATACCAACTCGTAATATTTGTTGTTGTCGTTCTAGAGACATGAAAGTAAATACCACTTTTATTCGTTTTGAATAAGTGAATTCTTTAGCAAGGCTATATTGTATAAATTATGTTTGAATCAGAAAACTATAACGATAAAGTTTTTACTTGTGATTACACAAAACAAAAGAGTTAAATAATAGTTTGGAGCAGGGGTCGGCGTCCTTATGCTGGTGGAGAGCCACTAAATGTTGTCAAGGAATCAGTGCGGACCGCATTTCATCTCTGTATAAGTGTTTAATATTTTAAATAATACACATTGATCAATTTTATATCTTCAAATAATGGAAGTCAGTTAAAAATCAGCACTGCATCATACATTTCTGCTGTAGCCTATGCTGAGTATATGATATCTGTTTGTCGCCACACAGCAATGCAACACATACAATACTGTATGTAGCATGTCGTGGGGCGATAAATAAATGTTTTCTTTCTTATTTATTGTTAAAAAGGCATCACTACCTGGAGTGTTCCTCACAATAAGTTTGCTCTTTGTCTCTCAACTTAATACTTAATACCTTACACAAATAAGATCGGAATAAATTGCTGTCTCATCAAAGATATTAGCATTATAAAACTGGTTTATATTCATGATATGATTTAGGTATTACTGACTTTTGACAGGTGCTCAGCAATTTATTCGACTCAGTCATCGACGGACTCAATATACGACTCACTTTCATTTATTTTCAGCTCCGACTTCTTTAATAATCCAGAGTGAATAGTTTTTCATCGTCCCAATCTTTTTGCGAGCCGTTTTTCACTGCGGGAAATTTAATAAGTGAGCTGAATTTGAATGGAAGCCCTTTTGGCGTGCGAATGTAACCCCGCGGGGTATTCAATTTGGTGATTCGGGGGTAGGGGCCAAATTACGGGTACCCCGCGACATGCACGCATCAATCCGCGTACCAATCATGGGTCGTTTATCTACATATACTTTATCTTGTTCCGTCAGCTCTTCTGTAATTTCCTGTTGTACCAAAGAGAAAACAACATTGAATTTCCTTTTCAAAAATCTGACAGGTACGAAATCTTGTTTGCATTGGGTAAAGAATGTTTATGTTTTGGTCGCCTCATTGGTTTAGTGTGTACGTCGTGGTACACGGAGGTTGTGGCTTCGATCCTCACTTTGGGCAAATAATATAAGGTTTATACTTGTGTAGTGTATGTATAGTTTGCCTAGGTCTGGGTATGTATAAAATGTATTAGTATCGTGCTTCCTGGTACACATATTACAAGCCAATTTGTGACCAGAGAAATATGTACCCTCTTTTTTTCAAAACAAAATTTTTAGAGGATATAGGATAATGTTTAGTTAATAAATAAAAAGCTAAACTTCATAAAATCTAATAACTAAATATCTTTCACATAAGCCTATGAGTATTTTCCCAAAACCAAAATAAAAATGATCGTTTAGTGTGATCCAAGAATTTCTATAGAGTACACATTTTGCCATTCATAAGTTGGGGCAATAAAGAAAATTCGAGGCAATAAAGTGAAGATATGGGGCACTGGGGAGAGAAGTTTTCGCCATTAATGACGATGTTGCCTTTGTGGATAAATTAATATGTGTCGGCAACGGGCTTGCCGCTTCCTGCGCCGACGGACCTTTTTATGTAACGTTAGGAAGATCTAGACCGAGTTTCCTTCTAATGCTTTGTTTGTAAATTTATTTACTAGTATATTATGTACATAATGAACCAAAAAAACTAAAATTTCTAACTATATATTCTACTAGAAGGCAACAACTTAACATTAATTACAGTGATTTATTATAACTTGTTTCGAAGCATTGCCAAAAAGTTATTAAGAAAAAAGGCAAATTTTATCCTTCATGAATAAAATTTTATTAACCCACAAGTGTAGAAAAGTGTAGCGCATTGAAAAATGGGCGTGTAACAAACAACCGAACGCTAGGTGTGAATACCGGGGACTTATGATACTACAGAGTACTCGTTTTTAAACGACTTCTATCTTTTAAATAATTCATGTAGACCGCGAACCACTCGACCGGAAGCCACTTCTCCATCCAAGTTTCTGCAGCTTAAAGCACATTAACGAAGGACGTTCGACGTCGCTCTTTAAACTGCTGGATACTTAAGCTTTACACACAAAGTAGGTATTGCCCGGTTACTTTATGGGTTTAGTAGTATATTTATATTTATACTTTTATATTAAAGTTGCAATACTAAATTGTATATTTTGTAACTTTGTAGCTGTTTTGAACGTGCCTGATAAAATATTGAATTATTTATTGAAATTTAATTTATTATATTTCTTATACTGTAGGTACCTATTTCCTTGCCTAACTATATAGTTAACTACCTATATAGGTAGTTACACTTGTTTGTTTGGTTAGGATTTCTGAACATTCCTATAAAAAAAACACAGAGTTTATTGAATGGTTCACTGACAAAATGCATCATAGAGCACACATCAGGTAACAAAATAAGCTTGTGGTAAGTATATTAAATCCAAAGATGCTAATACATACTATATTGTATAAACACCCAGACCATGGCAAATTGTACAGAAAAATATTGTTTTGCCTTGAGTGAGAATAGAACCCCCGACCTCTGGATACAACGCGAATGGAGAAAAACTAGACTACGGAAACGGCCAATTAAGAAGCAGAAATTGTATTCGCGAACTCTAAAAACGTCATAATGTTGTTTTTAATGATATTAAAGTTTAAAAAAAAATAACGTAGATGTGTAAATATTACTTACCTGATCCTAATAACTTTTGAAAATACAATAAAAGTTTGATTTATGGTTATAAAAATATTACTTTAGTTGTCATTTCAAAATTTAAGAAATTTTTTTATAAATAAATTATGTAATTAATCGAGTAAGTAACCTCCAAGTTTTTTGACGTTGGAGTCAAAAAAATTAAATATTTAAACGGTTTCTATTAATACTAAAAATCGGTTAATTAAAATTGGTCAAACCGCATACGACCCAAGACCTTCTCTTGTACCTATAAAATGCCACAGCAAGGCATTTAATGAAGAAAGTGGAGCGTGTAGCGTACATAAGTAGGTATATTATCTGGTGGGCGAGACGACAAGAGGTCAGGACCCATGCTTAGCAATAAATATGCGGTGACCGCAGAAGTTTCTTGACAAGGTTAATTAGAGAGAGGCAGGAGGCAGAGTACGGACTACGGTGATGTAGGCTATCACGATTAATAATCGTGGCTTGGCCTTAGTCATTGCTTAGCCTAAGTTACTTCCAACTGTCAAAATTTTGTATTTTATGGAGTTTGACAGTCCTATGCTTCTCTTCTTTTAATTAAATGGCCTTCTACGCTTTACGCGTAATTTTGCCAATGACAAGTTTGCCAATATAAAGTGAAAGAATGTAAAAAAATGGGATAAGAGGATGGAAAGGAATTTGGAAAGCACTAGGGTAGAAAAATGAATGGCGAAATGACTGTATGTAAGCGTACGGTATAGTCCTGATAATATCAAGTGAAGAAAGGTAATATAACTAAAGATAAAATAGGTACCGACATTTTATAGAAGGTTAATGGATTCATTGAGATAACACAAACACCTAGATCATTGCGTAAATGCTATACATAATTAAGATCACTACGAATGCTTATTCTGCAAAATTCATTCATATTTGCACAATAATATCTTATAAACTTACCTATGAAAAATATAACACAAATACATGTCTACAGACTTGGGGCTACCCTCAATGAATCCGAGTCCAAAGCTATGCCTATTTATTAGGGCGCTAAGCAACACACTATTGACATAACACTGAAGTTTGACTTTTAATTAATAATAATATGTAGAATAATTTGTACCAGAAACCACGATATAATACATATTATATTTTATAAAAACCCAAACCATGACAAACTGTACAGAAAAAACGTACCTACTAATAATTTTATTATTTGCCATGGGTGGGAATCGAACCCACGACCTCCGGATACAACGCCTAAGGCGCAACCACTAGACTACGGAGTCTGTTTAATTGTATGCACTGATTTTGTCAATAAGTTGTTCTTAATACATAAATTTCACCATCCATCACTAATAAACAATTTATATATTAATATCTCGTTTCAAGTTTGCAGCTCTCATACATATTGCATATTGTGTAATAGGCATTTTACTATCATATATAAAATTAGTTTCTTTTTTATTAGTATTTTTTTTTTTCATAAATACATTATGAAAAAAATTTTTCATAAATACATTAACAAAATATAATATGATAAAGTAATCATATAAAGACATTTTAAAAATAACATAAGATATACATATGATTTCAGCGTTAAACATCTAATTAAATAAATACTGACAAAACAATAGGTAAGAAATTTTACCTACAAAAACAGAATATATCATCCAAAAGCATATTTCTGGTTGGGTTAATAAAGTGAAATGTATTGGTAGGGCGCCATGGGTTAGTTGTTAATAAATTACTTTAAGTAGGATCGTCGGAAGATTTATAATTTCCTCGGTACACGCGGCGGGCGGCGAATGAAAACTCCGCATCAAACCCAAAATCTTGTCGGAGATGAAATATCTTCTATGTAATAATATTATAATAATCTAGGGTGGCTTTTATCTTAAACAAGGTTTCAGGATACATAGCATTTAAGGCTTGAACAACTGCCAGTGTATATTAGGTACTACTATGGAAATCATTCTGAAAAAACAGCCCATAAATAAGAAGCCAAAAATTATAATAAAAAAAAACGATTTTTTTACAGAATGGGAGCACGATATATAATAAATATACACAATACAATTAAAATATCGAATAATAGTATTTTTTTTAAATATATTGTTTCTTAAAACGGAATTGTTAGCTTGTAAAAATAATGAAATCCTGAATTAAAAAAACATACATCAGCAATTAAAAAAATAAGAAATAAATATAATTTAAAAAAAATATGAACATTTGTTTGACAACACCAGAGCCTCGGAGAGCACGTTAAGCTATCGTTCCCGGTTTCACTATACCAACTTGTGAAACTGTATATAGATGGGTTATTGATTCTATTCAAAACATCGCGACCCCACTTGTTTGGTGTAAACTCATACCAACGGCTACGACGAGGTGGGATTAAATAAAACCCCTCCGCTGGGTACCCTGGGGCCGTCTAGGCGGTCTCAGGCGCTGTAAGGCACCCGTGATGATATGTACTCGTATGTTAGTACTTATATTTCTAGTCAATTTTTGATTATTTTTGTATGTATCCTTAATTAAAATTGACAATACTTTGCCTTCGATAATACTATTTTAATTAGGAAATAATTTCCGTTTACGCGCACAGAAGCTCTCAAAAGTAACACATTTTCCCCGTTTCCCCAACATTTTTCATTTATGCTCCGCTCCTATTAGTCGTAGCGATGATGTATATAGCTTATAGCCTTCCTCATAAATGGGCTATGCAACACTAAAAGAATTATCCAACACAAAATCGGTTCAGTAGATCCAGAGATCACCCCCTACCTACAACCTCACAAACTTTACCTCTTTATAATATTAGTATAGATAATTTTAGCTAACCGGGAATTCAGCAATCCTATTTGTAAGTAATTAAGTATTACGTAAGGCGTTATCCATCAGCACCGATGTAATATAGAACAAATCAGAATTAAACTAGTTTGGAGTTTGGATTTAATCCACAAACTTCCTCATTAGTGCTAGATGGTAATTTGTGATAGGGACTCGTTATTTATAGGCTGTGAAAATGTTTTCTTCAGCTTCACCTTCGCTACGAGAATATCGATTAGTGAGCTTGGCTGGCGATCCACTCGTTTGGTATCACCGAGGGAATTCACAGAGTTATCGTTTCGCCGATACGACCCTGTCCGAAACTCATCTAGCCTTAAACGAGAAAGAATCGATTTAGGTGCCAATAGCAATAACGATTTTCTTTAAATATATATTTAATAGTATCTATTTTAACATTGTTTTCCCTAAAAAGCTAAGAATCCAACAGAGCATGAATCTTCTCAGTAATTAATATGACGTAATGTTTCCTTTTTTACCAATATTGATCAAAAACCTATTTAATTATAGTTTTAGAAACTGGGGCCAACACAGTTTTACAAGCCAAAAGCTATTGTAAATCATTTATAATGAAAAGTGTGGGGCCATGGACAATGCCTTGGGGAACACCGCGTTGCGGAGATGCGAATCTACAATCATAGGCAAACTATCTTAAAATACGTAATATTTTTGTAAAACTTACATGTATAACATTTATTACTTATACTTTTGTATTTACTATAGAAAAATACTTTATAGACTGTTTATCTAGAATCCCTCTTCTACCTACCCTAAATCATAGCCATTATGTAATGCCTATCCATTTTATTATTATAGGTTTGTAAGCGAGAGCTTCAATGTCGTCTAAACGTTTAGAATTAGATCAGAAAAACATGTTTGTAATACATATAAGATTGTTATTAACTTATTAAGTACACTTACGATAAAATTATCACCTCGTAAGGGAAAAACGTATTAAACTGCTACTTTGTAAAAACAAACATCTTTATTTGCCCGTTAAATATTATTGTTCGCTCATTGTACGCAGATAAGACAAACAATTATAGATTACAATGTATTTATACCGCTTTGTAGCAAGCAAACGGGTGCTAACAATGACGGCGCGCCAAGCAAGCACTCTATATCGCCCGGAGTGACAGCGTAATAAACAAATTTATTTGTTATAAACGTAATGTTATGCGCGCAAACTGCAAACTGAGCAATAAATAACATTTGCAAGTCGAAAAACAAACGAACAGCGCGGTGTTAGCTAACAACGTGGCATGACCACGATCATCAATAACCACCTTATTCATTGCATTCCGCGTAAACAAAAATTATTCCATGCAAATTACTGGCACGCGATGTACTCGTTTTTAAGTAGGTACGCGCATTATTACTTCATTTATAAACGAAGGCTTAGTGTCGGCCGAACTCACAATACCTCCTAGCTATATCGGGACGAAATGACGACGCAGGCTTTGAAGGGATTGAATTAATCTTAGGCTTTAAAAGAAGATCGTGTTTTATTCCGTCGTAAATAGAAGGACAAATAAAGTCCAGAAAGCTATCGGCATCTCAGCGAATGTAATTCATCCAACTACCTAAATCTTGTTTTATTACGGATTCGGTCAGTACGCGATTCTACTATCTACTACAAAATTGGCTGCCGATTCAATAATGATTTAGAGTCAATGTCCAAAACTACTCAAGATTCTAAATTAGTTAAAGCTTTTCGATAACAGCTCTAACTAATTTAGAAATTGTGCAAATAAAACTGATGTTTAATCTAAGGAATTAAATTTTGTTTTCGCGAAATAACTGTTGTAAAAGTTTAACAAGAACTTCGTTTACATTTTATACCTTTTCAGTCGGACGAATACAAAGCCAAAACGCTAACAAAAATACCTCTGTTTTTAGCAGACAAACAATTTGGCGTCTCCCTATTAGCATGATGGTAGTTTTTGTTCGCAAGTTCTCAGTATGTTTGGGTAATGTGATGTGTGAAATATATTATGTGTGTTAGAAGACAGAGCGGAGCCGTGTGTGCCGACTGCCGCGAGAACGGCCGGTCGTGTGACGAATGCGACCGGCTTCCGGCGTCCGGCGGCGTCGCACGGACATCTCATCGCTCATGTCCTATCAGACCCTTTCTCTTCTGAACAAACATATTCAACAACTCTACCCTTATAATAAACATAACATCGTTGTTCTTACTACATTATATACGGTGTACCTAAAAATAATAATACTCAATACTAATTTACGTACATTTAAAGGTATCAAATAATAAACACAGAGAATCAGTCTGCTGTAGTAAGTAAGTTAAAAACCACATTCCTTAAACCTATTTAAAAGTAAATACAATGCACCTTTTGAAAATTGTGTAGTAAGTATATAATAAAGTTTGGTATTAAATGGGGAGATTTATACATCGATGACGCAAATTAAAATAAAATTGGTTTCCAATCCCTTTAACTTTTATTTAAATACACGTGCTTGGTATTGTTTTGCACTTTACAATAACAAGTGTGTAATAGATTTATTATGACCACATAAAAATATTAATGAATAATAATAGAAGGAAAGATTACAGGAAGAAGAAAAAGGTCATAGATTACGTATAAGTAGCTACTAGATATTGGATCTTCCAGAGAAAATAAGGGTCATTTCATAGCCATTAAATTTAAGAAGAAGAAGAATTAAAGTGGAATATATTTATAAATATCTACGTTCTGTTACATAGGTTTTACCATACAGGATGGAAATGTAATTTGAATAGAAATGCACACAGTACAAAATCGAGTTTGCTGAAGACAAATCCGTTTTGGCGAGAGAAGTATCGCGGCACCTATTCGTCGGTTTTAAATAAGAAGCAATCTCGCTTCGTGTAGCTGCTAAAAGCATACGTCTCCGTGAAAAATGCCCGTCGTCGTGAACGGTGGCTGCGGAGCGGGGCGGGGCTGAGCGGGCGGAAGCGGAAGCGGCGGGCCGGAAGCGACGCCGACCGGAAGCCCGCGAACCCTTTGCCGCGCCCTTTGTTTATATACAGACTTTTCTCACTACCAGATAAACGGATACTAGCTGCAGGACAATTTGTAAACGACGCGCTTTTCATTGTACTCATCGCGTCTACTAAAAGGAGAACTAAATTTTAATCAGAGAAATTGTTTGAAGACGGTAGTTATTGTTAGCACTGACCTTTATAAACCTTTTAGCTTTTGTTAATAATCCTAGTGTTGTGTGTCGAGGTGCCTCGGGGTCTAAGGGAACCATGGCCTTCAATTTTTCCAAACAGCTTTTGAGGTGTGCTCTCCTGTGAACAAAGAAATTTCACAAATTAGTATAACTATATTATTAGCTTTTGAAAATACCTATTTTACTAATTGCACCAGGGATATTATTCAAAACATTATCAAAAATAATGTATGTTGTAAAATACTTATTGTAAACTACTGCTTGTCTATCAATCAATGACTATTCAAGTAACAATTAAAACTTACATGTAGTTTTTACATGTACTATGTAAAAACTACAAAAGACAAGAGTTTACAATGCTAGGCATACCTAGCAGTAAAGCCTTTGAAACAATTTAACATGTAATTTGATAATTCACAGATCAATCAATGAGAAGATTCGATGAAGCGAACGCACAAATTGTGGTTTAGTGCTAATGACGTGTCCGAGACAATAAGCCAACTACGAAATAATCACGTACAGGCAGCTGGGCAGTTAGCGGTGATGCGATATCGACACACGCTCCGCTCTCATTTGTGTAGGCGCTTTGACGAAGTTCAAATAAGCTTTGTTAGCAATGCGAGCGCATAACAGACGCCTGCTACGCCCGTAGCTACGCCGCGCCACTTTGGCTACGAGCTACGGAATGTGCCCGATCGCTTGCACACTTCGCGTTCTTGTTTGTACTTCATTAACTGTTTCGGGTGAAATTGTTTTCTCTCTTTTTGAAATTGAATGTTCTGAGTATACGTTCGTAAATTTAATTAATTAAAAAGTTTAAGTACAGCCCTCTATAGCTTTTAAAGTTTTTACAAAATTTAAAACTTTTATCGACGATTTTATTTAATTACATTATATAGATAGAGAATGTGGTGTGAGAGTTCCTCGGTATACCAGCCATTAAAACTGACACATCGAAGGCTCTGTTATTAAGTTTATACTATAATTAAACGTCGTAGTTACTAGTTAATATCAAAGTGTCACTCAAAGCTAAAAGGGCGTAACTTTAATGAAGTCATTACAGTTCATAATAAATGTATAAATGAACAAGTAGTTTTCTTGACGCTTCCTCTACTTTGTAATTACGCGACGAAAAAATTGGAAAAAATAACTTTTTCTCTTTTATTGTTATTATAAAGTTATAAACGGTCTCATCGCCGGGAGTTAAATTGGTAATTTATTGGGATGTTATTCAAGAATTCGTTTCAGCGACATAACGTTGAAAAATAATAATTCTAAAAAGGAAAAAGAAACTAATTTATAGGCAGGTACGCCGAGGCCGGCAAAAGCATTTATACCTTATTTCTTTGAGGAAAATTCTTGCAATAGCTACATAAAGAAAATAAACAACCAGAGAGGGATCCATAGTTGTCGTGTTTGACTAAAATCATAATAAAATATATTTTGATTTCATTATTTCTCCGTAAGGGAAATTTTGAAATACCTACGAATATTTTCTTTGTTATAAAATAAAGTCGAATTATTATATTTGTAAGAGGACGTTAAGGCAAAGTAAGTCAACTGAACATCCTACTCTATGCCTTTAAAATTAGGTTCATTTAAAGTTGACAATGGATACTCAAACCTTTCTATCCATTGTACGATCACCGTCAAGTAAAAATATAGTAAGTTTATCCTTAATACAAAGCCATAGCGTGCATAATAGTGGATTTGGACTATACTATTTGTAGTTGATTTTTTTTTTAATATAGTGTATTAAATTTTTTAATAGTTAAACAGTTTGCTGCTCGTACCCACAAGGTAAAATCGTACTATTTGAAATGCCAGAAATGGCTTATGAGGGTGGATTACATTTTAATACATAGAGATAAATTGGACCTTGGAGAAGGATAATAGTACTGGGCTACCTTTTACCGGAAAACGAAACACGGATACCAAATGAAGTCCTTAGTAAAATTCTTTAAAGTCAAAAAGTAAATTAATTAATAAATTGAAACTATTTGTATAACTAATTGGGTTAAATTTAAAATCGCATTCTTATTATATTTATAGCTGTAAACACGTTTAAAACGCGTGCGGACGCTAGCTCGCTCGAGGCAAGACTCAGTCATGGTATGTTAGTGGACATACCTAGGGCCCGGACGCTTTTTGGCTCAGCATATCGTCTCTTTATGTAATTAATAATAGCTCAATGTTAAGCCCTCTAAGCATAAACAATATTTCCACCATCAACCCTTTCCCCTAAATAAAAATTATCCTATAACAACAACAACTGTCCAAGAAATCTCCAATAAAGCAAATAACATTTACAAGCTCTCTCTGCTCTCACAGAACATTGTAGATTCATGCATAGTCATGTAGATAGAGGGCGCTGGTCGCATTCAAATTAATTCCAGTGGCATAGACACAGGCGATGCAGCCCCGGGCGCCGGATATTGTGATGGTCTGTGTCATATTGGAAGCCGCAGCCGGCACACCTGCAATTCTATAACAGATATACCTACTTCACTATATTGGTTGGCCCTCTATATATCATGATTGTATAAAATTTTGTGTTCGATATTTAAAATTTGCACCTGTTAAAAGTAGTAAGTAGCTAGTGTAGTATTTTAGGTGGGAGGAAGGTCTCTATAACTTCGTTAATCCGACCGACCGGTCTCGTTACCACCGCCCATACAGATGCAAAGACCGTCAAGTGACCTAGTCATGTTTCGGTTTTAGTCTGTGGGTTTACCGGTTTTCAGGAGACTGCATTTACCAAGTAGATAAAAATCACATGTCGTGCTCCAATAAAAAAAAATAAAAAAAGATGTTTGTTTTGGATATATTCTAATATTACTGAAATTATTTTTAAATATTTCAGCAATATAAAGCTGTATTTTATTTTCGATCAGATTTATTTTAAATTAAACAGAGGGTGAAATCGCGGGGCACAACTAGTCGTATAATTATTTAATCATTTTTCAAGAAACCGGGGGTTAGTTGGTATGAAAGAATTAAACAGTACGGTCAGCAAAAATTTCACCCCAACTTACCTATGTACGTGTTATTTACTGTGAGAACACCAACTTTAAACGTTAAGATCCCCGAAGTGCGTGCGGAAACCGTGACGGCAAAGCACCAAGCACGCACGCAGATAGTTCTAAAGCGGCTTAATTTAGTGCAGAACAGAACAATGTTATCAGAGGGATTGCCGCGGGTTTACGACATCGTAAATTAGGTATTATCGGGCCGCGTAAAATCCACGAAAGCTTTCCGGAGGACGAATACAAAACTCGTAAAAAAGTCATCAACGCAAAATTGGGCTCACTCGACTATGATAATGCGGCGGACAATCACCATAATTACGCCGAGCCTACTGCGGTACTGAACGGCGGGCCATACCAAACACTATTTAATTTACAGCCGTTTTAACGCTTACCGACCTTAAACACAGGCCTGAATTAGTAGATATGCAACTGAGTTGTAGTTTTAAATTAAAATTCACTTTGCTACCTACGCCTGGCCGGCGGATAGACGCACATTTAATTTCAATAAGTACAAAATACCGTAATTTTGCGTCAAAAAACACTTTTCCACAAGGGAAAAAATCCACGGCAACGGTTGCATTTTTTTCTAGAATTTAGGAGGGGTACCCGAATGTAATAATAATATGTAGGACAATATACACATATTTTTTTCGTCACAAACTAATCTCTAGGCTTATACTGTGCGTACATAAAAAAATGATAATATTATATTTTATAAACACCCAGACTATGACAAATTGGACAGAAAAACGTATAAACTTTTTATAAGTTTTTTTTTATCTTCTTTCTTAGGTGAGTTTCCTCAAATATGTTACTATAGTAAAATCGGGCGTTACCATACTATTCTCTAATGTTTGTGGCAGGCATCTTACAAAAAGACAGCCCTATTTGACTTTCAGAAGAACTTTAATATTTAGATAATATTAAATCCCATAGATTTTGCAAGCGATACATTGGACAGAATGGGTAAAACGATAAGTTCTTAGCTTGGGTAAGGGGGCTGAACCTCCGCACGTCTCTGTCAAATAAACAAAAGCCCAAGCAAATTATTATAGGTCGCGACATAAAGAACGTCGGCAAGACAAAGCGGCAATCATTATAATGAAGGCTTTCGACACAAACATCTAGAGGGAGGGAGACGTATGGACGTGAAATATGAAGAGGTGGCTGCGACGCGGCGATGCGGCGACATGAGGGCATCGACTGAGTGTGGACTGTACCTAACTAAATTAAGGCTGGTTTGCTAAAACCCACGTTATAGTAAAAACGTAAAAAAATATACTGACGTTTAAATAAAAACACCTTAAGCTTTCGCCGTTCTGTAAATTATACGAATAAAAAAATAACGATGTTATGTTTATACAAGTGTTATTGCATTTCTCAACGTATTATTTAGACATAAATAGATTATATTCATGTACTTCCACATCATGTTTTACTCGTATTAGTTAAAATTAAAACATTACAAAATGAATAAATTCTTCCAGGAACTATATGAACATTTCGCGTGTACGATTTTCATAATAAATGTATTTTATTTCGTTCGTATATGGCTATGCGAACTGACTTCCAAGATGGTTTTAGTAATAAGTAGGTAGATGATATACCATAATAAATATTTGCGTGAATTCTATCAATAATAACATAAAAAAACGTTAATAGCTACAAGTTATCAATAACTGAAATACGCCCGTAATTGGTTTGACAGGATACTAAGACGCTACCAACCCGGCCTAAACAACTTATGCCGATCCAAAAGAAGGCACAGACAGCGCAATGACATAATAAAACTTGTTATGCCTATTACAAACGATGAAGATCAAAGTTTAGTATTGATTGTCAACGTAAATTTAACCTTAACACAAGGGCATAGTGCGGCAATTCTCAAGTTATACTATATTTCACTTTGCTGTTTAGGCTGAGCGCAGACGGCCTATTTCGCTTAAGCAATTCCGCTACGAACTACTATTTTCCCAATGACCACGATAAGCAACGCTTAAAGCAAATACGCTATGAGCTGCAAGCGGCAATGTCAAAAAACAAAAGCATTAACTTTCAAATTTTTCAGCGCTGTTTTGCCACCTTTTAAGGTTGAACACATTTAACATACATACATTTAAATTTCAGTCACTTGACGCTGAAGCTGGCTTGCTTTCAGCGATTGCGGATTGTGATTCTCGGGTTAGACGCAACTAGTTAAGAGTGCAGGAAATGGATTCGTGAATTCGGTAGTCTAAAAATGTCTAAATGTTGTTTTCAGTGATATTCAAGTTGTTTTTGTTTTAATTAAGAACATGGAGGTGTAAATATTACTTACATAATCCTAATTACATAGTCTCTTTATAAAAAAATCTATAACTTTCAAAATATACAATCAAAGTTTGATTTATGATTCCATAAATATTACTTTAGTTGTAATTTTAATACTTAACAGATGTCTTACAGATTAATGATGTAAATAGGATGGAGTAAGTAAAATCTACACTTCCACGTTATTTTAAAAAAAAACTTTATTATCCCTGAAAACAATATTTATATGTTTTTTCGACGTTTTAAGTTCGCGAATCCTTTTCCTGTGATCCCTTCGGTTTAAGTCTTGAAATTTATAATCGCAAATTTTATTCTGGTTCTTAAAAATAGCTTATAAGTAGGCACGTAGATTTTCAATCGGTCGCCCGAGCACAGTACGGGTACGGAAGCTAATACGACTCTCTCGACTAAAAATAGTCGCTTAAGCTACAAATAAGTAGCTTAACGATAGTAGCCTGTCTGCGATCACCCTTAAGTGAGTACAGAAATAGGTACTCGTTTAACTTTTGAGCAGTGCATCGTACCTAGACTTTATACAACTTTTAAGAAGAGCTTTGTTGATATAGGAGGGTAACATATATACCTAGGCCTTCGTATTCTCTAGGTTATGAAGATTGTAAATGCACGTTTCTTGGTTTACACACAAGGTTTATTTAATGTTTATATTTTATTATTATTCAATATATTTCAGTCTGCAATTAAATTCAATTTTTTAGATAATCATAGTTCCATAACAAACTAGGTAAGTAGTATATTATATATGATGTGGTGGTTAGACCTCAAGACTTAAAAACACTACATTGTTGGTGTGTACCAATGTATTTTTAATTTAAAATAAATGTAATGTTAAGCTGTCGGTCCCAGTTTCACTATACCAACTAGTGAAACTGTTTATAGATGGGTTGATACTTGTACTTGTTCGGTGTAGGTACACTCATACCATCGGCTACCACGAGATGGGATTATATATAACCCCTCCACTGGGTACCCTGAGGCCGTCTAGGCGGACTCGGGCGAGGTAAGGTGATATTTATTGATGCGATGAAATTTATTTTATTATATTAAAGGACGGCATGAGCTTTCTAGCTTATACTCCCTAATTGTTGATGCTATCATTAATCATTGAGTTGTGGGTATTATTTATTTATAGTAGGTATGTAATTATTATTGTAGATTTATTATCCTAGAGTAGTTAATATTATACCTATCTATTTATTTAAAATACTTTATTACACAAAATTACAAAATAAAATTGTACATAGGCGAACTTAATGCCTTAGGAATTTTCTACCAGCTAACCTTTATGTATAATATCAAAATTATGTATAATAATATTCTTTTATTTTAATTATTTGTTCCGGATAAACACATAAACTACTGAACCGATTTAAAATAAACCGCGGTGACAGCTAGTGTATACTATAACTATTATATTAATATGTGATTAATTTAATAATTTCACCATAATTTGTCCCGAAGGTTTGACTAATAAAGAATGTCAAGCTCGCCTTTATACTTAATTTGTGCAATAAAGTTTTCAAATATATTAATGTGTTGTGGACAGAAGGAATATGTAGAGTTAAAGACAAAGAAAATTGGGTGTATTAAAGGGATGTGTAAAATTTTGCCTTTAATACATACGTAAACATATTAATAAATAATACAATTTTAAACAAATAAAGGCAATTTGAAGTTCTAGCTAATTAATTTAAATAAATATGTAAGGCGAGTAATTATTCGTTACGAATTAGTCTACGGAACAAAGAACGAAGTGCTACGCGAATGCTACGCGGCACGGCGTAGCTCGCATGTAGCGCATTAGCCGGTCTACGAGCCCCGCCCCGCCCTATCTCCATACAAGCGCTCCACTGATACGCAATCAATCAAACCTTACTCTTTGTTCGCCTCCATTGTTACTTACTACACCACTTTGACAAATTCACTCTTTTTCTAAGTCAATTACTACGCTTGGAAAGTAAATAAATTAACCATAGATCTACATCTTTAGATAGACAAAAGAAGTGTTGAAGTAAAATCGCGCGTGAATTTTTTGATAGCAATTTTTATTAGCTAGTATGAACAATCATTAACCAATTTAGATTTAATAAAGAATATATCTCTTTTTTGGACTTCATTTATTGTTAGGGTTTAAGCACAAACTTTAAGATTTCGATTTTGTACTTAACTGTAACTTGCATTGTTACCTCTTTATTCAAACACGTTATAATAAAACTCTTTGGAATAAGACTATTCAATAATGTTCGGTAAAATTTGTTTTATATCTACGTCGCGTTGTAGTACATAGTATAAAATAAAGTCGCTTTACGCGTTTGTCTGTGACTATTAACGTTACCTTAGATTTTCTAAACTATGCAACGGATTTTGATGCGGTCTTCACTATAATTTAGAGAATGGTTTCTATGGATGTATGGATGTATTCTCATATACATGGATGTTATACGAGAATTTATATAAAAATATAGAAAAGTCGATGTTACGTAAAATTAAATTATTTTGGGAGCTTTTATTGTTAACGCAGACTAAACTTTGCGAGATACAGGATGAATTTGTAAGGTTGTACTTGGGCAAATATGAGGCTCTTCTGAACAAATCGAACGACTTTTAAAAGTCGTGGAAAAGTCATTCTCAAATGAAAAAAAATGCCTACTCCAACTGCAACAAACTAGTAATATTAAAATTCAATCTGTATGGGGATTTCTTTTCACCATGTATATTAAATTATGTAGGTACTACGGAATTGTGTATTTTATAAAGATCTACAAAAAAGGTCGCTAGTTTTCTATAAAATTAACAGAACTAACTCTATTGGTAGTTGTAAGTAGTTTTTGTATCGTATTGGAGTAGTTATTGACACAGAGAGTCTCGGGCGGCGGCCGTTTGGACGCAATCTGTATGCAAAGCGTCCCCCGGGCGAGGATCTCATTTGCCCGCAGTCGACCCTTCAGCGCGGCGACTGACCCAAGCGAGCGTCCATTCGGGCTCTGTCAAACGATTACGTGTTTCGCAAATACCTTGCATTTGTGACGACCATTTTTCCCCCATACATACCGAGTTTCATAAATCATAAAAATAAACTCTGCGCTCTGTTATTTTTCATATGATTACTGAAAGCAATAGTTATAAAACGCAATAATATCTAGACTTATGAACTATCACTTTTTACAGAAAACAAAAAAAAAATGTATTTGATTACTAATAACAATAAAATAAAAGATGCTATGTTATATTTAAGTACCTACCTGAATACAAATATTTTTTGTTTATGTAACACGTTTCGATACGTAGGTATATCACTAATACCCACTTTTTCCCTATCATAAATCCTAATCTTTCAGGGTATTAAATTTTGAAACAATTTGTGGCATCGTTTAGACAAATCGCACGCTATGTAAACTTTGCGACCTACTCACGTTCCGCAAATTGAAGCAATTATAAATCGAATCAAACTTTTCACATTAGATTACTGAAGTTTTACAATAACAAAATACTGGTTTAATCAATACCTTGCTACGGTATTATGTCAGAATATTTAGACCAAATTTACTACAACAAAATACGTATTTTGCATATTAGTGTAATATTTAAAAGGTTATTGGGCACTTAAGTATGAAAAATTTACCCACGACCTACAGAAATTAATTGATGTGGGATGTTTCGACATATATCTCTGGTTTACGAATATATGGGTCGCATTACCATAAATAATGGGAATCAGACAGAAAATGAAATTCTGTATCTTAGAAAAAAAAAAAAAACTGAGGTTTATTTCAACTTGATTAATATCTACAGGTGCAATCGTACTATCTCACTTAGTACAAAAAATATATCCAAAATCTACAGAAATAAAATAGTGTAGAGAATTTCGATAATTGTTCATGATGGTTTGTAAAAAAAAAGATTTATTTATTTATTTATAAGTGAGAGAGATAGCATTATATATGCCGCCAGACCGAGTACTCATACGCATGGTGTTTTTTAATACAATTCCTTCATTTAAATTCTATTTTGTTCTTTGCAAAAAATATTTTCAACTTTTAAATCACTTGTAATATTTTATTCCCATGGTTTTTAAAAAAAAAAAACTTAAAATGGAAAGTGGGATATACCTTATTAATTTAAAAGTAATTTTGTTTCTGTAGGCAAACCTTCACAAATTGGGTCGGATTGTGCCCAATGACCTTTATAAAGTTTTACAGTGTTTCCAGGATATAAAGTGCGCAAGAACATACCACTATTTTGTACAAAATATTTATAAAATTATATTCATAACGAAAAGTGAAAAATATGAAAAAAAAAAAAAAAAGGATTCAAAATAGTCCAATGAGCAACTTATGCGTTGTAAGCAATGAAGACCGCATAATAATAATAAAGCGTCATAATCCTAAACACAAGAATATTTGTATATAAAAATTACTATAAGTACAACAAGTTGTACTTTGGGCTAAAATGGGGCCCTACTAGTTTCTATGGAAAATGTATTTTCTTTTCAATTGCGACAGATGGTTTCACGGGAAAAGTTGTTCGATTTGATCAGTAGAACCTCATTTTAACTGAAATTACAACCTATCAAAGTTTAATCTTACCATTTTTTAAATTAGTAGGTAGATAGTGTCAGTAAACAGTTTAATACTATCTACTAATTAAAAACAAAACAAAGATATTTTTTTAATTTTTTTATAGGAGCTTGGCATGTGACCCCACATCCACCTGATCGAAAGCAGTATGCAGATCCAAGAATGAATACAACCAGCTCTTAGAACTGTGTTGTAAGAGCTTATATATGGAAGCTATGTAAACTAATTTAATATGAATTTAACATAATATTTTTCATCTCATTAGTTCATACTTTATATTAGATATTGATAAATATTAATATGTACAGAATAACGCATAGTTATGGTTACACATTTTAACCATATTATATAGCTTATAATATTATTTTATTCCCTTTATATATATTAATTTAATTAATACGATTACTCAAACACGCACAGTTCTTACAAACATATTTTCCTTAAGCGATGGTTATGAATAAGGAATAAACGAAATTTATCGTAAAAAAATACTGTACAAAATTCTTTATATTTGTTAAGATAACATGGAAAGTTTTAGTAAGGCTGGAGGCGTTTCCTGAGACGGAAAATCGACTGCACCCTTTGATAAATTGTGAGCCCTTATTGCGATGCTATCTCCGCTAACAAAGTAGCGTTTGACAGCAACACACTCCAATCTTAGCTACACTCGAGATCTGTCAACGATATCTTTAACTCTTTTTGCTTTACCTACTATTTTCTTTCTGAATTTATTTTCATCTGGGCCAAAGAATTCGAATAATATGTTTAATATTTGATCTAGCGGGTTTAAGATAACATTTTGTACATAATTAAATTTAATATTTTTAGGGACAGGTTTATTTATTTATGGTGTATTTAATATTAGCTGACCATCGCCGTTTTTGGAACAATGTTCATTGATGCTCTGCTCCTATTGTTTGTAGCGTGATGTTATGTAGGCTATAGCCTTCCTCGATAAATGGGCTATCCAATACTTTTTTTTTTTCAATTTGACAAGTAGTTCCTGAGATTGGCGCTTTCAACCAAACAAACTCTTCAGCTTTATAATACTAGTATAGATGAAAAAAGAATAATCTCGAATTACTAAAAGTAACGGCTCGTTTTTATTATAAAAACATAGATGAAGTTACAGACGGTAACTTAATCTTCATGGCTCATCTTGAAAATTAGCGCGAGACACTATCTAGTCGCCACACTAGCTCAGGGTGAAACCATTTTAATAGACGTCGTTTTTGTTATCATTGTAATTATTTTTTTTCCATTACATTGTGAATTAACATTGTTTTTTTCACATTTTTATTGAATAAATACATATTCTATCCAGTATTTTTTATAAGATTTACTATTGTATATATGTCAATAATGAAATATTACTTAATTGCTAGATTATTGGAATCCGGCATTAGTCCATCTGTCAGTTTTCCAAATCAATATACAACAAATGTCACAGATTGTAATAAAAAAAAATGTAACAACCATGTCCTGAAAACAAATTTAGTAAAAAACATCTTTATAATTATTTAAAAAAAGAAATAAAAGCAAAGCAAAATAACCTTAATCTCTGAAAAACAATTTGTACTTGCCCACTTTTCCAATCCTTAATCTGTGAAAAGAATTTCGTTTTCTTTCAGTCCCACGTACGGATTTCCCAAGAATTTTATAACTTTGACAATAAAAGTCATTAGGTAGATTATACATAGTGCATCTACCATACACATTTATACTAAGTTTTAGTTTACCAAAAGCCAAATCTTACTGCACCGTACCTAGTTTAATTAAATTAACACACAAAGTATATAAAACCGAGTTCTCTGCAAAACTGTACCACTAGTTTAGTTAGGTGGCTTGGAATAACAAAGACTTACAAAGTAAAAGCCTGAATTGAAAAGGTCCCGCCATCACTAATACACTTTTATGTTTATACCTCCATTCCCATAAGAGCTTAACGTATATGTAGAATTTCTTTGTGTTTCCAATATTATTTTGTTTGTGAGAAAGAATATTATCTTTTAGGAAAATTAGAGCAACTGATATATTTTTACCTTCGACCTAATTTATTTTTATTTTTTTGCTTTTTATTTTTATAATTTTGTATATGCTATTATTGTTACCTAGTTTTGGGAGGCAATAGTCGTTTTTTATTTTTATATTAAAATCAAATAATATAGGTACTATAATATAGTACTTTTATTTTATGTTTTAGGGTTAATGATGAAGTAACAAATATATACTATATCTTATGTGTCATAGTGTCAGTAAAAATTGACTGAAATGCTTCTCATTTACTCCTTATTGCTATTACTTATAAAAAGTTTATTTCTTTACCTACAGTCAAAGCGTGTACGTAAGCAATCTTAATTTATTATCCAATATCTATGGTTTGCAAAGACCTAAAAACAGTCATTGAAAAAAAAACATGTTGTATATATAATAATATATAATTATATATTTATACAACATATAACCTAATTAATAAAATCAGGCGTTATTTTGTAAAAGTTCATTTTTTATGTTTTGCTATCTTCCGCTAGGTATACCTTTTATTTTTGTATAATTATATATTTATACAACATATAACCTAACCTAACCTATAATATAATAATAAGTCTCACAGAGTATAATTATATATTTATACAACATATAACTTAACCCCTTAGTTAGGTTGAAAACCAGCGACGTGCGGTGTGCATTTAGGTGGACACCGTCGCGTCACCACAAGCTAATGCCTAGCCCTTTGGCACATCTATTGCATATAATATAGTTATTTATATGTATATAAGTGCAAAAAAAAATGTTGTGTTAATTTTATTTCTATCAAAATTTTAGAAAAAAACAATCTAACATAATAAGGTACTATTGGTTATATAGCGACCTTTTCTCCGCTCTGAATTATATAAGTAACAGGCATTGCCTTCATTCAGCGTTATGTTCTTCAGGCTACATGTGCACACGCCCTACGCTCATAAAATGCAGAGGTACAATTACGGGCAAGTAGTTTAAAAACTTAGTCGAGAAGGGAATCACAGGAGAAACGCTTCGTCCCAGAGCTTAGTTAAACCCCTGTTTGTTTGCTTAGAAATTTCTAACGTAGAAGATTGAATTTAAACTTGTTGGAAGTCTGCAAAAACCGGACGGTATAGGGGGAGTGATTGGCGTTCCTAGACCGCCGAGTTTGCGCAGCCTTGCACCTTATCCAGAGTTAAGCCAGCACTTGCTTCTTATACTTTCTAAGTGCATTGGCAATTTCGTTGCTATTTTCTTTTAGTTTATAATTTTTTTTTTGTAGCTTTATATTTTTAAAGAAAAAATAACTTTAACTATAATGAAACTAAATCACTAAAATAAATAAATTTATTTTATGACATACACAAAATCCAAAATACATCTAAAAGATTAAAATAATGTACCTAAATAATATATTTACATTAAGAAATTACTGTTGATCCCTGGCTCCTGTGCTAGATTACATTGTGTTACAGATAACCGCTCCATGCTTATGTAGGTGTAATATTTACAAAAAAAAAATACAATTCAGTTAATATACAAATATAGATTGTTTTATTATGTATTCACAGCTTATTTTATTATGTGTAAAATACATATTATTATTAAATATTAAAAACGAAATATAATATCAATAAATAAGCAGGTACTTTTTAAAAAACGTTTGAAACAAGCGATATAAAAATGTTTCCATTTTAGCTAAAATGGTTGAAATGGTTCAAACAATGAGTTGGGCATCGAAAGCTTGAAATACATTAGCGAACTTTCCATTCAATTGCTCACAAATAATGGCAACTGTCAAGTGTCATTTCATATTTCATACAGAAGCGTACCTTATTTTGTGCCTCATTTTTGCCCGATTTCACGAAGAGGGGAAGATCCTCAATTATTCTTTGAATTATTAACGATCTTATGTTACTTAACAAAAAATCTTTAGAAATGATATGAAATCAACCACCCATTACTTTGTCCTATATTGGTTTACCAAAATCTCATGGCTAAAAATATATATTTCTCGGGTGAGTTCTAAGTGGCTTTTTCGATATTTTAATTAAAATAAAGAAGAAATGAGAAAATCTTAACAAAAGATGACAAATCTCTTATTTTGATATGACAGGTGACTGTAATGTTGGTATTGATTATTTTTTTCTATGCCATGTTAACAATTCTGTTACCCACAGGTGTAACAGAGGCATTGTGAGTTTAAGTAACCTTGTTTCTTTAACTCAAAAAGAAAAAGACTGAACAAAATTTACTCGTACAGTTTAAAATAACGATATAGAAACTTGGCCACCTGAAGGGTGCTAAATTAACTGTGCAAGCTACTTTTTAAATTAGAGCATGGAATGTGAGTATGTATCTACCTGATGGTAAGCAGGCCTACAAAGTCCATAAATGGGTCATAAATATTTATTTATTTAAGTATGATACTCACGACAAGATTTAGCCATATTTTTTTGTATAATAGGCGTAAAGTTCACAAATTGAGCTACATCGTTGTTTAACAATATTGATCGTTCCCACTATGCCAGCTAAATGATGCGCTTAGGAAATGGACGGCGACAAAGACACGTGTGCATAAGAGTCTACTTTAATATCCACGCTGCTTTATCGTTGATTCAATCGCCCGTTTTCTAACCGCACCATGAAAGGTGATTGTGGTGATCCCCTTTCACGGTGCGGTTAGGTTCTAGACAAGAAATCTATGCAGAAGTCTCGGCAAAACCGGTGAACTCACAAACTAAAACCGAAACATGTCTAGATCAATTGAAGATTTTTGCATCTGTATGGGCGGTGGTAACGGTCCGTTAACAAACATTTCACTTAGGTATAACTTTATAGTCAATATTATAGTACCCGTCCAACACTTCACTACACATGCTATCGGAAATTCAATCACTGCGGGCGACTACCGACAAGGATTTAAAGATAGTGACTAAAAGAACATAGCTAATGGCTACGTCTGGCGAGCGAGCGTGAATTCGTTTTCGTAAGGCAGGCAATACACAGGATTGAATTATTAAAGCAGGCGGGTAATTTAAGACTTTAAATATGGAGGTTAAATAAAAACACTACTATTGCTGTTATAGTTAGGTACGTTTTTCATCCAAAGAAAGACTTTTCAAACTAAAAAAGCAATGAATCTAAATTGCATCATATTTATACGGCTAGTATTGGAATAATTAGTGCTAACTTAAAAAAAAACATAGTATCTATTTAACGACCGAATTAAACCTTAACGAGTTTTTTTTGGTTACTTTATTCTTAATTTTTTAGTTATTAAAGATTAAATGTCAAGCTTTTGTTTGGATATGATTGATGATAAATTTATTTTAACACCTACTGTTATCCGTTTAAGAGTTTAGTTTGTTATTATAAGATGTAATCATTAAATATCTGATGTCTTTATTCAATTAGAAACTGATAATCAATAACTGAGTACTCACTGAAGATCCCGTCAGACCATGGTGACATTTTTTGAGACATTTGCTGAACCATTTTCTAATGAAAACAAACAAAAGTTATGCACAATAAGCATTCGACATAAATATCGTATAACCGTAGATCCCAAAATCTACCCTCTGAAACATTTAGTATATTTTTATGTATTTTACAACTTATTTGAATACTTTATTGGCCAGTAAACCAAAGTAGCTTAGCTACTTGAAACTGCCCGTATAATGCCGGCCTTAGGTTTCATTTAAATAAATCAACAAAAATAAAGAGCGAGAGTCGAACGGGCGCTTTGCCATCGGATTTCATTTGCATGGCAAAAACAGAACAAAAGATAACTCCACTAAAAGCGAGCACATGTGGGCTCGTAACTTTTTACAGTGGCATAAACGGGAACAGTAAAGATACGTTGCGGCGGGCGATAGCGCGGCGACACAGCCAGCGGATACCCAATACCTTAATACCTAACACTTTGCTATAATCACGCTGATAGACAATGTTAGGTTGACTTTTAAAGTTAATGTGGTAAAATATTTCCAAAAATGTCGCATTTTCGTCTAGCCTCTCTACTACCTAAACCTATTTGTTTATTAAATTGTAGTAGATGGATCGTAGTAACCAGTGGTAGCAAGTCCGCGTAGTCACGTTCTGTTGTAGAATAAATATTTATTATGTGGTATGTTTTAATATCTATTTTCCACTTTATTTGTGTATAGTATACCGATATGTATGTTTGTATATATGTATGTATTATTTATTTATGTAAATATTGTATTATATATGTGTAGATATTGTATTATATATATGTATGTCGGAACTTTGATGAATACGAGCCATAATTTGATACGAAACAAAAGCGCCTCCTGTGGTGCTTAGGCGGAGTCTCTGCGCGTGCACCGAGCGACGGCTGCGAATGCTGCCATACAGATTGTGGTCAAGAGTCGTAAGAGAACGTTATGTGAAAATATCGAGGTGTGCACGTATGCAGAGGAACTGCCACGTTGTTTCGTTCAAGTGAATAATATTATAAAGTTTAAATCAGTTCAAGTTAGCCTATAAGTTTAGTGTTTGTGAAATAGATTAAGACAAGTTAATAGTTTTATTATACCATATCGCCCATCTAAAATGACTGAAGAACAAAATCGGCATCCCGTTTTGACATGTTAAATATTGTATTATATATATATTTATGTATAGTATGTATTAGTAATATGTATAACCTAATTTATATAAGTTTATTCAAATTTAAATTAAGCACCGGACTTCGAACACAATCTTAAAGGTTAGCTGGTAGATAAGGCATTAAGTTCGCATTTGTACTTAACTTTGTTTTACTGTGCAATAAAGTGTTTAAATAAATAAATAAGCACTGCCTATACAAGATAATTTGTTCTTCAAAATTGTATTACATGAGCCGGAGTAGCCGGTCGTAGCAAAACAGTGCTACGAGTCCGCGTCAGTCACGTTCTGTTATGGCCTCACTACTACCTTAACAACATGATTTTTTCCCCCAAAATTGTATTACGTGGTGTAGTAAGCCAGTGCTACGAGTCAGTTTCTGCCACGTTCCAGTGTGGCTTCACCCCTACTTAAACAATAAAATATGATTTGTTTCCCAAAATTGTATTAGGTACATGAGGCATGAAAGCCTTTTGTAGTGCTTACAGCAAGGCGGCTCTACGATTTTGCCATAGTCACGTTGCCGTTTGACCACACATTTAAAGTAACGACTATTAATATCCACTGGCTAGCTGCAACTTTTATATATATTTTTATACGGGTATAATAATACCTAACTATATATAAAGTATTATATACATGGTAGCTTAATTGGTTAGACGGTAGACTATTAACCGTACTGTTTTTAGTTAAAACCACAAGTTTAAACTCGGTATGTGTAAACCAATAAGATGTTAATAAAAGAAAATAAGTGCATTAGTTTGACAATGCTCTAATGCCTCAGGAAGCACGATAAGTTGTCGGTCCCAGTTTCTTCATAACAATTTCAAAAGGGTTTCCGCAGAATTATCCACGATAATTAGTAAAGTGGCCTCGGTTGAATCAAAATGAAAAATATTAAGGAATTATAACTATTAGGAGTAAATTTTTTCATCCGTTCGTCATCTTTAATGATCATGAAAATTATTGTCGATTATTTCGCTGAAACCTTATGGATAGGCAAATTAATCTATATAAAAATTGCAACCCTGTCCATTTAGATGTAATCTCAGAACACCATCGCCTAAGACGGACGAGGTTAAAATTAATCCCACGTGATGTTATATAATATAAATTGATAAAACAAAATGGAATATAGAAAACTTTAATTTAATTGTATTTTACTTCATCAAAAATCCGGTGATCGTCGAGCTAAGTCATTTTTTCTACAGAAGATTAGCTTAGAGATACAAAGGGGTAACGCAGCAAGTATACTCGGTACTATTGGTAACACAGCAGGGTTGGAAGAAATTTATTATTTATAATTATATATTTTTTCTGTATCTTCTAATTTTTTTAAATATATGTTCCTATTTAATATTTTATGTAATAAACTTTAATTTCACCTAAACAATATGATTTGTTTCCCAAAATTGTATTTCAAGTCGTAGCACTCGATCGTAGCAAGCAGCCGTGTTAGTCACGTTCCGGTGTGACCGCACATTTCAAGTGTAACTGCTGCTAACGACCACTTGCTGGCCACTAACATACTTACCGGAAGCCACTAACGTAAGGAAGTCTCACCGGTCGCTAGGTAAAGCTTTGCCAAATTCAATTACTTAATATCTATTATGTTATGTTTGTTTGTTTATTTCTTTCCTTCTTGTACAAAACTATGTATAACATATCTTACGAGTAAGTAATTAATAAATAATAATAAAAATAACTTTATTAACTCAAAACGTAAGTACATAAATTTTTGGAACCCTGTCTCCCGTGCTAGCTGAATCTGTGTTACAGAAGTCAGTAAAGATACTGACTTCTGGTGTGGTGTGGATACAAAGTTCTTGCTTTATGTAAATCTATTTGACACAAATAATGGTGTAAACAAATATATAAAAATAAGGAAAGAAAATTGCAAATAAACTGATTGGTAGAAAATAAAATAAAATAAAAAAATTATCTTAATAATTTATATACATACTCGTATAATATATATATATATATATATGTATGAAAAAGATTTAGGGGTGGATTTCCATAACATTTTATATATCTGGAACCACGGGTTCTACAATCTTCAAAATATGTATGTTAGTCTTAGAAATTTTAATAGAAGTTGGGGAAAATTCAAACAAGATGTTTTTTCTCATCTTCTTAAATTAACTTTTTTTGATCGCATTGTAATATAATCACAATCGCTTAATGTGTCACATTTCGTATTCTGCTAACCAATTGCCCATAGAAAACTGTTGTTCGAGTGAAGTAATAGCAGGTCGATGAATAAACACGATTTAAATACTTAGTATGATATTACGCCACAGGTTTAATCTTTTTAAGTACTAAAATATTGCATGTAGCACGTAATAAAATTTTATAGGCCTGCGAACTAAAAATGAATTTTCTTTACTTATAATAAACGGGGTTAAAACTGCCCTTCAATTCAGCTTGCTAGATATATGAATTTTACTACTAATTAGATATTTAGATCTCAGTTTTCACGATTAAACTATTTTTGCGATTAACTTTGGCGTTGTATACGGAGGTCGTGAGTTCGATTTCTACTCATGACAAAAATATGGGTTTTTCGTTATAAGTACATATTTTTTCTGTACAGTTTGCCGTGGTCTGTGTGGTGTTTATACCAGGGCAATATATGTAAAAAAAATCGTACATATTATTAGTTTGGCGCATAGGATTAAAACAAAGCATTACAACCAAACTAGCGCTACAACTAGTATGTCATACAATAAAGATATATTTTTGACCTAGCGGGCAAAGTTGCATGTGATATTTGATATTTAAGTGGTAATGAGGACAGAGGGCAAAGCTGTCTGATATGACCCGATGTCAGAGCGTAGAGGGCAAGCCGAGGCGGTCGGCGAATAACTAATAGAATTAGGAATTAGCCGACTTGCTGGCATGCGGAGCTTCGAGATTGCACCCAATGTTATACATGACGTTCATTTAAATTAATATTTTGTCTGAAAAGTCCTGCCTTGTTTTCGCACAAAACATACTGAAAATAAATCTGTTTTCAAACGTTTTACAGTTAATCTATACTAATATAACATATAGGCGCTAACAGGATCATATAATATTTGGTTGAGTAGAGAGGGTAGTAAACACAGTGCAGGTGAGAGTTCAAAAGGCCTTTAAACCTACTTCGCGGTCTCAAGTCCGGGAACGCTGAAGTTCATTCCCCTGCCTTTCAACCACGCGATGGACCCGGCACCCGCACGGTGAATCCATGGTTTGCTAAGAACATTGTCTCTCTCTTTCAAGAGGTTGTGAGTTTGTAGAGGGTAATCTCTGGATCTACTGAACCGATTTTGAAATTTCTTTTAGTGAGGCATAGCCAATTTATCTAGGAAGGCTATAGGCCATATAACGCTACCACCAATAGGAGCGGAGCACAGTGAAAAATATAGGGAAAACGGGAAAAAATTGTTTCTTTTGAGAGCTTCCGTTTCGTGCGCTGCGTAAACGGTTATAGTTACGTAGACGAAGTTGCGGGTGTATAGTAGAGTATTATATAATATATATTTTAAAAATAAAAGATTTGATTGTTTTTTGCGGGTGAATAATTTAAAATGTTTTTGATCAATTTCTTTTAAATTAAACGTATGATGAAACCACAATCTAGTAATAAATAATTTTCATAGCAATAGTCTTTATGTACTTAGGCCCTGTTGCCGGTATCTAAAATACGTTAAATTGTTTTTTATTTTCTTCTTATTATCTTCTTATGATCTTAATTTTTTTAAACCAAATTAAATATTGATATACCAAGATAAAGAAATCTACCAAAGATCTTTCTAATAATATTACAGGAACTCAAATATTATTATAATCAAAAGAATTACTACAACACAGCATTTTTTTTTAATTTTTTTTATATGTAGGCCAATTTTACACAAATTGGTATGGTCACAAACTAAGCTCTAGGCTTGTACTATGTATACCAGAAACAACGATATAATACATATTATATATTTTATAAACACCCAGACCATGACAAACTGTACAAAAAAACGTACTAATATTTATTTGCCATGGGTGGGAATCGAACCCACTTAAATTATTAAATTAATTATTCAAAACAAATTACAAAAAAATAAATATTTATGGAATAAATAAATAAAAAATATTTATAATTGATGAAATTAGGTAGGAAAGTAAATTGAATTTACGAGGCCAACATACAGTGGAATTTATAAATTGTAATTTTTAACGATATTATAAAATTTACAGTTATTATAAATATTCACTAGAATATAATTGCATATTCGAATACTAAATGTGTCTTATGGTTTCATCCGCTTAAAATTTCCAAAAAAATATTTGGATATTAAGTATATCCAAATTTTTTTATTTTATTTTTGTAATATTATCCAATCGGAAAGGAGCGTATTTAGTATTTAGGTTCGGTCCCGCCCCGGGCCATTAAAATCTGCATTTTGTTAAATAACACTGTATTGATCGACAACATTTGTAGTCATTTGTGTGTGGATTTTGTAGGTCTGCTAGGTATCAGGTAGATACAAAGTCACATGCTGAGCTCCAATAAAATAAAAATCAATTTGCATATAAGACAAAATAATAAAGTAATTTTCCACAATCAGTATTAAGTGCTACGGCGTAGCAAACTACAAACTGGACCATGAAAAAGCAACAAAAACTTTATACACAATTCCACTCGTAAAAAACCTAGCACTTATTCACTAAATTGCAACAAATGAAACAAAATGTTAACTCATTACCTACAATGCTACGAATAGAATTTATTCTCTCCAAAGAAAAATATACGAGCCAAGGTAATAGCTGAAACGGGTGGCGTGCTAGCTCTTAATAAATACATTAATGTGAATAATTTAACATGCATTTTCATGTTTTTTTCCTCGTGTTCCGTTAATCAAAGCACGAGGTGCAGGAGGGTGGGGGGGGGAGGAGTATGCATGCATAATCGGAGGTAACGCGAAACTGCCATCAATCCGGCAGGGGGCGCGCGCCGCCTCATCTGTGCACTGACGATAACACACTCGCCACCGGTCGCCATTACTTACTCTTACCGCTCAATTCTTATTTTTTCATTGATTCACTTGTAGAAATGTTTAATCGCTAAATTATTAAAAACTTTGAAATACATATTGGGAGCTTTCAAAGTTTGCTGAAAGCATGGTAGCGGTTAAATTATCAATTAAAGGAAAAACCATCGAGGCTTTTTTGGAAGAGTGCATAAACTGCTTTAAAATAGACATTGTCATGCACTATATTATTTTTGAGCAAATTTCATTTATATTCATAACTTATATTATTCATGAAAAACATTTAACAATCAGGTCAAATAAACGTCGCGCCTGTTAGATACGCAGGCCTCATACTGCATTGGATCCAGTTAAAATATCTGATGATCCAAACATATTTTAAAAGTGAAAAGGGCCCTCTTTTATAATGATAATAGTAGGTACCTCAATTTAATTAACGGAATATCCAGAAATAATAGGCCTTTTCAATTAAAAACCTATTTCATTTCCGAGTTTAATAATTAGAGGGTCAAGTGTCCACTCCGAGAAGATCTGTGTAGCTAGCCGTCAAAACGTTAAGCATCATTCCATAAAATCCGGTTTTATTACAACTTTTACGAGTTTATTTGAAGAGGCATCATCGCCCTCCCGACGGCAGACGAGCGCTACGTTTAAGTGATTAAAATCGCGACGACTGCACACAAATAAAGCGAACGAATGTTCAGATGAATTTAAATGGAAGAGCGCTGAAACAAAGGAGCGCGTCGTGTCTTCTTGTAACAAGCGGCGCGAGCACCGCCCAGAGACAGCGCGGCGACCGGGCATTAAACGCTTACTACCCACGCCGTTCAGCACCAGATACTTTCCTACGCCTTTCTTCATTCACACTAATTATTTTTAATGGTGATACCTTCTTACCCAGACTTGGAGTGAAATTACTATTTGAGAAGGAGAAATACTGACTTAGGAAACGAAAACCACACCAAATGCATCCGGGCGACTAATTAAAACAATCGGTTTAACTAAACGAAAATTGCGAAGATCTGTAGGACTTCAACTGACAATTAAGTACATCAATTAGTAGTGTCGTCGGATGTTCATGGCTGAAGTGTCAAAGACAATACAATAAGGCGGGTGAATGCAGCAATATTGAGCGCGTCCCCGACGGGCCCGGGCTTCAGGCCCCGGCGGGCCGCGCGGGGGCGGCACAATTAGCCAGAGCCCCGACTCGCTTCACATTGCACCGCTAATGATTTGCACACTACCTACCCTTCACTCGTCGTGCTCGCATGACATTTCATCCCTCTTATTCCGCAGCGACAACTATAAATAAATTAAAAATAAATTTAACCGGCTCGACTACGGTACGATAGGTTATATGGACGGATTGTAGCGAAGGACGTCTACGATTGGGGAAACCGCAATCTCATTTAGAAGGACTTCCAATACCGGTCGACAATAGCGAGCTCCCGAACCTGTTTACCTTTTACAGTGGATCATCCTATCTGCGGCGGACCACACCGCATCAAATAAATTGTCCGCAACCGAAATGAATTCTACGGAAATTCATGTCAATATTAGAAAAACAAATATGGAAACGGTAAAATTTGCATATTTTACAGACATACATACCATCACGGGCGCCCGAGACCGCCTAGACGGCCCCAGGGTACCTAGCGGAGGGATTTTAATCCCACCTCGTCGTAGCCGATGGTATGAGTCTACACCGAACATGTGGCTAGCTCGTCGCGATGTTTTGAATAGACTCAATAACCCATCTATACAGTTTCACAAGTTGGTATAGGAAACCGGGACCGACAGCTTAACGTGCTCTCCGAGGCACTATATAGGTGTTGTAAAACAAATGTACATTAATTTTTAAATTAAAAACTTATTGGTACACCCCGGGATTCGAGCCAGGGACCTAAGTGTTTTTAAGTCCAAGGTCTAACCAACTCGGCCACCACGTAATTATTTATAACTAAAAATAATTGATAGAAAAGGTTGGGTAAGCAATAGGAATAAATAATATGAGATTTGAGTACCCTAGAGCGGGCTGCGCTATCCGCGTAGTGTGAGAGAACAAAGCGCGGCGGGCTGGGGAAGTGGCCCGGGTTGTTACCGGAAAACGCTTGTAACGGCGGGCTAGAGCTGCCAGCGCAAACAACCTTCAAACGCGGAGGCTATTTGCCTACGTGCTCGGTCTGAGAGCTCCGCCGCTCAAACTATTACAAACAAAACAAATGGAATAAAACTTTACACGTTTATCTAGCCCAAGGAGCTGCAGCGGTTTGTTGGTTACGGTAATATGTGCCAAATATTTACTTACTAGCTTCTCTTCGCCCTTTACCTCTTTATTATTAATAATAATATGTAGGGCATTTCACACACATTTCCCTGACTCACACACACATACACACATATTTACTAAGCTATAGGCTTTGTAGCCCCAGACCATAGCAAAATTACAGAAAAATCTACTAATATTGTTAGAATCGAACCCACGACCTTCAGATACAACGCCAACGGCGCAACCACTAGACCACGGAAGTCGTAGATGACAATAACAACTGAGATTCACATTGTTTGATTTCACCAATCTAGCCTCCCATTTTAATTCATTGCTTAAATAGCAAAACCTTTACAAGAAATTAATAACAAAAAAAAAACTAACTAACCAAATAAATAGTTCATAAACCACAAATTATTGCTTTAAAACAGTATTTTTATAGTAAAACTTGCTATCCATTAATTCTCAGTTTTGTAAAATTCTTTACAAGTTTTTGGTTCTTTTTTTTTTTTCGTTAAACCTCAAAATGAACGATTACATTGCAGTGATTCCTTCGCTAGATAGGCACAGCGCAGAGACTACATCATGCGACCATGCTTACTATGTAAATTGCAAGTCACGTTAAAATCCAGAATTCCTGACAGCGTGCACGGTATACCCGAGCTCCAAGTCTGTCATATGTCCATGTGGTCCAACTTATAAAATTATATGCTTGGTTCTAGTATATGTGTGTTATATAAGTGTTGTTTTCTATTAATGGAAAAAACGGTTGAAAAAAATATATGTTAGTAATCAATCCATTTTTTTTTTTTAATGAGTACGTCTCATATTCTTATTAAATGTATGTATTATAATTATATTTATTTAGACGGCTAATAGAAATAATCAATACATACATTTAATAATAATATTTGACGCCTCATTTAAATAATTTATTGGATTAATTACTAACAGATATTTTTTTTCAGCCGTTTTTTTCCATTAACAGAAAAAATAATAAATATAAATATTATATATCTATATAATATTATATATCTATATAATATTATATAATGTTAATTTTATATATCTATATAATATTATATATCTATATAATATTATATAACTATTATATATTATATAATATTATATAACTTTAACTTTGACTTTGACAATATTCAGTTATTTCGTCTCCTTCCAAACATTCCTTGTTAACTTCAACTTAAACAACTTAACAAAAACTATCTTAAATTAAGTATAAGCAAGAATATCAATGACACTCTCAATAACGATTAAAAGGAGCAATTGTAACTACAACCTTTGCGTAGTATCATGCGGTCGTGGGTTCGATTCCCACTTACGGCAAAACAATATTAGTACGTTTTTTAAATACAGTTCGCTATGGTTATATAATATTTGTAAAATATTATATTTATAATATGTATTAGTATCATTGCTTCTGGTACACATAGTATAAGCCTAATTTTATAACCTTATTCATAAAAACTTATTGTTGCCTTGAAGAACACTTTAGTTTAGTTTTTACCCTCTTTTACGCATACTGATTTTTGTTGCTAATAAAAAGAGACAAAACCTTCCATAACTAAAGTGTTCTTCAAGGACTCAATAAGTCTTTATGAATTCCGACGTTAGTTTGTTAACCAAGGGAATATATGTAAAAATGTCCTACATTATATTATTATTATTAATTGCGGCTATTTATATACATTGATTATAGATTATATATTATATAATACATTGAATATACGTGGTGGCCGAGTTGGTTAGATCTTGGACTTAAAAACGCTTAGGTCCCTGGTTCGAATCCCGATGTGTACCAATGAGTTTTTAATTAAAAAAAATATGTACATTTGTTTGACAACACCACTATAGTGCCTCGGAGAGCACGTTAAGCTGTCGGTCCCGGTTTCACTATACCAACTTGTGAAACTGTTTATAGATGGGTTATTGAGTCTATTCAAAACATCGCGACGAGCTAGCCACTTGTTCGGTGTAGACTCATACCATCGGCTACGACGAGGTGGGATTAAAACCCCTCCGCTGGGTACCCTGGGGCCGTCTAGGCGGTCTCGGGCGCCGTAAGGCACCCGTGATGATATGTATGTATATATTATATAAATCGATCTCTTTGAACTGTCCAGTGTGAATACAAGCTCCCGGCCCGAGTTCCTGCGGTCAAACAGCTACGACCGACTGAGGATATTGAATCGCCTTGATCAAGAAACATCGACTTTGATGGGTCTCTTATTATGTGGCGGCTTTGTACCATCAGATCAATAAGAATACTTGGGATAGCAAACTACCGAGACCTACCTAAGTCTATTTATTCTATAATGGAGGAAAATTGGAAGCTCCCAGCAAGGAATGTATTATCTGAGGGATGCCGAGGTAGAATAAAGGAATCAATTTGTCGCAATATCGATATTGAAACTTTAATATTCTATTGTGATATCAATAATATATTTTACTCGTAATATATTATTAGATTTGCGGTCTTTAATAATGGGAGAACAAAAAATAATAACAAACTCGCGGACAAATAAAAAAATCACAGTAACTTGAAAATTAAAAACGGTACACACACGAAATAAACTTTTCATTACAGAAAATTTTTAAATAAATTTGAAAAAGAGGCCCTAGCCTAGTGGTTAAGTCACTGCGCAACTGATAACAAGGTTAAGCCGATGACAACAAGGCCGGCCTGGGATGGGTGACCGCTTTATACAACGAGGCTATTTCATCATAAACACCGCAACAAGCTCGCCACTTGTTAGGTGTTGCCTCCGAATACCATCGGCGAAATGAGGACGGGTTAATCCCTCCGCTGGGTACCCTGAGGCCGTTTAAACGGTTCTCGGGAGCCAAATAGGCACCCGTGATGGTATTTATTTTATTTTAAAATTTTAATACCTTATAAAATTGGATCTTTGATCTACAACGTAATTAAAAAAAGCAAAGATCTCAAATTCCGAAAAAAAATCATTTCGATTTTCTTTTCGGTCCGCAAGAAGCCCGGACCTGAATCCGATCGAACACGTTTGGGACGAGCTTGGGAGGTGTGTAAGTAATCAAACACCCTCCCCAGTTACACTTCTGAAACATGCGTTAGTAGAAGAGTGGTCCAATATGCTGCAACATAGCATAATAAAATTAATAAACAGCATACCGAATCTTCTGGCAGCTGTGAGAAGAGCCCGGGAGGCGATACAAAGTATTATTTTGTTTTTGTGTAGGTGCCATTAGGTTTTTTAACGTAAAAATTATAGATCTTTAGTTTTTTTATGTATAATTACATATTACAAATTATGTATAATTACAATTTAACTAATAATGTTCCCAATATTCGGTGTTGTTTTATTAATTATTAAATTATCGACAACATACAGTTACATCATGCGATCATGCGCTAGATCATTTATTATAAGAATAATTTTGGTTTTTCTTACTCACCCGTATTATTTGACCGCGAGTGTACGAAATGCCGAAAATCTAATAAAATTAAGTTTTAAATTTAATTAAAGGGATCTATATTTAATAATAATATACAAAGGATATAACAAAAACAACTAATCTTACAATATAATACAAACAAAAACCCAACACCTATCTATCCAGTATATTTATGATCAAATGCACAATAAATAACTATCCATCACAACGTCCGCAGATAATGAGACGACTGTTGACGCTAGCCACAGGGAAAACTTATTATATAAACCACTTTGTCATACAGCGCAGAACATTTCGTCCAATTAGAATACCGGATGACAACTAATGAGTCGAGACGACGCGGCACTAAATCAAATTTTACCGTGCCGAGAAACGAGTAAACATAAAAAGTAATCTTAGAGACCCTGCCCGTATAAACATCACCGATTAAAACTCCATAAAAGAGCCCGTATTGAAACAAGCGATCTCTATTGACGAGAGCTGTCCAAATTGACGAGGGAAGTATATAAAAAAGATGGAGTATTCATTAAGGAATTCTTAGTTCCCTATTATGAACAAATACTTCTAAAGATACAGTCACATGCTGTGCTTAAAATGAAATATAGCAACTGTAATATAAGAGTTATATCCTGCTAAGGTCTGTTTCTATTACCGGTCCATCTGTTTTTCTGACATAACTGATGATGGAAAACATCATAAGGAAACATGCATACATGAATAACTCCCGCTAAACTTCTGGGAAATCTAGACTAGAAGACAATAACTCCATCTAAAAGCTTCTTCACATGTACTGGCTAAACAAATAAGTCTGCCAATAAATAATGGAATATGGATCCTTAAAACTTATTACCTTTTCTAAGCTGTAAATATGTTGTACATTTAGAGATACACTGATGCTTCTCCGAGTCAAGCACTTGAGGTAATGATGCGTAAACCAGCGATATGCTTAGTCTTTTTGCTTAGAATCCATTTATTCTCTTCTGTCTTCAGTTAAAGCACTGTATATAAACAGTCCTAACCTACCCAAGATCTATTAAAATTATAAAAACAAATATTATATTTGAACGAATTAAAATATTTGAAGGACAAAATTTCTCAAAAATATCAAAATTATACTTATGAAACATAAATTATTTCTACTGCAACAAAAACAATATTGTCACAAAAACTTAAATAATAATTTGCATGTGCTAATGTAGTCCAATTATCAATTATCGTTTAAGGCTACTATAGTTGCCCACAACCTTCAAATCATACAGATTAAATTATAAACGCGGTCCAAAAACATGAACAAAAGCTAGCTGGTGGAATGTGCTTAGAGCATTAAGCTTGCATAAACAAATTTGTGCAGTATCAAGCATGGGTTAAATAATGTTTTTTTTTTCACTAATTGATAAAAAGACAAAATTCTTATGATGAGAATTATCAAATAAGTGTCTGATTATCACAATTAAAACTAAGATTAAATAACTGTCTTAAAAAACCTAACAAAAACCAACAGTTTAAATATATTTATAAACCTATTACAAAATAAGAAGATTAGGTCTCATTAGGTCCCTAGCATTTAGAACAAGTGCTACATACGTAAGATGTACATTTATGTCAAGTGCTTCCTGGTAATGAATATGTGCTTCCATTTCGTCGTAAAAGCGCTATAATATAAGACTTGGAACAAAGTAGAAGAATTTACAACCGGATCCTGGTGAGGTCTTAATTGCTGGGACCGTTTATTGTTTCCCTGCAGTCACTATAGTAAGGGTCAGCAGACTCTTAATTCCGGTTCGTGGGCAAAGGTCATTCGATGGACTAGTGGTTAATTTATTGCAGGCTAAAGTTAAGGTTGGGTTCTCAATTCCGTAGTCAGCGGTTTTTCTAATAGCCTAATAAAATTGCATAATTATGAGAAAAATAAGTAAGAATGAGCAAAGATTAAACAAAACTAACTACCACTAGAACAATTCATATTGGAAAAATTAAAACTAACTAAATAAAACTTACTATTGAAAATTAATCACGCAGAAAACTGGGTCCATTTCTTTAATCATTAAAAATAATATGTTAAATAAACTAGGTAAAAGCTTCTTTACTGACCCATTTTTCACAAGCTCTCATAAAAGTGTTACTTATAACAACAAAGAATCTCCTGCATTATTCATAAATTAAATTATTAAAATAAAAAACCCAACAAAATACAATTCTACGAGTATAAACAGCGCAAATATAAATGCACCAATCACCAGTCATAAATAATAAGTTACTGCTTTAGAATCAATGGGAACCCATGAATATGCATGTGGCAATAATCGCACATGGCGAGAACTCATATCGATAAATCTCGTTAGTCGCATGCATGGTTATCGACAAAGGTCGCGTGTTTCTATGTCACTATATCAACATGCCTTTGAGTCTATCTGTACGGTTGTCGTGATAACAGATGGCTAATTAGGAGTCAAATAAACTCATTTGTGAGACATAAATTCAAGATCTACTATAGACATCTATAGTATTTTGTTTACTACTTTAAGACATTTATTAGTTTACTTTGTTTTTATTTATTTTTATTGTTATACCAATTTTACACAATATTTCCCTAATTTTACCAAATTTTAAGGGATAGAATTTGATTTTAAAAAAGAGAGTTGTACAAAGTAGCTAATTTTTAGTGGAGCACTGCATGTTAGTTTGTATCTACCTGATGGTAGGCAGGCTTACAAAACCTTAAATTGATGTTTAACAGCATTGATCGGTTATCCTCCTATGCGGTTACGAAATGAGCGCCGACGAAGACGAATTTGCATTACAAGTCTATTTTAATAAAATCGCTGCGTTATCTTCATTCCATATCGTGAATGAGACCTTGACAAGAAATAGATGCAGTAGACTGTTGAAAACTGTTGAACTAAAATACCAATAATTCACGTTTACATTATTCACAGTTTAGATAGACAAAAGGTTTTTTTTTCAACCCGTACAAAACTACTCAAACACGTAGTACACAAGTTGCATATTATACACATATAACTCTTAACACGTAGGGACTATATAGTAAAATAAATTTACTTTATTTTTAGTGACGTTCTCACGCTCCTAATTCGCTGACATATAAGGTCAATCATACGAAAAATAATCAAAACAGGGAGAAATCGACGAATCGGGAGCATTCAGAATAGTCGTAGATAAAATGATCCGACTACAAGAAGTTTTTCAGATTAAAATTTGGCTTCGGCAATAGCGGTCCGTAATGAAAACCCGCACGGACCATTAAGCTACGGGTCGGGCCCGGCGGACGCTCGCAGCCATTAGTTGTTCACGCTCGCAATTACACCCGCGCAGAGTTACGACTGTTACGCGACGTACGAGCCACACAGCAGGGCCACCGCTACACAAAAATTTCGCCTCGTGTGACTTATGTAGCGCTCCTGTTATGTCGCTGCTGTAATCGCTCTTTTCCAGCGTTCCATCATCGATCGTCGGGTTGCGTTACGCGCGGTCTCCCCTGTCGAAACGCTCCTCGATTTATCCGCCCTTACCCACTTTCGTACAATTATTTTAATAATGACGTCCTTTCCTTGCCGCCTGTACTGTTTCTTTGTTTCGTAAGAAGTAAAAAAAAGAAAACGTGTGCGTCGATTTGAGAGCGTAGACCTCCGTTGCCTTAAATTGAAAGCAGGCTTTCCATTCCAATTATGAATAATGAAAATCTTCGATATAAGATAAACCCTAAAATTATGAACATAATTTTATTAAAAGATCTGAATGATCCAACACAAAGAGTTAATCGGAGCTAACTCCGAAGCTCGTTATCTCGGTCTAAGTTCTCAAAAGCGAGCAAACACGTCCCGTTGTGTTCAAGACACGAGACTAATCCCATGTGTTGTGAGGACCTATGGGTAAGCCGTTGTCTGCGGTTTATCAAATGTCACTTGCAGAATGCTACGACCAAGTTCTAACCGTAAAACTGATTCAACGGGTTTAATCAACAAATCCCTACAAGGTGGACCGTAAATTTAGTGAAGGAATAGTAACATTTAATTAACTATGTTAAAAATGTTCATAACTAGCTTTAAAAAAGATGTTTCAACATTATTTATGGGCGGGCTTGAGTTATTATGTTCCAGTTTCTTCTCACAAATAACAATTGTATTTTCATAATAACTAATATGATTTATGGTGTCACACGGGAGAGTTCGCTCCCAAGATAAAGACTATGTAAATGTTGACCCGTTGTCAAACGTGAAGAGTTAATTGCCAGAGGGGTTGCGCGGGGAGGGGCAGCATCCAGGAAGCGCGTCCGTTACGGCAGCACAATGGGCCAGCAGCGCTGCCGGGCCGGTGTCATCCGTCGCTCGTAAATTAGAGCCTCCGAGTGTGCACAATGCTCACCCGCAGCCGTTCAAACCTTGCCGCAGAATTAACATAATAAAAAGGGCACATTCATATGCCGCTCGTAAATAAAGTTTTATAGTCATCGCTCTAATGCGCCGAAAAATGTCGACCGAGGGGAATCAGTGGGGTTCGCAAAGCGCTAACTTTATGATCGCAAATACCGCACCGACCGGGTGTGCCCGTGGACGCGATGATAAAATACAAATCACATAATAAAAGTTTGCAATACTGATGCGAGCGTCAATCATTTGATTCGATCCGCGATTAGGACTATAGGGCACCAGGAAACGTGAGGAGAAAGTCTGCCGAGTGTAGTGGTCGTGACAGAGCATGGATGTAGGTCGGAAGCTATTGTCGCAGCAGTCTAGATAAGGGAGAGCGCCGCTTTGTTCAGGGCCCGGGTGTAAATATAAATTGCGCCATAAATGTCAGATGGACACAATACCTCACTCGGCCCGTGCTTTTCGCAGATTTAAGTGGCTCTTTAGTTCGGGAAGTGGGTACATGTTTTATGAATACGCTTATAGATGGCACTGATGGCGTGCCTATTTGTACGGTCGTTACGAGTGTCTGTTGTGACAAATTACATGTCACTATATTATACATTCTAGAAGTTTCAGAAAGCAAATATATTAAAGCTTGGTATAACAATATTCATAACTCATAGACAACTTTTGTTTATTAAAATTCTAATTAAAATTTAAATATCGAGCAGAGTAATAAGTAAATAACAACAGTCTCTGAACTCACGAAATGAGATTAATCATAGCGTAATTTAGCAGCCCGGTCAGAAAACGTTTATGCAACAAACAGGGGTCGAGTCCATAACAAAATTGAAAGGGGTTCGAGCTCCGCGCCTTAAGGCTGCTTTAGGGTGTCCGGCGAGTCCTTTTCGACACTGACTGTGCGATTTTCTTATTGAGTGTGACGGATCGTGTAAGGAATGCGTAAGCGTCTTTAGTGTACAGAAGCTGTGTCGTAATTTGGGCTGATATTTTTCCGCCATGAGTTGCGATAAACAGTCCGTTTGTTTAAAAGCAGAATGGGGTGTAAAGTTTGTCGGCGCCGCCGTCGAATGTTAACTTATAAACAAGATCCCTAACAAGTTTCATATTGCCGAGTAATGAACTACCGCCGTATTTCGTTCATCTACAGAAACTATGCTAATTTTGTTTCAAGTTCAGCTAAATAGATTTGGTGGTCGTGTTCAAGTTATATTAGTTAGACTGAAATATGTAGTATGTAAGAATATATTAACTAAATTCTTCAACTTTACTAAGAAATTACAAGTGAGTTTCCATCCATTTTCGAATTGTTTGTTCAGAATGTCTAATGTAGTAAACTTTAACTGTAGACACTATATAAAGTTAACATTCCCTCAGTAGTTTTGTGCTATATTATCATCATTTTGTAAATGTTCTTTGAATTACTCTCTGGTTCTTTTTTTTTAATAATAAGACAGACAGATTTTATAGCTCATACTATAATTTTTTTCTTGCATTTTATAGCTAAGACAGTTCTCATCGAGTACATGTTAATCTTAGCAAATATTTACTTACTACTAATAATTGACTTCGTAATTACATAAAATTACGGATCATTATTATTTTATAATCTATAAACTGCTCTCATTGAGGGGACTTATCATTATCTTATCTTGAATTATTGGGATTCTTAGTTATAAAATAAATACTATAATTACGGACAGATAAATCATTTGAGTTCTCCAATGTTTTAACTAATATATAATATGCTGTCAACAGAGCTACGAACGGAGTAAGGTCACGCTCAAAGACTTGTCACAATTTGAGTGGCATTACAGGACAGATGCAGGTGGCACAGCGAGGTGCGGTTTAGGCAACCTTCAACACCAACAGGCTACAACGTAACAACTCGCTAATCACTAGAGCGACAATAATACCTACGCCTACAGTTCATAAAGACGATTATTGTACAACAAAGCCACGTAACGTAAGGCTGCCTGCGACAACACGATGCGTATGACCCACATTAGTCGGGTGTTGTGATCACAATCGTCCCGCGGTTGTCGCCCGCATGATAAACAGTCGCTATGAATAATGAACGGGTCGCTGCAATGGCGAACCCGTCCGTATTTCGTCCTACGCGGCTGCGAATACATTATATAGAAGGGTTCCAATACATCGACGTCGCTCAGGTGGAAATTTGTTACAGAAATCAATATTCAACGAGCGGTCAGAGACAAAAATAACTTGTCGTTATGCATCACACACGTGCCCGGCCTCACATACAGAATAAATTTGTAGGTTTGTTTATTTTAGTTACAAAAATACGAAAAGATTGTCGAGTTGTATATAGAATTAACGAATCAGAGTAAATAAAGTGGAGTCTATCTTGTTGGTGATCGCGTGCGAGGGTCGACCAGCTGGAGGCATTCATCATGTCCAAATCGTATCAATTTATCAACGGGCAGTCCGAGACCGTTGCAGCAAAGGGTAGCGATAAATTGTACAATGGCGTCGAGCGATGGTCCGCGGTTATCTCCGTCGCGGCCGTGTCCTGCACTCGCCGCCATCGCGCTCTGATAAACCCGACTCAATGACACGGAAATCAAACCTTACCAAACATTAACTCTTCTATCTAACGGCTACCGAAACTTTCCTTCCAACTTATTACTGGAAAATCGACATCTATATAAATTCTAAAAGAAACTCCCATTGTAAAAAGGAAGGGGACAAATCGTGAAATGGTGCGGACGAGATACATTTTAGATATGCTAAGGGAATATCCGAGAGATTCGCATACGTAGCGTCTATTTTTATAGGCCTAATTCCGACAAGGCTCTTCGTCCCAGGCCTTTGCCGAAAATAGAAAATATTGCTTATTAACTTAGTAAATACCTTCCACTCCATCCGGTATATTTTCGTCGAGTTAACTAACCTGAAACCAAAAGAAAAGAACATTATATAAACAGTTTAGGTATCTATGTACATCGTCTGTGATTCATGGTATCGGTGAGCGAGTAGCTAGAGCGAGTCTAAAGATGAATGAGAGCGGATTGCAGTGACACCGCCGTCGACAAGATAAACTTGTGAGTGGGCAATTAATCTCGAGAAGTTAGTCTGATCTGTGGAGTTGGCAACAGTGTTCGGTGACAAATCGGAAAGCATCCGGCCGCGGTGGCAGGACCTCGCTGCGGCGTGTCACCCGCGTCCCTTAACCTCCAGCCACCACAGTTTACAATCAACATGGGGAGATAAATTCTCCTAACCTGGCCTCGTGTATACGGTGGCATGTGTAGGTTATGTAACTGTTACATGTGCACGTTTTAATAAATTGTATTGCTAGAGTTGTTTACTGTTAGGTACTCGTGTAACTCGGAGCTTGTGTTAAGAGCTATTTTCTCAATTACATTTTCTTAATAATTATAGTATTTAAGAAGAATTTGATTGCGTAAATTTAACTAATATATAATAACTAATATTCAAAATTAGAGATCTAACGTTTAGAAAAAAGTACTTTTCAAATTAATGCAACTAATCATGTAAATGTAAGTTCACGAAGGCACAAAAATACAAAAGTATACCTAACAATTCTGTCACGTAGTTATCAAGGTTATAAAAAGGAAAAGAGTAAATAAATAAAAAGAAATACAGACAGCGCGTTGTTACAACAAAGGCAAATAATAAACATGCAATCAAAGCCAAACAAGAACCACGCCACAACACCGATAAGATACTCGACGCATTTATACCTAGCGTTACATAACAGATGCAATGAAAATTTTAATAAGCAGACCTGTATCGTTGGTGCATAGCCGAGCACTAAAATACATCGTGTCTTCTAAACTGCGATAATATCAAGTGTTCACCCAAAGCGACTGGCAGCGCTCGGGCCGCCCGTTGCCAAATTATTAACATAAACAGCACGAGATGCGCAGGGATAGCACGCTGCCTATCCTCATCATAATTACTGGACAGACTCGCTTGGATTCCATTATCTGGGTGCACATTAACTGAATAGCAAACATTTAGCCGAGTTGTTTTATGATTATATTATTGTCTGCTTACGACAATGCTTTTGTAATGTACAAATTGTTAGTACCAAATTATTACATAAACAGCATCAGGGATAGTGTGATGCCTATCCTCATCATAATCACGGGACAGTCTAGCTTGGATTCTATTATCTGGAGACATATTTTTAGACAAGTTGTTAATAATAAATGATTTAATATAAAGAGTATTAGGAATAGCATGCACCTATCATAATTACAAGACTTAGATTCCATTATATTTTATTTTATATGAAGACATACTTGAGATTAAGATTTAATTGAGATGTTTTATTATATACGCCTACGACTATGCACTTGCAGTGAGACAGAAGTTAGTTGCTAATACCAAATCAAAGATATAAAGAGCATTTGCGATAACCAGCTACCTATTTATCATAATAACTACATTGACTCGCTTGGAGTCCATTATTTAAGGGGCATAAAAATTTAATTGAAAAAAAATCGGATTATATAAACCCGACAGGTGTTTTAATTCTAGTGCTTATTCTGTCTTCTCAAATAAATTGACTTGCGTCCATATCGTTATGTTAGCAGTTGTGTCAAAGCAGTTACCCGTTGCGTAATAATTAGAAACCTGGGGAGTCAAATTTTGTTCCCTATTCACTGTTCCCATTCTGAAAAACTCACACACGTACACTAATAGCTTCATAAGATTTTTTTTATGTGATGATATTTCTGACTAAATTCTGGATATCAATAAGGAAGATGATAACCCAAAACTAAATTTTAATAGCATTATGTAATGTAAACAATATTTTTTTGTTAATAAAGATCCAATAAGAAAAAGGCTTTCATTTTTTTCGCAAAAAATAAGCTAACAAAGTTACGTCACCACGTATAGTAATGAGTGACAGCGCTCAGCACCTGTCACATGTATCAATATACGATGCAAGAAGTTGGTAGTGACGTCATCGAGCCTCATGGGAGCGGATATATTATGAAACGAACCGATATGTAATGCCGCCCGCCTTCAACGCTCACGGGTTATTACAGATTCGGTGTTTTTTTTTTTTAATTTAGAATTGCCTTTTTCGGGGCACGTTTATTTATTTGTGTTCTTAAGTTAATGGCTTTGACGTATTGCGCGTAATATTACCAATGTCATGTGGATAGTTTGAAACATCAATATGTAGTTAGTAAAATAGGGTTAATATAAAAAAAGAGGCTGGAAAAGGGGAAACGACTAGAAGGGAACTTAAAATGGCAACAAGGCCGTACAATCAATATATTTACTGTATTTCTGCCTATAATGTCTAGTCTAGTGATGAAGGAATAAATAATCAACGGTACAATTAATTAATTAATTAAATTTGTCCCAAAGGTTTGACTGGTAAAGAATGCCTAGCGGCATTATTAAGTCTGCCTTTATACTAAATTTGCGCAATAAAGTTTTTAAATAAATAAATAAAAATACAATAATAAGTACCGCCATTTTAGCAGATTTAGAAATTAATTGAGTTAATACAAAAATTTAGATCACTGCGTTAATGCTAGACTTCTCAGACTTAAGATCACCAACGCTTATTCTATAAAATTATACCATTTATGCACAATAATATCAAATATAAACTTAAATATGAAATATATAACACAAACACGCGACTATAGTCTTCGGACTACCCTCATAGAATCTGGAGACACGCTATGTGACTCGAATATACTAGAAAGACAGATGACAGCTCTTATGTTAAAGAACGTTGGAATTTCGCTAAGCTTTTAGTCTTCGATACCTTTATGTTAGCACTGCATGCGTCTCAGTTGCTAAGCAAACTTACAATGGGTGTGAATGGGGACAATAAATACACCATTAATGAACAATAGGTATAGTATTGTGCGTTAGAAAATCTACCTCATTGTTTTAATGCTATGGTCTAAGGTGCAATATCCAGTTCGAAACACGGTCTGTTTCGAATCTCTTTTACTCGAACTAAATCACCTATGTCTTAAGTCAACCTTCTTCTTCCTTTTCTCCATCAATCTTTCCCCCTAGTATTCTTTTTCGTTTCTATTCTTTTACTTTTAGGATAATTGTTATTTTTCTTTTGTTTTCCTAATTTACTCTATTCAGAATTAATAGTATTAACACTACAATCTTTTGAGTTTAATTTTACATCCAGGACCTGTAGAGCAATTCTCGCGCTATCGATATACATATAGGCTGGATGTATTCGAATGAAAGTGACAGTTTTCTATAAAGATCAGTAGTCAAAGTCTATTCACCGTATTTTTAAAAATAAATTAGGTCTCTCGTAATATATCGTGACTTTGTATCTACCTGGTGGAAAGCAAACATAGGTATCTAGTACATGAATGGGATCGATGAATAAATTTGTTAAACAAAATTGATCGCTCCCAGTATGCAGGCTTGCGATTACAAAATGGGCGGCGACAGAGACGAAATGCAATTTTAATATCATCGCTGCCTGTATGAGACTACTCGTTTCGTAGCCGCACCCTGAAAGGAGACTAGCACCTCGACGAAAAATCGATTCCGTACTCTCCTGAAAACTGATGTACCTACCCAGTTTTTACATCTTTATGAGTGGTGTTAACGAGACCGCTAAGAGGCCTTCCTAATATATTCTATATACCTATAGGAAGTGGTATAACACCAATAGTTTGCCAGTAAAAAAAATAAAAGTAACGAAAATATATCTAGCCCAAACACTACTAACCCTGGATTCGCTCGTCGCGCGTTCTAGCCAATTTGCATTAAATATTCACCGCTCGGATTGCTGATCGAAATTACATTGAAAGCGGTTTCCATTCACACGGAATGTTCGATGCAATAATTTCCAGACATTGGTCGTCACGTTTGCATCAAGCACCCCTGTTTTCCCTTAAACCGGGGTTGCAAAGTAAAGTAAAAACCACATGCACTCTATGGCTTTGTTTTAAGGGTTAATTTACTGTAAAAGTTGTTTCTTTAACTTGTCGTTAACTGTACCATCACTAGGTTTATATTTTTGTTAAGGCATATCTTCTACAGAAACCTAAAGGTTAGCTGGAGATAATACTTAAGGCGTTAAGTTTGCCTTTATACATAACTAATAATAATAAATAAAGTACTACTAAATACTGCATCGACCTCATGGAAAACTGTCTATGGTATGTAGAAGAGTCCAAGAATGTTAACAATGTCAACCAATAATCACAACATACCATTAGTTGGGTTAAAATTTGTCCACTGCGCCTATGCTGCCTACTTTACAAGGACTTATGTTATAAGAGGTAGGTATTATACACAGCCTGGTGGAGCATTCCAATAAATACTATAATTAATTCAGGTAGCAACTTTTAATAAATTTAATTAAGTAAAGGTTCTAATTCTACTGTACTTCAGCAATTGATTCGTGTCGCTGGCTGAGAGAAAAATAAGTGATTGGTGATGGATGATATATTGATCCAATAATTTACTAGATACAGAATATATTTTAGTATCCATCGCTCAGAAGAAGTAACACTAGCGAGACATTCACAATATAGCGCTGGTCCTGGCTTTATTGTAATTGTGTAGGTTATAATACCACAGAAAAGAAGATATATTTTGAACCGACTAGAATGACACCGCAACAAGCTTGCCACTTGTTAGATGTTGCCTCCGAATCGGCGAAATAAGGACGGGAAAATCTCTCAGTTGGGTCCACCTTGAGGCCGTTAAAAAAACTGTTATCGGGAGCCAAAAAAGGCACCCGTGAAAGTATTTATTTATGAGTATTATTATTTGGGTATTTATAAAATATAATATGTATTATATCGTTTCTTCTGATAAACATAGTACAAGCCTAGAACTTAGTTTGTGACTAGAGCAATATGTGTAATTTGTCCTACAGATTATTATTAAGACTAGAATGATTAAAACAAGAAACAGAAAACAAAATAAGGAAGGGCTTCTTACAAATAATGAGTTATTGTGTCTCCCTGGAAAGAATGAGTAACCGGATATTTGATATTAAGGTAAAGAGTCAACAACAAACCGCTGGAGACTAATGCCCGTATTTATAAACACTACTCAAATTCAATATTCTCTCAAGTAAGTCTTGTCTGTTCCCAACTAATTTGAAATCAAGAAAGTATGAAAGAAATAGACGTTATGATCAACTCTTTAATAAAATATTGCTAAGCTATTGTATTAAAATTTGGTGTTCGATCTGTTATTGAGGTACAGACAGATTAATAAATCAATGAAATTGCATTGGAAAATAAACCTATATAAATCAAGTTATCTGAAAAAATTATAGAATCTTTGGTTGTGCTATATAACGACCTTACAATTTACAAATAATACCCTAAAATACTAAGGAAAATAATTTCACGAAAATAATAATAATATTATAATTTGTACGGCATTTCAGACATAATATATTGCCCTGGCCACATCTAAGCTCTAGGTTTGTAATATGTGTACCAGAAACAATGATACTAATATGCATATATTATAAACATCTAGACCAAGGCAAACTGCACAGAAAAACGTACTAATATTTGTACAGTGGGAAACGAACCTATGCCCTCCAGATACAACGTCAACAACTTAACCACCAGACCACGAAAGCGTTCATTTTCATTCTATAATATAGAGAGAACTATTTTTAAAATATTTTTACTACAAAACATATTTTTTATAAAAAGCAAACATGAACTTGGCGTAGCATCCCCTTGTATTCGCTCCCACATATATACAGCTATAACTTGAGTTTTTTGCAAAGCTGTCCAATTAGTCATGAGAACGAACGAACTTCAATAATACTGGAATAACCACAAATATGTTCCAGCAGTCGGCAGTGCGATACGAGTAGTCATTAGTACGTAGGGTGAGCTTCTGCGAGCTTTCTGTTGGTTCACCCCCACCACTAACACCCACATCCACCCTTTAAACTCGCCATAGTTTAATTGCCGTTTATATCAGACCAGAGCTTACGTGCGACAAACTCTAAATAAACAGAACCACATAACATAGCATTAGGGGACATAATTCGTGAAGCTTCAACAAGATTATATGTTAGAACGATATTTTATTTTATTGAAGCACGGCATGTGACTTTGTATCTATATGATGGTAACCAGAACTACAGACTCCATGACTGGGGTCGATCAATACATTGTATAGTTTAAAAGCATTGATGGTTCCAGCTATGATGCGGTTACGAAATGGGCGGCCATAAAGACGAATTTGTATTACGTGTCTACTTAAAGAACTTTTCGTTTCGACAATAAATCGATGCACTAGGCTCCTGAAAAGCAGCGAGTTTTACTCTGAGGTAAAACTGAAACTTGGTATGTTTCGGTTTTAGTCTTCTTGACGTTTTACTTTATACACTGGCCTTTATAATAACTTAGTACCACAATTTAAAAATTGCAATACCGTACCCAATTTATTTTTATAACAATTAATTTTATATTTTTTATAAAACTTTAATTATCCTTCTTTTAAGAAGCGGCTGAAAAAAACCCTCTTTTAAATTATGATTTATAATTACTTATAATGGACATGTTTTCTTTATAGCAATTACAGTTTCAACTTAACCTATAGGTATAAATTTGCAATTAATACATACGTTACCTTTCATACATTAAAAATGTTAGTCATAATAAAATGTTAAAAAAAAAGCGGCCCCAGTCTAGTGGTTAAGTCACTGCGCAACTGCTAAGCAGATGTCAACAAGGCCGGTTCTGGGATGGGTGACCGCTTTATTCAACGAGGCTATTTCATCATAAACACTGCAACAAGCTCGCCACTTGTAAGGTGTTTCCTCCAAACACCATCGGAAATGAGGACGGGTTAATCCCTCAGCTGGGTTGAGGCCGTGTAAACAGTTCTCGGGAGCCAAATAGGTACCCGTGATGGTATTTATTTATATTATTATAATGAAATGTTAAATAAAAATATAATTATTTTTCAGTGCTTTATCAATGCCTATAAATACTATTTAATATTGTCATATTTTTTTATTTATGTTTTAATTTAATTAGAGTTAAAATTTTCCGTTTAAAACAAATTTCGTTAAAGTTCAAATAGCGCAATATAAAATGGTATAAGTACATATATCAGGCTAGTGAATTATTGAAGATTGCATTAAATAGTTTTTATTGATACCCGTTTGTAACTAAATACCTAAAAAAAAAACAGATCCGAATTTATTAAATTAAAGGTTAGGCCAAACCGTTTAAATTTGGACCAAATAGAAAACCAAATGCCACGTAATACAATACCTTAAACATGTAATTAAATGTATACAAAAGGTGCAATTATCATGTCCGTGTTTCGTTGAGTTTAATATTATATTATGATATCATAGTCACGTAGGCCTTCGTACCTATACACAATCCCAGTCTTATACCAAAGCAATCTATTAGCATTATCTACTTTACTCCAAGGAATTAAGTCTTACTTTTGAAGAGCAAGATTGATTGACAAATGTACCAACAAGGCTGTACAGACGCTTACAATTTTGAGTGTCGGGTATGTAATAATGATAGCACAGTATTCAAGATCTTCAATCTAAAAGAAATTTACTAGTATTTAAATCTTTGTTCAGAGATAGTGATCGAATTTTAAATTCAGGTGTAATTATAGTGAAAAAAATCTATAGTGCGGTGGAAAGCAAGTTTTCCGTTGTTAATGTGTGTTCCTTCAGTGTAGTAGCCGCTAACTTGTGGAACAAACAGCCTCTTGTTATAAGAAATGCTCCAAATAGATTTATTTTTAAGAAAACGGTTTATGAGAACTTTTTAAATAAATCCCAACAACTGTAGAATTAGGCATTATACTGTTTATACATTAGTATGTGTGTGTATAATACATGTATTTGTATAGCATATAGGTAGATAGGTATTTATTTATACATAAATATAAATATATTAACTAATATTTAAAACTAGGTATTTTTTATTATTTATTGCACACCTACCTAAACTTAATGTACTAATGTCCCGAAAGGTTGACTGTCAGATAATGCCCAACGGCATTAAGTCCGCCTTTGTATTATGCAAAAAAGTTTCATAAATAAATGTGAATAAAATATTACTGAACAGAGGCGAATCTTGAAAGCCATAGTAAATTTGTATCTACCTGGTGCTAAGCAGACCTACAAATTTCATGAATGGGGTCGATTAATACATTGTTAAAACAGCATAAATGATGCGATTACGAAATGGGCAGCGACTAGGACGAATTTGCATTACGAGTCTATAAAATATACTCGCTACTTTATCGAAAAATCAACTTCACTGAACCCTGTTTAGCAACCGCACCCTGAAGGGAGACTACCACCTCACAAGAAATCGATGCTATAGCAATTTAACTTTTAATATACATATTATTTTAATAACCTAAAAGAGTTTTAGAAAGACCATTTTTGTGGCGAATTGTTTTAAATAAAAGACCTTTATTTTTTATCATAATAATAATATGTTATGTATGTATGAGTATGTGCTAAAAATAGAAAAGATACCTATAAATATCGAGCATTTATTTTATATCAATACAAATAATAAATAATTTACTATAAATATAAATCATATTAGTCTAATAAAAAAAGCCAAGTGCGATTAGTGGTTGTGCAAAGCGGTCCCATACAATGAAAATTATTCTCAAATCGTAATGCATATTATAATACAATATACAATTAGAATGTGTGGTTGGTTTCATTATAATTTTATTAAATTATCCATAGTAATGGAAATCGAACGTACTGTATTATAGAAAAAAATAGCTCCATCTAAATTTTTGACTTTAAGTTAGACTATTATATGGGCAATAGGGCAAGTTTATAATTAAGCAGGTAGGTATTAAATAATTTTATTATGTAAAAAATGAAAGTTAATATTTCAAGGTTCATCCTGAAAATCAGTGTGAGGCAGTAATTAGTCGCCCCGCTAAAGCTTAGAATGAAGGCATTTCAATAATATTTAATATAGTTTTTTTTATGGTTGTAATAAATTTTGCTTTATTGTAACAATTATTTGTTTAATTTTTTTTTAGAAATTTATCTTTATTAGTGATTTATTTATGAACCCTAATATATATAATATAATGATAATAGAGAAACTTATCTATCTGATATTGGAGTTTATTGACACTTTTCAATGGAAAAACACAATAAGTGCTATTGTTGCTGTATGTACACACACGTTCGCTAATCATAAGCATAATGGCGGCGATACACAAGGCAAATATTTAATTAGATACGCGCAAGTAGGCCGACTTAGATTTACTTGGCAGCTTTTCACGTCGAACACCCTATCGTGTTGGAATAGTAAAAAACATGAAAGTTCGAGAGATTTTTACGCAAAGGGTTTCGAAGTTTTTGTTCTTAACAAAAAGTTTTATGTAATAAATTTAGCTAATATAAAGCAAAATACTCTTTTTTATGTTGAATAAAGAATTCAAAAGTTAAGCCCATTTAAATCTAATTGCAAAGTATATAAAATAAGACTTACTGCATACTTATAAAAAACTTTTAGATTTTTCGTTATAGGTTTTTCTGTACAGTCTCTCATTTAAGATGAGAAATAAACTTTTATACATAATTATTTTTACAATATATATCTAAAACCTTAAAGTTATTATAATAAAATTAAACATAAAAGTAAAAAAATAGACTAAAGAGATATTATTATTTGCCTAGTTTTTAGATTTAGGCTTAGACTGGATTGCAACAATAATGTATACATACATTTTAACTACTACTACTTAATTTTGCTTAGATACGTTTAAAAAAATACTGTCCTAACAGTAATAAACGTAGTCGTTTAATAACACTAGAATTATACATATATATGTTTTACAACTTCAAACATAAGAATTCATTGGGAACTTTGTATTTTATTACGGTACCCTAAACCACCAGAGGAACACGTTTACACAAGTAATGTCTGAGTAAACAGTAGAACGTTCTCACCGTACTGTGCGGGCGACTTTCAAAAAATAATCTTAGAACAGTTCCCGACACTGAAAATGGCAGGTTTTAAAAGCTTCAATTGTAAAAAGCCATTCGTTTTAGGTATTTGCTTTTAGATTTAATTCTACTTCCAGGTATTTAAATGGAAGAGCATATTTTATTAGAACTATTAGGGATTAAAATTATTTAGGATAATAGTTTGACAATTTTATTAAACCAATTATAATCACGGATGTCTTGTTACCTCAGGGTACCCAGTGAATGTGTTTTAATCTGAGTTTACAAGAATACCAATATATGTAATAATAAATCTAGCAAGGTATTTTTTTTATATAGAGGTTGCTAGCTATTCTACGGTTTTAGTCTGTGGGTTCACCGCATATTAGAATACTGCATCGAGCTTGTTTCTTTTCGGGATGTGATGTAGATATATATATATATATCTTCACGGGTGCTTTACGGCGCCCGAGACCGTCTAGACGGCCCCAGGGTACCCAGCGGAGGGGTTTTAATCCCACCTCGTCGTAGCCGATGGCATGAGTCTACACCGAACAAGTGGCTAGCTCGTCGCGATGTTTTGAATAGACTCAATAACCCATCTATAAACAGTTTCACAAGTTGGTATAGTGAAACCGGGACCGACAGCTTAACGTGCTCTCCGAGGCACTATAGTGGTATTGTCAAACAAATGTACATAATTTTTTTAATTAAAAACTCATTGGTACACACCGGGATTCGAATCGATTTGAACTATATATAGATATAATAAAATCACATGTCCAATAAAAAAAAATGCATATTTCACAAAGAAAATTAAGTTTTATTATGTAAATTGTATCAGGTCTTATACCTATATAGCTTTTAAAGCTTAATTTATTTTTGTACACGAGTTTTTTTTAATTGACTTGTTAGCGAGAAACGAACTTACAAAATAAACAAACAATTCTTTTACATAAGATTTGTATTCTAATAGCCAATTAGGAACTTGATCTCCATCCTATTTTTATAAAATTTTAGCCTGTACCGTTTTTTTTTGTATTCTGTAGTATAGATTTGTTTATTTATGTCTGTCTGCTTGTTTACTTTAAAATAAATATCGGGTGATGTTGTTTAAATTTAAAACTATATAACAATAACTATATTGTGCTACAATATGACGTTGGTTGTTATTATGAAACTTATTTATCATTCTGTGCAAATCTTTTTTCAGATGATATGAATGAATAGACAAGATAGTCATGCTAAAACAAAGACTACAAAAAAATACAGTATTTTGTTTTAAAATGTTCATAACATTTATATTTAAATGAGGTTCGTGGAAAAAATAATATTTTTATCAAAACACGAAAAATATTTTTATAAATAAATAAAAAATAAAATACCATCACGGGTGCCTTTTTGGCTGGGTTCCCCGTTTTTTAGCAGACTTTTCCATCGATTTCTTGTCGAAGTGGTAGTCTCCTTTCAGGACGCGGTTGAATTGATATAAATTGATATTGATATAATTGAATTGACGATAAAGCAGTGAGGATTAAAATAAACACGTAATGATTTTTCTTGTCGCCGTCCGTTTCGTAACCTTCCCGCACTAGGAAACATATTGTATCGCGGGCACCCAGTCATTCATTAACAGTACAAATATTTTCAGATACCAGTAGGCATTTAAAAAAAAACTAAACTAAAACTTTGAAGAGTACAAACTTCCAGCTTAATGCTAACTCTTGCGAATGTGGAAGTGGCTCTGACAAGGAAGGTATGATAAAAGCAGAAAAAAATGCTTTAGTAGTAGTAAATTAACTTATTATAATAAATATTCTATATAAAATGACATGTATTTTTATGTATACTTTTAATTATTTTTAATATATTTTTTACTCTTGCAAACATTTATGGTAGATAAAAAACCTAAGGTATTAAACGCTCGCCTATAATATTTTTTTAAACAATAAATAAATAAAGGAAAATGGTAAATCAATATATTATCTACGGTAACCTAATAAGCCATTAATAATATATACGATCAATAATAAACCAGTAAGTAAGTTAACTACAGTAGTAAAATTAGTACCTTCATAATTCCTATAGAAGACTGAAATTTATTACGAGGATATTAATTTGGTGGAAGTCGCGTAAGCCTGCTTCTCTCGCCACACATCTGCGCCTAGTTCATAAATACACCCGGAAAATCAAATTAAAAACTATACTGTATATAAATATCTCCTATACTGGATGTTTTTTGTCACGGTGATAAAAAAAAAATTGTGTTCTATGATGAAAATAATAAAAACACGTATTTTTTCCTTTTAGTGTCGCCTATACAAAAACAAAGATAAATAACAAAAAAGATCTACAAATCACGTTAACTTTCATACTAAACTCACGAATTAAAGCCTATCACTTATCTAATTGTGTTTACTTGTTAGTTACGAAGACTTATTATGTATTTTTAGGAGTAATTTTAAGCATACAGACGTTTGTTCATATAATAATTTATTTTTCGGACTTTTTTTTTGAAGAAAATACACTTACCTACCTTTTTTATTTTAAAAATGGGTTTTAAAAGTGATACTGGAGCCATCAAACAAATATTATCATTGTTAAAAAAATACCCAGTATAATGTGGGGAGGAAAACGACAATTTTTAAATATAACAAAGGAGAAATTATGTTATCATTTTTTTCCCTACCATTTTCCTAAGATAGATATTCGTACTTACCCTAAATTGAAATTGTAGATATGTATCACCCTTAGGGTACGCTGCGGATATGGTTTTACCTTATTACCTACCCCTAACTCAATTCGGGTTGGGATTTTGATAACTTGCCTGAAATTAAGTTACAATACCAATTTAAATTTTTAAAAAAATATATTAGAATTTTAAAATCGGCCGCGGCATGGATCAATTTAAGCTTAAAAAAATATGTAGGTATGTATGAGTTTTTAAATCGGCCGCGGCATGGATAATAAAACGGCCTCTATGACAAGGCTATTATAGTATATCGAGGAAAACGGTATAGATATTCCAATACAGCAAGTAATGATAGGTAAACACAAGGTTCCAGCAGCCTTTTCCGACCGAACAAAATAAAACAAATTCAATTTGACTCGACACGGGCGAGTTGTTCCAGGTACAAGAAACATTATTCATCTGCGAGGTGTTTCCCGGTCTGCTTCGGACAGCCACCCTTGTCCGAGGAAGCTGTCAAATCTCCTCGGACCCCTGCACACCTCATTATACAAACGGGAGCTATAATAAATATATGTGGGTGGTATTGACTGCTTGTCTGAATGTCCAAACATTTGACAAAACAAATTCCTAAGAGCAATTTGTAGCAACAAATAGAATCATAATAAAAAAAAAATGTCGAGAAGTAATAAGTAAATATATCAAATAAATCAGGAAAAACATTCAACGCAATAACTATTCAAGTAAGAAAAATATTCGAAGAGAAGAGCGAAAATATAAACATAAGATAATTATAAACAAGTATTTACATGTTCTAATTATAAAATACAACTAATAATTGGTTTGTTAAAACTTTGGGAACCAATTAATGAAAAAATAACAAAAACCAAAGAATAAAATAGCAAAAACTTTGATCTTTACAAAGATTGAATGATTCTAACAAAGAGAGAATATTATTGAAAGAGGAAAATACGACTAACGAAGTCATAGACAACAAATTCAAAATATTTCATAGTACTGAAATTTAGTGATAAAATAAAGATGCAAATAACAATTGTTTGGAACACGAAAGGTCATTAAAAAACTGCAAAATTCAAATAGAAAAACGGACATTAGGAAAAACATTAGGGATGCAAAAAAAGATGTAATGAAAATATTAATTGATTGATTACATGATTGATAGGAATCTAAAATAGAGACAAAAATAAAACAAGGAATCTAAAAGCAATGAAAAGAGGAATGAATGGAACAGAAGCGACAAAACAGCTAAATGCCTTAATTTAAAAACTTTTCATAATACAGAAATTAAATCACAAAATAAAGAAGTTTATAATAATGGATGCACATAATAGTTGGATGTAAAAAGGAGCACAAAACAGAGATGGCAGTGCGCTCCCGAGGTCGGTGGCCGGTCGAGCGAGTCCACGCAATCGGCTCCACAACTGCCAAGGCCGACCCATCTTCACTGTATGTAACTCATGCAACACATTACGAAACGCATCCACTTACAATATTTGAATTGGCTTTATAGCGATAATAAACTTTTCAAATTTAATTCATGGCCGTTATTAAATTGGTTAAATACGATGCTTGAGAATAGATCTACTTCGCTTTAGCCAACAGAATAGCGATGTTATAATTTGAGATTTATTATCCGATGGCCAGATTGATATATAGCCCAAGCAAATGTAGCGTTTCATTCGTTAATATTATTAAATAAAATATACTATCAGATAACAACGTAGAGGAATTATCAAATATTTTATAAATAAATATGAAAAAGAAATGAAACAACATGTATTTTGGTTTGGACTATTGAAATCTATTAACTATTTGGATTATAGTGGAATGTTTTTATGTCGGGAAACTGCAGTGCCTAACTTTCATGATAGTCCGAATATTCTGTTTGTCATACAAAAATACGATGCAAATTCGTTGATAATTCTAAAACATATTAAAAGAAAAAAAAACATAAGATAATCGTGATCAATTTTGAATGTTGCAAAATGTTGTCGAACTTTTTAATAATAAAAAATCAGAATTTCACTTACACAACAATATTATAAATGCGATAGAAGACAAAGACCCTCTCCCCAACCTTAACATAACCCCTGCAGTTTGCAGTGAGTGTTTCGCTAAATAAATAATATAAATTGATAAAATTTTCGTCAACAAGCAAACTACGTATAACATAAATGTAAATATGTTGTTATAATACTGCACGCTTTATGTAAATAAATACAGATATAAAGTTGTTCTCAGCACAAATTCTTTCGTAATTTAGTTCCTACACGTGCGTCCATAGACCAACTAAAAATAGCGTCTGCTGTTTTCAATGTCAATGTCAAGAACAAATAACTATTCCTGAATTCTGACGTCCTAATAACATAGACACGACCTGTAGGCAACTATTGCTTACGTTTTATCTGCTCTAGAGATAACATCTGGGCCAAAAGGTGGGAAAATGTGTTATCATTATCATAGAAGATAGTTTCATAAAATAATTGCTATGCCACAATAATTAGCTGTTTTTAATTTAAAAGGAAATGCTGCCAGCGTACTGGGTACCATGCCACTAACAGACAGTGATTTGGAAGAATATTTTAATTTATAGGTAAGTATTTTTAATTTTAATTTTGTTTTTAATTATTTTATAGTTAATACTTTAATTGTTCTTTAACTTAGCATACCTAAATAAATTTAAAAAGCAGTAATACCAGTCTATATTGGTCGTCACATGGAATTAAATCATTAAGCCCTGGGTCGCTCTTTTCCCAAATAGTTCTTAAAAAATCAGTTGACAGACATGCTAGGGAAACGAATGGAGCTAGACATTTAAAGGATACATTACAAGGCAGCAGGATGATTTTGAAGTTTAATTATTAATATGTCATTAAAAGATAAGAAAGTAAATAAATGGACACCACGATATAAGTCCTAAATAGAACCTAGTGTGATGTCCATTCGTAACCAATAATATTATGATGTAAATGCATAATTGTTTTAAATTTAAACACTGGTTACCAAATAAAAGGTAAACATTTTTGATAAATAAAATTAAATGAACGTTATAAATAAAAATAACCCAATATAAAATATTTACAAAATAAAATCTATAATCGACATATTGTTTTCTCAACAAATTGCGAATCACCGACGTGCGGAATTCTTGGCAACAGCAACTCACTAACTCCCGGTGGAACCGCTGATAGAACGTTATCGGTTCGAGATAAGAAACGGGACTTGGTGAAAGTAATATATATAATAACTATAATCATGTCCAAGATGATAAGCTTGATTGATTAAGACTCGATAACAAAAAATACAAACATATGACATCACTTTCGGAACATCATCTAAACAACACTGCTGAAGTTGTTATGTAATAATCACCACCGCTGCTCTATACGTCGATCTTCTTTTCTCATATATTAAATATTCTCATAACATTAGATATTCCATTTAGAATAGGAAATTATGTTAAAAGCAAAATTCCTGGACTTGAAACATAACTTTTTTTTAGTATCACTACTTATTTCAATAGTAATAGAGAAATAAGTAGTATTTTTTTTGTAGTAATTATATAATGCGTGCTGTAATAATATAATAACATGTTTCGTGATAGTTATGAGAAGGATCCAGGCTTATATATTTAGTATAATAAAAATGATTTGTACAATCAGCAAATTCAAACAATCTAGAATCTGATAGAGCAAACGAACTGGTCATGCGCAATCTTCGTGCATATCATTCAATAACAGCTTGAGAGAGCTAAAGCGAAGGCGGACTAAGTAAACACGAGTGTGAGAGCGAACCACAAACACAGGGTAGTCTGTTACTGGTACACAAGGCCGCTGCGGCTTGTGACGTCATTCAGTGTGCACACGTTGCGCCAACAAATCTTCCCAGGCCTAAGGTTAGTTTTACTGCCTCAAAAAAAGTGCTGTTTAATATAATGTTTAGGGGAGAAATGAATCCAAAATTTGACACTCTGCTTTATCTACATTTATACTCGTAAATAGGTTTCATATAAGTTTAACTTTTTTTTGTAGTGTTCGTAATATAAATGTCATATACTCACGATCATTTTAGAATCACTAATTATTCTATAGTTACTTTTTATCTATTAAAATCGAGCAGATTTTACTTTAAATTAGTTACAGTCATGAATGACTACAGAAAAAACATAAATGATATGCATAAACATACGTACAGTTTTTTCCTTGACTAACTTATAATTTCTAGAACCAACAAATAGCCAAAATCACCCCAAACCAACACATGATAATAAACATTTTTTTTTCGAATAGTGCTATAGAAACCACGACTTTTGATTACAAAGCATGAATAAAACCACTAGTCCATGACAAAAGTCTTCTGTGCACTATTATTGTTGTACCTACATAATACAGCATTTGCTGCGTTAATAGTACCTAGCGAGGTTATTTATAAGTATAGCACATGTCGTATTTTACACCCAGACATAATGGCGACGTAAGTTTTACCACACGCTTATAGATTTTTTTACTAATATTTATCAGTTTATGTTATAAGACTGCCAATAGTAATTTAAAAAATGCCTAGTTCAATTTCTTTAATCTTTCTTTTCCTGATAGTGTCACCTTTGTAACTTAGGCAAAGAAATCTAGAGAAGAAATAACGCTCGTTCCATTATTCTCAATAACATAAGAGAATATTTCATAGAAGCAAAATAACGAGAATAATATTGAAACATGATATTTTCTCCTTTAAACGAAGCGGTAGAGCGCTACGTCATTAAACAGACAGAATAAGAAGCCACATAAATATTTCTAATGCAATTGCTTCTTCCGTCGAACAGATAGCGTCAACGTGAGCTCGCGTATTGCCCGTGCCCGGACCACGAGCCGTATTACTACCATCTAATAGGTATTTATTTGAAATGCTTTGTTAACCTCCATGTTTATTACAGCAAAAAGTTATCATAACATTGATACCGATAAGAGCATTGAATTGATTTGTATGTTTGATTGGTGATAGATGCGCGAGAGCATCAGCGCTCGGGCGCGGATCTGAGTGGACGGAGCGTGACGAGGCGAGGCCGACCGCGTCATTTCTCAATGTCAAGGTCGCCCGAGTTTTTGTTCAGGGCCCGACGAGCAGCTCGCCCATACTTACCGTCCTATCACAAAACACCACGTTGGCGTATCTCAATTATACCTCTCTTTCTATTGTATTATACATACTTCAGAATTGTCTCGTAAATTATACGATTACGTGACACGCTTCACGGTATAATTTATAGTTCCTAGAGAGGAGAGATAAAAAACATCACATTTTAGTTTGAATTTATTATTGACCTGATACAAGCCGAGCTCATGCAGCTATTGTAACATTTTATTCAAAACACTACTGACTAGAAAAATTGTTAAAATTCCAAATTTTCGTCAACTTTGTTCAAAAATTCATATACAGTATTTGAGAAAAAGCGAGCACCAGTTTTCAGACATGAATGTTACGAAGGAATGTGTGCATTACTGGAGCGAAGCGAGTTCGGGTGCGGAGCGAGACGTCGCCGCGTCGGAGGCGTAGGTATTATAGGTGTCGTAAAAGTACAATAGAACTTGCCTATCTAGATTAGTTTCAGCAAAACTTTATGATTGCGTTGAATTAAAGCTTCTGTAATACGAAGGGGCGCGTGACGTTCGACAGATACAATCTCTTATTACATTTTAGTTTCTCTTTTAGTGCGCAGTGGAGCGTGAGCTATCGTCGCGACGAAGCAGTCTGGATTCAATATCTACTTGTTATTTACGGCTTTTTACGTAGGCATAATGACAATTTCATTGGCTCGTAAAATGTTTATTCCCAATTCGATAACACCTTGATTTGGTATTTCGCGTGGTCGCCGGAACGGATATTCAACAATTTACGCACGTTTTGACTTTATCGGTACATGTTTAACTCTAGCCTACACTCTGTTAACAATGAGGATCCATTTACATTTTTTGTTACGATTGAAGATTTACAGATATTAAAACTTTACACTGTAAAAAAAAAACTAAATTACAGCGATTATAGCTAAAAAGTCCAAATAGCTACTATAACGTCTTACAATAGGCTTCATAAAAGTCACGTGACAGATGTAAACACCGATACTGTCCAATGATGTATTTGCAAGTTCCTCATTTTGAAATAGGTATTTTATAACTATTAACTATATATTTTTTATTATTATTGGAGTACGGCATGTGGCTTTGTATCTACCTGGTGGTGAGCAGAACAGCATGGTCGCTCCCACTATGCCAGCTAAAGATGCAATTACGAATTGGGCGGCGACAAAGACGAATTGCATTACGAGTATATTTTAATAACCGCACTCTGAAAGGAGACTACCACCACTATTTGGATAAAATTAAAAATATTATCCATATTATTATAAATTGATAACGCATACAATAAACTAATAAAAACATGAATATTATATTAAGCGGTTGATCCTCATTAACAACGAACACACATCCACGCAGAGTTAGTAACGAAGCAAATTGCCTAACCAATACAAATATACAATTTCATGGAAAATCTCAGATGAAACGGCAGGATTTATTCCGCGAAGTAGACGAGTCGGATACACGCGATAATCTTTTTTCTACCGAAATCAATAGTTTGACACGAAACAAGGATTTAGCTATTCTATAGCGACAGCCAGTCAGTAGTCGCTTCATGCCTCAACCTAACAACAACGTAGGTAACTAAATACAGCAAAAATGTGTGCATCAAATTTTATCTTAAGAAGCCAGTAAAAGGTTTCGCGATCTCGAACGTCTAAAAACGTGTAAATGTTGTTTTCAGTGATATCAAAGTTCATTACTAAAGAAAAAGAACGTAGAGGTGTAAATATTACTTACTCGAACCTAATTAGATAGTATTTTTATAAAAAAATATATTAACTTTTGAAAAGACACGCACAGTTTGATTTATGATTCTATAAATATTACTTTAGTTCTCATTTTAAAACTTAACAGATTTTTTATAAAGAAATTATGTTATTAGGATCAAGTAAATAAAATCTACACCTCCATGTTCTTTTTTTCCAAAATAAAAACTATATTATAACTGAAAACAACATTTAGATGTATTTTGACGTTCTAGTTCGCGAATCCTTTTCCTGCCCACTTAAACTACTGTGTTATGTCAGTTAATATAAATTTACGATCATGATGATGAGGCGAGTATCTTCACCATAAACGTTTTTGTAAAAATAAATATTATTAAACCGACTTGTAAATATATATCTTCAACGTTTATAAAAGTAATGTTAGAAGAGGCAATTTTCTTGAAGTCGGCACAATCACCTCCCTTTAAGGCTTGGAGACATTGAGTTCTAGTCCGTGTGATACTAGTTGGCAAGCCGTGCACCGAGGTAACGGTAGCCATGGACAGGCCAATAACCCCGCGTAGGCCTACCTAGGCATCGCAGAAACTACCAAACTGTGTGCAACTTTACTTGCTTTATGGAAACCATCATCTGCTTTTGCAGTTAGTCGTCTTTGAGAAAAAATAATGTTTCCAAAATTTCAACGTGATTCAGCTCTATAAAATATTATTAAAGCATTTTTCCCAGGAGTTTGAATTTGATTTATTTGTGACAATCATAACTGCCGATGCATTATTTTCTACGTAAAAATTTAAGAAGTTTTATTTTACGTAAATATAATAAATAAAACATTGAAACAATTTTGAAGAAAATAACAGCTAGAGGCTTTCAAAGAAAATTTAATGTCAGACCAATAAAGCAACATTGATTGTTAATTCCGTAATTCGCTGAGGGACGTCGAGCAGGGGAGTTAGCGCAGAACAAGGCAACGATATTGTGGCTGGTAGCGGATCGTGGAGAAAATTAAATGTAGACTGAGAGGTGAATGACAAATGAGGGAAATGTTGGCTCGGTGTGGTGCGGTTTTTAATGTTCCTTCGTATAGCTGCTACGTCAGAGAACACGCCAGCCTTGCGAAGGTTTCTAACGATTGTAATTAAAAGTTATAGCTACGGTTATTTTCAAGTTTGTGCAGGCAATTCTCATGTAAGTATTACAAAAGAACCATTACAGTCTTTATTTAACCTATAACATTTTCAACTAAGTGAACTATATATTCACCATACAACAAATTAGGTACCAGCAATATTTTTAAATTACCTCCAATCAGTATTTTTAGGACCTAACAAACGTTTATCAGTAAAGTCGTAAAGATAGAACGAGAAGATAAAATTCCAACAAATAAGAGCAGATTACTGTAGCGATCACAAAACAAGTTCTATTAATACGGGTCACATCACGATGGTGAAACTCTTTATTTGCCAACAGCTTATTATAAGAGGCAGTGTGTAATTTTTCGCAAATCCTCGGTCGCTACTAGCAGGCCGCATCCGCAAAGAAGTTGTGCAAACATCGTAAGTGCCACGTGCGTGAATAGTGAATAGCGCCCTCAGTAATGCTTTCTGCCATCCTCCACCCAATATCGACTACAAATTGAATCATTTTCCGCGTACATTTTTTTCGTTTACATTTTTCCTATATATCTCTTCCATGGCAACGGTTTTACTAAATCCATTAAACATGATGTACGGCCATCGTCGCTGCAGTATCGCCATTTCGGAAATGCCTACATATGTGTACATATTGTAAAATACACAGATAGAATTTATGTTTGGGTAACTATAACCTATACATGTGTATGTACTGTATATATGGTACTATGAATACGATCATTTCTCTTTGCTTGGAAAATTTTACCCTAATTATGATGTCTGTTATGATACCAGTCAGTTAAAATCGGCTTAACTATGCCATTATTACATTTTACAAATGTTTCTATAAGCTATTTCGTTGGTTCATTGAGTTAATTAAAACCGGGAAACAAACCCGTACCATGATTAACACAATTCACACAATGCCAAACGGAATATTTAATACTAGATAGGGTAGCGAGCTATTCAAAGCATGTTAACTAAATAGAAAATAGACGCAGTGATACGAGGCACAATAACCGAGAATCATATTTCGTGTGGGGTGGCGATATGTGGTGACTGGCTGACTGAGTAATTACTGAACACAACGAAATGACAGGCGGGACACTGTGCGCCGTTCCTGTGTCATACTACACCTTTATTCGTTATTAAAAAAGAAACTAAAGAGTCACAAGCAAACACCTATAAATAGGTAACCGAAAAAATAAACATGTCTCTTCTAATTATGTTTCTAGGTAAAGAAAATATACCTATCTTATTATTTCGTTTCCTGTAATGAATCGACATCCGGCATTTAATCAGCGATCGCTGCGTACATAGTGGCAGATATATCATGGACTTCATCCGCTCTCGGAGGCCGAAAAGAAAATCAAGGACATCCGGTGGCTGAAAGCCGGGGGCTACGGAGAATCGTAAATCAGAAGCGCGCGCGTCGCTAAACCGGGCGATATTAATGGGCGGCCACCTCTGTGTACCGCCGTCCGCCGTCAAACACCACGCCCTCTGCAAATACGTTTTATTGCCGCGCCGCATCTAATGGACCCTAGAGGACCGAGATAAGCGCTTCGCAGTTTCTTATTTTAATCATCCCATCGAGGGAGCGACAGACGAATCCCCTACATTATGAGAAGTGGCCGGAACTATTCAGAAAAATGAGTCAGGCGAGAACGACGCTTCGTACAGGGCACTCGGAGGCGAGGAAATGTTTTGTGCACGGAGCAGACGCCGCGCAGCTCAACAGCAAATCCTTTCACCGGCAGAACAAAGCCTCGCGCCCGTCGCTCGCCTCTAAATAAAATATCAACCTACTACGTGCAAACACCTCTCGCAAACGCTTCCACCGATGCTCGCCTTTACTCGAATGCTTCTTGGACACAATGTGTCTTCGTTCAACAAAGGATCTCCCGTGCTCAATTCACGTATGTTTCACATTTTCTTACAAAATCTACAATGAAATATGTTTTATTGTGAGCTTCTTAGATTGCATTATAATAATAGTTTGGTAATTGAATAGTAATATAATTAAAAAAGTTTAGGTCCGACACCCTAAATATGAGTTGATAGAAAATGGAGACAAAAGAATTACGAGATTGTAAACAAATAAACGGGTGCTTTTATAGAGCGTGTAGTAGTTAAGCGCTGGAGTGCAATGTTCATAGTGTAGAGGGGTTATGCTGCACAGTGTGGAACGCGGCTGTCCCGCGCGGGCCACAGGGCGCAGGGCGCAGGGCGGGCCGCAGGGCTCGGCCGGTCGATACCGCTCACGTGCTCTACATGCCGCGGTTCTTTGTTCTCGCAACTCAAACTTATCCCAAATTAACCGCTTTTCGGTAAACAAACCGAGTAAAACTTTTACGTAAGTGTTCTAGAATTGCACATTTACTTAACTTTCGGTAGTAAATCATTTTATTTTTCAGTTGAGCTCCTTTGTTCTTGGATCAGATGAGGTAGATATGCTATTTTAACAATGTTTTATGGGATTATAAAAAGCTTTAATTTAGTATAATAAAATATGTATCTAATTTATACTCATTAATGTTAATAACAAACGAAAATGTAGCAAGCAACAAAGAGATATATGCGTTTTAGTTATTTCAGTTAGACTTTTCTTAACGTACATCAGTAACCCATGTAAAAAAACATTAAAGAAAGCAGATTGTAACTAAGGCATTCAAATAAATCTGTCAAATTATAGAATACCTTTCTATTATACATTGAATGAACAAAGGGCGTTGTGAGAATGACGCCATTGCATATCTAAAATATGGCGAACGCGGGCTTAACTATTTATAATTTAAATCAAACATAAACGCATGTAGTTATCGGGATGTGAAATTGGGATCGGTCAACAGCTCTTCAGACGCCCACAGCTGGCTGTATGTTGATTTAAATTGACCTAATTTCAATCACGACTCTATGGAACTGTTTTTGTTATCACATATTTTTTTTATATTGATGGTGTATATTTTTTTTATGAAACGACTACATCGTTACAATTAAAAAAAGATTTAAGTAAGAGTTCAAAGGAACAGAACAACAATACAAATTTGTGGAGCAAAGTCGATATATTTGCTAGAAACATGAATCATATTCGTTATCATATTGTACGTTTACTAAATGGTTTGGTATTTCACTAAAGGTGATTTCAGTCTTTTGTTAATTATCGTTATTTTATCTATGAAGTCGATAGCAGAAGTACCCCTAGCTAGGCTATATAGATAATATTATTTATGATTTAGTTTTTATAAAAGTATAAGTAAAACAACTAAAAGATTTAGAAATAAAAAAAAAAATAGCTCTTTATATCTCTCTATATATATTTTTTTGCAAATGGAAATGTTATTTACTTTACTTTATTGATTCTAGAACCTTATAAAGGATTTTACGTGACTGTATAAAAAATGCCAAATAATCCACCCAGAATTTACATTGTTGAATATACGTGGTGGCCTAGTTGGTTAGACCTTGGACTTAAAAACACTTAGGTCCCTGGTTCGAATCCCGGTGTGTACCAATGAGTTTTTGATTAAAAAAATTATGTACATTTGTTTGACAACACTACTATAGTGCCTCGGAGAGCACGTTAAGCTGTCGGTCCCGGTTTCACTATACCAACTTGTGAAACTTAGTGCCTCGGAGAGCACGTTAAGCTGCCGGTCCCGGTTTCACTATACCAACTTGTGAAACTGTTTATTTGTTTACTGGGTTATTGGGTCTATTCAAAACATCGCGACGACTAGCCACTTGTTCGGTGTAGACTCATACCATCGGCTACGACGAGGTGGGATTAAAACCCCTCCGCTGGGTACCCTGGGGCCGTCTAGGCGGTCTCGGGCGCCGTAAGGCACCCGTGATGATACATACATACAATTTACATTGTATCTCTAAAAGAGATTTTAAGATTTGTACATAATGTATTTGTGTAAAGAAAGAGAAATATAGGTGGAACTTCTAAAGAGAAGCATTGTGTTGAGTCGCCCCAGATTTATTAAGTTTAAGATAGGATTAGGGAAAATAATGTCCAATGGTGTTATCCACTCGGCAGGTTACATAATAATAATATTACCTTTCTAGTAAGAGTGGAGCAAAAGGAAAATACGTATAATAACTTCTAATAAAGTGACAAAAAGACTATAGAAGGCAAGTCGTTTCCGATACTTTCAGTGGGATCATAACCTTAATGTATTACAATAATAGTCTTTACAAAACATTTGTGCCTCGGGGCCTAACTCAGTAACAGCATTAATAAATTATTATGACCAATTTGATGGGAGAATACCAGCAGGGGAGTTGCAACGAGGGGGCAATCAATAGAGAGCGGTATAGACAACCTATACCATCCAAAGTTATATCATAACTAGTCAGACAAGTTACAAATCGTCGACAGGTCGATAAAGTTAACAGTTCATGTCGACAGGTTAAACAGAAGTCGTTCACATAAACTGTGACGTTTATCTATTCAAGCTCTGTGCTAGACTCCTTAGTATATCGTAAACCCATCAACTAAACGGGGGTTACGCAAAGAGACCCGAACGGCAGTTACGTGCCAACGTTTCATCTCGCCTCGGCGAACATCAATACGAAACTTATTGATAATATTTACGAAATCGACTGACAGCCTCATGAAAAATTCGCGAACATTTTCCACTGGCAAAAACAGCTATTATGTAAGAACACAACACCTGCCAAACACTGGAGGTTCTAATAATAGTGTGGTTGTACCAATTCCAAGAATATGAAACGGCTCAGTGTTACATCTGTCATATCGCTCTTGTCACCGTATCAGCCGTGACAGCGCCACACGCCAAATAAATTAAAGTCGTGAAGGTCACAGATTATTTTTGTGAAAGTCACCCAGTAGGTCGCGCAGAAAACTATTTATCATGAACACTCTTATCAAAACAGACCGCTATTCCAATAATAAAATCTGCTATCGATAAAACTGTTTGAGAGCAGTAGGTACTCGAAGAAATTATAATATAACTTAACTGTATTCCTTATATTAGGTACAATGTGGATTATGTATATATTACTATATGTGGGCTAAAGATGAATTAAAGGTGAAGTAGGGTGTGTAGTCGTATATTAGTAATGAAAGTTGAAATAAATATGAAAAAGCTCAAAGGCTTAAATCTCCCGTCTAAACATGAGAACAGAAAGCGGCCGCTCGCTATACAAAACCAAAATTAAGAGTGAGAACAAAACATATTATAACCAATCATACCTGAAGGAGTGATGAATATAATAAGGCGGCAAAGAACACGTTTGAAATTCCGTTCGAAACATAAAAGACACAAAATGTAGCAATTTATCGTTTTCCATTAATAGATTTGAATTAAGGTGCTATACATCACTTCAATATATTATTGACACTTTCATGGTGTTAGCTGAACATAGAAAAGCTATCCGAAGCGGTTGTAAGGCGCCACTAGACGCGAGGCTGTGTCTCTAACAAGGACACAGCGCGAAACCGTTAACTTTATGGTCTTTAAACGTCGCCGTAGATGGCTTTTATCGGATATCATGTCATCTAGGTAGTCATTGACCCCAAATATCTTTTAGATTACCATATGAATGAACATAATATTGCAACATAAAAAGAACTATATAACAACAGCATGTAGATATAAACATTCAGTGTATCAGTGGTGTCGTTACAGAAATTAGCGTCTAAAGTGGGATCAATGTAAATCCTATAGCGAGAAGATTACAAGATATCTCAAGCCTTGTATTATGTTTAATTAAACTTGTTCACACAACAAGGCTGGTTTTAGATATTTGAGTATACCTCGATGACGTCATCGGTGCGGACTACACGGTTGAGTGGGATACGGGTTAACATCGTATAGTATCGGAATCCTTTGTGCGAGTGGACTTCGATTACAATGCGAATTCACTAAATCCCAACAAATTGAAAGCGTTCCAGATGAGCGCGCGTTCGCACAGTAGCGGCTCCCAGGAACGCGGGGATCGCATTAAAGCCCCCTTTGTTGGGCCTTCTGGCAACGCATCTTACGACAACTGCGCAGTTAGATAACTGACAACAAAGGGCGTCGACTCTGCCATAAATATACCAACTGCTGATGACTATACGATACCAGTTGAGATTAATATTTGTTGGTCAATATTGGTCAGTGGCCTCAGCGCCGGATCACATGCTGGTGTGAAATGGTCGTTCTGAGAGTGGGCTGCGGTGGCGCCTCGTCTAGTCGGTGTCGTCGTGGCATGGTGCGTTCGCGAGTCTACTTTCAGATTCGTTCAGATTAGCGCGCTGGCGGTCATTGACCCGCGAAGCGCACGCGCAGTCGCGCACGCTCTCACCGAGGCTGTACGCTGCTACACACAAACATGGTTAAATATAGACTGTTACGTCATCTGTTTATCACAGAACACAAGGTTACTCGAAGAGTGCCTCGGTCCACAATAGCCGCCCTGAGAGAGCTCTCAATCTTTACTGACCTGTTAACCATCCTAACCGATGTTAATGAAGCAATAATCATATTTCACTAGAATCTTTAAAATGTGCTGAGATATTATGAAGGCAAATAGTTTGTTTAAAAGTCGTAATCTTTCGGTTCCGAAAGTTTATGAAGTTCGAGGAAGCTTTTGTTTGTCGGAAACAAAAAGGGAATCTCGGGTAGTTGAATAGTTTTAATTACATCATTGAGCTCTTTGGCTAGCACACAGTAATCATTACAAAGGCGTAAAATACATAGTAGCAGTAACTCGTTTGAAGCCAACTTCCAGACGTCAAGGTACCGTTGCGACACGCGACACATCAGCGATATTGCCAATGGCGAAAACAAATAACAAAACCGTCCAGAACTCAAAACATACTTAACTACTATTTCTAAGCAGGAATGTAATCTTAAAATAGAATTTACTAAAATCTATTTATAAAAGTAATTAATCTTGACCTATTTTTAACAAAGAAAATGTCACATGTTTGTAGTAAATTAAACGAAAACATTATCTTTTGAAACCTGAAGGTCGCTAATAATAAATTAATCTGGGAAATTGTTTGATTTTTTTTCCTAATAGATAATAATGAAATACACAATCATAAATAGGTACATAATTTAAGTAATTTATGATGGTATTATATATTTAAAGTGTATTTTCATAGACTGTCTTAACATTTATGATAATTTAGAACTTTATGAAAAAAATCTTGTTTTAATTCTTTGTTATATTGACTAAACTTCACTTGTGAGTCTTCAACAGTTATGTATCACTATAATTTGTTTTAAATACGTTACAATTTACGTAGCTGTTAATCAAAAGACCTGAAGCCAGTAAATGTACGAGAAAAATAACAAAATCGAAATAGGTATAAGAGGATGACCACTGATGCAATGGATAGGATACAGCTGGATAATAATGGATGAAGTAAGCTAAAGATCTAACAAATGAACAGGCTTAATAAGTATTTTATCGGAATCTGTTATGGTTGTCTTTTTATTTTTAATGAACTCATAAATGAGCATCGGGTCCGAATTAAAATCAAGAGTAACACAGGTCCGTAATATATATATATATATTATATTATATTATAAATACAAAAAAAAAACCAACACAGAAAATTAAAAAATATATATATATATATAGACAAACAATAATCGAGTAGGTATTATTGGAAGTGCGAAAGCTTATTGTGTATGGACAACGCAGACTTCGCGATTACGAGTGCACTGTTGTTAGATGTATAGAACGATTTTTTTCTAATAATTAGGGCTTTTTGGTAGAAAAAATATATAAATACCGATTATGTGAAAGGTTTTAACAAAAAAAAAAATATCGTAAACTTGGCGGATGAGTATCTGCACTTAGATATTAGATATTCGACTTAGATATTCTTGTCGGTATATCATTTATGTTGATTCCATTATTGTAATATAATATTCATGAATAAATAAATAGCTTCATAATATTAATAATAAAGTTAAGGTAACCATTAAGTGTTGCCACGGAAATAACAATGTACCTACAGACATGCATGACTCAACTCTTCTTATAACATGCCCCGCGGCACTTCTACTTGACAACGTAATTAACAACAAATGTATGTATTACAAAACGAATCTCATCTATACGTACATATTTTCTGAAAAAAAAAAAGGTTTCGAAATCAGCAAAGCACAGGGTTGTGGGGTCATGACATAAGGTCATTGACACACAACAGCTAAAGTAGAGAACTCTGCGTCTCAATGAATGAGGAATTGAGAATTGAAATTTCAGTTCGATGTATAAACAATAGTTTTGTTTTCTGACACGTCTCTAAACGTCGTTGTCTGCTTTCTTAACGCTTACGTTTGGTACGTAAGCGCCATTCTTACCGTTTATTTTATTTTATTAGCTAATCACGTCAACTGGCTTTGAACCTACCTACTTGTATATTTATTTTAAATTATTTATTGCACATAAATTACTATCGGCATTTCCTACCAGCTAAACTTTCTTAGAGCGCAGAACAAAATAATTTTCAGATTATTTAGTTAATTTTAAATAATATTTTGATTCTGTATCAGCGTTGACAATAATATAATAAAAAAACAAACAAACCTAGATAGCATTCATGTAAATATTATATTCTGTTTCTGTCTTGTTATTACCATTATGAAACATGTTTTGTGAAATATCCAAACAATTACATATTTTTGTTTATTTAACTTTATGATAACATTTTAAATGTGTTGAAAATCTGGTACGTGTGAAATATTCATTATTTATTACTACTGCGTGTTCAGGAGAAAAGTTGGCTAAAAAATTTGGTCTATATAGATCGTCATTTAAATTGAGATTTACTACTTGCGTATGTTATTTATTATTGTAATTACCCACCAATTGCTATTATATACATAGGCCTATATAGATAAAAGTTATTGATTCATTTTCGTTTTATTTATTTTATAATATATTACCTACCACATAGCGACCCCCCGACCCTTATTGTAATTTTCTACCAACGCGGTGTAACCAATCTGCTACCAGTATAAACAAAAAAGGTGTAGACAATAAAATTGTTGACAGGTAAGATTAAAAAGCTCTCTTTAAAAGTTCACGAGTGGTATCTTTTGACATGTGGCTGCATATTGGGCTCCTTATCAGCGCCGCATGCGAACAAGGTAACGGGTCACTCCAAAGTAAACAATTACGATAGCATTGTTCGCACGAGCGGGCGTCGACCCCGCCCGGCCGCCAACTCGACAAACCCCGATAGATGTTTACCAAATCGCCACTCACGCACTCCGGCGACCGTAAAGCCATATCATTTGCATAAACTACGCCCGCCGCGATACTGCCATCATCGGCGGCGCTCTATCTAACAAAAACAATGGACGATATAAAGTTAACTCGAGTAGCGGCAGCCTCATTTATCCAGCGAGTGGCGAATCTTTAGAAAGTAGCACATAGGTAGTGAGTAGCGAGCAATATGCGTGCGGTCGTCGGGCGGCGCGCGCGAGCATCGCCATGAATAGAAATCGCTTACTTTATCAATAACTTTCGTGAACCGATAACCGTCCCCGGGTACGTCCCTGCTTAACTAACGTCTGAGCGGTTTCCCGAGCCGCTCCGGGGGCGAGTAACGACCTAATCTCCCCTGTTTATTCGGCCTACGCAACGCGGAGAACACTGGTAGTGTAACGTACAGTAAACATACTTCTGCGTATCCAACAAAACTGTTATAGCTCTACGAGAGATCGTTATCTAACGTGTTTAGAAGACGAGACGCACACGAATCTCTTCATCAAAAGTCGGATTCATAACGTATTCATTGTTTACTCGGAATAGAGCGGAGATAATAAGACCACAACGACCGGTAATAGCATAGCATGCGGTAGATGAAAATGAGCAGGTTGAGTGGGCTCGTGACGGGCCCATAACGCGTGCACACTGCTCTCTGCTCGATCATTGCTCGCGATTACCTATTTTTGTTTAGGTTCAACAATAATATATTCATATTCAACTAAAGCCAACTATATTTCACTTTTAACTTTACTGAAATTATGGTTAATATACTGAGTTTTAGAGTTATTAAACTGTTGCCAAAGAACACAATTTTGTTCGTCTGGCATGCTACGAGTAACATAGGGCGCATTTATGCTGAAATTACTTTGTGGTGCCAATGTGCCATCAATCATAAACAAAAAGTTATATCACGATCATCAGCTAGAAGAGTGGTGTCATTTGTAACATTTATTTACCTAAAAAATGGCCTTAATCACTGTAAAGAAAATATGTATTCTTTGAAAATAAATAAACATTTTATTTATAAAAAAACTAAGATAAATTATATTTTAATTAACTCACAAAACAATTTTACGTCGACATAAAGTAGTAATAAATTAATCAAGTATTTTTCTACTGCACAAAGACCTCGTTGTTAAAACTAATGATGCTATATTTGTGAACACATGGTAGCAATGTTCTGTGAACTAATTTAACTACGTGCCCCAGGGAAGCGTTCTAGGCCGTCCGACATTTTATTGCGATTCTCACATAAAGTTTGAGTAAAACTAAGTACTTGAAGGTGTTATTAGAGTGAGGTTGTGAAATAAGAGCCGGCAGACTAATATGAATTTGATGAGACACGGGCGAGGGTCGCGAGTCCCGGTGTCGCGTCGTTCATATAACAAGGCCGCACAAGTTTGGCCCGACCTCTGCCACTCACCCGTCACCCTTTAGCCGCAGTCAAGGGAAGATATCTGTAGCAAGCGTCACAAGTAATTAAGAAGCGAGCCACTCTTTGTCCCCGGCGGCGGCGCCTCCCTCGAGATGAGGATCCGGATTCGGCTTTCCTCGCCCGCCCCACTCATCTAACTGTATAATCGATACCGACGTGCCAACATTACCCGTCATAACGACGGTAATGAACCGACACACTTTATAGCGGAAACATATTCAAATATCGCTTTATTAATTATAAAAGAACGATCCAAGAGAGAGGGTTGATACGTCAAACGAAGCGCATCTCCGCTAATGGGGTCAACGAAATTGAGAAAAGTGAAACGCTAGAACGGTCCGCATTTATTAGGAGATCCGCCCCCGGACCTTCGCGCGGGCATCATCCGCTTCGGATACGCCGCTCGTTAGCCCGGAATTAATAACGAAATGTGTAAAGACTGTACGTGACAAGGCGCCCCCCGTTTACCTTATCGCCCTCATTTGTTACAAGAAGTCCTACTGCTGAACCGCACCACCAAATAAATGAACGTAGGATAAATGGTGACCTCCAATCTCAGTAACTCTGTGCGCAGGGACGGGCTTGAAAATCAGTTTGCCACTATTGAATTATACGAGAGACTGCAGCCAGAACATCATACGATGAAGTTTAATCTCCCGGAGCACCGGACAGTCTTATTATGCAAATGGCCTACGAGTCTCCCCAGGCGTCTTACAGTCACGTAGGGCGCCGTCCACACTGCGCCGTCATGCTGAAGCTGGATTCGTAACACATGCAAAACTTCGTCTATTATATTTATCTAATAACAAGGAATGTTTTAATATTTGAAACATGTGTATTATCTACTAAATGTACTTTACTTTCTTTTGGTTAATTTTATGCATTGCTCCAAATTTTGTCAAAAACAAATATGTATAAAGATAAATAGATTATAATTCCTTTATAGTAAATACGTTAAAAATGGTATAAGAGACTAGGAGATAATGATAAACATAGCCGTATCGAATACGGTATTTTTAAATACGGCGTATCCGAACATAGGGTACTTCTGCCAATGTCAAATAATAATAATAAATGTAAATGGGTGCCGCTATTTTACCGAAGATTATAGGACCCTTTGAGACACAAACATGGAGACCCCTACGTTAAAACACATTAGATCGCAAATTTTATTTTTTTGAACAATAAAACTATAACAGACTTAAATATGGAAAATATACCAAAACCGTCTGCGTCTAATCCTCAAAGAGTTCATTGAATGTAATTTTAAACTATTTATTTAAACATTTTATTCCACAGTAAACAAAAGTTAGTATATAGAGGCAAACTTAATTCCTTAGGCATTATCTACCAGCTAATACAGGGTAAGTTTGAAAGGTTGTACTTTGGGCTCTCTCTACTGATCAAATCGAATAACTTTTCCGATGAAGCCATATGTCGCAAATGATTTTTTTTTGCCTTCCTCATACAAATTGGTCGTTTTAACATTACTAATTAGTATGGAGAAGGCAATTTTTACGCAGAAGTATGTTTTTTTCATATCCGACAATTTGATCAGTAGAACCTCATATTAGCCCAAAGTTAACAACCTCTCAAAGTCACCATGTTATATATATACCTATTTTATGACTGATTTCAAATCAAACACTTCAATTGGTTACCGCCACGTAATGCAAGGTAAGTTAAGGAAAATGTCAGTCTACAAAGGTCGGAGCGGAGAAGTCATTTGAATTACCGGTCCCGAGCGAGCTGGTGAACACCGTTACAGTGAACTCTGGGTATAGCAGATGAACTTGTAACAAACAGGAAGTATTTGTACAGCTAACCAACAAGAGCATATTCTCTAGGACTCACTTAATTCCTCAACGTATATTTATAATTAAGTAGTAGATACTTTTAGGTAGGATCGAGTATCAATTCAAGTCATACAAACAGAAATATACAACATGTTTCTAAGATAAAAGAACCGACTGTGATTATTCAAGAGCATGTCTCGAATGGGGATTAAACTCAAGAATCTAACTATAAACCATCGTTATGCGACACAGTCATAAAGATGGCTCTTTATTGGTCTCTGTTAAAACTATTTGAAGCCCAAAATAAGCAATTACTTTACATCTGAAATGTTATTCTTATTAACAGCAACTGAAAGCTACTTATGTGTACGTTGAACATGAATTCATTTAGGAGAGCTGTGGCGGCTGGTCGACGTCGTCTGTCGCGGGACTTAGTGTTCATTGTCGCGTTCCGTCGTAATCGACAAATAATGTCGATGGCGTTGGCTTGGCTATTATAAAGTCATTTGAAGACGACTTACGACTACGAAGGCGGATTATTCCATGAGCAAATCCAGAATCGTGTTCCTAACTACAATGTTAATGTGGCGACTTGTGTTTATTGGCCGGAAAATATGTAGAAAATGTAAGCGGAATCGTAACAACAAAGCAATATGATAAATGGATTTCCGAAAGCAAAAATCCTTAGATCATATTATAACGTACGATACATAAAAGTAAAAAAGTACATAATACAATAAATAAAATGGAGTATAAGATTGCTTCATTCAAAACTATGAATTTATGTTCTTGAACCTTTAAGCCGAAGAACACCTAAAAGCCTCTTCGTAATAGTGAAACCGGAGAAGCAGAAGATAGCGGAACGGAGAAGCCTAATTACAAGCGAAGTCAGTCACAGCTCGCTTTGCAAAGACTTGCAGGCTCACGACGCCGTTCGTCGCTGCGGGCGAGGCTGAAACAATTATAAATTCAACAAAGTTTCTCTCGGCTGTTCGACTCCGGCAGCGACGGATGCCCCTATAGAGATGCCTGCATCCTTCACTCGGTGAAACCGAACTACTATTTAGTGGCATCTCGATGTACTTCGCTTTACAGTTCGTCGGGACGTATACCTTGGGCTCTATATTTAATTAACGTCGAATTCGCACAAGATTTGGGGAAGCTTCCTAACTAAATCACGAGGAGTTATTACGACTCGCACTTCGTAAACAAGTTTCGTATGAGAGCTAACGGCAACGTGACCCAGCGATGACTAAAGCGTCAGCTATCCAGGTTGTTGTTCGCCTAATTATTAACACTATTAAGATAATGTAAACACAGCGAGGATGTTTGCCTTTCGATGCGTGATGTGTAACTGAAATAACATCATAACAAACGTGTTATCTTATCGATGGACTCACTTTGGTGATTCGAAAAGCCTGCAGAGCTACGACTGTGACAACATAACCAATTAACACAAATAATCACCTAATTGTTACATCGGGCAGCATAAGAAGTTATAATCTGGTTCAATAATGTAAAACACATGGTTTCGTCGGTTAAAGGTCCATAGAAACCACCTATCTTGAGTTCGAAAATTCATAATACTAAATATTATAAAATCAAGTGTCGGAGAACACGTTTCTACGTCCCAACAACTAATGCAACATAATGGCATCGTCCGCCATATCGCTCTATTCAACCGATTCAAACATCGTAAGCTCTTAAAGCGAACTATTATTTGTTACGGTGATCCCGCCCCATAATACCTACGTGACAATCGAACGCGAACATACACAATGCGACTCTATTTATCAACGAAGACAGAATGTCAACCCGGGCCGATGGTTAAAAAGGTTTCGGCGACGACCGACTTAAAAACAAAAGCTTCTTTGAACCCGATCTGACGCGGACTTGTATACATTCGGTACGACTCAGCTATCTGTATAAGCATTCTTTTGTCTAATCGTAAACACTTCCCACTACGGTCGAAGCGAAACAGAAATAATTATCGATGTAAAAAACTGAAGCGGCTACAAATTCTTTTAGGAATTTCTTTAATTAATCAAGTGACTACCGGTGCCCGGAACAATAGTACAAAACAGGGGTGAGGATTTCCTCCAAGACAATGGGTGTAATCAAGGCGTGCGACTTGCCCGGCTGAGTATCGGCTCTACGTGATTCCTCGCCTCTTCTCCAGCTTTAATGCACTCTGATTCCTCTCGTCTCTCCTCCGTCTTTTGGACAGAAATGGCTGATACTCTTTTTAGAGACCCTGAGATTATAAGATGTTCACGTTGGAAAATTAATACCGCACCGAATAAATCAGTATTACATTTAGTAATATGTAAACAGTTTATACTCCGAATTATGAGACAGCTTCTGAAACGTATTTAAAACTTGGTAACACAAATTGAATTAACGTGCACTCATCGCAAACTCCTCGTGATGAATTGGCTTTGCTCGTTATTGGAAATTGTATACGAGTGTTATAAAAACATTATGCATGGATCGATGATCGGATTACAGGTGAGGCCATATATCCACAATCACTTGGATTGCGTCACCGGTGGCGAATATTTAGAGGTATAAAAAAGTAGCAAGGTCAGTGCAGTCCGTTCACTTACGATTTCGTCGCATCGTCACTCGGGGCGGGATGGAGAAACGAAAACAACGAGGATCTCACTCGAGGCGAGTGCGCCGAGCTCAAGGTGAACGGGTCCCGCGCAACCGCCGGGTTAGATCTCTGCACTCAGTAGGTGCTCAATGCTCACATACGCCTACGTTTGCCTATTACACAGATTACATTGTACACATTATCTAAGCCATAACTTCCTCCAATGTCACCTACACGAACCAGTTTTTTATAGTATGAATGACATTACAGTCTCAATTACATTCAAGATTTTGTGATATTTAGACAAAAAATAACAATAGCGGCGAAAAAACGTACGAGGTCGGAGAAATTGTCAGTCATGCAATTTTCTTACTTCCATTAAGTGGACAGCTGTCCAAAGAGAGATGTTTTCACAATAGGTGCCTCGACAAGTAGTGACGGGGATACAGTCGATGCAATTTAAGTGGTAAACCACATAGCTTCGTTCCATGCCGACTGACTGTGTTCATATATAAATTACATGCAATATGCATGTCGGGCGAAAGTAGCACTATTAGTAGTATTGTTGTGCATCGAACACTTTCCAGCCACTTCGTAATAATTGACCACTTTTATTTTATGTGCATTTAGTATTGTATTACAATTTACTTCATTGTGTTTATTGGTTCGTTTTATCATTTGCTTAAGTGTGTGGTTTTGTATAGACTGGCTATTGGCAACAAATGTAAGAGAGCGCATAAAACAAATAAGAAATCTAGATCTCCGATTATGAGAATGTCTCTAACCCAAACATAGTAATAATACAAGCTATTTAGAAGTAACTGACTTTTTGAAAAACGTAATAGCACAAAGTTGCCTCGATAGAAAAAAAAATCGCAAGCTCCTCCATTTTTATCGATATTTCCTATTACTTCAATATGGAGCAGATTATAGAGCCACGTTTTTTATAAGTTACGTATATGTATAAGGTCTAGACTCTAGAGCATGGCCTAGCGTTTTTGTAAAATTCAAAGTATTATGAAAGTCATAGCCAAAACTGTATTTATTCCAAGAATTCAGCGCATTTTTTTTTTATTTCTCACTCGCACGCTTTGTAAGATGAATCTTTAATTTCACCTGTTTTATTTGCCTTTATACGCCCTCTTAAGCACCTAATAAAAATACTGTAAATTTAATTTGTAAGGAAAACGTAAGTACCGAGGACGTTAAACCACAATGTCAAATTGACCGCCTCCGAGGACTAGTGGTTGTGCATTTGGCGTTGTAACCGGAGTTCGTAGATTCGATTCCCACCCATGGCAAAAAAAAAATTAGTACGTTTTTCTGTACAGTTTGTCATGGTCTGGGTGTTTATAAAATATAATATGAATTATATCATTGTTTCTAGTACATATAGTACAAGTCTAGAGCTTAGTTTGACCAGAGCAATATGTGTAAATTGTCCTACATATTATAACATATTAATGTATTTGTCGTCCATTTATGGACTTTGTAGTTGCTTACCATCAGATACAATGAATATTATTTCATGAAATATTGTTACAGTGAAATTTATTTCTTGAACGAATAAGAAGCCAGCTTTATAATCGGCTTAAGTGAAGAGAACATTTGTATGAGACGTATAGAAGATGAAATAGCGTAGGTAGTATGCGTTGTACGCCCACGCTCAGGCATTATGTCTATAGCAAGGAATACTCTTTTACTTCATTATAATAGGATTATGAGGACGCAAAGACCTGAATACTTCATCTAAGTAACAAAAAATAGAGTGTACCTACAAATAAGGTAAAATACACTGGAAGTAAAACTAGTGTAATGGCTGCTATCTCGGAAGCTTGATCTTTAGAAAAAAGAATCTAAGAATTTTATACTCTAGAAGAATTATTTTTAGGTATTTTTCTAGGATTGGTCTATAAAATTGCCGTTCATCTACATTAATTCTTTGTATATAATTTGGCAGATTGATGTATCTAAATATATTTTCATGGATACACGGTTTTGCTAGAATATCATTTTTTATAAAGGATGTTATTTTGTAATTCCGGCATAAAAGTCATGCATTTCAAACGTCAGTCAACGAATGGCATAACATTCAAACTACGTTAGTTTCAAAAAGCCTGCAAAATTAAAATCTGGATTATCAAACATAACAACTAACAGACTGAGACCAAACAAGTTGTTTTGAGGTACTTGGAGCCATTATAATTCAAAGAATTGTATTAGTTAGAAAATTCTATAATGTACAATTTTTCTAATAAATAATAGGTAAACAGTTCATAATTTCTGCTCGAATTTTGCAATCAGCAATTTTACGAAAATGTTATTTTTGTTTCCAATGCCCATCACATGTATATGAGTATATTGGTGATAAGCATCATAGATTTAAAACTCTTAAAAGCCTCTGGAATTTTTAAAAATATACCGCAATGTATTAATAAGTGATGAATATATTACGTTACCTATTGGGTCTTGAAAAACAGCATCGACATACTTAAATATCGATTATATTCATAAACTTCAATTTACTATGATTATTTTCAACAACAAAAAAAACAATTAGATATGGATTAATTAATATAAAGGTAATAATATATTTAATTCTTTGAGATTTTATTATTGAGAATCAATTGTACCTATAGAGGTACCCGATTCAAAAAAAACAAAGGAAGAACTTCTAGAAGAACAATAACTTTATGATTTTTAATAACCTTCCTAGGTGCATAATCCCAAGTAGAATTGGTTGTAAATTAAACCAGAATGAGTTTCCTCAAATATTAGTTATAGTCAGTCATGTGCGTGAGTCAATGTGGTCGGCACAACACTTTCCTCGGCGTGGTTACAGCGTGGAACACAGCGAGTATGCACACGGCCCATTGCAGCTCGCCACTTGGTTTGGTTATGCTAATCGACCTACAACGTAAACCTACTTATAAACGATCTAATTCATTAACTAATTAGTCAATTAGCGTTTGAACATTTGTTTGATTATTATTGGTCATTTTAAATTTAATCAGAAAGCTAGCTAGCTATAATAGAGAGAATAATATCGTCGTCCCCTCGCTACATTCAAAAACCAGTTTCGAAAAACCAGCTCTAAATTGTTGTTTCTTACCTTAAATAGAATGGATAGGTCCGTAGGATAAATAAACGATTGTAATCTGCGATAACTACGCCGTTTATCTTAGATAAAAGATTTTAATAGAGCACCTTGACTTTATGCATTCAGTTACGGAGAGTGACGGCCTATATATACACGAGCTGTACATGTAAAAGTATTAAAATCCAATAAGGAACGCTTAAGTGGAGTCGGCAACAGCGATGATGACGTGGTGCCATCAGCGGGGAACGAGACGGCCTAGCGTCATCACCTACCTACAGCGGTCGATTGTTATGCAGCCGCTCAGAACCTTATCTGCATACACCCGGCGACGCACCGCTATTAGCTCACTACCGACGTACCTATATTCTTATAAGAACCTATTAAGTAGAATCATAAATAATTTTACAGATAGCGACTCTTCAATGGGGATCATTCGGCAGTTCTAGGAGTCATTTAGCGGCTCGAATGTTCGCGATGAGGGGTGACAGCGAGATCGGTGGGTGACGTTCGCAGACCGACCACCGACCGTGGCCGTGGAGCTGCCAAATAGGTTAGGCGAGCGTCAGCGCCCCACCCCGGCCGTCGGGTGATTATATTATATGCACTCTCATTCCCTAGGCGACACAACACTCGCCAAGGTCACCGCGTGCACTGCAGCGTGGATCACGCGCCGGCAGCGGAATACATCGCTCCTCACAATATTTACATGCATTATCTCAAAATAAAGATGAGCTCACCTGTTCTTTTCCAACTCGTTATGAGTGGTCCTGCAACAGAAAACATACATTGTAACACGGTCTTGCTGGCTAGACCCATCGGTCTAAGATCGCGGAGTAACTTAGAACTCACCTGCTGCCCTGCGACTTTTTCGTCTTCGGCCTTCTGCCTCCGCTGCGAGACTCTTCGTACACCGGCAGACTCGACGCGTACCCGTGTTCCGCTTCTGCAAAATAATTAACTGTTTTTTGTCAAAATCAGCTGATTATCGCACGGCAAAAATAGACGGGAGCCATGTTGACGTGTGCGTGCGGTGCACACGAATGACAATTCAAACAAAGAAATTTCAACTCACCTCTATCGCGTCTTTCAATAAAATCGGCGGCCAAAATGAGTGCATCTATATTCATATTTGTCGTTTTCCCTGGGTTCGCACAGGTATTCATGAACGCGGCGCGAGTTTATGCGATTAAACTATAAATAATATTATTTTATTGCGGCCCGAATCCCACGACTACGCTTATCGATGTCAAAAACACACTGAAGGACTAGGGACGCTCGGCTGTTGTTGCTTCGTGATTTGTCGACTGCGTTCGTGCGCCGTCGGCCGACCAATCACAGAGCGGCGTTGCGAACAATACAATACCTGCTCAATCACGTGAACTTCATGTTTCCAAACAAAACATTTTTTCTGATAGTCTAACCGGCTCAAGTTTTATATTGGAATATACATTTCAATTTATTATTCCGTCTAATTAGAATTAAATGTCTGTTTATCCTGAAGATAATTTATTATGTAAAGTGTGTTTTTAATTGAGTTTTCCTATTATTATTTTTTGGTTATTTAAAGTTTACATTCGGTAGGTAATGCAAGAACTTGTTGAATTTACCTATTGAAACTGTATTCTTGTCTATATTTTATTGTTTTTACCATGGACAGTTTGACGCCGAGGTAAGTACAGTAAAATATGCTAACCTTTATAACCTAATGACTATAAACTATTAATTATGTAGGTAAAAGAATTTAGATTCAATATATTCTTCTGTGTAGGTTATTACCCAAATTTAGTTTTAACTTATATAATTGGCTTTATTTTTGATTGCTATTAAACATACTTCAATAAATTATTATTTATTGGGTTTAATGTATTCTAATGTTAGGTTAGAGGTCTCTCCATATTTATAGATCTCTGTACCCTTTAATATTTATGTATATGTCTCTGTACAATTATTGTTATCCTTTAAAAATACTAATTGTTTTATGCATGAAAACTATAAAATACATTTCAGTTTTATCTCTTTTTTGTTTATTTTTTTATATATATAAGTAAATGGCAGATTTATTACACTTTCTTTAGAGAAAAAATGATATAGAGACATCACAAAATAACAATATAGGTAAGTAGGGCCAAAATCATCTTCAATAAAGTTTAAATATGCATTTGGATTGAGAGGTGACTATAAATCTGCATATTTTTTTGCCAGCTGTTTCTTAATCAGTGCAGATTCTTACTAGTTATAATCATATTTAGGATATCACTCATATTGCACTGGTTATAAGCTCTTGTACTGTGTGTACCAAGAATAATAATACTAATACACTTATTTTTTATAAGCACCTGGACTATTGCAAGCAGTGCAGAAAATGTGTGGGAATCACATCTGGATACAACACCAAGTGTAATCACTAGTCTATGGAGGTGGTCAACGTTTTTTGTTCAATGAGTTTCACATTTTACCAAATTCCAATTACTTTTATATATTGGTCAGTAAGTATTGTTTATTTTATACTAATGTATAGAATTATTCTGAAACTTTGAAGCAATCACACATGAAGCACTCATTAAAAAATGTCCTACATAATTGCCTTTTAATATAAAATTAGGAATATATTCTTTAAGTTGTATTTCTCAATGGATTGTAATAAAATACTTAAGCTCACATTTGAGACACACTTTTAATATCAATAATAGCAAGACAAGTCTTCAATATTTCATTGAGGGTCCTTAGCAAATAAAGTCGTGCATACATCACTGGCATGAGGTGACTTCTTGATTCCTGATAACAAAGTTAAGTTTGAAAATGTGGTGTTTACTCATATTTTAACTATATTCATGGCATGTTTATTAAATACTAGCTTTAAATAAATAATGCCTACACAAAGATTTTATATCCCCAAATGGGACAATGTATTTATTTTTAAGTAAACACTTAGTGTGCTATAAATAATTGTAATTCAATTCAAAATCCATTGAGTAAAAAAATATTTAAACATGATTTTATGTATTATAATTTTATTACTGGCCACCTTTTAAAGCTACTTATTATAGAAAACTAAATTGTTATACTTACAGTAAGAATTCTTGTTTTTCTATAATATTGGCTTATTAATCTGACCATTGAAGACAGAAATGTACAAATATTATGTGGTCGAAAATCGACTGTATCATTATTTCTAGTAACACAGTCTGAAATCATTTGTGGAAATCCAAGGACATAGTTGAAAACCAAAGCCCACTCATCCTGTAACAAATATTTTATTACAAAATAATCTTATTTTCTTTTATGGAAAGTACAAGTTATAGTATATTACAAAACAGTATTACATGTTCAAGATACCATTATAGAATGATAAAAGCAGATAAAACCATTAAGCCAGTTCAAAAATTGTACCCAACCAATTATGTGTTTAAAAATAATCAAATCATTCTTTTGTGATTTGGAGTCAGAGTTTTTATGTGTTTTAAAGTGATTCCCTTTATTTGTTCTGATTTACTCATCCAATTTTCCCTATGTTTATACATTTTTAATAGTTATGATGTATGATTTAGTAAGGCCTACAGTAGGCCATCAAATTATTTAGTAATGTCATGGTTTCAATCAGTGAATTTACTTGTTTACAGCAGAATACTGCATCTATACATTGACAAGGTGGTAGTACTCTAATCAATGCGGGATGCGGTTACAAAATAGTTGATTTGATAATAAAGCAAAGAGGGTATATATTTATAGTTCAACAGATAATTTTAAGAGGGTATAATTTTAAATAAATAAATTTGTACTCTTGTACAAATTTATTTATTTAAAATTCTTTATTGCACTAAAAGGTTTGTACAGCTAACCTTTAGGAGAGTGAACATTGTAATATAGGGTGCACAGATTAGTGTAAAGAGAAATCAAAATACATAAATATATGTTTAAACCTAACCTAAATTATGATAATGAGAAATTTCTTGAAAATGTTATCAAATTCACAAATATAACTACATTATTTAGTCATAGGTCTTTGGAATTCATAGGCTCATCTGCTTTCCACCAAGTACATATAGGCTCAAATAATAAAATTAATTTATTTTTATTTAAACTGCTTCTATTATGTGTTACCAGTGTCTAATGTGAAATAAGTGGTCATGATTATAACCAGAGTTTACCTGCATTGATGATAGTGGCTATTGTTATGTTAGTGTTATATCCAAAGGTAGCTCTACTATGAGTTAGTTACTAACTAGAGATTCTTTGGGATACCACTAATATGATCATTTTAAACACTACAAATAAATCTATCCTGTTGTATTTTAACTGTATATAGTAATTATTGGTTAAAAAATATGGTTATATAAAAACCAAAAATACCTCAAGATTCAATAAAGAGAAATTTATATCTTCATATGGTGGTAATGATGGATAGTAGCTTTCTTTGACTTTGTCATTATAAGACCTTAAAATGGATTCCAATCTTGCACAATTGTATAATACAAAAGCAGCTCCTGAAAAAAAGGAAAGTTCAAAGTTTAATAAGTAAGCATTTTTAACCAACCATCTTAAAAAATTACATACAACATTTTCTACAGATATTTGCAATTTGTTTAATAAAGTTGTACAATAGGGTATTTGACTCCTTTTTGAAACCCATTTTATATGATTGTTCATTACATAATAAGCACACTACATTGATATTTCCAGGATATCTACCATATTATTAATGAAAATCAATGTTAAAGTTTGAATTACCACAATGGCTCTAAAAACGCTGTTTCGCAGTCTATGTCAAGTGTGACGTCCAAGTAAATAAACAAGCACAGATTAAATAATCTCCTATATTGGGTGCGTTTTGTTAGCTAACCCGTACCAGTATTTCGCGCTAACATGAATCAGCTGTTTTGGCGTTTTATTTAGAGCATGTTAACATTTGTTAGTATTTTTAGCAATGCAAACAAAAAAATAAAATTACCACAAAATACTGATTTCTGACATCTGCTGTTTTAACTTGATTTACCTTAAACGTAAAAAAGCCAAAAATATAAATAAAAAAATTCTATTTCATCATCATCATTATCATAATTTCTTTCAGAAATGTTTTTATAATTTGTATCTAAATTACTAATTTGTATAAAAATTTTTTCTCCATTATTCAGTAAAGTAAATAAAAAACCAAAATCTACAAAATAATTAAACACATAAATTAAACAAAAGTATATTATAAAACCAAATATTTATAGTTCAACAGATAATTTTAAGATTAATAGTATTAGGTTATTAATGATAATTTGAGGGAAAATACGGATTGTTTGACATCTGTCAAACATTAACAATAAAACTTCACCTCCAACACAATGCTAAAAATGTTGACATTTATTGGTAACATTTCGCAAAAAAAACAACTGTTACTAACGTTAGATGTTGGTATTTATCGATATTTTTTCCAAATAAAAAGACCAATGCTAGCGCCGCATTAACATTACCAGCTAACAAAACGCACGCATTGTATACTCTATTCTATTTCATGCACATGATTTATAATCTGTGTATTGCTTTGTTTACTTGCGTGTGACGTCACCAGTCATCAACCAATCAAAGATGTTTTTGTTATAAATAAAATTAAAAAAAATATACATAATTTAGTTTAAAATAAAATATGTTGTTTTACGCCATTGTCTGATAGGATGACCACAATTTATAGTATATTTTTAATGTAGTCAAATAGCCTATTATCTATTCCAATTAACAATGAATCCTTTTTGTTTTTTAAAGGGTATTTCTTTTAATTAGTATTAATTATATGTGTTAAATAGTCATGAATGCCTAGATTTCATTTTAACTAATCTATAAACTAGATTAAGCTAAGCTAAAGATTGAAATTTCTTTTTATCCAACCTATTAGAAATACCTAGTATACAACATAACAAATTACAAATTAAGTGCAGGATAATGGTTGTGCTCCAAAACTATATTGCCACAAGTAAGTTTGTTATGTTTTTTATTTTATCAACACAGCAGAGGGGCTGTTTCCCACCTCTTCATCGCTGATGATATTTTTAATCTACACTAACAAGTATTGAGCTTGTCATGTTGTTAATATAGACATAGTAAAATAAAATAAATATAAAAATACTTTAGTTAAAATTATGTCAAAATAATAAAATAATGCTATCATGCTCATGCTTTTATAAATTTAGAAAATCCTGGTATTTCCTAAAACCAATAATATTTACTTGTTGTATAAAAACTTAACAATACCACTATTAATGCCACAGAGAGCATGTGAAGTCATAGGTCCTGATTCCACTAACTCCTTTTTGTGAAATAGTGATGTGTTATCACAATCTATGTATGTAAGGGATTACTACACATTTACTTGCACTATTTATAACATTTGTTTATAGGTACTAAAACAGTGGAGTATCTGAGGATTAAAATTCATTACAGAGTTTTTGCTTACCTTTGCTAGACCCAGAAGTAGAAACATCAAAGTCCACTTTAATACTATTAGTTGGTTTTACTTGCAATAATTCAAATATTACTGCAGAATTCCCAAGATGTGCCAAGAATTCTTGCCATTTTGAATCTGATGTAACTCTTACTCCATACTTATGCTGAGCAATTAATATCATTTCATTTTGACGTCTCCTGAAATTTAATTTTAATCATAAATATTATAGTTTTTAACAAATTAAAATATACATTGATATAGTGTATGAACTTACTGAATAAAGTCGTTGGCTAATATGGATGTCTCCTTGCCACCTGTCTTAGCATTTAAAACACATCCACATAAAATAACATGAGAACTTTGAGGCCTCTTATTTGTTGACTTATCTGTTACAAATATATTTGGGGAATTGGTAGTACTTTTAGATGTAATTTCATACAAATTATCAATTGATTGTTTTACATATCTAACTCTCAATGAAGATAAATCATTACCTCTAAGACAGGATGCATCACATACAACATTTTCTACAGGCATTTGCAGTTTATTTAATAAAGTTGTACAATTATTTATTCCAGTTAACAATGAATGTTTTATTGAACTTGTTCTTTCTAAATGTATAAGTAAACGCTCACATTGTAAAGTAATTTTAGAAATAGTTAAACACCATTTCTTACTTTCATTAATTAATCCTTCAGAAGAATTTTCCTTATAACTTAATATATCCTCGTGTTTTGTAGAGCCATCTACTAAACTATACCAAGGTTTTAGAGAATGAGGCAAACTGAAATCCCCACATCTATCCAAATGTTCTGAATGTTTTTTCACTATAGAACCTTGAGGCTTTTGTTTATCAACTAACTGTATAAAAATAGAACCTATAAAATCTTCAATTAAATTTTCCATTTGTAATATAAAGCTTAAAAATGCATTAGTAATTATGTTCACAAAAAAAAACTTTAAATAAAAGCAAATTGGAGAGGTTAATAAAAGCACAGACTATATTTGACTTATTTGAGAGAGTTTAGAAGCAGCAAGCCAAACTATGAAAATAATGAATAATTTGGAAGTGCCGTAAGGCTAAAAATACCTTTATAAATATAACAAAAGATGCCGCGCGCAACTTCTTTTTGGTTATCACAAATTGTGATAACCAATAGAAACAATACTTTATAATATCACAAATTGTGATAACCAATAGAAGTGAGAACAGAATGCATTATAGGGCCAACAAACATGTTTGAAATTTTGTTCGAAAATTGAAAGAAACAAACCCTACTTCGCGGTATCAAGTCCGGGTACACTGCAGTGCACTCCCCAGTCTCCCAACCATGCGATTGACCCTCAACCGCACGGAAAATCCAGTAAGTACTTAAACGAGTGCGAGCGAGACAGATGTATGTTAATGGTTGTTACTTTATAGTATGTTACAGCAGTTCTATATATATTATTCATACTTCTAGGGATTTTCAAATACCCCACTGTCACATGTCACATCCCTTCAACTCTGTAATTACATCAGGGGCCTTATTCCGAGCTTGCAACCGCTAATCACGACAAGGCGTTGCGCAAACTATAAATATGGAAATATAAGTTCTATTCCCAATGGTTATATAGTATGTATTAGGTTGGCTATAATAATGCCGCTATCTTGAAATACACGAATTCTTCGCAAGTTTGAACATCTTATGAGCATTGGAATTTCAACTTTATAATTAACAAGATAGAACTTATATTTTAATACCCGTACTTTACGCAAAATGCGCAACGGTGAACGTGTCAAAACTCGGAATAAACCCCCGGGGTCATGTTCGGAAACTAACACTTTAACACTGGGTAATCTCACTACACTATATGCATCTCTTCTTCTCTAAGCATTTTTCAATATTTTTATCGCACTCTGTAACACTACCCAGTGTTAAAGTGTTACGTTTCCGAACACGTCCCAGACTAGGGGCCTCATTCCGAGTTTGCATTCCAATGGTAATATAGCCTGTATTAGGTTGGCTATAATAATGCCGCCACACAGTGGTACAAAAAGCTTAATTACGCGGCCATTAACAAATAAAACTTATTCTCAGAATTCCTAAACAAAAGGCATAATTAGGTAGCTGAATGTCTATTATATGCAATTTCGAGAACAAAGACGTCAAATCTCAGAAGCCCTACCTGAGGGCTAATCACAAACCGGCTCGTTTCATAAATCGCTCAGTCACGCCTTGCCGTTCGCTACTAAACGTTGTGTTTTGAGAGTAAATAAAAGTGTTGTGATTGATCCGAAAGACAAAATTATTTTTGAATTATGTCTGTTGACTCTTCAGGTAAGTAATTCAATAATTATTGTAACTATTAATTGTGTTTTAGTAACTTTATTCGATTTTTAGTGATGTTCAAAAAAAAAAGCTTTTATATTTCCGTTTATCTCACTTGATAGAGTAGAAAAAAAAAAGTACCCTTTGTTTCGATCTAAATTACATAATATTACAGCATAATAAGTACACTCTTTAAAAAAAGTTATTATTAGGGTCGTGGGTGCTCGGAAGTACTTATTTTTTCCCCTTTTCATCAACAGATTCTCATATGGCCGTCAAGAGGATGCAGCTATTTGAACTTCTTCGTCGTGATTCTTTGCCATCTCGATCTAATACTATCGCTGCAAGAAATATAATGGTTGATTACCTCAAATGTAACATGCCACATTTACCTGAAGAAATTATAAAGAATAAAATTTCGCTTTTTTCTAACAAAATTGGGTCACGTTGGAAATCAAGCGGAAAAAATATCAAAAGTTTTTTAAAACGAAATAATGACTGGTTGAACGCAGAAATATGTCAGACAGTCATACAATCAAGTTTAGCTACCGCCACAACCACACCTACATCTGATAAACGCAAACGAGGAATCAAAAATTTTGAGAGTTTGTCTACAAGATCGAAAAGAAGACGAACAGAAGAATTGGTTTCTAAGCATAATCCAGATGAACTTCTTTTTGCAAGCCAATCTAGTTTGACGAAAACTGGTAAAAGAAACGTTGCACACGCAATTAAAAAAGCGGTGAACTTAACTCCTCGAAAATTGCGGGTATTTAGACGAGACAAACTGAACCAAACAAAAATTAAAAAATACACTCCAAATGAGGCTCTAGCTTTAATAACAGACACAAAATTAACGAAGTCTCAATATATAAAGATAAGGGATTCAGCCAGAAATAGCGATTGCGACCTGTATCCTTCATACGATGAGGTACTGAATGCAAAAAAATGTTGTTATCCGGAACAAATGCGTGTAACAGAGACTTTGCGAAAAATTAAGTTACAATGTCTGCTTAACCATATTGTGAATCGTCTTGCAATCGTCCAGAATGAAGTTTTATCAAGAATGATTACAGAACACGATTTAGAAAATCTGGAAATGACGTATAAGTGGGGTTTTGACGGAAGTTCAAATCACTCAATGTACAAACAAAAATTTTATGAAAGTTTTATGGATGAATCCACGAACATCATCAACCAGATTTTGCATACCTATTAAAATTGAATATATAAAAGAATCTAAAAATGTTATTACTAGAGAAAATGAATACATAGAACAACAAATTGATGCTCTTTTACCAACACATCTAGAAATCAACGGAAAAACTATTCTCGTTTTTCACAATTTATTGAAAACAATGTTAGACGGTAAAGTGGCTAATGCTATTGCAGGTAATCCATCAACTCAAAGCTGTTACATATGTAAAATATCACCCAAAGACTTGAATAATTTAGACAAGGTTCATAAACAACGATGCAACTTTACAACATACAATTATGGGTTATCTACTTTACACGCACACATAAGATTTTTTGAATGTATATTGCATATAGCATATCGTTTATATATCAAGACTTGGCAGGTCAGAGGAAGTGAAAATAAAGCTCTCTATGAGGCAAAGAAAAAAGAAATTATTTCAAGATTTCGTCAAGAATGTGGACTATTAATAGATACAGTAAAACAAGGAGCTGGTAATACCAATGACGGGAATTGTGCACGAAGATTTTTTAAAAATCCACAAGGCAGCTGTAATCACAAAGATTGACGAGAATCTAATAAGACGTTTTTCTTATATATTACAAGCTCTATCATGCGGTTACAAAACTAACACAGAAAATTTTTGAGTATATGCCCATGACACTGCTAAATTATTCGTAGAATTATATGGCTGGTATAGGATGCCAGCCAGTATTCATAAAATACTGATACATGGAGCTGATGTGATGGACTCTCTTTTGTTACCGATTGGGCAACTAAGCGACGAAGCATTGGAAGCGAGACATAAAGATTGTCGATATTTCCGGGAACACAACACGCGTAAGATAGGTAGAAAAGAAAACATAGAAGACCTTCTCCATGCACTATTAATTTCATCCGATATGGTAATATCGTCATTGAGGCCATTACCTAAAAGAAAATTGGGCTCGCTTAAAAAAGAGGTTTTAGACCTGCTCCTAACACCTGAAATTGACACTCATACGAAAACTGTGAATGAAGATAACAACGAAAACATTGAAGATAGCTCAGTGATCGAAGATTCTGAAAGTGAAGTAGAGCTAAATTTGTAATAAAATATATTTATTTCTCCAATACCTACATAGCATTTTTTTTTTAATAAAAAGTATTATTTTATTATTCACTGTTTTACTTATAATTTTTATTTAGTACATAAAGCAATTTCACAATGCTTTAGATTGTTTTTTTAATCATTTTGTAAAATGTCCCCGTAAAATGGCTGATTCGACCACTGTGCGCCATCTTGAAATACACGAATTCTTCGCAAGTTTGAACATGTTTGGAGCATTGGAATTTCAACTCTATAATTAACAGGATAGAACTCGTATTTTAATATTTATTGTTTACGCAACGTCTTGTCGTGTTTAGCGGTGTTAAATAATGTAGATCTAGGTACCTACACTGTTTAATCCTTAGTAGTACAAAAATATATAGTAAAAAAATATTTAAAAAAAGGGGGTATGGGTATGGTAATATACCTCATTGTGGGTCCTAGAATAACGCTGCATGATACAAATATGAGATTGCATATACAAACATGCGCTTACTCGTCGATATCGCCGGCGCAACTGACGCACTAGACATGTGACAATCGCGAATGATTCAATCATTTAGGTATGGTATTGTCAACTGTCCAACATAAAAATTCACGAAGATAAAAAACATTCGGTTTTTGATTGCGACACAATATGACGACCGAACGAAAGCAAACGTATAAAGATAGTCATGGGACCGAAAGGAAACGCAGACCGACCGAACGAAAGCAATATGTTTCAATAGCAGACCGAACGGAATTCGCAACTGATAACCGAAAGAAACCGTGCATTTCGTTCATTTTGTGTATGTGTGTACGTGCGTGCGTCGTCATGGTGGCTTGTCATTATGAGGTATTCGTGGTTAGTATTGACTCAATAATGTTAGAGCCGTTGGTTAGTACAAATATATGACGAAACGCCCCCCCTTTTTTTTTTCTTTCTTTAAATTAAAAAATACATTTTTTTTTGCTCGTGCCTGTGGCTTGTCGTTATGGGGTATTTTTGTGGTTAGTATTGACTAAATATTGTTAATTATTAATATTACCATTCCCCCCCCCTTTTTTTTTCTCGTTCTCGAAAATTTTATGTATCTTTTTTGATAGTATAATGGGAATCCAATCGCCACCGCGAAATAAACATATAACACATATTGGGGTCATATCCTGTAAAATTAGTGATTGTCCCCTGACTAATATTTTCGTGGTTAGTATTGACTCAATAATGTTAAAGCCGTTGGTTAGTACAAATATATGACAACCCCCCCCCCTACCTATATTTTTTTTAATTAAATATTTAAATATTTTGAAAAATTCGAATTCCGTTCAGTCTGCTATTGAAACATATTGCGTTTATATCAGTGTGTCTTTTGTTTCCTTTCGGTCCCATATGTATCTTTATCCTTTGATCATATCTGTATCAGTTTGCTTTCGTTCGGTTAGGCATATTGTGTCTCAATCAAAAGTACCGAATGTTTTTTATCTTGGTGAATCTTTGGCTTGGTCAGTTGACAATACCATATCTAACTGATTGAATCATTCGCGATTGTCAAATGTCTAAGAGGTATATAGCGAAGAAAGACGTGTGATTGATATAATTATGATATATATCACACGTTGTCGAAATTAAAAAGCATATTATAAAAACGTATCATCTTCCTGTGGTGTTATTCATAAATTGGTTTCTTGCAAAAACATCTGTGCAAATATTTACTAATTGAACGTGGCTAAATTGGCTGACGTTAATTATTTGTCTTGGAACGTGGTATTAGCTGACGTTTCGACGATTTGAATTTGAGTTTATTTTTGACATTTTGTAGTGCTTGCTTACGAATAGTACGCGGGAGCTATTCCCGCTGATTATAAAATAAAAAATCCTGTAAGTGTTAAAATTATAATTGAAATCATTATCTATGATATGTAATATTAAATGTACAGTGAAAAAAGATGTCAATATTTTTTGGTAAAGTATTATTTTTCGGTACAATATGGGCACTAAGTTTAGTACAAACGAAAGCTCATTTGCTAGAAGGTATATATTGTGGAAAAGAGAATTGTTATGATATTTTGGGAGTAAACAGACAATCTACAAAAAATGAAATTGCCAAAAATTATAGGCAGTTGGCAAAGAAGTTCCATCCAGATTTACATAGAGATCCCGAAGCGAAGATAGTGGCTGAAGAGAAGTTTAAAGAAATTGCCACTGCATATGAAATTTTGAGAGATGATGAAGAAAGAGCAGATTATGATTATATGCTGGACAATCCAGATGAGTACTATGCACATTATTACCGTTATTATAGACGCCGTGTGGCTCCAAAAGTAGATGTTAGGATAGTGTTAGCCGTCACTATAAGTATAATATCCATTCTACAATATTACACATCTTGGTCACGATATGACACAGCTATTAAATATTTTATTACCGTGCCAAAGTATAGAAATAAGGCCTTAGAAATTGCCAAAGAGGAGACTAAAGAATTTCAAGGAAAAGGTAAGAATAGAAAGTCTAAAGCTGAACAAAAAACAGAAATTGATAGAATAATCAGAAGAGTCATTGAAGAAAATATGGATATTAAAGGTTGTTATGCGAAACCTGAAGTTACTGATATATTATGGATACAGCTTATTATATTTCCATACACAGCTAGCAAATATGTCTACTGGTATTTGAGGTGGTTTTGTAAATTTACACTACTTAAACAACCATATGGACAAGAAGAAAAATTACATATTATAAGAAAGTACATGAAATTAGGGACTTTGCAATTCAATGCTCTAGACGAGGATGAGAAAGAAGATTATCTGGACCAAGAACTTTGGATAAAGGATAACTTTACCAAATGGAAGGATCTAAGAGATGAGGAAAATAAAAAAGCTTTAGCAGAAAACAATAAATACAAACAATACAGAAGATACATCAAGCAACATGGAATTGGGCGAATGACATTTGATGACTCCTGATATTATATTTTGTACTATTTATTAAAAAATATTTAATATATTAAGAGAATATCTATTTATTTTATATCGTTTTTATTATTATAAAATGTGAAATGTGGATGTTGTTTTATTTAAAAATATATAAATATTTTTCTACCAAGTTTTACTTGTTTTACATAAAAAGGAATTATTCCCAGTTGTCACCACCCAATTTGTTCCTACTAGTGATGAATGGAAAAAAACATCCAGTAATTGGGTGGACTAGGTGTGACAGGTGGCACAAAAATTTTCCCAGTTGTCATTACCACTAAAATTAATAACCACAATGTTAAAATTTTTGTTTATTAAAAATAAAAACAGTAAGTATCAGAATAAATTTAATACTACCTTTGTAACTGCTGGTCTGCATACATATTTTTATTAGTTGAAAGGAGCAAGGATGTTAAAACTTACCCATAATGCATTTTTTTGTCGTCGCGAGTTTCGTGACCGCATCGTTTAGCCGGCATAGTGAGAGCTAAGGATCATGACATTTGAATGTCTGTAATATAAGCTTTTTAATATTTGTAAAAAAACACAAGTGTGAAAACCAATAATGGTCTAAATTATTTTCGTGAAAATCGCTTAAGTATATCAATGTTGTCTTTGTATGGATTAAATATATATATATATACCATTATAATTGATAATTCACACATACATTTCCCTGGTTCGTGCGCAAACAAAACCAGTTTGAATCGCTTGACGAGTGCGTAAAACGGCTCGCTCGTCGTATGTAACGCACCGTACAAGCATCTTAGCGGAATCGCTCTGCTGCTTGTACAGCAGATTACGCCGTCAATTTCTCAGCAGTAAGCTTCTTGCGCCGCTAGAAACTAGCCCTTCCTTATGCTAGAAAGTTTTTCAGTGAAAAGAGTAGAAGACTTTCGCTGACCTTATGCAATGCCACAAAGAGAGGTAGCATGAGATCGTGTTGAAGGTTGAAAAGGATTGTCAATAAATAAGACTAACTTTTGTAAAGGAGGGACAACTCAAAGAAAACCTTTCTCAATCCTGGACAAAGCACCAGACTGGAAAATATTCATAAAAACTTTCAAAATACAATACAAAATTCTATATGAACTATCAGTTACAACCTATAAATCGGACATACTGGTACACTTTCGGTGCTTAAATAAAGTAATACTTATACAACGTTAGGAAACAAACATATTCGACTTGATGGTGTGGTCCTAAGGACCACACCATCAAGTCGAATATATTTGTTAATATTATGATCTCACAAAAAATAATATTATGATCTCACAAAGGAAATTACTAGAAATGGTTTTAAAACTCAACTATATGCAGTGGAAGTTGGTGCAAGAGGAGTTCCAGCAAAGTCTTTCATCGTCTATTGAAGGATATTGGCCTTCCGAGATCGGCCATCGAAACTTTTATGGAACGTATTTCCAAGATGGCGCTAACACTCATATAGTATTTGGTTGAGTAGAGAGGGTAGTGAACACAGTGGAGGTGAGAGTTCAAAAGGCCTTTAAACCTACTTCGCGGTCTCAAGTCCGGGAACTCTGCAGTTCATTCCCCTGCCTTTCAATCACGCGATGGTCCCGGCACTAGCACGGAGAATCCATGGATAGCTAGGAACATTGTCTCATAGAGAGCTGCCCATATGATTTATTGACTGGTAAAGAAACCGTCTGCTGGGTATGAAATATCATTCTTAGTGTTACCCCAAGTCAAGCCCTTTTATTTGACCTATCGACCCCAATAGACCGTAAACGTGTAACGTCACAAGTCTATTGGGGTTGTGGGCATGCCCATCGTGCCCACAACGGTGGATCCGCGCATGCCTGATTTGTTGGTTAAAATGGCATATAGTAAAAGTAATCTAGGTACTTACAAAAAAAAAATAATCAAAATAATAAATACAACTCTTTATTTTTATAATACCATTTCTATATCATTTCAACATTTAAATGCTACCTTCACAATAATAACATTCATCACAAACAGCATTTCAATAAGGCTTCCTATTCTAACATTCGCTCGTACACACACATCAAGGCAAGTTTACACTATTCACAAAAATGAGATCCTTATTATTATGTAAGTATTGCATTATTACTAGGAATGTATAACAATAAAGTAGCTATTCTGATTATTACATTAATGTGGCAGTGCAATAATATTTCTTTCTGATTAATATATTTATTTATATTGTAAGTCTCTCTAACTCTAACCTCTGTATTCTAAAATCATATTTTCCACTCCACTTTCTAGGAGACATACTCAAGGATAGTCTAATTCTATCTTTCTTGGTTTGTTATTTGGTGGAAAGAGTCAGTTAAACATGACTTAGTATACAGGGGAAAATCTTCTAAAATAAATAGTACCATTAAATCAGGCACATAAAATTCTGTTTATAATTTAAACTTTACATTTTATAATAATCTTAATATCTTATTTTTATCATTTGAATTCATGTTATAGGCACGTGGGGATTAGTCTAAAATCTAGACCTAAATGAGATAACAAATTATCAGTAGGTATGTTCTTAAAGCTATTACAATTAATTTAATTCCTCAGCGCAACAATTGATCCAACATAAATATTTGTAGTTTATCAGAATAGAAAAAAAAACAGTCCTCAGTCCACACTGTAGCGCTGAGGGATCAACAAATCGACACTAATATATTTATTTATTATCTTATTATTAATTTGTATAAACCCCTTTTGATATGAATAGTTCAGAAAAACATAATATTTTAGAATGGTAATCTATTTTAATCAGGTTCAATATAACAATAAATAATACCTACCTACCAAATATAATACTGATATTTTTTTATACATTCAAGAGATTTTCCTAAAAGCTGCCACTCAATATAATTTAAACAACATGGTATTCTGATAATTTTAATAAGTTATAGTTGACAAATTTTAATGGTAGGATAATAATATTAAATTTAGCAGAATATGCCTTCAGTCCTTTTGTCATAATATTTAGTTCTTTATTTTCCACCGGTAGCATAATTCACAGCACTAAAAATTATTTAAAACAATATATCTATCAGAGTTACATATATTTGGCAAAGTCATACATATTTAATTATTTTTTAATTACATACAGTTAAAATATTAAATTATACAATTTACATTTTCAATTGCCAAATAATAAAATTGGTAACACAAGAGTGTAAGAAAAGGAACTCTTTTTTTAATACTAATATTTTCTTTTTCAAACACAATTTAAATAATTGCAATAAAAAATAAATTAAATCAGTAATGAACTATTATTTATTCGTTGCAATTATTTTAATAAAATAATTATTATACCTATATTTGTGACATACAAAATAAGAAAAATATTGTAATAACTTTACTATCTAATATCTAGAAATATATTTACAAAAAACATACTTTTTATTATATTGTACTCCTGTATTACTTAGTAATAATAATATTTTGTTCAACTTTGTGTCAAGTTATTCATTCACTGGTCACATTTGTAGTCCTAGAGTTTCACTCACTTCACTGGGATTTATATTTCATCATTTGTTAAATATTGTTCATTGAAAATAATGAAGTTATCCGTTTTAGAGTTAGCACCAAAAACGTTTAGTTCCGGCTTCTGAAGCCGAACACAATAATCTTTACACATAATTATATATTTTTTATGACGCATATTTTAAGATAGAACACAGAATAAAGTTTTTCATATAATTACGTATCCGCTGCATGAAGCGGCAGTGTCTAGTAATGCGCTTCGTTCAGCGCACCCATGTTTCTCACACAGGCGTTTCGTGTTCAGTTTCTTCGATTCTCCCCAGTCGCCACGCATTTGGATCTGTAGCTATAAACGAAAAACAAACTCGTCAATATAATTTCCCATAATAACTATAAATAAACAAATTACTTATTAAATAATATTTACGAGAAATCATAAGGAAATTACAAAAATAAATAAATAAAAAACAATTACCTGAATTAGACGGGATCTTCAAACTTAAAAAAACGTCTGGGAATGGAAAGGAAAATGGAATAAGACTTAAATAATTATAAAGCAACTGTGAGTATAGTTAGTTATATACTTAAAATTATATTAACAATACTTAAATAAGCATTAAGATATATGTTTGTGGCTACATAAACCTATATGCATGCAAAGACATTAGACAGAAGCATATAAGTGTGAAACATGACTAGGATATATTAATAATAAATAATACACATATGATATCACATTGCCTTGTATATAGTAAACGTTAGACAAATATAGTGTTAGAATTGGATCTTGTCGAAAACATAATCATAGACTGACACATTATGTCATTAATAATATTTATACCTACCTAAAACATTGCCAAACCCGAGGCTAATTTTCCAAAATTACTTTTGTAAAGATATGGGTTTAAACAGTGGCGAAAACGCCGGTGTTGTTTTTTTTTATCTATCGAGGTCCTCCCCAAGATTCAATTCTGGATCCGCCCCTGGGTCTAAAGACTGCCAAGGTTAATTAATAAAAAAGTTTTGATTTAGTTTTAGTTTCCGCCGATTTCATAACCGCATTATTTATCCGGCATAATTGAAGCAATGGTGTTGTACACTTTTTCTTATTAAGTAGTATAGTGACCAATTATGTACTTTATTAAATAATATTAATATTTAATTTTAACGTACATAATATATAGCTAGTTAATTTATTATTAATTGTAAAACATGTGTTTATGAGGGACACAAGTGTTTTCGTATAAACTGATGTTAAGTGTTTTTGTATTGTAATTTGTCTTAGATATGAAATATTATGGTCTAAATTTTAACAGTCCATAATTTAAAATCTTTTATTACTGGGGAACAACATTTTTTTTTGTATTATTATACATTACTGGTATTATAAAACTTAATAAAATTCAATATAATATACTAATATAATAAAGCTGAAAAGAACTCGATATAATCTCAGGAGCTACTGGTTCGAATTAAATAAATATTTTAGTGTTGGATAGCCCATTTATCAAGCAAGTCTATAGGTATAAAAAATCACGCTACGACCAATAGGAGAGTAGCATCAATGAAAAGTGTTGTAAATACGGAAAAAAAAAACCCTTTTGAGAGCTTTCCGCTGCTTAAACGGTTAAAGTTACGCGGGTCAGCTAGTATAGAATAACTATTAACAAAAATTGTGTCAATCCATGAACAGTCACACCGACAGTGCTTTACGACAAAACCAGTGTATGTGTTTTTAAAATACATAATATTATTATATAAGTAAATAGAGTGGAAGAATTTGTGAAAGTTAACACATGTTATATTGTTATATATGTTGTTGAAGCATAAGAAAACATACCTAAAGAGTTGTCAGTATAATTGCCCAAATCCCGTATATTATATATTATTATTTTCGGTCCTTCGGCATAAATTATTGGCCAATATCATATATATAAAACCATGATTACTGGCTATTTGAAGGCTAGATTAATTTAAAAAAAAAACTTTCGTCAAGTGTTTAGTGAATTGCTTGGTTAAGACAGGGAGTTATAGAGTAGTGGAATTAATTAACTCTCCCCTGTCCCATTTTGCTAAACAATAAACCAATTATTATGTAGTTAGCTAAAAGTAATTCTATAATAGGTCAAAACATACACTTCCAACTCGAATAAAGTACGGTCGCGGAGCAGAAATATTTTCGGACATTAACCCGATTATACGTATCTTTTCACTCGCGCACTAATTGACTTCCGACTCGCTTACACGAGCAGTAAGTACTATCGAGCAACACAGAAAAGTATAGTCGGGTCAATACCCGAATATCTTTACGAGCGCACTATAGAAACGTTTTCTTAGTCACAGTAAACATAGGTAACGATACAAACATGCTAAAATGCCAATTAGTGTGATATCAAAGTGGTATTTGGGGAGAGGTATCGGGAACAGGTAAATGAGTATGGGTATCAATCAGCAATGAGTAGGTCGCGCTGCGCCGGCGTGCCCTAGCAAGGGCGCATGCTCGTCTGGAGCGGGAACAGATATAACACAAATACAGCCACGTACAAGCACAACACGGACCTAGCTTCACAAATACTTTGCAACATAAACACACTCGTGAAAGATATTTTTCATGGCCACATTGATGCGCAAGTACAAAATAGTTGTCATTATTAAAGACGGCTGCGGAACAGGACAAAATTCGGACAATTTATCGTTACGCGAGTCGGTAGTATATTTGTAAGCGATCGACAGAATAAGTAATGTGAGGTCAATGAACAATTATTTTTTATGTTCCGCAACCGCACTTTAGTTTAAAATGCTAATTAATATTAAAAAAGATTAATAGAGAAATAAGATAAGTTGCTAAGTATTTCTGAAGAAGGCAATAATGCATTACGTCCATCAATAAATGTTGTAGACACACACATAAATGTTGTAGATACACACATAAATGTTGTAGATACACACATAAATGTTGTAGATACACACATAAATGTTGTAGATACACACATAAATGTTGTAGATACACACATAAATGTTGTAGATACACACATAAATGTTACTATAAAAACAAATAGTTTTAAAATTCTAAATTAACAGTAATGCAAATAATAACAGTAATGAAAATATTAATTTTAAAGTGCGATGTTAATAATAATATAATCACATTATAACTCCTTATTTAAAATATTTAAGTTAATGTTAAATAATATATATTATCACATTATAACTCCTTATTTAAAATATTTAAGTTAATGTTAAATAATATATATTATCACATTATAACTCCTTATTTAAAATATTTAAGTGACATTTAATATAAATAGAATGGTGTTTCTATTAGTTAGAGACCTGACCATATGATTTACTGACTGGTAAAGAAACCGCCTGCTGGGCATTAAATATCATTCTTAGTGTTTTTCGAATAAGCCTGCATATAGTTTTCGAATTCCCCAGGTCACCCCCGCTTTCTCAATTTGATATAAGTATGATGAATCAAAGCATAAAAAATATTCCCTAATATATACTTAAGATTTTATACTAATTTTATAACAGCTTCTCTCAAATAAATCTGTACCCCGGAAAGTTTTATTTTTTCAAATAATAAGTTTGAGCTATGGCTGCATGCTGCGATCGCTTGGCCCAAAGATTGATAACTACCTATTTAAATTAGTTTTCAGCCTCAAAGAGTTTTGTTATTGTTTTCACGTAAAATCAACGTAGCGATACTTTTAATTATTACTTATTGCCTCCTTCTAAACGCTGAAGTACATTTTATTGATAGATTTTAATCATCGGCTAGTTCCATTTACTAGCTAAGTGACATACAGTCGTATACAGGTGAATTTTTCAAGTGGGCGTATTTTTTTTTAATTCGGCTGTATAACTTTTAATGTAAATTATTCGATATTCTTCGTAGTTTAGGCTTTTAATTCAACAACGCACATTTCACCATTAAAAATGTGCTTCACGGTGCTTAAGGCCGCCTGGTTAGACGCACTGTCAGGTTACCCAGCGGAAACGTAGGTATTAATAACTTAATGCATCTGAGGGGCTCCCACCTCCTCGTAGCTGATAACATTCTGAGTCTACACTAAACAAGTGACAAATCACCCTGTATGTTTCGACAATAAATACTTTGCAGAACTAATCGACAACAGCGCCGTTTGCGGAGAAGTTTGGAACTAATATTCGCCATTTTATCAAATATGATAAATTAACTAATTTATAAATTATCTTTCCGGGGTACAAATCTGTTAAACTGGATAATTATAGAAATGCAGAGATTAGACTTTTATAATATGATAGTGTTGACAGATAACAGCAATTACAGTTGATAATGTTAATGACTTAATAGATAAAATATGAGTTAAGATATACAAATTGCCTACAGCATTACGTTGGTCTAGCACAGTTGACGATAAAGTATAATATACTGACACACCTTAGAACTTCGTCATTAAGGTTTCAATTGGCTTGATAAAATATTAAACGCTTTACCGTTCACTGAACTGGAAAAATATATTAACCTAAACTAGTATGTAACTAACGCTAAGAATTTGTCGATTACCATTAATTAATAAAATAAATACCATCAAATAAATGCATTTTTGGATCCCGAAAACCGTTTAAACGGCCTCAGAGTACCCAGTGGTGGTATTAATCGCTCTCATTTCGCCGACGGTATTTGGAGGCAACACTTAACTAGTGGCGAGCTTGTTGCGGTGTTTATGATGGTATAGCCTCGTTGTATAAAGCGGACACCCATCCCAGGTCCGGATTTGTTGTCATCTGCTTAACCTTGTTATAAGTTGCACAGTGACTTAACCACTAGGCTGGGGCCGCTTTTACCATTTAATTATATCAACTCTATTCTCCGTGCCCCTCACATCTCGTCTACAGTCATTACTATTCTCACACATGCCAAAACAGATCCCATTTTTTTATATGTATGGAATCACTTATAATTTCTCTATCAGTTCCTTTATGCTACAAGGCATCCGATCCGAAACCGTGGAAATACGGACCGTAACTCGGGAGGGAATGTCGCTTTATGCACTGTGACCTACCCGAATCCGTAAAAATACAGCTTAAGAATTCGGATCCAAATGGAAAACGAAATTACGCTTGTACGCAGACATATGTAGGGAGTAGGTCCTATTTCTATGGAAAGTTGTAGTAGATCCGAGTTTCAACGTCGCAGTCATTTGATCTAGAGGATTAAGTAACCATACCTTATCGGCTATGCAAGTTGGTAACACACCTTAGAAAGGTATTTTATATCCCATGGTACCGAATGTCTGTTGATTAAATAAGTTTAATCAACAGACATTCTTGTATGGAGAATATATAAATATCATGGTTGTTAATATAAGTTTACTGTTGTAACTACTAAAAAATAATTTTACCGTTTTGCTGTCCTGAAAATATTTCATCGGATTCAGATCGGGCGCAGTGCATACAAGCGACATAACAAGCTGTATTTAACTCGAATTGGTATCCGCCAAAGCTTTGGCGACTCGTAGGATATAGGAACCAGAGCCAAGCATATTGTCTCCATGGCACGTTCCTCCCAGCCTAACGTATGTTTGTATGTAAGCCTACATTACCTTGTAACTGTCGGTTGAGTAGCGCCGTGATACCAGGTCCGTCGCCTGCCTTTTTTACCACCAACATTGGCTTGTCTTCCCCTTCTTCGTAGTTATTTGGCAGATGGCCGTTACTAACTGCCATCGTCTCGCTTACCTGAAATTAATACGTAAATAGTTAAGGAAATAAATTAATAGAGCAAATATCCTTATTTAAAAACTCCATGAATTGTTTGAATTATATAACACGACCCGTCACGATGGCCAATCACGCGACATCGCCTTTCTGATTCTCACAATTTTCTGTTCACGTCAGAATAGCGGTCACAGCATAAAAAAGTTTTGAGTATTAATATAGGCGAGTTTTCTTACTGGTAGTCATAGTTTTACAAACTTTACTAAACCTTTACCTTTTAAATCTCAACTTTTCCCAAGTGTCGCAAAGGAAAATCAATTTTGGCTTCTCCATACAAATTGGTAATTTTTATTTCATCACTAGTTTTTGCCCGCGGCTTTGCACGCCAATAATAAGTTTGAAAAAAAGGTAATTTTAGTAAGTACCTTCCAAATAATTAAAGTACCTAGCCAAAAAAAAAGTAAATATAAATTCAAAAATATTTTAATGCTTTTTTCTGTCATTTTAATATACTCAACTTTGCTTCATTTATCACTTTTCTCTATCTGGTGTATTTATTTATTTTTTCTTAAATACTCTGAAAACACAAACACCCTGTATATATGCACCCGCTATATTGCAAAACGATGTACCCTTCCCATGGTCTCAAACTATCTCCATGCCAAATTTCATCTAAATTTGTTCAGCCGTTTAGGTGTGAAAACGTAACAAACAGCATTTATAATTAGTATGGATAGATAGACGGATTACTAGTTTTTATGGAGAAGTCAAAATTGTTTTATTTGCGGAAACATGTTTTTATTTTAAATATATCTGTAGAGCCTCATATTGCGACCTTTAAAATTATAACAAAAAATAAAATACTCACTTGCATAAGTTTATGGACGACGTCTCTTCCTAGGATATGATCAAAGACCGCCTGCAGGAATGCGTCCGACATGATGGAGAGCTTGAGCTTATCCCGGTGCCACACCAGCACACGAGACTCCTCCATCGCCATTATGGACACCTGCAAACATTTGCCACTTAATAGAGAATTCGCCAACAGTCCACGCTGTTTTAATTTAACTTTACACCATAAAAGGTTCGCGAAACCTGGCGACCTTCAGTGGCCTGTTTTTATTTTTTGAAAAAGACGGTCACCTTGTAAAGAGTTAAGAATAAAATCAGTAAAAACGAACTTTTCACAAAACGTGCTGGGGACATAGATAAAATATATTAAATTTGGTCATAATTTTTGGTAGTTTTCACGCGTACAAACTGAAAACTGCAAAATATATAGTATTTTGAAGTCATTATCTAAAATAACTACTGAACCGATTTTTTTGATAATTCTTTCAATAAAAAGCTTTATTATCAGCTAGTAACATAGGATATAATTTATTTCTAATCCGATTTATTTTAAATTAAACGGCGCGGGTGAAACCGCGGAGCACAACATCATGGCAAACTGTACAGAAAAACATACTATTATTTTCCTCCTGAAATACAGTTTTCAACTAGTTTGGGAGTCAGGGTATCACTAGTTCTAGGTACTAATATAGTTTAATAAGGCAATTGTTACTAATCCATAAATTGTGATTTTTTGGTCAATAAAGATATTATTATATATTTTGTCATGAATAGCAATCGAACCCCAACCTCCGGATGGACGTGGATTCGATTCCTACTCATGCCAACTGCTTAACCACTAGACCACGGAGGCGGTCAAAATAATGTCATTTCAGAGCGCGCTAATGACTCCAGGCTGTGGGCTGAGGACATAGCAAACATTAAGGCGCACGATTACACGAGTATTGGTGAAAGTGATTGTTGCGATAAGTGAATAATAAACGATGCACGCCCACTACACACCAAGGTTCAAATTACAATATTGCCACCGTTAGGTTTGACTGAATGAATGATTCATTGCTATCGAATCTAAGGATTGATAGGTAAATTCCGATTTATTCTTTATTGCACAGTTTGGCGAGGCATAGGCGATCAGGGGGTATATAGACAACAAAATGATGCCATGTTATGCGTGCGAGTGACAAATAAAAAAACCGCTCTAAGTAATATTATTGCTAAAGTTTTCAAAATGGTATTCTACAAAAATCTGGGTCATCTAGATCATACACAAATACATAATTTATATATATTTATTTTATAATAGGTACATAATTTATAAAAAAAAACTGTATATTTCGCTTCATTAGGAGTATATCAATGAAATATGGAGGTAACTTTGAAATTTTTTGTATTCCACTTTTCTTAAATATTCATGGTGACTTTTTTTCATTTGTGACATAGGTATAGTTCAATGGAAAAACTTGTTCGATTTGATCAGTAGAACCTCATATTAGACCAAAGTACACGCATACTTGACAGCCTCCGTAGACTAGTGGTTGCGCCTTTGGCGTTGTATCCGGGGTCGTGCGTTCGATTCCCACACATAACAAAAAAATATTAGTATGTTTTTTTCTGTACAGTTTGTCATGGTCTGTGTGTTTATAAAATATAATATGTATTATATCGTTGCTTCTGGTACACATAGTACAAGCCTAGAGCTTAGTTTGTGACAAGAGCAATATGTGTAAATTGTCCTACATATTAAGTATTATTATAATACTCATATTACATTCCAAAATTCTTTCTATTTTATTTTAATTTTGTGAAAAAAAAATTAAATTATCTACACGATCTATTTAATACACAAAATAATTATAAAGGAAATATATACCTGAAAGTACTCGTCGGTAGACACTCCGAACCACTCGGGCGAGTCGAGGAAATGATGAGGAAACACTATATGCAATGCTCGCTGGTTTTGTGACACCACCAATCTGTAATACATACATACAATGTGATTATGCAAATAATTTCGTAACCGCGTCTTTTAGCCGACACAGTGGGAGCGTTTAAAGTTGTTTAACCAATATGTATTTATCGACACCATTCATGGACTGTGTAGGGAAGGTCTGGTTTAGGTAAATACCATTAGGTAAACATAAAGTCACATGCCGTGTCCCAATACGGCTATCACGCCTAAATCCTCTCAGCTATATATTTAGATGTGAGCATTCAATAATTGATTGGGCAAGAAAAGAATCCCTGGCAAATGTAAAACTAATGTATGCTAATATTTTTATCTATACTTCTATACCACTATTATACTCACATAGTCTCACATGGATTCTGTATTATTTCATTGTATTGATGTTTTTGTAATGAGAAAATAAATAACTATTATTATTATTATACTAATATTATAAAGCTGAAGAGTTTGTTTAGTTAATATACGTGGTGGCCGAGTTGGTTAGACCTTGGCCTTAAAACACTTAGGTCCCTGGTTCGAATCCCGGTGTGTACCAATGAGTTTTTAATCTAAAAATTTATGTACATTTGTTTGACAACACCACTATAGTGCCTCGGAGAGCACCTTAAGCTGTCGGTCCCGGTTTCACTATACCAACTTGTGAAACTGTTTATAGATGGGTTATTGAGTCTATTCAAAACATCGCGACGAGCTAGCCACTTGTTCGGTGTAGACCCATACCATCGGCTACGACGAGGTGGGATTAAAAACCCCTCCGCTGGGTACCCTGGGGCCGTCTAGGCGGCCTCGGGCGCCGTAAGGCACCCGTGATGATATATATATATATAGTTTGTTTAGTTAAACGCGCTAATAACAGGAACTGCTGGTTCAAATTCTTTTAGTGTTGAATAGGCCATTTATCGAGGAAGGCTATTAACATCACACTACGACCAATAGGAGCGGAGCATCAATGAAAACTGCAAAAACGGGAAAAATGTATTCCTTTTGAGAGCTTCCGTTGCGGGCACTGCGTAATGGCTAATATATTATATGAGCGAGAAGCGCTCAATATAGATATTGATAGCGGAGCGCTAAGTTGGTAAAGAGCCGACAAAACGCGAAGCTGAAGGGAATGTTTGTCGACCGACTGCCACTTTCACGCCCATCCTAATGCCCAAATATGTATTACAAAGACATAAAAAGCAAGTCATTGAAACAATGTAAAAGTTCATTGCTCTTATCATAAAGGTAGAGAAAAATTACATAAAATTATTGCATGAATATTTTGCTTTCCCACACTTAAATATAACAATGCCCATGATGTTAGCAAAAACTGTCGGAGCATAAATTATAATTTAAGGCGAAAACAACACCATGGTAAGTGTTGTTTTCGCTATTTATAGCTGGTTTTTATATCTTTACTGTGCTCCGCCGTATCACCCGCCAATTTAAAATAAATAGGTTCAAAAATAAGACTCATGTTGTCTTTATATTCGAACGCCTCCGTAGACTAGTGGTTGCTCCTTTGGCGTTGTATCCGGTGGATTTTCTTTTCCCGTACTGTTTCCGGAACAAACAGTACGGGAATGGTACAGGAGTCCTTAAAAAACAGCGAACATTTTTTCTCATCATAATTTGATGTAAATTATGCATAAATGCTATGATAACGCCCTTATTGATGAAAAGTCTGTTTGGCGTATCAGTGTCACACATTCAAAACATTATTCAACAAATTTAAATCTAAATTAGTGAAAATTGTCTCAATATCCATTTACAAGACAAGATAATAAAGATTCCTATTATAAGATGTGATTTTCGTCAGGATCAGAAAAGTAACCATCTACTTCGTGAGACCTTATCCGAATTAACATTAAAAATTACGTATCTCATACATTGTAATTAAATAAATACTCGAACTAGCTATGCAATGGTCACTTCAAACAACTCTGTTTCACTTTTCGTTGTACCAATAACATCATTTTCGATCTCAGCCCGGACGAGAAGTCGGTAGTTACCCTGCAGGAAATTTGGTATTGTTCTAGTTTCAGGAAGTTGTATCCGGGTCGTAGGCTCATTAATGATGAGCAAGCGGATAGCGGCACTTTATAAGCTTTTGTATTCGATACTTTGTAAAAAGACTGCGTACAGTGAACCTCTAAATACAATAATGTAGTTAAATGTAAACAGAGGTAAATAAAAACGCTTTCAATTATCACTGCAATATAACATTTAAAACATCATGCATGCATCGGACGGAACGCATATAGTTTATGGTCTATGACGGCCATTTTGAATTATCAGTGTGAAATATTAGTAAAAAGGGGCTTCATGACAGGCTGCCATCGTTTTGGATGACAAGAAGAAGGTTATATAGTCTGCAATTGGGTGGGCTACAAAAATACCGCCATCTTGAAATACATGAATTCTTCGCCAGTTTGAACATCTATGGAGCATTTGAATTTCAACTCTATATTAAACAGAATATAACTTATATTTCCATATTTTTTGGTTAGTCAACGTCTTGTCGTCGAAGACTATAGCAGCTCGTGATTAGGCCCCAGAATTAAAACGTGTTATTGGAGTAATAATGGGAAGTATTTTCATTGTGAGCATTATCAGAAAATTAAGGTTGTTAAAAATAACGGGTCAACCAAAACGGACAATTTTATATGTGGCTAAGGGTAGCACATATTAACCTCGGCAGATATCTCCAATAAGGGATCCGGTGGTTTGATTCCAAGCCCATGCCATTCCGGCTTTCTTACCTTTTTTGAAATTTTAAAATTTTGGCCAGAATCACCCAATACACGGTATAGTGAAACCGGGACCGATAGCTTAACGTACTCTCCGAGGCACTGTAGTGGTGTTGTCAAACAAAAGTACATATTTTTTTAATTAAAAACTCATTGGTACACACCGGAATTCGAACCAGAGACCAAGTTCAAGGTCAACCAACTCGGCCACCACGTATATTATAGGCTATAAAAAGTAAAATAATAATAAATAAGATCACGCTACGACCCTTAGGAATCTGAACCCCATTTTGTTCACATTCCTCCTTAGATTCTTAGTATTTTAAAATTAATTTAATTTAAAAATTTTAATAATTTAATTTAAAAGTTACGTATAAAGACGAAATTAATGCCTTAGGCATTATCTACAAGCTAACCTTTAAGTTTAAACTAGAGGTTTAAAATCATAAATATTGTTATGCGATTTCATTACTCCCAAGTATATGGAGATACATACAAACATATCATCACGAGTGCCTTACGGCGCCCGAGACCGCCTAGACGGCCTCAGGGTACCCAGCGGAGGGGTTTTTAATCCCACCTCGTTGTAGTCGATGGTATGAGTCTACACCGAACAAGGGGCTAGCTCGTCGCGATGTTCTTGAATAGACTCAATAACCCATCTATAAACAGTTTCACAAGTTGGTATAGTGAAACCGGGACCGACAGCTTAACGTGCTCTCCGGGGCACTATAGTGGTGTTGTCAAACAAATGTACATTTTTTTTAAAATTAAAAACTCATTGGTACACACCGGGATTCGAACCAGGGACCCAAGCGTTTTTAAGTCCGCAAGGTCTAACCAACTCAGCCACCACGTATATGGAGATGTAATTTAAAAGTTGTAGAACTTAACTTAAAAAAAGTATATTAAATCATTAAATCACATTTGCATTATTACAATTACCGACTTTATTACTGAAAACTATAATTACCGTACAATAATTTATTCAGGGTAAATTAAGTTAGCCGAACCGAACCCGAGGTTATGCAATGCGACATCATAAAATATTGCATTATTCTACCATACCATTATAAAGTACTTTAAGTTGTATTCATATTTTATGTGCCAACTTACAGCTTTATGATTTCCGCAGAAGAGAACTGTTTTGGTGCAGTTTTTGTATTAAAAAATCCTAAATGTATGGAGATGTAAGTATGGAAATTACCAAGATTTTACATTAAAGGCTGAGGCTGGACCTGAGACAAAGTTTATTAAAACTCCTTGCTTGCACGGCATGTGACTTTGTATCTATCTGAAGGTAAACAAACTCACAAAGTAAATGAATGGAATCGATCACACATTGCATGACAAAAAAATATTAGTACCAACGTTTTTCGGTAAAGTTTGTCATGGTCTGGGTGTTTATAAAATATAATATGTAATATATCGTTGTTACTGGTACACATAGTACAAGCCTAAGGCTTAGTTTATGACTAGAGCAATATGTGTAAATTGTCCTAGATATTATTATTATTATTATTATTGTTCTTTAACAGCATTAGTGAAATTTACTATGCCGTCTAATAATGCGGTCATGAAATGGGCGGTGACGCAGTAGCGTTACGATTTATCGTCAACATCCCGTTTCGTAACAGCCCCTGAAAGAAGACTGGCATATGGACACAAAATTGATACAGTAGACTACTGAAAATCGAATAACCGACTACAACCGAAACATGACTAGATCACTTGAAGGTTTTTGCATGGTCGGCCTAGCAAAGTTGTAGAAATTTCCCTAAACCCTAAAATTTCGCACTTCCAATAATACTCGATTACTGTTTGTCGCAGAATTAAAATAATATTTTTGTCGGTCTTGGTATTTATTAATCTTTCTGTGTTGGGTCATTATTTTTATTTTTTTCGAAATCAGAAAAAATACTTTTTTAATATTATAATACTTACATTTTTTTATTATCCACAACAGAAAGATTTATTCGTACAATTTCGAACATTAATAAAAAATTGACCAACAACAACAACAGCCAAGTTGTAATATTGGAAGTTCGTTGGTATGGACGTCAAGAGGCTCTAACATGGGTTTGCGCATTTTATCAACATTCATTTACGTATACGTGAGCAACAACCAATAGGATCGCTTTATTCAATCCTGTTACCAAAAACACAACGGCCATATTGGTTGTTGCTCACGTATACGTATACAAATACGCTACGTTGCTACAATGCGCAAACCCATGGTAGAGCCTCAGGGCCCTTAAACAAGTGTCGTGATGGGCGACAAAAAATCCCGCCTCGCTATAACACAAATAATTATTATATTGTGACAATAATTGTTTAGGTGGACATCGCATAATAAACGCTATGCTGAAATTACTACGAAAACAAGTGAAAGATTGTGTTTATATTGATGATGGGATAAACGAAAAGGGTAATTTATGGGAGGCAGATAGTGGACGCGACAAAAGGACGACAAGATGACCAGATTACATTATCTGATCTTTTAAGTCCTTGTAAATGGAACCTAGTAACAAGGACAATATAAACAGTTAAAATATTAACGTTTATACGAGTAGGGTCTTAATTGCCCAAAAAACTGAACAAGCTAGAAAGGCGGAATGGGCTCAAAGAAAGCGATTTAATTCTGACATATTTACAGAGTAACATCGCCACGGTAAATGATCGAGAACTTATATATTTTGTTGGCATAAAATCGTTTAAACTCCGGATACTTTGTCATGGTCGGTGTTACCACTGTAGACCAAGAAAAGAGGAATTATTAGTGACAGTTGGGCTCGCAAAAAGAATGCACGCGTGTTTCCCAGAAGCTAACTTTTAGAGGGAGGTTACACGCTCAGTATTTCATTAGTTCGGTCCATCAGTTTGGTCATAATGGTCAGAGAATGAACGTGTAACCCGCGGACTGATGAAAATTTTATTATCTTGTATTGGCAAGTCATTATTCTGGCATCAGTCAAAGTTTGAGCAGATTGACGGACTGAACTCATGAAATACTGAGCGTGTAACCTTCCTTTAAAAAACTTTCATGTCGGTTTGATATATTTGAGTGAACAGTAACAAGATCTTCAACAAGATCAAATCAATCAATGTAAAACTGTCAGTTAAATGCAATATATCGAGCCGACAAAAATGTCACGCGAAAATTGCCAACAAGTTCAAAATGCATTATGTACGACATCTTAATATTAATTTTAAGTTTCGCCTATTAGTCACGCGAAATTTTATTTTGGCACTCGTTTTAGAAAATGGAGTGCTTAAACATACTTAAGACTATAAGGAGTAGGGCTTATCTGCAGATTAAAGTCTATGGTCTTGTGCATGCTCTCTTCGAAATGAGGTCAGCGAAACCACTTCTGTGACGTAACACTACTTAAATGGAGTGCATCTGGTAAAATCCACTGGTATTATTTATTCACGCTGAAGTCTGTCATTACAACAATGTGAAATGAAAGCTTTATAATAAATTATGGCAACGGGATTCGGACAAAAGAATTGTTTTTTATTTTTCGTAAATATTCACTTTTTTATTTATTTTAAAGTTTTATGGCGATTTTATATAGGCACAGCATAATAATAAGCTGACCTAAAAGTTAAAGACATAAACAGCCAACTGTCATCGGTTGGGATACCCAACAAGTATACTGTTATTCTATCTTACTTTACTGAAATCACGAAAGCTAGAGTAATAGTTAAGCCTTTCCTATTCTCTTGAGCATATTATTATAGTCATAGCATTTGAGTTATCACATGTACCACATGCGGTTATAATGCACTGGTTACACCCAGAACATATACATGTATGTGGTAGCCGAGTTGGTTAGATCTCAGACTTAAAAAAACACCCCAGTTTTTAGGTCCCCGGCTCAAAACTGGTGTACCAATATTTTTTTAATTAAAAATATATGTTTGTTTGAGAATACCAGTAGTGTCTCGAAGAGCACGTTAAGCTGTTCGATCCCTGTTTCGCTATACCAACTTTTGTAACTGTTTATAGATGGGTTGAGTCTATCGCGACGAGCTAGCCACTTGTTTGGTGTAGACTCATACCACCGGTTACATTGAGGTGGAATTAAAACACCTCCGCTGAGTACCATGAGGCCGTCTAGGTGGTCAAGCACCCGTGATGAAATTTAACTTTTAAGTACTTACTTTCCTGACAGCACGAGCGATAGGCTGTCCACCTTGGTAACTTTCTCGTGAGCATACAGCTCATGGCACTTGAGTTGGCGCACGTTCCGCATGCACATGAGAACACGTCGGAACTGTCTCCGAGACACTCGAAGAGGCTTGAATAGGGCTTCGTATACCTAAAACAATTAATTTTATAAAAGATCTTTCATTACCCATGTAAGATTTTTTTCAATTTGGATAAATTACTTTATATTTAAACATAGAAAAATATAAGTTATTTAATTGCTGTATTTTAAGAAGATAGATAAGGTTTCAATTAGACTATGATACTGAGATACTCTCATTTTAATTACAATTCAATTACTTGCAATTGAGTGAACAACATCAATTAGAGATATAAATCAATTATAAATGAGTCTTAAGGCTAGGGGAGGTTGTTGGTAGAGATCAAATGGATACAAGGCCCGTTCCGTTTAAGAAATGTTGGCGCGAATTGTTGTTTTATTTTTTGGTATAAGACGTGAAGTTAACGTCTTGCGTTTCTTTACCCAACCAACTTGGAATTACTAACATCAAAATTTTACAATTTGTTAAAGTTTTTCGTGTTAATTTTTTACAGATGTTTGTTATGTAATAACCTATCCAAAAATTTGATTTTAATGAATTCTTTTATAAGTGATAACTACCGATAAAACCTAAAAAATATATGATTTGTAAGTAAATTCAGCTTTGATGTTAAATTTAAGGTTATTAATAAAATTATTAATTGTGATATAATTATTTATTTATTTATGTTATAATTATTTGATTAAATTTAAAAAAAAATTAAAATATTGAATTTAAACAATAATTTATTTAAAAAAATACATTTATTTTATATATATACGTAAAAGCTTATTTTCAAATATTATAAAAAATACTTCTAGGCAAAAATTAACGTCAAAAAGAAGCTCATGCTGACGATGCTAAAAAATTTAATCAAATCATTTATTTGTGAACAAAAGGTACAATAGAGATGTTACAATAGTTTAGATCGCTTATGTTCTACTTTACAGGAGAAGAGAGCCATTCGGGCAATATATAACATGAAAGCTCGTGATTCTCTTCGAGAAATCTTTCCTATGATTGATGTACTGACACTACCATCTCAATATATTTATGAAAATTTATTGTACGTTAGGAAAAACTTAAATATGTTTAGTAAAAATGGCGATAGACATAATTTAAACTTAAGAAACATACGAGTAGATAAAATCGATATACCAAAGTTTAGACTGCAAAAAACTAATAAATGTTTCGTCATTAACAGTATAAGGTTATTTAATAAATTACCTAAAAGCATTATAGATCTGAGTGAAATAAAGTTTAAAAATTGTATAAAACACATATTAATCAATAAGGCTTACTATAGTGTAAAAGACTATCTTAACGATAAAGAGTCTCGCAACTAGTAAACAAATTGCTTATGTAGAATCTACCCTAGTTTAGTAGGTATATAATGTCCGATATTGTAATAATTTTATATTAAATAATTAATTTTCATTACATTATGTAAATTTTGTCTTTGGATAAGGTAATCATTGATGATTACCTACTTATTTATACTTAATTTATACTAATAGTATACTGTGTAGTTATGTACATTGGTACCGTAACAAATATTCTGCCATAGGGTGTTCTACGCATGCTGATCAGTGGGGTGCATTTTGAGTATGTTACTATATATATATATATATATTATATATATATATATATGCTATATAGCATAAGTCAATCAATAGCTGTACCCCTCTTTTAGTTTGTGTGAAGCACTAGAGTTTTTTACTTGCTGGTTTCTTTTTCTCCGGGGTGTCTCTGAGGGGATCGACTTTACAGTTAGTGTGTATGCCCTTAAAAATACCGATCCTTATACCTTTACTTATATGTGATTGGTTACTTAGCTTTTATTTACAATAAATATTTAAGGCATGGATATGATCGGTGAAGTTGGTCGCCTTGGTGGCTCTCTTGTATGGCAGATAATGATTGACAGGTCAATGGAATCAGCTAACCACCTAGTCTTACACTAGTTGGTTATGTAGTGTGTGTTCGGTTCGGTAGTAATTTTCATATTAAGATTTCCATTCCATCGTGTCTAAGTTCAATTAATATTTGTCGTTATTTTGTTAATGAATAGCTGCCTAACCAAACGCACTCTAAGACCTCATTGTTAAACTTTTTTTTTTTGACTATTCATAAATATCTGTAAAGATTTACATGAAATAAATGATTTTGACTTGACTTTGACAGTATACAAATATTAAAATGCAGCTAGGTATTTACATTATTATTATTATTTAATATTTTTATCATTTAAATATTCCTCAATTCTATAACAGTTATTATTTAGAAAACAATAGTTTTTTTTTTAATATATTTAAATTATCAATGAGTTTAATGTCTTTAGGTAATTTAAATATGTGAGGTGCCATACGAAAAACACTTTCATTAAAAAGGGTTGTTTTATGCGAGGGTTAAATTATATTATCTTAATAATATCTATCAAGTGAAAAGTAACATTTGATATAATTAAATGTTACTTTTCACTGAAAGTAACATTTAATTAAGTGAAAAGTAACATTTAATATAATTAAATGTTACTTTTCACTTGTAAATATATATAGCAGGCAATGTTAATATTCTTAATTCGACAAAGTACGGTCTACACGATTCGATTTGTTTAAGATGACAAATCGCACGTATACACGTGTAATAGCATGGTTTAAGAGAAGTGTCTGATGAGAGTCTTCGATACTCATGCTGATTCAACTGCATAGTAATGCCTCTCCACGCGCATGACGGTGAGTCGGTAACGCTACCATACATTTATGTAAACCTTCCCCCCGACCCTTAATAAAACAAAGAGCACCTATGAGATTATACCTACAATTTAGGCAGCAAAACGACTTTCGGGCCAGAACTGTTTTCTACCCTTAAACTATAATGCATTTGAAAAAACATGGTCTCATTTTATTAGAGAGAAAATAAACGATGACTGTACGTTTTTCTTTTTTTAATTTTCTGCCTTGATATTTTATTGGAATTATTTTAAGGGGTTTTTTGCGATTTTTTTCGAATTTCAGGGGTTGATATTATTTTTCCCCTGGCCAAACTTTAAAAAAGGAAAATGTACGAGCCTAGATATAGATTTTATTTATAAGGCCTCCAAAATACATAATAATCTATGAGTGTTTAGTGGGGGGTAACAGTTAGGACCCAAAGGTCGTGAATGTATGGGAAATGTTTGATCAGACTCCGCTCTTACTTTAAATAAAACAGTTGGTGGTAGTTTATGATGTTAGCACGTGAACCTGACCGCGTTATTATCTGGAACACGAGAGAATATTACAGTTTCTGCATGTCTTAAGACATCCATAACTCTGTTTGTCTAACTAATGGATGATGAATTGTGTGGAGTATTATTATGCAAAATTTTATGTAATAGTACTCGTAACTATGTAAATACTTCGATATTATTCGCTGTTTTAGCTATTTGAAATAATTGCCTTGAATCAGTCAACTGTGAATTTATAATAAAACTCTATTTAATGTTATTTAAACTGCAAGATGTCAGTGGCGAACCCGTGGGGAATCATTAATTTTACAAATGTTAGATTATTTTTGTTGTACAGAGAAACATTTGTTTTTAAACAAAAACATTAAGGACCCTGGGAGTCGACTTGGTGCCCATACAAACGTACTTTCAATAGTATAACTTGGCTGTTGGTCGAAGTTCAATAATTTTTTTATGTTCGTAATTATACGCAAAAACCTTTCTGTTGTGGGTATATTTTTTATTATAATATTAAGTAAAAGTTTTTTTTTCTGATTTCGAAAAAAAAAAATGACCTAACACAGAATGATTAATAAATACAATGACCGACAAAAATATTATTTTAATTCTGCCACAAACAGTAATCGAGTTTTACTGGAAGTGCGAAAGCTAATTTTGTATGGAGAATACGGAGTTCGCGATTACGAATGCAGTGCCCTTAATATACGTTCTTAAACTGTTTAGCGGCGAGTGCCCATTGCAGGCCGACCCAATACTCTGGCAGCATTTCTTCTCTAAATGGTCTTCCAAGAAAAATGAAAATAAGTAATTTTTTATATATTTTTAATAGTTATTTTTAAACCCTCTCCTTTTTTTTATATGTTAATTGTATACAATAGTATTGTTTTCAACGTCTATTAGTCTATTATAGGGTGCTTATGACGTCACGCAGATTTTTTAGCTTTCAGATTTCCAATATTAATATCTCAAAAACCAGTAGGTATTATATTTAAAAAAAATAACGAAATTAGTTTCTTATTTTAGACTATAAGGGGAAGATGATTAAATACCTTAACAGTTTCTAAGCAAAAAAGCTGCCACTGCTCTATTGTCAACATAGATCGATGTCTTTGGAGTAATTTATTTTTAAAAAGATTTAAATTCAGATCCTCTGGGACCTAATGAATCAACAGCAAATGCAAAAAACATCTAAGTATAAAATGTATATATATTTATTTGTGATTGCTCCACTGCAGAGCGCCCCAAATCTGACAGTATTTCAGCCAATGTGAACTTTTATACAAAATAATTAAATACTTATAGCAAAATATACATTATGTATGGTTATACGTTTTAGATAAAACTAAATTAATCTTGTTTACTTCTGGCAGGTTCGACCTCTGATATTTGCATCAGCCAAGCAAATATTTTTCTGAATCGTACCGTGGATTTTTGTATGTCTCTAGCTAGACTTTATTAATAAAAGACTAAAGGCGGCCAACCAGAGTCCGGGGACCGTGCGGCCATTGCGGGATTGTAATCCTGGATTACAATAAATAATAAAATAGTCCCGCAAACTGTCTAATGCGTCCCGCATTGTTCGTTGAGCACCATGTGGGTGGACATCAGAGGCTCTACCATGGGTTTGCGCATTGTAGAAACGTAACGTATTCATTTACGTATACGTGAGCAACAACCAATAGAATCGCTTTATTCAATCCTGTTACCAAAAATAAAGCGATCTTATTGGTTGTTGCTCACGTATACGTAAATGAATACGTTACGTTACTACAATGCGCAAACCCATGGTAGAGCCTCTGATAAATAAATAAACACGTTACGTGAAGTGTGTAAAAAATAGGAAACTTATAATATTTAGGTAATTTTACTACTCATTTTTTTAAAAACAAATTTTTTAAAAATTAACTCTTTCGTGAAATATTATTTTGAATAAAAACTATGATACCTATGATTGATTAAGAGAACTTTTTGTAAAATTGGTCACATAAAAAAGACGGGCAAGCGAAGAATCCTACAATAAAAATGTACCACACATGACCTTTTCTATATAACTAGAGAGCTACTCGTATATAGGCAACTTTGCTTATTTATTAAATATAAGAGTTAAATTAACATTTAAATGCATTGTGACTTACGACATTTTGTTCCCGTGCGACATTTGATAGTCCACGCTCGCGCAGCTTACCTCATCAGAAATCTCACTTATAATGCAGAGATAAAACATAGGGAAGTAGTAAAAAATGTATGTACATTTGTTTGACAACACAACTATAGTGCCTCGGAGAGCACGTTAAGCTATCGGTCCCGGTTTCACTATACCAACTTGTGAAACTGTTTATAGATGGGATATTGAGTCTATTCAAAACATCGCGACGAGCTAGCTACTTGTTCGATGCAGACTCATACCATCGGCTATGATGAGGTGGGATTAAAAAAAACCCCTCCGCTGGGTACCCTGGGGCAGTCTAGGCGGTCTCGGGCGCCGTAAGGCACCCGTGATGATATGTATGTATGTGTGTAGATAGGAATAGTAGGTAATCCCTTGACGTATATGAAATCAGTCATGGTCGAGTCGCATAAGGTCACTACGTAATTTCACTGTCAAGCATACCTCGCCTTAATATTATATACCTACTACTCGTATCTATCGTCCAGGATATATGGCTATATATTCTGGACGATAGATACGAGTATGTAGGTACAATACCTTGACGTATCTGAAATCAGTCATGGTCGAGTCGCATAAGGTCACTAAGTAATTTCACTGTCGAGCATACCTCGCCTTAATATTATATACCTACTACTCGTATCTATCGTCCAGGATATATGGCTATATATTCTGGACGATAGATACGAGTATGTAGATACAATACCTTGACGTATCTGAAATCAGTCATGGTCGAGTCGCATAAGGTCACTACGTAATTTCACTGTCGAGCATACCTCGCCTTAATATTATATACCTACTACTCTACGTATCTATCGTCCAGGATATATGGCTATATATTCTGGACGATAGATACGAGTATGTAGATACAATACCTTGACGTATCTGAAATCAGTCATGGTCGAGTCGCATAAGGTCACTACGTAATTTCACTGTCGAGCATACCTCGCCTTAATATTATATACCTACTACTCTACGTATCTATCGTCCAGGATATATGGCTATATATTCTGGACGATAGATACGAGTATGTAGGTACAATACCTTGACGTATCTGAAATCAGTCATGGTCGAGTCGCATAAGGTCACTACCCTACAAAGTTCAGCGTCGGATAATTGCGTCATATTCAATTTGTATTATGTTAGTGCGTACATAATATTATACATATTGCTGTAATAGGTAAGTTAAGGCGCTAATTGCCATCAATGACCCTGGCCGTCCAATAGAAGACCTGAAATGATCAGGATTGAGGGGCCACATTTAATATAATAAGAATTTGTTAATAATTATAATGAATACAGTCAGCAAAAATCGAGTTTTAGTTTGTAAAAATTAAAATTAAAAAGTTACATGGGATTATAGTTAGCCCCTAGCCCCTCCGTGCTGACGATTTTATTAAACTGCACTTCAAATCTACACTAGTTACAAAATTCCATAACAGGTATAGTTTGTAAAAATAATATATTCTCCGTTTAAATATTTACAGAAGAAAAATTCTATGTACCTTTTTTATTTTAACAAACTTTACATTATTTTTCACTCGATTAAATTATTACTAACTACTGGTATAATAATTATTACCAAATTAGTATTATCAAAATGTGAACCCTCAATCCTGATGAGTACTGAGGCTGTACCATGCGTTTGCGCATTATAGAAACGTAACGTATTCATTTACGTATGAGCAACATACAATAGGATCGCTTTATTCAATCCTGTTACCAAAAATAAAGCGATCCTATTGGTTGTTGCTCACGTATACGTAAATGAATACGTTACGTTTCTTCAATGCGCAAACCCATGGTACAGCCTCTGAAAGAAGTAAATATATGACTTCACGCGTTAGTTACGAGTAAAAAATAATTTGGAAAAGGTTCCCTAAGGATAACCGGTATAAATAAACCCGCTTTTATTATATTTTGATTAACGACGGGCAAACCGCACTGCAGTTAGCCGTGAAATGCAAACCTTTTATTATTCCTTAGTAGATAATACAGCCTGAAGCACGCCACAGGGGAAATTAAATCTTAATTAAATTCGATAGGTATATTGTACTGAAGGCTTTGAGACTATCGCTTAGATCAGTAGGCTGCGTTAAAATTTTCACAAATCACAAGCCCGCATTTTTAGCTCCCAAAATTTCCACTTGGGGCGCTGAACTATTCCCCATATTTTTTTTTTACTCAAATTAGAAAACACTAATGGCCTTATTCATAAAAACTTATTGAGTCCTTCAAGAACACTTTAGTTATAGAAAGTTTTGTCTCTTTTATTTAGCAAAAAACTTAATATGCGTAAAAGAGACAAAACATTCCATAACTAAAGTGTTCTTTAAGGACTCAAGTTTTTATGAAAACCGGTGTAAGGCTATACACTTTCTAGGAAAGTAAATTGAGTATAATCGGAATGTTTTGTCTGTGGTTTCACCAGTTTTCAGGAGACTACTGCTTCGATTTCATGTCGAGGTGGTAATCTCCTTTCAGAGTGCGGTGACGAAATATACATTAGACGATAAAGCAGCGAGTAAATTCATAATGAAAATTCGTCATCGTCGCCCATTTCGTAAGCGCATCATTTAGCCAACATAGTGGAGGCAATGAGTATCGTTAAACAATAATCTATTGACTGACCCCATTCATGAAGTTTGCAGGTCTGCTTACTATCAGACGCTCCAATCAAATAAAATAAAGTGCAGAGCTGTGGGATGTCAATGTGATAACGTAAAGGAAAGGTAAAGTGTACCTAACAGTAATAATGACAATGTTAATGGTTCACACGACATTGTCAAGGAATAAGAGGAATATTGCGGTACCCCTTTGCTATGTTCGGCATGCATTTCTTATAACGAACAGTAAGTAAAGTAGGTTGTTACATTGTTCACACGCCTAATAGGTAATAGCTGAACTTATAGTTTTTATGAAGACTAAAATATTCAGTAAATGAATTACGTGAATATAGTACTTATTTTTGAATACGTGTGAGTTATCTTGATATAAAATAATGGTTTCATAAAAATAAAATGTTTTTCTTATCTTTTAAAACTTGTCTAATTTACTAGTCGTTAAACTCAAATAAATCGTTATACCTAGCTAGGTGATCACAGTTCTGAACATTGCAACGATTTATTCGTTTAACAAAATGTATTTGATAAAACTACAGAATCATAAATAAGTTGTTAACATTCATAACGGTGAGATTCTTAAATTAAACTTGGGCGGTGGATACCACTAAAATAAAAATTTTAGAAAAATCCATACAGGAAGGTATTAAATATTTACACATACAGTAGAATTCAAAATAACAATACTTATAATAACCTACCTACCTCCCACCCTACATATTTCACTCCCTGTTGTCCATTTGTCTACCTACTTATTTGACTCCCTGTGTATTTTCAGCCAATGACTAAAAAATGGTCCCTGAGGACAATCAGCAATAGCTAATTAATTGACCGCCTCCTTAGACTAGTGGTTGCGCCTTTGGCGTTGTATCCGGAGGTCGTGAGTTCGATTCCCACCCATGGTAAAAAAATATTAGTAGGTTTTTCTGTACAGTTTGTCATGGTCTGGGTGTTTATAAAATATAATATGTATTATATCATTGTTTCTGGTACACATAGTACAAGCTTAGAGCTTAGTTTGTGACCAGAGCACTAGGTTTAAATTGTCCTACATATTATTGTTATTATAATATAATGTTTTAACCGTGCTATAAATTATGAAATTGTCCTATTTATTATAAGTTAGTATAAGATTATAATTGTGTTCTTATATATTATTGAATAAATAATATTCTATTCTATTATAGACTGAATTGCGTTCAAGTTTGTTGTTCATAAGCTTCATGTGCTACTCAAAATATTTACGAACTCGAATGTATTTAGGTAGACTAAAGGCCTCAGGTAGAGATGACGTCACAAAGCAAAGGGCGTTCACTCCACCGTGTCCCACTAACCCCTCTATGTCAAAAGAACAACAAACAATAAATCACTTCTCTACTCCACTATTTTAGGGTAGCTTAAACGCCGACTTGTCGTTAACTTTTAAATAGCGTTAGGCCCCTTTGCCTGTCAAACTGTTTAAAACTATGTGATAGACGATATATTATATTGTGCTGTCGACCACTAAATAAATTTCATTACACCTAATGCCTACATACACATTGTATTTTAAACATGAAAGCTAAGGCTATCTTTACTATATAATGTTATAAAACTGAAGAGTTTGTTTGGTTGAACGCGCTAATCTCAGGAACTAAAGGTACTTGCACTATTATTTTTTCTGTGCTACTGATTGGAATGGAAAAAATCTTTTAGTGTTGGATAGCCATAACAAACTACGATAAATAAGAGCGGATAATTAATGAAAAATATTGCAAAAACGAGGAATTTTTATTCCTTTTGAGATCTTCCGTTACGTGTTTTACGTTTACGTTTGTAAACGGTTAAAGTTTGTTTATCACAGACGAAGTTGCGTGGGTCAGCTAGTTCAAATATAAAACGGCTTCATCCGACGTTGCTAATGAGATTGTCTATAATAATAAATCAACTACGCCTAGTTGTGTATCAAATATAAAACTTGGATAAAAGAACAAGATGGTTTTTAGGATATCTACCAAACATTTTTTAGGGCTTGTCTTCCCGCATGAGGCGAGATCCATAAAAAAATCTAAATGATTATATATCTTGTTGATTTGCAAAAGTTAGGTAACTTATGTAATAATGAGTATTGCCCTATTTTCATAACTTTTTAATCTTTTTCCTATTATCTCTCCTAAGATTGCAGATTTTTCAAAAAAAAAAAATATGTGATTGTATCAGGCCTTCAGTTGTTTAACAATATTATAGTATTGGTAAGTAGCTCCTTGGCTATATGATAAAACGGGCGAAGATAAAGACGATTTTGCATGACGAATACCTATTCACTATTTTATTATCAAATTCGCCTGTCTCGAAGAATCAAAGATGCATGATGTTAGTTTTCACTTTAGGACTATTACCGCCGCGCGCGAACGAAAAAAAAAACCGACACGGGTGGCTTTTTGGCTTTGATTTACCACTGATTTGACGATAAACCAACGAGAATTTTAAAATAGAGTCGTAATCTAAACGTCTTTGTCGCCGCCTATTTCGTAACAGCATCATTTAGCCGGCATAGTAGGAGCGAACAATATTGTAATCAACCTTATGTTTGGACTTTGTCGTTCTGATTACCATCAGGTAGATATAAAGTCACATGCCATGCTCCTATAAAACAGTACAATAGAAAAAACAATTTTTAAATGCAATGTTTTTGTTTTGATAATTATCCAAAAAAAAAGCAGCATTTCATTGCTCAAATGGAACACAGTGAATGTTGTGTAACAGCTGGCAAAACAGGTTTTGCAAACTCACTACATAACATTTTTAATGCCACCTTGATTTACCAAAACATATGCAAATTGTGACCCATATGATACTAAAAGTTATTGTTTGACATTCTATATAGTGGTTATTATTAAAAAACAAGAGACATATTTTAAAAATCTAGTAGGCAATTCAATCTAGTAGCTGCTCTATGCATAAACTTTCACTAAACCAGGTTTAACTTAAACCTGGTATGAGGGTGGTCACTTATTTTCAGATAAAATTTCCCTGGCTTGTGCAGGTTTTCCAGTCACTTTTTAAAGATCTTTCCCTGACCTTAATAGGCTTTGAAATGAAAGATATTTTATATTTATTATTAATACCATCAGGGGTGCCTATCTGGCTCCCGAGAACCGTTTAAATGACCTCAGGGTACCCAGCGGAGGGATTAACCCCTCATTTCGCTGATGGTATATTTTATATATTACCTAAAAATATTTTTTTTGATACTTACATATTTTTAGGTGTACCTAATTTTGTAAGAAAGAATGTACAGCCTATTAAGGCCACTACATTTGTAATTGAAAACTCCAGGTTCTCCATACAAAATTATGTTTCACACTTCCAATAATACTTAATTACTGTTTGTCACAGAATTAAAATTATATTTTTTCGGTCATTGTATATTTATTATTTTTTCTAAGTTTGGTTATTATTATTATTTTATTCGAAATCAGAAAAAAAACTTTTTTAATATTATAAAAAATATTAAAAAATTAACTTCACCTAACTGCCAAGTTGTAATATTGGAAGTATGTTTGTATGGGCATCAAGTCGACTCCAGGGCCCTTAAGGCCATTGTCACATGTGAGCAAAATTTATTTAAAATTGTCCAGATTTTTTAAATATATTTAGTTTAATATTTTTTTCCATATTTAATAAATTTTGACATACATCAAAAAGTTTTATTATTTACATAAAACAAAAAAAAAATTAACAAATAGTGTTGACAATGAATTGTCTCAGATTGGCAACAAGAGAATTTTGCCAATATGGGAAGTGGGTAGTTGCTTATTCTACAAAAATGGTAACATGTTTACACAATAACATCGTATGAACTTGAATATATCAGTCTAAACATGTTAAAATATAAACATGTACAGTTTTTGGGCTACTCTTAAAATATCTGACTTAATTTTTTTTTTCTTCTAATGCACGTAATTTTGCTAATGTCTAGTATGGAGAAGCCACAAAGAAGTTTAAATAATTAATAACAATTTAAATATTTCAATTTATTAATCAAAAGATTTTAAAATTTATGAATATGGCAGTGAACCTTGTATACTTCAGACTGGTTGTTAGCGGCTCTATAATTATGAAGCAGTGAGTGGGTTACCAAGGCAAACCAACCCATTTTAAGCAATATTTACAACTAAAGGCCTTTATACTGTTTGTGAATGTATAATGAAAAATCTTACCTCCTCAATTTCCTTGTGGAATTTTATGGGTCGCATCAAATAGAAGTGAACAGCAAAGTAAATAAAGTTTATCAGAAGAAATGTCCCATTCCAAATGACACCATCCAAATAACACTCTATAGTCCATGCCCAGATGCCAGAAAATGCACATCCTAGCATGAGGGACACTCGTAACCACAGGAGTCCTGAAGGTGTGTGCGGAGCAATAAAGGAGAGGAGAAAAAACACATTGGCCACTTGGAAAAATATATGATTGAATGGTCGCCATTTAGGGCAATTATTTAAGTATATATCCCACATTGTAGGCACAGTAACATTTACAGGATCGCTGCTCACATATGTTACAGGGTGCGGGTCGAGACGACTATCCACTAGCCCCATATCTTCTGCCGAAACTGTCGACCCGAACTCTGTAGTTGATGTTTCGGTTAAATCGTTTACACTTGAATGCAATGAAACATTCTGAAATCCAGTTACCATCCCGAAGGCGAAAGCACTGAAAAACAACATAGTCCCGATGTTTCTGCACACGTTTTCATTAAACAGTCCACATCCTTATTTTGCATTGACAAAATTATAATGTATTAGTAATAATTAGGTATTTAAATCTTTGTAACAAAGTGTAAGTAAAAATACAATCCACAAGATTTATAAATATCTACATAGAGCCACTTAATTGAATAAACGGGCCACGATGATATCGTAATAAAATCATTATTTTAATGTATGAATACACAATAAAAATAAGCCGAGCAATAATAAAATATAAACAATATTCAACAATAGCGGCGGCGGCGGATTGCAAAACTGACTGCACAGATTAAAATGAAATAGAGACTGAATGAATGGAGAGAGTGATTGAACGAAATGAAGGATTTTAGGTAACCAAGAAATTGTAATTTTCTGAAAGTATATAAAAGGGAAATGCCCTAACCTACAAGACATTAGGCGCGTTTTGCTAGCTAACCCGTACCAGTATTTCGCGCTAACATGAAAATCAGCTGTTTTGGCGTTTTATTTAGATCATGTTAACATTTGTTAGTTCTTTTAGCATGCAAACAAAACGATACAAATACTGATTTCTGACATCTGCCATTTTGACGTAAACGTAAAAAAAGTAGAAATAAAAAATAAAAATAATCTATTTCATCATTATCATAATTTCTTCCAGAAATTAATGTTTTTATAATTTTTATCTCTAAAAAACTTTTCTCCATTATTCAGTAAAGTAATTAAAAACTAAAATGTACAAAGTAATTAAACACATAAACTAAACAAAAGTATATAAGAAAACCAAATATTTATAGTTCGAAAGATAATTTTAAGATTAATAACCTAATACATTTGCAGGGAAATACGGATTGTTTGACATCTGTCTAAAATTCACCTCCAACGCGATGCTAAAAATGTTACCATTTCGCAAAAAAAAACACTGTTACTAACGTCAGATAGTGGTATTTATTGATATTTTTTCCAAAAAAAACGACCAATGCTAGATCCGCGCTAACAATACCTAGCTAACAAAACGCACCCTGCAGTACAATCGCCTTTCCAAACATGCGAACACCACTCTTGTGTTTCGGTTACCAAACTATTTACTTTGAAAATGTAGTTGAATACATGAGCGCATGTATGAAATTTAATAAAGTGCATTTTATGGGCTTACATTTCACACCTTGTTAAAGTAAATCGGTTTAGTAGTTTTCTAGAAATATCACTTAATAGAATGGCCGGGCCACCATCTTTGCTACATCACAGCTCCCCCCTTCAAACCTCAGATTAATATTAAACTGAGATTTTTTTGTATTTTTTTTTCTTTTTTTTTAGGTAATTTAGTTTTTAATGTTTTTTTAATTTTAAGTTTTTTTTTAATTAATTTTAAGTTTATCTGTTTTTTTTTTGTTAAATTGTATAAATATTTCCTTTTGTTTAAGGCAAGAAATTCCCACTAGAGAGAGACAATGTTTTTAGCAATTCATGGCTTCACCGTGCGGGTTCCGGGTCCATCGCTTGGTTGAAAGGCAGGGGAATGAACTGCAGCGTTCCCGGACTTGAGACCGCGAAGTATGTTTAAAGGCCTTTTGAATTCTTACCTGCACTGTATTCGCTACCCTCTCTACTCAACCAAATACTATATGATCCTGTTAGCGCCATCTTGGATACACGCTCCATAAAAGTTTCGACGGCTGTTCTCGGAAGGCCAAGATCATTCAATAGACGATGCAAAGACTTTGCTGGAATTCCTCTTGCACCAACTTCCACTGCATAAAGTTGAGTTTTAAATCCGTTTCTAGTAATTTAGTTTGTGAGATCAAAATATTTATTCGACTTGATGTTGTGGTCCTTAGGTATGTTTGTTTCCCACGGAACGGTGAGTTCTATAAGTATTACTTTCTTCAAGTACCGAGAGTACACCAGTATGTCTGGTCTATAGGCTAAAAAAGCTAGTACGTCTGGAATCTTGTAATGTATTTTGAATGTATCCATAAATATTTTCCAGTCTTGTGCTTTGTCCAGGATTAAGAAAGGGTTACTTTGACTTTTCTTGAGTAGGGACAACTCACAACTCAACAACTCTCCTTTACAAAATTAGTTAGTCTTAGCTTAGTTAGTCTTTCATTTGTTGATAATCCTTTTCTGGCTCTAGCAATATTGAGTCTTACAGCTTCACGATTAATTTCTAGAACTTTATCATGTCGGTGCGAATAATGACCTTTTTCAAGTAGAGTTTTGCACCCAGCAAGTATATGTCTAGCAGTCCCTAAAGCACCACACAATGTACATGTCTTATAAATTATAAATTGTTCAATATTATGAATTATTTTACAATATCCTTCAACACGACAGATAATAAACATACCTATTTATTTACACGATACATAATTGGTTTTTAACTACGCTACTTGTATTACAATCGTAATAAGAAGGTAAGACAAGACTACCAAAGCTTGGCGTTTCGTCCGGCGTAAGTCAAAAGTTTGTTTGCAGCGTTGTTTGCACAAACAAACCTTTGATGTACGCCGCCTGCCGCCGCGCCATTGACAATTATTTCTTCTGTGCCATTGGTTCAGTAGCGTTTCCGTCATCGTAACTGACGGTGAGTTTTGTTAGTTTGCGACTGGTGTTACATACTACGAATGGTAAATGTGGAATTGCAAATCAATATTCCGCGATTTTTTGATAGTGTTTGGGAACATTTCTTAGTAGTCTCTAAATCGATCGGATAAAACATGTTACGTGTAACTATATGTGTTGGTTATATGTAGGTAAACAAAAATAATCACTTACGACATAACACGGATTCAATAAAAAATAATGACATGTTTTCAACCGCAGACATCTGCGGTTTATGGGTGATCATCGTAGTCAGCGAAAACCCCAACAGGTAACCCGCTGGCTGACTATAATAACAACCATAAAGTAATATATACATACGGAAACAACCAGCTTCACATCTATAGTTGTAACTATAGATGTAAAACCGCGGTTGTTATCGGGAAGTTATCCAAAGCCGCCGATAATAACGTATAGACCGCGGCTGAATACCGCTTGATTATCCGACTCAATACCAAAAGGTCTTACAATTTTTACAGTCCCTGAGTAGAAATTGTTATAATATACGAGCCGTTATATACAAATAGGTGCTTTTACTAAATTATTTACCACTCTTTCATGGTGAAAACATAAAATGTTCAATAATATGAATTAGTTTTTTGTTTTTTTGCAATGTCCTTCAACCCGATAGAACTAAAGTACATAACTCAGGGTGACCAATTTCTGGAAAACCGGGAAAAGTCGTGGAATTTCCAGAATCTGGAAAAGTCAGGGAAAACGCTGGAAAGGCAGGGAAAATAAATAAAGTAAACAACTTTAAACGATTGAATCATATCACTGAATTTGTCAATGTTTTAGGTACATTATAATATTACTCACTCACTAGATACACAGTATAGAACAAGGTAGGTAATACCTAATGTCGGCTATTTGTTTGTGTTCACGACGCGCGCGCCGCTGCTTTGTCGGTGCGTCTTTTGGCGGCACGAGGTCTAGCATCAAAATCTTTGCCGTCTCAATACCGCTGCGCCGCCATCCACGCACCGAAGTAACTACCTAACACCAAAGAATAGGTACATTAAACTCACCAAATTCAATTCAAAAGTGAAACATTGCATCTAAATGTAATGTGAGCACAGTACAAATATATTTTATATATATATATATCATCACGGGTGCCTTACGGCGCCCGAGACCGCCTAGACGGCCCCTATAAACAGTTTCACAAGTTGGTATAGTGAAACCGGGACCGACAGCTTAACGTGCTCTCCGAGGCACTATAGTGGTGTTGTCAAACAAATGTACATAATTTTTTTAAATAAAAACTCATTGGTACACACCGAGATTCGAAAAAAACTAAGGAAAAATTTGCAAAAGGTGACTGGAAAAGGGAAATTCGTATATGGAAAAAAGTTGCCACCCGTCTTTCTACTTATTTATACATTACATAATTGGTATTTAATCTGTAGGTATGAAACTCCTATTCGCCACTTTTATTTACCAATAATACTCAACAGGTCAACCGTCTCGAACGGGCGCGGCGGTATTGAAACTTCATAACACTCATCATCATCGCCATTGTTCTTATCAAGTTCGAGATACCTACCCTCTCGAAATAAACAGCACCGCGCGTCCGCGCCCCGCAATAAATTGCTATTAAATGTTTATATTTATTAAATGATTGAAAACGGCTTTTTTGCTGGTTTCAAAACGGTTAAACATGTGTACCTACGACGTCAGTTTTGGGTTTTTGATATTATGTGATCAGCTCGAGTTAGATAAAACATTAAATTCAAAAGTTAAGTATTTCAAAATAACATCGACGCAACTAAGAAATAGGAAAGATCGCTTACTTGAATTATTAAATCTGAAGTAATGTATAAAGTAAGTAGGTAGTATGTAGATAAACAAAAATAATCACTTAGGACATAAAACGGATTCAATGTAACACAATGACATGTTTTCAACCGCAAACCGCCGCGGTTTATGGGTGATCACCGTAGTCAGCCGAAAAGAGTTGCTGGTAACCCGCTGTCTGACTATGATAACAACCAGCTTCACATCTATAGTCGGGAGACATCACAGGGAAGAGTGTCATATAATGAGGTTGACTGATTTGGACATCGAGTATATGTTCCAGGGTTGCCAGCTCGAAGCTGCAATTACATAACGCACCATCACTATACCTTAAGATGTATAGGGGAACTAAGTTGGCAAATAGTGGAAGTAATATGTTTATTAAAGCTTAGCCAATCTATCTACGGATTTCCCTCGATGCCACAATAGCTAGGGAACCAAGCCAAAATGACATCAAGGCAGAGTTATTACAATGGAGGAGTAAGTGTCTAATTTTAAAAGTAATAGGGCGGGGATTACTATTTGAGGAATAGTCTGATAAAAAAGCTTTATCAGACTATTCCTCAAATAACAGACTTTGAGAATCAGAGAATATAATTGATTTTTTTTAATTTTATGGGAGTGTATGTAAG